>JAHLSL010000011.1:4481466-4556258 GCA_025920805.1 Petroica traversi | reverse complement strand
CGCTGCCGTGTTCCGTTGTCGTGCAGTATAATGGCTGCCTTCCCCTGCCGGTTCGCCTCCTCCCTCCGCTTGCCCTTCCCCTTCCCCTTCCCCTTCCCCTTCCCCTTTGTCTAACTCAGCACTTTGGGAACACATGCTTTACACTTTGGTTAATTCCTAGCACAGAATTTAAAAGGGATTTATTTTCTCTGTTATGCACAAGTTGTACAGTCACAGTAACAACACGAACACACACGCACAAGCAGCCATTATACTTATGTATGTAGATATGAGTAATTATAAAATTTAATTACAAGGTATTACTTGTGTATCTACAGTTTTGTCAGCTCCTTTTTCATCTTATCTTGTAGGATTCCAGGAGATGTTAATTGGTTAAGAAAGAATACTTCTGGAGAGCAGAACAACCTGAACTCTGTAATGGATATTATTCTTACAGTGGTAAAAGGAACTAAGACACAGCCGAGGAGTCACTCCCATGCAAACCTTCCAAACCAAGGTCCCAGGGACACACAGAGAGGACTGGAAAGAGTGTCTTTTTCAGATGCACAAAGGATCAGTGCCAGGGATGAGAGCACAGCGTTCTCCTCTTCACTCAGTGCACTCTGCAAGCTGGGAGAGGGTTCAGCATCCAGTACAGACATTAAACCTCTGCTCCTCATGGAGCCTTCCACAGGCACTGAAAAGAGACAGGCACCGGGAGAGGTCAATTTATCCAGCCTTCGACATCTTCCCTGATAGGCTAAATCTGTTTGTGTAAAGTCTTCTTTTCCCACTGTTTACGTGAGGCACTTAGAAGTCTAGTTTTAGACCTAAAATATTTAAATGTAAAAGTGCTACTGCAAAATGCATTGTGTTTATATATATATATATATATATATATATATATATATATTTAATGAATGGCATAACAAACCTCCAAATTTGGCAGAGGAATACTGCAAAACATAGGATCTGTGTTAGCTGGGAATTTTGCCTTGTCTTGCTGTCATTAAAGAAAACAGCATGCTGAGACTTTCAGCAGTCAGATGAAAAAGACATTCAAGGACCAAAGGGTGATTATGCCTGAGATAATGATGTGGAGGACGAGGGCATTAGCTAAATTCACATTCATGCTTTAATAATTGCTTAGATTATCCAGTTCACAAGTGACTTGGAGTTAATAACAGCCAGGTCAGCTGATTAATAGCAGTGCTTTTAATTTTACCAGTGTTGTTCTTTGCCAACCCATTTTTATTCAAAGCAGCATCACCCAAATGACATTGCTCTTCTTTATCATCATTTCAAAAAATTTTATATAGATGAATAATTACTTCAAAGGAAAGAAATTAGTTACAAAGGCATTAACAAGAAAAGCAGTTTATTTATCCAGGAAATTGAAAATTTAAAAAGTGAAAAGTAGAGATCTGTACAGAAAGGGAAAATGTTTTGAACAATCTATGGGGATTTTGTGGTTTTGGTTTGGGGATTTTGTGGTGGGTTTTTTTTTGTTTCCCTGAAGCTACATTTGTCATTTACAGTGTTCCTAATGCTGTATGTATTTTTATTCATGCAATTCCTTCTCTTTTTCCCCGTGGCACACAAGTTCCTACCACACTGCACAGAAGACAATACGTTTTCCCAGCAGCATCACATTTCCAGCTAATTTCTTAAAGAAATGCTGTGTCCATGCACAGAAAAAGAACCTGTGATCCCACATGAACCCCAGTCACATTTCCTACTGTGAGAGTAGGTGGAATTGAATGCCAGAATATGCAGGGCAGGGAGTTATTACAGTTCTCCAGGCTCTACCAGTAGAAATTTGATACTGTCTGAAATTTTCCATTGCAGGTGGAAAAACGGGCTATTGCACCATATACTTCATATTAAAAACCAAACAGTATTAACAACAAATTACCTCAAAAATACCTTTTTCCCTAATGCTTTTTTAAAAAATAAAATGGAAAAGAAAGAGACAGTAGGATCTTCTGCAGTGGAAGGGCCTAATGACACTGCTTCATTACTTCTAGGAAAAAACCCAGTTAGACAGTAGTGATGTTCTGGGAAGAACAGAGTAGAATTAAAGCAAGAATAAGGGGTTTTGGTGACCCTGTGTAATAGAATAAATTATGTGTTCTCCATCTATGGACTAGTCAGCATAACAAAAATAAAATATTTTATAAATTAGAAAGGTGTATAAAATATATTTTTTAAATTAAAAAATAGTATTAAATAATTTATATAATTTCTTCCTAGTCCTGAATTTCTGATTACAGAGGTTTTTAATATAAAAATGAATTTTGAAACAGTTATTCACTGTTTCAAACATTGCAAATTGATGTATAAATTGACTTTTTTCAGGAGAGTGTAATTACATGGCAGGAAATCTTGTACAATTGTATTATTCAATCCAGTTCAGCACATAGTTTTACAACAGATGTAATGTGAGCACAATCAGAATTACATCTTCTATGCTCCATTCTAAACTCTTTATAATATTTTTTAGCTTTTAATAACAGTGTAATGTGGTAGTGCTGCTAGGTGATAATTTATACAAGCAAAAGACTAATACAGAAAGACAGTGAGCGTAATGGGAAAAGACAATCTATGAGTGAATAAATCTTTTGAGAAAAAAAACCTTAAAAATTATAACAAATTACAGCTGCCTCTGAATTTTCACAACTGTATGCTGGATTTTTCATGAGGGATAATAAGGCTGACATTGCCTCCTGCAGCTGGACATGGCATGAGCATGTGGGCAATGTGAGCTCTATTCTGTGACAAGTTACAAGGGAATACTGCACTGTACACTCCCTTTCCTCTTTGGAAAAAAGACCCTCTTTTGTGTTCCTCATATGCAGTGTGAATGCAAAGGGAAAGCATGACACTGCTCTGAGGACATGAAAAGAAATGGACCAGGTGAAGATCTGTTTATTTTGGGGAGTAGGAAGTAAAACAGATTTGAAAAAAAAGTGGAAAAGTGTAAAACTTTTTGACTCTGTGTGGCCCTTGTTTTCCTTCCTGCTGAGGAGCACCTACAATGTGAAAGAACCTGTGCCCTTTACAGCTCTGTGCCACCCTCATCACAATTTCCACATCTGTATTTTCTGTCTGGCTGTTAGAGAAGAAATGGTGACAAAAGGCCCTCCCCAGCATGGAGCTTGTTGGACTTACCCAAATCAGGAATGGAAACACCTCCACATCTGTAGAAGGGATCTTCTCTCAGGTGGGATTTAAAAGGTCATGTTTCTTGGATATTTTAGAACACATAAAATCCTATAGAAAGTACGAGCAAAGAATTGTGTAGTACAGTCAGGTGCTTGAAGGAAAACATAAGGAAAATGTATTTTGTCTATAGTTTTTCAAACTTCTAGCAATTATGAATTGAATATACTTACAATTCAGCCTCCAGATTATGGATCATTTATTTACTGGCATCATTTCTTTCCTGTTTTTTTGTTGGTTTTTTCTTTTTTTGTGCCTAATTTTTCTTTTTAATAACTACCAAGATCAAAATAAATTTTCCCAGAATTATGGCTAATACTGTAAGTGGTAAAAGTCCAAGGTGGTAACAGACACCAGTAAAATTCATCATCTTTTCCTACCTCCTTAATTCTCCTCAAGTAAGAGAACCCTTTTTGTGAAAACCTTTATTCCAAATTATCTTCTTGTACTGACTGTGTTTGTTATGGTTGAGTAGACTCACAAAAACACACACACAAATAACTAATATGATGTCTTTCCATTTAAGATGAAATTGTAGCATGTGGAAAACATGGAGCCGTAAGAGTGATTTCCCATTCAGCTTTCCCCAGTATTCCACTGGTTTTTTTTCTTCCTGGTAATCCTTTAAGATGGATATTACTATGATTCACCATCCTTAATTGAACGAGCAATTAGAAGTTTGGGCATTCATCTTTATTTATCTGAACTCTGCAAAACTGGCCTGGGATTTGCTGGAGAACTGGATGTCTTTGGAAATTTCCTATAATCATTTGGTCATGCATATTATCAACACACGGGTGCCTCCTGAGGGTTTTTCTCTTTTTTGAGAGTCTGATGCTCAGATTTATTCTTATTTGGAAAAGGAATAATTTTAAATTTAGCTAAAATTTCATGGGAATTAGAAACAAAATTAATACAGGAGGATAATGGACCAGCATGAGGTTTTAATTAATCTTTGTCTTACCCTGGGATGTGGAAAATGTCAATTTGCACTAGTTCCATGAAGGATTAAGACAAGTAATATGTACAGTCCATTTAGCTTTGAAATAAAGCATAAAGAAAATAAAATTGAGAACTTTTGATGCAATGTGACACTAAAGGGGAAGAGAATTAAAGAGTTATTAACTTGAGCTGGCTCAATTACCACCATTGGAGGTGACCCGAACAAAATACAGCTGGTTTTACCAGGCACCATTTATATCCCCAAGCCACATTTGTAGCAACGTTTGCCAAAATCAGAATTCAAACAAATGTCTTCTGTTGACTGCTGTGTAGGCCAGAACATCCCATTTGTTCCACTGAAAAATCAAAAAAATATTGGGGAAGAAGCCAAATTAGTTAACAGAGGAGATTCTGGCTTTGTGTAATTCATACTTCATACCTTGTCCTCCTGAGTATGGATCCAGCTGCAATACGGATGAGAGGGAAACAAATTGGATGTGTGAGATCTATAGTTTATGAGGACCGGGCAGTAATTTGGGTTCAGAAAATGGGCAGGGAACTACCTTTGCAAAGCTGTGTATAAAGTGAATCTCATGGTCCAGGTCAAGAAAAATACTTATCTCAGCCAAATTGTCCCTTGGTTTAGTCATTAGAGAGATTTGATCTTCTTTAAAGAATGAATACATTTATTGAAGGGATTAAGACATTAGGCAGAAACTGTATTACTATTAATAATACAAATCCAACTTCCAAGGGTAAAATAAGTTATAAATAAGTCATCAGTACATATGGATTGGGTGTATCCATTCTCCTTCAGTCTTTTGTGCAAGCCTTCTTTTTGAATCTTCTACCAATTCTAAGAATAGCATCCTTTCAGTTTTTCATTAAGTGTCATGGTTATTACCATTCCTAACTTCAGGAACTTGGGTTCTAAATGTTTCCCTTTTTTTATGAAACGCAGAACAGATGAAAAACTCCTACTAAGAATAAGTGCAAACTTTTCTTCCACTTCTGATCTGCTAGCATTCTAAACAAATGTTATAGACCTACTATTGCATACTTCAGATTCTTCCCACCCTTATCTGAATTATCTTTAGACTCATGACCAAATGATATTAGACAGCAAGACAACTCAAGAGAAATATCAGAAAGAAATAACAGAAAACTTTAGAGAGTGATTGCTGGTGTCATGAAACATTCTGCTTTGGAAGAGTGAGAAATGAAAAATTCCCTCCTCCCACCCTTCCTTCTCGTTGAACAGTACCTTCCACCCTTCTGAGGTTACTGCGCACATCCTCTTACCTTCAATGCAAATTTATGGATGAGGAAATTATATTGACAAAATTGAACATTGCATCCAACTCTGGGGTCCCCAGCATAAGAATGATATCAGCCTGTTGGAACCAATCCAGAGGAGTGGACCAAGATGATCAGAGGGATGGAGTACCTCAGCTATGAGGAAAGGCTGAGAGAATTGGGATTGTTCAGCCTGGAAAAAAGAAGGCTTTGGGGTGACCTAATTTTGGCCTTCCAGTACCTGAAGAAGCAGACTGAGAAATGGAGAGAGATTTTTTACAAAAACCTGGAATGATAAGACAAGAAGGAATGGATTCAAATTGAAAGACAGTAGGTTTAGATTAGAAATCGGGAAAAAATTCTTTCTGGGAGGGTGCTGAGGCACTGAGCCAGACTGCCCAGAGAAGCTGTGGGTGCTTCATCCCTGAAGGTGTTCAAGGCCAGGCTGGATGGGGCTCTGAGCAACCTGGTCAAGTGGAAGGTGTCCCTGCCCATGTCAGGGGTTGGAACTGGATGATCTTTGAGGTTCCTTCCAACTCAAACCATTTTATGATTCTGTGAATATTCTATGAGCCACTCAAATACAGTTTTGCTGATAATTTCTTTAAATATGCTTTACTCTTTTTATTCTTTTTCCTTGACAAAAGAAATGAAATAGTGAAACCCGCTCTTTATGGGTCATTCAGCTGGACAGAAGGTCTTGGGCAGCTTTTGTATATATTTTTCTTTATCATCTCCAGTAATGAGAGCTTTCTTTTTTGTTTTTTTTTTTTTTTTTCCAAACGACAATCTTAATTCACTAATTAATTAGAAATATCAAATAACAAAGAGGGTAAAAGGGGAAACACAAGGAAAAAAATGTGCTATACAGCATGAGACTGATGAGAAACATGAAAATAATAACAGAGAGTGGATTAAATACCAGAAGAAATTATATTGGAGAGTATAAAAATAATTAATATATTGAAATTATAGTAAGAAGTAGAGAAGTATGAGCAAAGGAATGAGATGACTTAAGAACTTTTTATAAGGATGTGCAGAAGGCAGCAAAACACCTCACACCTCCAGGACTGCTCTGGAGAAAGAGGAGTAATTGGAGTTCACTGGAATAAGACCTGTATTCTGACTGATTTTGTGCAGAATCTGAAACAACCTCTTTGGCTACAGACTAAGAGGTGCTACTGAAGATCACGGTGGAGAAATCCATCAGAAGGTGAAGCAGCAAGGTCACCACCAATACTCAGGAAAATCCTTAGCAGCAAAGCCCTGGAAGCTGAGAGATTGCTCAGAGAAGATAACATGAGGGGTGGCCAACACACAACATATGAAGTTCCCTGTGGTTTTGGTCCAACTCACACTTATTTTTTATGATTCATTTTGGCACTGGAATAAGTACTGTAGTATCATAGAATCATGGAATGGTTTGAGTTGAAAAGGACCTTAAAGATTACCTTGTTTCAAGATTCCTGCCATGGGCAGGGACACCTTCCACTGGACCAAGTTGCTCAGAGCCTGCACTAGTCATACCTAGAACGAAACTAGTAGATATTTTCCTTATCAATCTAGTAATTGATCTTTGCCCTTTTTACAACCCTTATATATAGTACAAAATTGCTTAGTATGTATTTGATGAATTTTCATGATATTTCAATGCAGCATTAATTTGATTTTGTTATGCTGTTCCTCCAGCTCTTATTTCCAAGATTATGTGCATTCTTGAATTTTACAGTCATGGATAGTTTGTGTCTTCTCTTTTTTATATATTTGTTTTCAGTCTACCCATCAATTCAAGAAACATTTAGGAAAAATATTGCCTCCACATCTGTTTAAATCCACTGGGTTGTGCATTTGAGTATCTACTTTAACAGAAATTTTACAAATTGATATTAGACTTCTGTATGCCATGGCTGTACTTGAAACAGTGGAACACTGAGGATATTTAAGGTTAAGAAAGCTTCTATCTATTCTTCCCCTTTCTTAATAAATATGTGTCTACAGCAGAATTAAAAAAAAAAAAAAAAAGAAAAGAATAAAAAGAGAGAACTTCTACTTTTTTTTTCCTTAAAATGCCTTAAATTATAATAATTTGAACACTATTTTTAAATTTGCATACCTAGGTTATAGCATGAGCCCTGCAGGTAGTCATGTGGTATTTTAGTCTCATACAAAGCTGTTGACATCAGTAGAGACATAGAAATAGTTACTACTCAGCATGAGCAAGAACAATCCAGTATAAAGACATAATTTATAAAATGGAAAACAAGGCACTTTTTTTTAAACTGAAGATGTACAGGTGGGAAAAAAATTAGGAAACAGTTTTATTTGTCTTATGAGGCTTTAGGGCAGAAATTTTCATCTCACTTCCCCTTGTGACTACCTTTTGTGTAAAACAAAAAAATTCTAATTTATTTCAAGCTTGAAAGCCATTTAGGGTGCAATCCAAATTTTAAGAATCTCATTTTCAATATGCCAACATAAGTAGCTTGATCCCATCCTACAATTTGATACCAAATGAAAGCCATTCCACAAAACCAGCACTTTATCTCCAACTACACTTTTCAAACTGCACTGCAAAGTTTAACTGAAGATTTTTAAACACTTGTCCTTGTCCTGCTGTTACTTAAGAAGCCAGCTAACTATATATTTCCCACATTAAAAAAAGTTGGGGTTGTTCTTTCATTGTATACACATATGTCCTGGGTTGGCCATATGACCTGTTTGTATCCCCAATCGTCCTCTTGCTTATGCTGGACATTAAGCTCTACAGCTTTAAGTTAAGCCCAGAGAGACAGAGAGAGTGAAAGTGGAGTGAAAAAAAACCCACTCGCCGTTTGTCTGCAGGAGTCCCATCTTATCACTTAGAAAGGCCTTGAGAGAGCCGAGAGGCTACATTCCAGCGGGACAGCGTTATCTTATTCATTCTCTCTGGTGTGTGCAGGAACAGCACAGAGTGGAGGGTTTCCTCAGATCTTTCTCAGCTTTTTGCAGGGAGAGGCTTTGTTTCTTTTGCTGTATATTTTTCCTTTTTTCCTCCTCCTGGGACTGGTTGGCATCGCGTGGGCCCGGGACACCAGGGAATCCCCGGCCCCCCCCTCGATTGGACAGCTGAACCGGACTCAGACGGACTCTGAATCTACCATCTCTTCAGAGAAAGGAGAAGTTTCATTGTTTTCAGATTATTCAAATTTTTTTCTATGCTTGTGAATATTCTATTTGCTAAATAAATAGTTTTTTCCACTTTTCTCTAAGGAAATTCTTCCCGGACCTGTAGCGGGGGTGAGGGGTGGCTGGAATCGGCTCTTCCTAGAGGAGACCCCCCCAGAGGCTTCCTTCTAAATATTTGCTCTAAACCAGGACAACATATTTCACTTTTTAAAAAAATCACAATATCAATTAATATGACAGGTCTTTACACTTGAAACCTGTTTCTATGCTATGCTATGTCAGGAAATTTTCACTCTTTATGAATAAGCTGATTAATTTATGTCAAACATCTAACTGACATCAGGGATCTTTTTACTGTCTGCTAAATGTTGATTGCATGTAATACATATGGCAAAGTGCATAAGAAGAAAGGATTTGGGGTTAAGCTGCTCAAAATGAATAAATCAACTATGCTGTACCTATATGTTCTAGTCTACATTCAGATTCTGTTTGCAAACTTTGAAAATTGCCCAGGACATACACTGTTATCACTCATACAATTATAAATTATCATATCGTCCTCAAAAATGTAAGTATTTTGGACATGTAAAATTAATATTAATAAAAATATATAAAAAAAGATGTCTAGCATAATTTTTAGTCTGAAATCAAGGTAGTATCTCTGCTACTGTATTCCTTGTTCAAGGGCTAACTCAGTTTGTTGAGATCCTGACAAAATTTTATTAAAAAAAAAATTTAGAGACATTTATAAAGACATTTAATGCGCAAATAAAAATAATACATTACAAAATAATCTCGTCTTTACACAAAAAGTTTCCCAGTGAAGACGACTTCTACCATATGAAAGCAAGTTCATATTTCAAAATAGTGAACCAAATAAATGTGGGCTTTTAACAAAAATAGGGTACAATTTCTTAAGAACTAATTGCTTTGTAATCCAGAATTTATGACCTTTCCTTTTTTCTTCTCATTTTTGAGAAGCATTGATATGGTTGTTTTGGAAGGAATGTCTACTTGACTGTTAGGGGATGACTTACTGTGCAGTTGTTCTAGATTGTCATTGCTGACTTATCAACTTCTCTCCTTAATTTCTCATTATTCAATCCACCTTTGCATGTCTTTCCTATCTTTTAAGTGACAAATCCAGCTCTCTCATGAGTTCAGCATCACTTGCTTTGCACCTTCCCTTTCTCTGAGGTCCATCTTTCCAAAAGGCTTGACCCAACTGCTGGATTCTGTACACCTCAGAGAGACCATTACCACAATAAAGAGTTTCAGAAGTGACTGAAGGACTGAGTTACCTCCTTGTCTTGAACCACAACCTGTCCCAGCCCCTAACACTGTTTAGAGAGCAAAGCTCAGCACAGCTGGATCTATAAGGTGCCCACATCTGAACCACATGCAGACCAGGGGAGTGTGCTTCACCACACACCAACAGTTTAAACAACAGGTTAAGCCACTAATCCCTGCCTTCCATGGCAGATATGATCCAGGAATGTATGGGGCACCAGTCTTCAGACCACATTGTTTACTAAGAACAGGATCACAGAATTATAGAGTGGTTTGGGTTAGAAGTGACTTAAAAGAACATTTAGCTCCAACTCCATGCCAAGGGCAGAGACACTTTCCACTAGAGCAGATGGTTCAGTCAATCAAGTCTTGCCTCTGAGCAGTCCTGCAGATTTAGATATATCCTAAATATAAAGAATACTTAGTCAACTCTAAGGCAAACCTGCATGGACTTTGTTATATGTTTTCTCCATTCAGTTTTCCTAAGAATACAAGTCTTTAATGAGTGCTAATTGGGAGTTAATTGTGAAAGGGAAATTTTGGATTCCTAAACACAAGTCAGAAATGTAGTTCTAAAGAAGATATTTGCGTGAAGTTATACCATAAAAAATTTAGTTACATAAGTTATTATTGCTAATTATCAGTATTTTCATATGGGAAAAGGCTGAAAGAGTTGGCACTATTTAGGCCGTAAAAGGGAAATCTCAGCTGGATTTTACCACAGTGTATAAATACCTGATGAGAAGGAACGAAGTAGAAGGAACCAGATTCTGCTGACTGATAGGACGCAAGATAATGGGCACAAATAAAACCTATCAAATTCCATCTAATTACAAAAACACACCACTTTTGAACTGTGAGCATGCTCAAATAGTGGAAGATGTGCAGAGCTTCTTCTGAATGGTACTTTTACAGCTAGAACATTACTATGTTTTCAGTACTGTCCATGTCACAAATCCAAAATAAAGCACTGCATGAGCTTCTGTGAAGAATATTAAATTTATCCCAGCCAAACCCAGTGCATATCTCCATTATATGATTTATCATGATGTATACCTTCCCCTCTCTATTTATAGTGAGGCTTTCTTTGTAATACGCATTGCAGAACCGTGTAATAAGGTCTTTACTGGAAGAATTTTTATTGCATGGATTAACTCCTCAGAAGACTGCTGTCAGTAAAACATATGGCTAACAACAAACTTCACATTTTAACATAATCACATTTTAAAATCAAGATAAATTTCTAGGTTAAAAATAACCATTGTGAATGAGAGTAAATATATTCATCAATTTTATAGTTCTGTGACTGCATAGCTCAGTTTTCATGTAGGTACATCTAAATTTGCACATGCATTCAACCCCCTGCATAATCTGATGAGAAGATTTCACTGCAGAAAATTCACTGTAGAAGAGTCAGGAATGGGAAAAGGATAACCCAGCTACATATCTTTTTCTCCATACTTTCCCTAATGATTTATATCCCCTTACTAAAAGAGATATACTTGTCACAAACCCCCAGACTGAACAATGTGTGGCCTCTTTTAATGACTGAAGAGGGGGAACAGGTCAGCCATTAGAGTGAATAAGACCCTCATTGATTTTAATTGAATCCTATTGATTTGCATAGAAGACAATTAGTTTGAATTGACTTTTACTGATTTGTGCCTAATTGGACTCAATTAAAACCCAGTGACTTGCATTGAACAAACTAAATTGCACTGACTAATTGGACTGAACTGAAGCTCATTGAAGTGAAGAGTGTTCAGAGAGATGAGCAAAAAGCCTGCGATTGCTTTTAATAAGACTCCTATGCTGTTGATGAGTGCCTGCTGAAATCCGAGTGAATATCATTATTAAAAACCCTCTTTGAAAAACAGTGCTGTTTGCACGTGACTTGTGATTACCGTCAGCTGTGGGTTTATTTAATTTATAATGGTTTTTTTTCTCTTACCTAAGCATCTTGCCAAAAAACAGGAATTCAGTTTAGTTACTTTAAAAATTGTTGCAACACTTCTTCTTTCTTTTTCCTCTGAAAAATCCATCTTGCAGATGTAACCCACTTCACAGGTGGCATTATGAATGAGTCTAGCCAAACACGGGTGTAATTAAAACATCCAGACAGGACCTACAGACTCCTGTCTTGATTCTTCCATTATGCAGATTGCTCACTGTATTCATACAAACAGAACCCTCAAGTGACTTGCAGAGCAGGGGAGCTTGATGGAGCACTGAGAACCCTGCCCAAATAAAAAGTTATCAGATAAAGCTGAAGTGTAATGAATCCTGTAAGTAATTTGGTGACTTTGCTAAAATCATTGAATAAATTTTTAATTAAGATAACCAGCATAAATGAGGATAGCATTGTTCCACCAGAAATCGGTAATTTCTTTGTTTATTGAAACTTTATAATATATAATGATGTAGATCAAGGCTATGCAGACTGTGGTTGAATTTAGACTGAGAGATGGTTGTCTTCAGCTTTTGAATGATTCTGAGCCCTCTCTAGTTTACTCAGTAGATTAATGCAGGAACCACAGCTGTTAGTGAGCATCACCATGGCTGGGGTAGGAAGATGCTTCCAGACAGACAATTATTCAAACTGCAGAAACCCTGTGGGCCTGTGTTTTAGGCTGCAAATCACAAAGTACAGCAGTGGTGGTGGTTGTCATTACACTCTTCAGTCTAGTAGAGGAAAAGATAATCCAATAGATAAAAGACTTTAATTCCCTAACAGTTTGAAAAAAACAACACAGAACATTGGAAAAGAAGGGACTTCCTGGGCCATGAGGACCAGATTTTTCTGTCCCAGGTATGCATCATGTGCTCCCTTACATGATGCTATATCTTCAGTAAAAAATTCTCATATTTTTACCTATGTTACTCTTACCAGAATATTCTTTATGTTTAATTTCTTCCATGGTGATCAATGTCTACCTTTCAGTATCTGTCTAGTCACAGCTACATTACAGTGGCTATGTAAAAAACATTGTGCTTTAACAGCACTTGTCTCTCACTAATGTTTACTCCCCTGACATATTTATAGGTCACAATTATATTCCTTGACAGTCTTTGTTTTATTATCCTAAATAAGCCAAGCTCTTCCAGCACAATCTCATGAGGTATGGGTTTTCATTGCCTGTGTACAATCATTTGTCTCAATACTTATTCTAGCCTGAATTGATATTTTTTTTTACTTATTCATGAATGATCAGAACGGTTACACAGATACAAAAACAGGAGAGAAAGAGAGGAGGAGAGGAAGAGAGAGAGAAAGAGAGAAAGAAATAAAGAAAAAAAAAGGTTAGAAGGAGAGATAAATGTTTTGGCAGAAGGTAATGCCATGATAATTTGATTTATCCAAACAACAACAGACAGATGGTGATGGGAAGCCCTGTTACAAGACTGGGTTCTTGCATCAGTATCTTCAACAAAATCAAGAACGTTGTCCCAAACCCCTGTTTTGTTCAGTTTGTACAAGCCAGATGGCCCAACTGACATGAAAACCCCAGGAGGTATGTTAATACACTTTAAACTTGTAAAAAACATGCCTTGAATGTCTTAACTGCATATGAAACACTGTTTCACTCAAACAGGTCTGGAAGAAAAAATTCTATTGTTTATGTTCAATGATATCATCTATGCATAACACTCCTGTAGCAGGAGGGATGTAAAAGGTCTTTGGCTTAGTTCAACCAGGAGTCCACTCAGCCTATGCAGGTGTATAAACTGGTCATGATGCAGCAGAAGATGACTCAGGTGGAATTTGTAGTTTGAAATTCCCACCTGAACAGCTCCTTTAAAAACAGTCCAATATTTAATTCTAAAATCTGGTTTAGTCACCTGGTTTTTACTTTAGATGTTGTGTCCAAGCAATCTGTCATCCCACCTCTGCAAGGGGCCTGTCCGGAAACCTCTTGGACCATGGCAGTAGGACTCTGAGTGCACTGCTTGTGCACACAGGCACAGCTCTGAAAACAGACATCCCACTATTATAACTAATGAACAAACTCAAATTTCATAATTCCAATTCACAGCCTAAATCTCATAATCCTACCACGACTGAACAGAATATCCCAAGAGAGTTTTCATTGGAAAATGGTGCAAAGCCTTTGGTATTTGTACACAAATTTCATACTCTGATAAAAGGGAAGACCTTTTTGTCTTCCCACTATTACTTCACATTATCCATATTCATCCTTTGAGGAGGTAAAATGACAGAATTTTTTCAGTCATACCCAGCAAATGAATTATATAGACGGAATGTTGCTATTAAGATCCATGTTCAAGAATAACTTTTTTTAGGCAATATACATTTTGCAAGAGATTTCTTGGTCTCCTTTGTTCATTTCTTGAAAATATATATTGAATTTTCATTATGGAGGATGTTCATTTTTTTTTTAAATGAAAGCATGAAGCCTTTTGTTTTATAAGACTGCTTATTTGGAAATATAGGGTAATTATTTATAGAGTCTATGACAGTGTATCAAAGTGACAATTCTCTGTGCTCAGCTTTGAAAGATCATCAACCTCTGGGACTAATTCAGGAATGGAAAAAAGGCTACTATCTCAAAAAAAAAAAAAAACCCAATGATCTAAAGATCTTTTTGATCTAAGGATCATAATGGTCTATTGAGAGTATAATATCAATGAAAAAGAAGAAACTCTGGAATGGTCTTCTGCAATTAATTAACCACTTAATAACCCTTCAAAACTTTTTATGAGCATGTCTTTAATATAACACAAAAATATTTCCAGCACTGTTATAATTCTAGATTTGATTTAATGACATTAATTTGTCATAAATGAATAATTTCAAATACCATCTATTTCTGCTATAATATGGTAGTGATTTGTTAATCCATATTTTAGGATCATCGTTTGCATCACTGACATTTATCTTCACAATCAGAAACTGTGCACATAACAGTGTCCTTTATTACATTGCTGTAATTTCACACAGATTTTCTCATTATTGGAAAATTGTTTTTTTCTGAGTCAATTTTGCATTTAAACTAACAATTGTGTATTTAACTCTAATTTCTTAATTTCATGGCTAGCTTTTTCCTATGATTTTTTTTTTTTGCAAAATTAAGGATGATGGCCATAATAGTGACAACTAGTTTGTTGGGTGTTTTTTTTTTTTGTTTGTTTGTTTGTTTGTTTTTTATTTGGCATCCAGCTTCCTGTGCTTCACTGAATTTCTTTGATTTGCTTGGACAGGAGTGTGACTGGGGGGGAGTAATCCTTACATGAAGCCAATTTTAGTACAGAAATACAACAGAGGAGTAATTTTCATCCAGAGTTATTCCCATATATAGGATTTGTGTCTCGTTTTCTGGAGTGCTGATTCTCTGAAAGAAAGCAATTGCAGGCACCTGACCACACACATTAAAGGCTGCTGTGCCTTTGAATGAGAGATGAAAGCTTGTGATTTCAAACACATAAAAACATTCAATGCAGGCACACTTGAGAAAGTCACAGAAGATTTGCCAGCACAGTATTATTTGCAGAGTCTAGGCTCGTATATAAGAGCAACATTACAAAGCAAAATAAGCCCAGAAGAACCCAATCCATCTCCTGAACATTCACTGTGCATCTATTTGATGATCCAAGAGCACAATCTTGCAAAACCACACAGAAGAATACTGGAACAAAAGAGCTTCACTTTGCCTCTTCAAAGCTGATGTCTTGCTGCTTGCTCTCCCAGAAAAACAAACAATTCCGGGAAAGCTGGAACTGCAAATTTCTCTTTGTGTTTAGCAAGCAGCACGGAAAACATTCAGGAGGTTTTTTCGTCAGTGGTTGCCCTTCTCAGCCCCTCACCAAATCTAACTGCAGGAAGTCATTGTGGTCACAGGGAATACTCAAAATGTTGAGAAAGTACCTTTTTTTCTGTCTCAGTCACAGTAAGAACTTCATATTCCAGAGATAGGGTTTGTTTGCTGAACCAAAGCACTTCTCATCAGACATCTCAACAGACAGAGCTCATTGAAATCTAATCCAAAACCCTTTGACCTAATACCGACCTAGATTTTGATGGGTTACTATTCAGACTTAATCCTGAACTCTGCAAACATAAATAGTTTGGGCTAAATTATTTCTTCCTGTTATCAGTTTCTTTTTGCACATTTATATCCTCTTCTGGAAATCCAGAAGAAAGAAAAAAGTTTTTATTGTATTCCACAGTTCCTCTCTTCTTCAATTCATTTTCTAGACACTTCCTATATTTTTGGCCCAGGAGTTTCATCTCTTTTTCTATGAATATGCAAAGATTATGACACATTTCTTAATCACAATAATTCAACTTCTAAAGCACAGACTAAGAATCTTACACACTGACAGTTCTCTTTATTTTTTTCTTCCCTTCATTCTCTTACCTACAGTCTCATCTTGTTCATCCATCATATTTCAGCATAAATTTATCTTTTTTCCTTCTGATGCACTCTGACCTCTCTTTCCTGGAAGAGTCCCACATCGTGCAGCTTTCACCTCACCTCTCTTGCTGTCTTTTCACAGCTTTTGTGTTCTCCAAACTTTAAGGATCTTATATCCTCCTAAGACATCACTCATACGCCCTGTGCCCTTTAGTACTCTCAGTCCATGAAAAACTCTTCTTCTTCCTCCAAATTTGAATAGAAAATAGGAGAACTCTGAAGCAGTTGTTTTTTACCTCTTTGCTTCTCCGAGGTGCAGAGACTGAAAGAAAGGGAATAAAAGAGAGGTCTGCACAAAAGAAAGATAGATCACCTTAGGGGGAGTAGCCTGAGGTCAGAGGTCCTGTTTGGAGCTTTCAGATGGGAGGAAAAGGATATAAGAATGAAGCTTTTACTGCTTCCTTATGGGGAAGAGAATGGCCATCACCTGTCACCATGGTTCACCAGCCCTGCTTTGGCTCTTTGAATGCCACTACAGTCCAAATAAATAAAAGTTATTACCTACTCTAACTCCTTCCTATCAAGAGGAATGATCTTTCATAGCACGTACATGCTGGTCCCTGGAGCACTTAGCACATTTAATTTCAGACTATGCGAAACTCAGGCACAATTATCTTTTATGTGAAAGAAAAATTTGCGAGCTCTGTCTATATTATCAATTATTAAACTCAGACAATTAGAAACACATTTAGCAGATCCTGCGTGCATCCATTTCCAAGTCCCTGTATACCTGCTTCTACATGGGGAGCAAAAAAATCTGAATTAGAACCTCCATTAAAAGGACACAAGCCTTTAGCATTTTCTTAACCTCTAATTGCAGTGTCATCTGCCATAACCCCTCAATATAAATTTTTTAAGTATATTTTCTTCCTTTTCTTATTCCATATCAGGACACTTGGGAAAGGAAAGATTTCTGAGTGTGTCTTCAAAAGAAAAGCATAATAGCTTTAAATTGAATAATGGAAAATTTGAGACAAATAAAAGGGTCAGAAATTAGATAGATATAGAATAGAACCCCAGAAGGGTTTGAGTTGGAAAGGGACTATAAATATCATTTACTTCCAACCCTCCTGCCATGGGCACAGACACTACACAAAGTAGTATAAAACCTATTGGCCCATGGAAAAGTCTATGGATTTTCAAAGGAAGGGATAGAGCCTTTTGACACCTAAAAGCAGCAAAGAAAAAAACAAAGAGAAACAGAGAAGAGTTTCAGGTTAGAGAGCCTTACTGTGTCTCTAAGAAGAGTTCCCTGTTGTTGTGTTTAAATGGTGACAGACCAGCCAATGTCAAAATTGAGTGAAGCCAAAGAAATTTAAATAATTACCAGGTTTAAAAGCCTGTACAGCTTTAACTCTAAACCAGCATAACAGGGTAGACACTGTTATTAAATACCTTTTTTTGGAAAAGTTTTTTTTTCCTAAGGTCATACTTGCAATCAATGGAAATTTAAAATCACCAGGCTCTTGGAATAATAAAAGTTCTTAATTGAAACTACTTGACTATGAAAGGCAAAAAAAAAAATCTTTTTACCATGGGAAAACAAAGAGATGCTGATGCTGAGAGGAAATAGTGATCCTTCTTTCTTCTGGAGAGCTTTCCAAGTGCATTGAATGGAAGTTCCAACCATGTATGGGAACTGCTTTAGGCACTCAACTTTCATCCCTTCAACTAGTTTTGCAGTTTGCTCCAAGTGCTTTTGTTCCTCTAAAGGGTTAATAGGTAATACTATATTTGGAAGGTAATTCCCTGTTTCTGCATCACTGCAAGCCTGATCTCACATTTTGCTAAAAGGAAACTGTAGGGTCCAATTACCCCTGCTGGGCCTGCTGAAGTGGCCAACCCTTACACAACTTTCGTGCAGCTGAAGAACACCAGTCACGAAAGATAAAGGCTGTAGGTGGGTTGCAAATCCCAGTACATCCAGTAAGGCCTTGGGAAAGAGTGCAAAGGCAACTGCTTAATAAATGAGACTATGTGCATGCATTTATTTAATACATATTAAAAATATCAAGGTGATTGCAAAAGAAGAAACAAATTCAGAGAGTATAGTAGCTAGTTTCTAGTGCCCCCTTCTGCTATTAGTGATGCTCTTCTCTAAAGCATAATTAAGCTCATTGTGCACCTGAATTTGTTTTCATGCTGATCTGATTGTAATTTGGCTGGATTGCAATACAGCACATTAAGTCTGTTTGAAGACGAACGAGACTTAAATTGCTGAAACCTACACCTCAGTTTTTATTCTTTCTTTTTGGTTGCTGTTCTTTGTTTGCTTATTTTGTTTGTTCAATTCTAATTTAGTTTTTCAGATTATGTGCACATGCAGAATGCTACCAAATCTTAATGATGTGTGGTTCGTGCTTAACCAGGTGCTTTACGATGTCTAAAGCAATAGCTTTGCTTTTGCAGCTCTGAAACAAACTCACCTTTAACATAAAATATGGATTCAAGTGCATAGGGAAAGTGGCAAATGTTTAACAAACAGGTTTATACTTCAGACAACCTTTTTGAAAAATATTGGATTAAAACCAAACAATATACATCCCAGAGGCAAGTCAAACCTTTCCATTTCCCTGTTCATTGCTATATGTATGTACTAAGAATATTTGGTGGGCATACGTGCTGGTTTCAGCTGGAGTAGAAATAATTTCCTTCCCACTGACAGGGGTGGGGCTGTATTTTGAATTTGTGTTGATAATACGGAGATGTTTTTGTTATTGCTGACCAGGGCTTACACAGAGCCAAGGCCTTTTCTGCTTTTCTTATGGCCAGGCTGGAGAGAAAGTTGGGGGTCCAGGGGAGGTTGGGAACGAACACGGCCAGGACAGGTGACCCAAAGGGATATTCCAAACCATGTGGCATCATGCTCAGTATATAAAGTAGGGGGAAGAATGAGGAAGCTGGAGATGTTTTTTACGATGGAGTTTTTCTTACCAAGTCCTGGTTACACCTGATGTCGTTCTGCGGTCCTGGAGATGGCAGAACACCTGCCTGCCCTTGGGAAGCACGGAATTAATTATTATTTTTTCTTTGCTTGTGTGCTTTATTTTGCTTTCCCTATTAAACTGTCTTTATCCATCCATCTTTTACCCTTCCAATTCTCTCCTCAATCCCACTGGTGGGGGAATGAGTGAGCAGCTGCCAGGGGCTTGAGTACTGGCTGCAGTGAAACTACAACAACTTTTAATCATATGAAATGAATCCTATTGAATTCAACATATTTTAATTTTCATAGGACTCTTCAACTCAACTGCTTCACCATTACAGCCATGCAAAATCCTTCCTGACATCTTGCGAAAATCTGTGTGTGGATGCAAAGTACTCGGGGATTAGATAAGAAAAGTTGTCTTTTTTTCAAGAGATCACAGAACCTGGTTCCACCTTAAGTGAAGATGCAGCTTTCCTTTGTTGCTTTTACTGTAGAGGTAGGAAGGTGTTCAGATCCAGTTAAAGACCTTTACATGTCTACATTTAGGTGTTTGAACAGTCCATGGCAATTCACTCTGCTGTGGATTACACAGATAGTATACCACTCCTGGTTGCAAATCTCACAGCAGATCTTCACATAAAACATGTAAATCGATGCCCTGGATGCACTGTGACATCTCAAATGGATCTAAATATCTGTGTTTAGGGAGAAAAAAGGGGGAAAAATCCAGTACATCCTGGTTAATCAGACAACTAGATAAGCAATGGGAACTCAGACATCCTGCTTTTATATATATATATACACACCTGTGTACAGAATCCTACATGGAAGCACCTTGATTCTGAATTAAATCTTAACTGACTGTGTGGAATGGGAAATGCCTGTAGGAGAGAGGCTCAGAAGGAACTATTATTTAAAGATTACAAATTACATTACAGTAATTAAACCCTAAATAAATAAAATAAAATAAAATAAATAAAATATAAAAATTGCTATGCATTTACAAGCAGAAAATTTGAATATGCAATATTGGAAATCTAAAGAAAATAATTTTTTGACTGCTGTCAGGATTAGATTGCTGATATAGATAAAGGCCCTGAGTCAGGCATCTGAAGTCTGACTCAGAAGGTTGGAGGGACTGTATTGTTTTCACAGCCCCAGAGCACTGAGTGAGACAAATCAGAGGGCTGGCACACACTGCTGCAAGTGTGTTTTACTCTCAGTAACTGCACTATTACTTTCACTTAGACTCAGACAGCCCCTGGAGTGATGCACTAAGGAAGAGGCTCTTTGGTGAATCAGTAACACTCTCAACAACCAGGTCATGCATTAAAAGGACAGTTCACAACTTATGGTAATTTTTTTTTTTTTTTTTCCTGAGCTGGAAGGATGTAGGCCTGATGATCCAACATGGGTAACTGCATCTTTAAATTAGAATGCCCATTTATCTGGACCAGAGTGTTTTATTCATGGAGAACTGGAATACAAAAAGCCCTATGCTCCTCTTAAACCCATTCACACTTCATTAACTGAGGATTCACACTTCATTAAATGTGAGGATACACATTTAGGTAAATTCCTATCTCCAAACGGAAGTCTGGGGTTTGTAAATTATTGCTGAGACTTTTACTAAAGGTAGCAGGTACACAAAACGTCCTTTGAACATTTGAGAATTCTCTCTTTATTTTGATCTGCACTATAGAAAATCTGGAAATAAATTATCCTGATCATGACAGATTATGATCTGTGGTACCTCCAGACTGCATTTGTTGCCTATTCATGCTAAATACACAGCAGCAGAATTAATTTAGTTAGTTTGTTTGCTTTTGCCTTTTTTTTCCCCCCCCCTTGAGGGAAGACATGACCAGATATAAGTGATTTCATGACTCAAGACTCTCTGCCTCTAACATCTGAGGAATTTAGAGAAGTGATTTATACCAAGGAATTCGAAGCTAATGGAAAACTACTGAGAAGTTCCGCTGACAGAGAAGTTCTGCTTCCATATTGTTATTAAGTTATCAGGAAGTCCTTTAAATTTTCAACAGGATGTGCTTTCTGATTGAGCAGGTTAGCATAAGAAAGACAGACTCTAATGAATCAATCTCAGTGTTTCTTCCTTGCATGGCAAATGATATAGATTTCTCTGTTGTGTTCACTTAGCTGGCTGAGCTGATTGCATTTTGGGTTGATGAACTGAATCTTTCAAAGCATTTAAATTGGAGGGGTAATGAGGGAGTTAGGACTAAGACTTCCATGCAACTCATAGCATGATGAGAGTGTAGGTAGATGAAATAAAGGCTCCAAAAATTTTGCTAATACAATTCTCACTCTCTCATTTGTTCCTGGGATTTCAGTTGATGGTCTCTAAGACTGGTGGTTTCCAAGTATAGATTAATTCTCAAGGTGCCTTTCTGAATAAAAGTAGAGATAATTTTCATCGGTGGGGGTGGAAGGTGCTTTCCCACTAATCACAGAATATCCTGAGGTGTAAGGCACCCAGAAGGATCAGCAAGTCCAGCTCCTGGCCCTGTGCAGGACGTTCCAAGAATCCCACCATGTGCCTGAAAGCATTGTCCAAACCCTTCTTGAGCTCTGTCTGGTTGGTGCTGTGACCTCTGCCCTGGGGTGGCTGTTCAATGCCCAAACACCCTCTGGGGGAAGAACACTTTCCTCAACCTCCCCTGGCACAGCTCCAACCATTCCCTCAGGTCCTGTCACTGTCACTGTCACCACAGAGAAGAGATTGGTTCTGCCTCTCTGCCTCCCTTTGTGAGGAAGCTGTGGACTGTAATGAGATCTCCCCTCAGTCTCCTCTTACTACTATCAATAATATTTGTGTACTAGCAACCAGGAATAACTTGGCACTGAGAAGTCTAGATATGAAATGAGTAGTCTAAAGAATCACTGTTAAAGAGAAAAGCAGTTTTAATACACTCTTTGACCAAGGCTTCTGATGTATCAGTGTAGTCAAATAATTTCCATTTTCAAGGGAGTTTTCTAAGACAAAGGTAAAGAAAAAGGACATGTTAAACATTGCAGCCCTGTAACTTCTGCTAATAGACCTCCTCTCTCTGGTGTGAGAGGAACCTGGGAACCATCCAGTCTCTACCAAGAGACTGACTGTCCTGACTGTCCTTACGTTTCAGTTATGAGGAAACCAATTGCTTTTAGGTCTCTATTCATCTCATGTGTCATTTAAATCAGGCTATTCACAGCCTGTGCTTAGAATAGCAAAACGAGACTGTTAGTAACTAACTGAACACAGGATTGCTGTATGGCTCTATCAGATGTTTGGTAGGAATTCCTCACAAAAATCTTCATTCCACACATATCAAGAACAGCTTTCTCATGCTATGAGGGCTAAAGTCTTAGAGTCTATAAAATTAGACTCTACTGTTGAAAAAATACAGGACACTACCACTGTTTTTCCTTCAAATCTTCAGGAAAAAAAGGGAAAAATCTTAATTTTATATAAACAACATGTCCATGGATCTAGGAGCCATGGTTTACCAGCTCAAACCTATTTCTATTATGAGACAATACCTTTCAAAGTAAGATAATAAAACTGAAGTGCCCTCCAAACCTCTCATCTAGGGAAAAAAAAAAAAAAAAAAAAAAAAAGAGAGAAGGGGAGAAGCTGATGTTTCCATGGCCCTTCTAAAGGTCAGAAGTGCAGTAATAATACTGTGTCAATACAGCATCTCAGTTAAAATGATCTGGTACTCTATTCACATTTACTTCAAGATGGTAACAAGTCAAATGCCCAAAAGAAGGAAAGAAACATTTTCAGAGACTGAAAATTTAAAGCATTACAATGAAATTTTAAAAGGACAGTCGAGGTCATTTTAGATTTATAGAAAATAACAGCAAAAAAGAGAAACAGTAAGGTGCAATGATAGCTAGGTAGATGAGAGGGCAGACATTTATGGTGTCAGTGACTGAAAGAAGGAAAGCAATTGTTATCTGTTGAATTAACACCCTGGATTGGAAAGAAAAATATTGCTGGGACTTAAATATGACCACTATATTGTTAGACAGGATATTTTAAAAACACACTGAAATCTAATTAGTTAATTTATTTCTCCAATATTTAATGTTTCTTCTTTTACTTTTTATATCCAGTGAGATATTTTGCTTTTTTCAGTTGGTCCTTACTCATCTCTGAGTTACACCATAGGCTTTGACTTTCATTTGGCTTAATAACCACAGGTGATTCTCCCAAAACATTTTAATGGACAAAAGATGAAAAAAAAAACCCCAATATTTCACTCCAATATAGAAGCTACAGGGGAGGCAGAGACCAGGGTAAGAAATTCATATCTTTTTTAACACCAGAGTGTTTTGTTTGTTTCTTTTGTAACAGAGAGAGATAAAAAGCTACTGATGATAGCCATCATATTTCCACATGTGTCAGGATGGAATGTGCAGAGTAAAGAAACAGATAACACTTTTCTGAAGTCATTCCTGCTATGGTGAGATGTGCAACCACAGGGTTTAACTCTGAGTTTCATAAAGCTTTTGATAAGGTTACTCATATAAGATAATTGGTTATGGGGCATTCAAATATTGCAGGAGTTAAAGAAGTTCTTAAAACTCAGATGAAGTCCACAGATGAAACTCTTCAGTTTTTGACTGATATGGAAAAGGTGAAAATCAGGTCAAAGGGGCAGAACCTGTTTCCACTTCATGAGAATGCTAAATAAAAACCTAATAAAAATTGTGCAGTGTGCTTTATGTCCTTGTAATCTGAGGCACCAAATGTTGAAATATATTAATCTAAAAAGCTATATTTGATTAATTATATTCTCAAGGATGTGCCAAGTCCTGCATTTAACTTACAAAAACTCCATGCAAATCTGCACCCTTGAAGGAGAGTGGCTGGAAAGCTCCCACTGGAAAAGGACCTGGGGGTGTTGGCCAGCAATGACTGAACATGTTTTTCTGGCCTGATGCAGTATTTTGTCTGATATGAAACACTGTGAAAGTAGGTTTATCAATATATATGTGATAGTTATAATTCCTCAAAAAAAAAACCAAAAAAACAAAAACCCAAAACCCCACAAACAAACAAACGAACAAGCAAACAAGTAAACAAAACCCCAAAAAACAAACAAACACAACAAAAAAAACAAGGTAGAAGGTCAACCCCTGCAGATTTATTTCAACGTACTTTTTAAATGTTCCAAACCTATATCAAATTCTGGTTTTTTATCAGTAAAGACTTATGAAAAAATACTTTTCACATGATCCTAAATATAAATAAATTTCTACCATGAATTCTAACAAACTGCTTGTTCAGATGTGATCCATTTTCTTTGCCAGTCTATTTTGCAAAACAAGAAGACATACACCCATTGTTAGAGAAAAATGTATCACACCCAAATTCTGCCTCTTCTTGACCTTCCAAGCCAGGGGAAAGAAACGCCTCCTTGAGTCTGACTCATCTCTCAGGTTCAAGAGCTGCTTCTCTGCTGTAGTCAGCTACACTTTTATCACAGGCTTATACAGTAGATAATTTTAATTTTATGTGTGCAGTCATTTCACCTCCATGAATAGTGATAAAGCTCAAAAAGATTCAGAAGAGTTTGATTAGGAATGGATCAGCTGCTGGATCAAAGATAAATCTGACCAGCAGCTGAAACTGCCATTCTCAAGTCTGCTTGATCCTGGAACTTATTTGATTGTACCTCTTGCTTTGGTGAGAAGTGTTTTTTATGTCAACAATGAAGTAAAAATTACAGAAAATTTACTTAAATTTAACTGGTTTTGTTCCTAAGTTCTTATTTTACTAACCTTTTAAAAAAACAATATGGACAAAATTTACGGCTGTCATAAAATTATTCCCTTGATGGAAGTAGTAGAGCCCAACCATAGTATGAATATTCATAACAGGTTATTAAATGTTTAATTCAATTTGTCTACTGATCAATACACTGCTTGATAATAGAAACTGCAACAGCAGAAGAGTGGTTTGCATCAGTGATTCACAAATAGCATGTGTTAAAAAAGATATTCAAGAGTGGAACACTAAAGACCTGGAGAAATGAAATAACAAATGAAATCCAAAGTTAGGATGATACTATGGATTACCCCAAAAAGCAAATGGGGCATGGAGTTCTGGCATATCTACAGTGCTTCTTGGTTGCAACACTGCACTACTCTGTCAAAAGCACCTCTGCTTTTGACAGAGTAGTGTCAAAACCAACCAGGCCAGAAAAACACAATCATAGGGTGCACGGTGGAGATGGAGTCTCTTCTTTCTGAGTCTCAGATTTACTCAGTGAACTAGTGAGTAACTCTTTGAGAAACAGTTAAGATTGGTAAAGGGCTGCATTTTATTCTCCTCCCAACCCTTATATTTCCCCTTCTAAGATTTTCTTGAAAAAGATGTATTGATTAAATTTTTTGTTCTCCTTACTGTGATACTTCGATATGAAACAAACAGGTGGTAAAGTGGGTTATTCCCATTTCTTATGTAGGCCCTGATTTTTAAAGATAAGTGTAAATTGTTTTTAACATGAGTCACCTTCAACTGTATCTGGGCATTTAAAAATGTGTTTGTGACCTGGTTTGAGAATCCAAACCCCAACCTTTTGTCAGTGTTCCACAGCCCAAACCCAATAAAATATATTTAATTTGAGAGTCAAGATTAATTAATCACTCTCCTTCATATTTTATTCTTTGAATAACAACTTTTTCTGTTTTCTGTCCCTGAAGATAGTGTTCCACCTTAGTTTTTCAATCATGCCTTCCAGCTGAGGTAAATAGCTCCAAAGGGTGTGCCTGGAAACAATGATCTCCCTTGAACATTCCCTATACAGGCTGTCTTGTGTATTCCCACATTATTCCCACACATGGTACAAGACAGAATATCTTCAGATTCTTTCCCAGTTTGTGCTGTGTATGATTACCTTTCCACAGGGGAAAAGAATGGGAATGAATGTTACGGATTTAAGGAAGTGTCTGCCATCAGACCTTACTGCTGGGAGACAGCCCTGGCACACAGACTTTGCTGAAGATGCTCTGTGTGTCAGCCTGGGGGAAATGCCAGCCCTGTGCAATACAGAATGAGCCCTTTCTTGTTGCAGATAATACAAAGGGAACATTCAAAGATGCAGCCCCTGTCTGCTTTGCATCCAAATTATCTCCCTGTGGGCATGGTGCAGGTTTGCTCTCAGGTGTCCCCAATAGAAAACTTTACAGAAGGCAGAGCTGGCGGTGCCTGCACCCAGCAATGCCTGCAGTGTGTGCTCCTTTGTTAGGATCAGAATCTCTGTCCTGGCAATGTCCTGTTCCTGGGGCAATCCCCACAGCACAGGGAACCATCTGTTTGATGTTTTTCACAGAGACAGTGATCCAGCCGTGCCTTACTGCTGTGAGGCCCTTCTGTCCTGCTCACTCCTTACAGCCAGCTTCACCTTCACCTTCTGTCATGGTCATATCAACACAAACTTCCTTCATTTCAGACCCCACTGCCAGGAACTGACAGTCTGCTGAAGACCTCAAAACGTCTCTCTCACTGGCAGCTGGTGCTCAGATGACATGCAGGTTGGTTTAATAAGCTACTGGTGATTTATGAGGCTACCCAGAATATCCAGCATTGTCACCGTGCTAGCAACAAATAAGTAATTAAAAGAGATATCAGTGAGGGCTCAGTGAATGCTGATCAAATATTCATACCTTTCTCGGTATTTGAAATTGTTTTGCTTTTTCTCCATCGAGAAAATTTTATCTATATGTCCCTTCAGAGAATCATAGAATCATTTAGGTTGAAAGGGACCTTCCAGACCAGTTCCAACCTCCCTAACATGAGCTGGGACACCTTCTGGTAAACCAGGCTGCTCAAAGCCCCATCACCCTGGCATTAAATGCTTCCAGGGATGAAGCATTCACAACTTTTCCTCTGCCAACCTGGGCCAGTGCCTCACCACCCTCACAGTAAAGAATTACTTCTTAATACTTTCCAGGTATTAAGATTGTACAAGTTATTGAGATAGATATTAATACAAGGTTGCATCTTGGTGGTCTTTAACGTCCCTTCCCACTCAAGCCTTTCTATGATTCTATGAATCCCCACAGGCAAAATTTCAAAGGAGGAAATGCAGAGCAATCATGATTTCCCTGTAACATCAACACTAGCGAAGAGTTTGCCATGCATTTTGCATCCTTTGAGGAGAGCAGTGCCCATGGGCAAACCCACTTCTGGTAGACAGTGTGGTAACCAGCCTGTTACCCACAACTTTACCTCAGTATGGTACTAGGGTTTGAGAGGGCCCACCAGAACATGAGACTGCCTGGTGTTTGAGAGCTGATAAGGTTTAGTACGAACTCAATTCCATCAATTCAAGTGTCTTAAGTCCAAGTAAATGAGTTTTCCAAGTCCTTTTGGATTCAGGTGCCTCAATTCTACCCAAGTCTGACCTTAAAAGCCTATATCCCTTCTAAGAGCTGACTCCAATTACCCATAATGAGCAGGATGAAGCAAAATCTTTGAATTCTGGTTTGCTAAGCCAGTGCTCATTTCTCACTCTCTGGGCAGAAAAACATTTTATTGAAGCATTTTGTCTTTGTGAAGCAAGTGATACATGCTCTGTGGCAACTTAAACTTCCCAGGCTGGGAAATGCTAATTAACACTGATTCTTATAAAAAATAAATTTCTTTCCTCTTATTTAACTATTAATTCAGATGCAACATTGAGAGGGAAATGAAAATGAAAGGTGGGGATTTCTTTTTTCTTTTTTTCTAATTTATACAAATGAAGGCACAATTAAGCAGCCTGAAATTTAATTACAACTTGCATTTCATGTAAGCAAACACATTAAAACTGAGAATGCTAATCTTGAAGGTAGAAATTGCCATAATGCAACAGAAAAAATTCCCAGTGCAAGCAGCACAGGCTATGTTCTTTGCACATGGTCACAGAAGCATGACATGGACAGATACTGTTTCTCACATTGCTTATTAGCAATAGGACAAGAATGGAAAAGTATTGGCCATATTCTCAGCTGGCATTTATAGCATCCCAACTCCACTTAATTTTTTGGTTTTTCTCAGTTTTCATCAAATGCATGTGTTTCCTGAGGGTGAACCAGTGCACTTCAATGACACCGATTTACATTGACTCTCAATCAGATTTTTAGAAGCCGATAGATTTTCTTTGCCAAATAAAAATAGGCAGCAGTTGATTTTTTAAATCCTAGATTTCTTAATAGTTTGCAAGAGCTCCAAAATCCTCTTTGCATTTGAGATTGAATTACAAACGCCCTTCATAGTCATCTGCTACTGATCAAGCAAATGAGATGGACAAGAGCAGTATTAGTGCAAAAAATTTGTATTGCGCTCTTTATAAATTATTATTCCACCATCGTCACTGCAATATTTGGATGCCTGCCAAAAGAGCCTCAAATGATGTGACCAGTGTTGGTCATGGGGAATTCATTCTCTCTTGTTGTTTCTCCAGGAATAAAACTGAGTTTTGTTTGCCTGTGTTTCATGTCCACACAGTTTTGTGCTTCTATTAAAGATAAAAGTTTTTAAAATAATTTGAAATCCCACAGTGAACATGGGGCACCAGCCATAAAGGTGTACAAAAATAATTTGCTCTACAAGATTTCATTCTTTCTCTGAGCAAGAAAAAAAATTTAGGATTTCTTTTTTAACCCTTGAGTTAATTTTCACGTTTCTGAGGAGAAAAAATTTTGGCTGAATTACTCAGGCCAGTGATTTTGGTGACTTTTTTAATGTCCAGGCAGCCCACTGCAGCATTGCCCTGGGAGTGCAGGGCAGTCCTCACTTTAATTTTATTGTTTATACAAGGTAAGAATGCAAAGTAAAAAAGAGAGATCACAACCCAAGAGAATCTTTCAAGTCCACGGAAAAAAGGAGAGTCCCTGGCTTCCTTTTCACTTAAATATCTTCCATCATGTAAAACACTGAAGAACTCAAAAAGGTTGGAATGAGGATTTACCCAGCCTAGTCTCAGTCTGAGCTGATTTTATTCTATTTTAGCTGTAATAACAGTTTCCCAGCTCTCAGATGAGTCTTGCCCAAATTGTTTTAGCCTAAAGCACTTTAGTTCACTTCTGAATGTCATGTGTTAATAGGTCTAGCAAACCTGAGTAGCCATTGCAAAAAGCATGTCATGTCTTTGTGTTAATTGAAGAGGAAGAAGGTGATGGTGAAGCTTAATTTTTTCTTGAAACCAATGAAAAAAAGCAGGCTATTAAGAAAGCATCGAAGTATAGCCAGGAAACTCCCCAGATTATGGAGTAAGAACTTTCTCACTATAAGCATCATGTGAAGATTGGTGGAGAACCTGGGATATTGATAACTCATCACAATTCCTTCCTCCTTGGGAAATGCAGATAGCACTGACCTTGGCAGTCAGGGAGACTCTGCAAGGCCAAGGGTGAAAACGTAACAAGAAAGAGGGCAAATGCTAGAGTTTGTCTAAATCCATCATTAATTGCATAATAATATTCCTGGCCTAATTAGAATAGTAGTATTTCTTCTTAGAAGGTGAATACATTAATTATACTAAAAGCAATTTCCAGCTCTGACAACTGGATTCCATAACAAGATTGTCCTTGTAAAAACAGAAGGGATTTATAAACTCCTTGATCTCAGGCAGAATAAAGACCATGTACAATGGACTTGTAGAGTTCAAGGGAAGGATTCAGTTACCTAAACACAGGCATTTAATGCCTTTTGAGACATCCTGCCTGGTTTACAACTGCTGTGGTTTATGGATTCCCCATAAATTCTGTATCATTGCTGCCAGCTAATACCCAAATGATGTCCTGCCCACAAAATCAAAGCAGTTTGTTTGCAGAAAGACATGAGCATTCACCAAAGATAGTTTTGCACATCTTAGGATGGAGCTGTGCACTGTTCCATATGCGAACTGCTTAGGCACAAAGGAAATCCATCATAACAACCTTTTTTTTTTTTGGCCAAATAATATTGCTTCAGTTACTTAGACTGGAAATTGTGTTTTTATTTGCTCATCTCCTTTGTGCCTCACAGAATTAAAAATATTCTGGGGACTTAGTGTGCAGAAGGTGTCAGTTTATTGAAAGGCTTTTATCCTTGTATTTTGGAGTTGGTAATTACCTCTCATGAGTGAAACAAAAGGCTAGTCACTGTTCTGGCTGCCTTTCATTTCCCTTCAAACTGAATGTGACTCCAGACTCCTATGTTCTTGGCAAGGATTTTACTAATACAGCAGGTTGTTACTAACCAATGTTATTCGCATGATACAAAATTAATTAGAAAAGTCTGTTCTAATTTATAAATATGCAATTATGATTAAACAAATCAGAAGTTGAGGCCTCACAAGGTTCCCTGTGGGTTGTTATTTTCACGTTTCTAGTACATCCAGAAGAAAAAGCCACTGATCTGTCCTCTGATGTAAAAATGCAATTTGCTTTATTCAAGTGGGAATTGCCAATGTATTAAAACCTGTTTTTGGAGTTTGTTCAAATTAATTATTATGAAAACAAGTGAATTTGTGGAATAGCTTTTACAAAAAAACACAGTCACCAAAATATCCTAATTATTTTCTGAGACCAAATAATCTTTCTCTAAATAAGCAAAAGGAGGGTGTAAGCTTCATATTGCTTTGTATGATCCCCCAGATATTAAATTCAAAGAGATCAAAGCTCAGAGAGAGTAAATAAGGCCTCTTGCCCTATGTCCCAATCTGCTCCTCACTGGAAGTCTGTGTTTCCCATCTCTGTTTCACAGGCTCTTCTATGACTCTCTGATCTTCTGACTTCCTGTTCACTAAAGGTCAGAGAGCTCCCCTCCCTGACTTCAATATTGAATTTAATTCATCCTGACTCCAAGCTGCCTGGTTTTGGCCCTTTATATGTGATAATTATATTTTTTTAATTTTTTTTTTTTGATAAATGAAAATCTGTTATTCCAGACTTTGCTCTTAAAGAGGTTCTTTTTTATTCTGTCTAATGACAAAAAACTGTCATAGGACTCTAAAGACAGATGCTGTGTCCTGGATAAAAGCACTGCAGGTTATTACTAAACCATTGACTGTAACTGTTGGATTGCATCCACACACAATATTTTTTTCACAAAATAATGTTGCTATTAAGCTTGCTAGAATAGTTCATAGGGGAGAGAAGCCTAGGCCACATGATTTAACAACTCCTACCATGCACATCCTAGGGCCTATATACAGGAAAGAGTCATCAGTCCTCAGTTGCCTCCTCAGGGTTTCTTTGAGATGCCCAGACAAGAAGCTCTCCCATGAAACTTTATAAACCAACCTAGACTGAAAACTGATGCAGCATTAAGAACACACTTGAATAAATGGAACAACACCAAGAGTAAAATAAAATTGCTGTGGCCTTCCTCACACATATCAGATCAACTAGAAAACATATTTTTAGTTGATTCCCCATTCATGATAAATCTATCACATCTGTGAATGACAACTCTAGTCAAGGGGGTGGCAGTTTCCCATGGACTTCCATGGGACCAGAATCTCATATCATGGAATCACAGAATGTGCTGAGTTGGGAGGGAGCCCAGCTCCTGGCTCTACACTTCATTCAGCATTGTCTGTAGGTTTAATTTGCTCATTTCAGTTCCCTACTCCCTGTAAGTCTGGAGTAGCTTCAGAGACCCAAACAGAACTGAAGCCTGAAACTATCAGACAATATTTGTTAGATTTGGAAATCTGGAGGAATGATTGGAAGAAAAGCAAAATTGTTATTGCAGGACTGATTGGAAGCTGATGTGAGTTTGCACCCTTCAGTTCTTAGAGGTGTTTTCATGGTAATAGAGAGTCTCTAAATCCTTCAGATGCACAGTGAGATACATGAGACAGAAGCTTAGTGTTTTTAGCTTCCCTGACTGAACACCAAAGTCACCAAAACACCAAAAATCACTAGCTGATTTTGAGGATAATTTCCAATCCTAATTCCAATTTGTGATTCTATGATCCTATGATTCTATAACTGACCTGTGCCTACAGAAGACAAAACAACCCAACAGAGATCTGAATTACTCTGGGTGTCTGTCAGATCAATGGGAATGTACAATCATTCCACTTTGGTGGCTGTTTTCCATTTAGGAATCTGAAATCAGGTGAAATTAACCTGGATCATCTAAAATCTTTGGTTTATGTTAAGCTTCTTATTTAATCTAATGTCCCTACTCCATTCCTCAGCTTAATCTTAAGGGAAAAAAAAAGAAAACATGGGAAAGAAAAACCCTGTGGGTGCATGAATCCAAGTAGGACTAACAATGAATGCTGATACTGAGAACATCCAGGAGAGTTTGCTTTTTATTGGAGAGCTGGCAAAGTCCACCATAAGCAGGAGCTATTTCAAAGCCCTAATGGAGTCCAAATCCCACGTCAGATGTGTGCAACTGCTTCTGGCAGCAGGGAAGGATCAGATTCAGTGGCCTGATTCACAATCCTGCCTCCCTTTCACAGAAAACTGTGTAGGAGGGAAAAAACCAAACAAATATTAAAAAAATTCAAAAATGAGTCTTAGGAGGAAGGGAAAAGTTCTGAATCCTTTCAAGCTCATGTTGCCTCCTTGCTATACTTTTCATCCTGCTTGTCTGACTCTCTCTGTGGAGAGAAATGACGTTGGGAATCTCTTATCCAGAGGGTGATTTGAGACAGTTACTTATAAATATATATTTCATTCAATTATTAATGTTATTATTTTGTTTTTTGGGTTTTTTTTTTTCAGATTGTGACGAAGTGTAAGGTCATCCCAAGTGGAAGAGTTTAAAAAGGAAATTAACATAACTATTGACAAGTCTTTTGTGGAAAGGAAGAATGTGAGCTTGTTTAAAACATTTAGATCTTCAGTACTTGAAGCAAATGAGAGATTTCTGTGATTTTATAAGCTTTCATAGATCTGTTCTGTTGTGACAACCCTGCACACTGTGTATATAATGTGACAAATAATCAAGAAAATGTATTATTTGTTACTATTCTGTATCTTGAGCATATGGTGAAGTACTTTCCTTCATAAAATCAATAGTCCTGATTCCCCTTCGTGCTGCCCTGGAGTGCAGATGCTGGTGAAACCTGTCTGGGATCCCATTACACAGAGGGAAGAGTCAGTCTCCCCAAAGGGCCCCAACATCATGGGACCCAGTAGACACCATCATGATGAATTAGACTGGAAAGCTGCTCAAGATCCCTCCTTTTGCCAGTACTGGGAGATTTTTCTCAAGGCTACTCTAAAAGGTCTTTGTCCATTCTGCTTATTGCCCCAAGCCCAAGGGAGACAAGGAGCTTCTGTCTAGAAAATTAAATTACAGCAAAGGCTTGAAAATATTCATAATTAACCTCGATGTTTTCCCACTGTTACTCTACATTTAATGCAACACTAAAATAGTAAAATATTCTGAAAAAGGTCAAGGTATCCCTGTCATTTTGTGCATTCCCAGATACCAAAAGAGAGGACTTCAAGCCTCAATTGCAACAAGGTGATTTTATACCTCTCAATGAATATTTTACTCTTCTGTCTCACACTTCTTTAAAGATTTTCTCCTGCAGAGGAAACCATGGACTAGGACTTCTTAGTTTCATGAAGGAACTGAGCCATTGGTGTGCAAATTCTCAGGGAATATAGCAAACATGTGGGTTTTATGTTGCAAGAAGAATAGAGAGCAGGACTGCTCTTGCCTACTCCAGGGCTGAACTATAAAGAGAAATGGTCAAGGGTTTCCTATAGTCCCTGAATTAGTAGGCATGCATTAAAAGAGGAGGGTTCTTTGTTTCTCCTAAGGAATCAGGGTATATCACCTTAGGACTGGACTGTTCAGCCCCATCTGAAGTAAAATTTCTGCTTCCTGACTCAGAATAATGTTTAATGTCCCATTGTCTGCGCTGCTTGGGCACCAGGAGGGCTAGAGAGGAGGCTGAAACAAAGGTATAAATTAAGTCCTTTTTCAGATCTGACTCCCATAAAAAAAGCTTTGAATTTCCTCAAGAAATATAAAAGAAAAACATAGGCCTGTTAGAATAAGTCCAGAGAAAGGCCACTAAGTTGATCACAGTGCTGAAAAACCTCTCCCATGCAGGCTGAGAGAATCAGAGCTGTTCAAGAGCCTGGAAAAGAAAAGGTTCTGAAGGGTGGTGAGACACTGGAACAGGTTGTCCCAAAGAATTCGTGGCTGCCTGTGGCAGTGACAACCCCCCTCCCCTTTTCCATCCTGCATACCAGAGTTAAATGAGACACCAGAGAGATAACGCTGCAGTCGGAGGGCTAAGCGGAATTTTTCTCTGGTGCCAGAAGGCTGAGGCCAAACATCTGGAAAGAATAAATGTAGGAAGAGGTAAAGAAAATTGATGACTCTAGAGACACTGTTTTATGCTATAAAAGATGCACGAGTTATCCCTGAGCTAGAAGCCTCAACAATCACCCCAAAGGTGTGAGAGACTTCGTCCCGGGAGCTGGACGCATCTCCTGCGGTTACTTCTCCGGAGAGTGAGAGAAAAGGACATCACATGTATTGAACCAACAATTGGATGGTAAGATACATTGAATCCTTAGCTTATGCTTTTCTTCGCTAGCTGTAATTTGTATGGTACCTTATCGTGCACTGTATGTATTCTACTAGTAGTTATTCCTGTGTAGTATTAGTCTTGTTTTTAAGTCTTATAGTCAGTAGTTTTCCCGTCTATTAATAAATCATTTGTTATATAATAGACAGAATCAGTCATCATTAAAAGAACTTAAGAACGGGAGGGGATTTTGAGGTGCTGGTTGTCTCGATAAGATTACTATCTGCTGCCAGAGGCCTGAGCAGTAGGAAAGGGCTTATTTAACTCCTAAACCCATTCGTGACGCTACCCCATATCTGGAAGTGTTCAAGACCAGATTGGATGAGACTTGGAGCAATCTGGTCCAGTGGAAGGTTTCCCTGCCCATGGAAGGGGTTTGGAATAAAATAATCTTTGAAAGTGCCTTCTGAAGTTGTTCTCTGATGGTTCTATGAGATCTATACTGACTGGTTTGGGATATAAGGCCATTCCTGTGCTTTACCATAAGTGCTGTGACTGTGGGTGGATGTTTTGGTAAAGGTTTTCAGGAGATGTTAATTCTCCAGATTCTTTCCAGCCTTGTTTTCCCACTACATACAGAGATTACCTGATTTGCACCCAAAATATCATTTAAGCCATCATATTCCTGTCTTTCTGTGCATTAATCATTTCTATCTAGGGGTATACCCCATGAAATTATGGTGAAATTTACAATTCCTAATTTTCAAAAGACACACTGACCATGCATATATTGATAGGCTAATTGAAGAGACATTGGAACTGCATTAATTTTGGCGGTTCTGTATACTCCCAAATTGGATCCCAAAGCACAGTTACAGGGTCTTTCTCAGATCTTCATAACTGAATGGCAGTCATGGAGTGAATTCCATATTGGACAGTAAAAGCAAGGCATAGCATTAATGAAAATAATGTTAATAAATGTAAAAGAGAAAGAATGAGGGGGAAAATGAGATATTACAAAATTAAGGGATTTGGTCATTATTTGTGACTAAAAGACAAAAGTAAATCTAGGCAAGTTAAAAACAGAAGAGAGCCAAATACCTTTCAGACAGATGTGGTGTAATGTCAGAAAGAAAATAATAAGTCCTGTGCATTCCTACATTTCACACCAGCCTTGCATTCAATAAATCAACACATGGATGTAATTGCTGTGACAAATGAATATAGTGAGGGGAGTCAAATTCTGCTGGGTAATGCAGTCATCCAGCAACACCCTGGTCGGCAGAGATATGTAGGTCAGTCATTATGGACCAGTGAGCAGAAGGAGTCCCTCATGTGAGAGCCTAGATGAAAATTTCACAGTGTAGTCTCTGATAAAATACCAGGCTGTGTGTCTGGCTTCAGCATCCTTCTTAATAACCTTTAGCAGAAGAGGAAGGTATTACATAAAGTGGCAATTAACAAGACTGACAGAGCAAGATACTGGGATTTATTGCTGGATTTTTCAGTTTGCTTGATTATTTGATTGGGGGTTTTTAGCTGTATTTCTACTTCCATTTTTAAAACTTCAAAAAGAAAATCAGCTGGGATTTTAAAGTTAGAATAAAAGGAAAGGAGAGCTTGATAAAACTAATATCCCAAATAAAGGCAGTAGGATTCTGAAGGAGCCTGTGCTCCCCATGACATCTGTCATAGTCTGTCATATGTAGAGGTGAGAACTCAAAGGAACTGATAAGGGAAGACTGATCTGGGGAATGAAAAAGTCTTGAGGAATGGTACCCATTCCTATGCAAAGGTCTCAGCAGTGCTGGAACCCTCCTTCAGCCCAGCTAGATGGTAGAAATTATCCTGTACATGAGACTGACTTTTTTAAAAAGTCAATTACAGTTAGAAAAAAACCAAGACCTGCATCTTCCTAATATTTACTTGTCTGAGCAAAGCTATTTACAATTCCTGCTCTGAGGAAGTATTTTTTCACAGTATGGATCATGTCTCCCTGGGGTACTCTTTTTCTGACATCGGTGCAAGTGATGGGGATAACTTTGAACCAATTTTCTACATCCAATTTATGACATTCTTCTGACGGAAACAACATATTCTCCCAAATACAGGGAAACCTTCCTCCATGAGGGGCTCTGAGAAGCCTGGCTTAGTTGAAGATGTCCCTGTTCATGTCAGAGGGCTGGAGACAAATGACATTTAAAGGGCCCTTCCAACAGATCTGTTCTATGATCAGGATGTCCTGGTGGAGGAACACAAACAAGATCTAAGGTGTCTTTTCTGTTGCTGAAGCCAGCTAAGCTCTTTGTAACTGATAAGTTCTGTAAACACATTAATATCAGTTATTGCAGTGAATCTCATAGGAACCCCACAGCCTCCAGGAGATCTTGTACTTCTTTTCTGTTTTACCATAGATGGAGAAATGGTACCACCAAAAAATACAACACATAATGTATAAAACGTTTTCAAATAGCACATATAACTAGAGATGCTACTTTGCATCTTCCTAGCTGCATTATCAGGATCTTCTGTGGATCACATCCTGCAATTGCATCACATTTGCCCAAGAAAACTCAAAATATTGTACTGAAATTTCTGTGAGTTCAAATATCAACATGCAATACTCACTGGTTGCAATTAAGGCATCTTGCTTTGTTATTCTGATTTCATATGAAAGACTGATAATTTTTTTCTCTGCTTCCATAATTACTAAAGTAGGGGTGATCATGAGCAGGTAGAATGACAAAATGAAAGTATAGTCAGCTGCTTTCTCTGAACATTCATCTACAGGTGACTCAGTGGGTAACAAATTAACAAATCCTTTGTATTGGTCTCCAGGGATCACAATACTGAGAGAACATATTTTGCTTCATGGAATATATTGAGGTCAAATTCACCTTTTTGAGCAAGTTATTAGTTTTATGGATTAGCCTGTCTTGCTATCCATGGGCTTTTTTTCTTTAACCTTGTGACTTACACAAGAGTTACCTTCAAAGAGCTTTCACTTTTCCCTCCCTTCCCACTTACTTTTCTTTACTCCTCCAATAGCATGCTCTCAGTTATGTTGTAAAACCCAGCCAGCAAAAACAAAGGATAATAATTTTATTATTTTGTTTCAGTTTTCATTTCAGTCAGGGATCCTGCCTTGCTCAGTTACTGGTTCTGGGAGACCTTACAGAGACAAAAGGGCTTAACTCATCAGGAGGGATTTACGTTAATTGTAAGGTGCAGAAAAACAGAAGCTACTCCTCCAGAATGTAGGAGATGAAGTCTTAAATATGTACTATCACCACAGAAAAAGGGCAAGTTTTAGTTATTCTTCATGAAGGCCCCTAAATTAAGTATAGAGGAAAAATCTGATCTTTCTAGATAAATGGTGGCTCACACCTGAGCTTGGTTTCTTCTGGCTCAGATGCCAGGGAGTGTTACCAGAATGTGTTACAGTGCATGTGGTGTGTTGCTAACAGAAAGGTATCTTCTTGCCATTTAAATTATCTCAACTATATTTTATGGCTTTATTTAATGATAGATGATGGTAGAAGACAGAATACTCCCTCTCAGCTTTTATGGCTTTAGGGCTTTAGTCTCAGAACGGAGGGGGAAAAAATTGCTGTATTAAAGAGAATTTTCTTTACCAAATAGACCCTGAAGGTAAACTACTGTTGTTTGGTACCTTCCAGCAAATCCTTCATTGCCAAAAACAATCTTCTTCCTTTATTTTATTTATTTAGTTAGTTATGTTACAAAACTTAGCTCAGTTTATTTATTCAGGCACCGTGATGTTTACAGTAAGTCTATTCAGTTGCCACAGGAAGAGAACACAAGAAGAGACAAAAATAAACCTGAGACTGTGACACAAGAGGAAGATAAGTATTTTGTCTCAACATTTCTTAGATACAGACCCATCATCTTCTGCAAATGAGAACACTAATCAGTAGTCTTGAGTCTGAGTTGAATCTTCAAGTTGCATTAGGTAAACTATCATTTATATTCCAAAGTTGTTACACATTTGATGTTGGATTGAAAGTATTACTGGGAAATATTATATGAGACAAGTTTATTAAAATAAGATCTGCACTGAAAATAAGCTCTCTGGAGGAAATAAATTATGTTGTATTATCTGGTAAGTTAATTTATTTTTCTTTCCTTATAATATATTCCCATTAGGGCTAGCATTTACATCTTTTGATTATTCTCATCTGGAAACCCAGGTCGTGCTACTCAACACACCTGGGTTACATAGAACAAAGTATGGGACAGTGACTCAACCAGTTTGTAAGAATAGAAATAATGTTTTTATGCTGTGTTTTAATTTCATGTTCATGGAGAAAAAAAGTTCCTTTTACAATGTTTTCTTCAGGGAAACTGGACTCGTAACATTTAGAATGAAAAGGGATAATGTGAATAAAAGACTCATGCTTAGAAAAGAGGTGTTAGATATACATGCACAAAGTCATTTTCTGACCTTGAGAGAACATTGAGATTAATCTTTTCTTTTTGCATCCAAAAAAACCCAGAGCTTACTTGGAGGAAAACGGAGCATAATCAGACCCATTTTTCGATGTAGTACCATAGAGAGCACATATATAATAATCAGTGTTGGCCTGATCAAATCACAGATCTAAGTCTACATTTTCGAAATGGGTCCTTGGGCTTTTGTTTCTTTTTATTTTGCTTGTTGTTTTTGTTTTTTCCCTCAAAAGTAGGCAGCCACAAGGAATTCTGATCACCTCAAAGTCCTTTGTGTGTTTACCCTGATAGCTGTATCAAGAAATACAATTAGCTTGTTTTTTGAGACAAAGAGAATTCTGAGGAACAGAATTTAAGTGACTACAAAAAAGCAACTTTTCCTGGGTTTGGGTGCAAACAGAGCTTAATTCCAAGGCATTTCAGTAGTGGAGCTCCTCATATAGGTTTACAAAGCCATATTTCCCTAAACCAACCCTATCCCCTTCATTCTTTAACTCCAACTTCTATTCCAGTGCTTTTAGTCCACCGAATATTTCATAGTGTCATGCAAATGGGAACTGCTTTAGCAATAAGGATTGAGGGAGCTTTATTCAGAATATCCCAGTTTGTTGATTTGACAAATCATAGGAGATATACTTCAAATCCAGAAAAAAATAATTAAAAAGAACATCAGCAAAATGGATATTATAAAAGCCGTAAAAACGGTGAAGGGCTACCTTGAATTTCCTTAGGTATAGGAGATGCACAGCCAGAGCCAGAAGTCTGACTACTGGCCCTAAAGAGAGGGCGTTTGACATAATATCCAGGTCATCAAACAGACAGACCCTACCTTTCCCTCTAAAATTATGTGAACATAGGCAAGTCTGAGTGTACCTAAAGGTAGTGATTGCCTTTAGGTTCCACTGGAGAAATTTGAAATGCCAGAAATCTTTAAGTAGTGACTGACTAGTGGTCTTTGAGAATCTAAACACTGGCTCTGGGAGAATCCAGATGGATTTAGCAGCCTAAACACATCTATTAAAAATCAAGTCATAGTCATCTGTGAGGAACTGGATATTAGATATTACAGGTGAAATCTTCTAAGATCCAGCCCAGCCTCCTAACTAGGAATATTAGCATATGCTAGCTGAGAATTTTGTCAAGCACAATTAGCACTCAATTAGCTACTGTCTCTTTTTTCTTCCTGTTTGCTAGTTTATGCAAGGCTGATTTAAAACGGTGACACGTCATTATTGTGTGGGCCACAGGATTTTGAAAATTATGTCAGATGTTAGCATAAACATAGATTGGGAAAATCACCTCTTTCTGATACAAATATCAGTGGTCTTAGTCATGTTTACAGGGATGTGGTATTCCTAATAAATCTATAATAGAAGACTTCCTGTCACATAAATTGCAGCAAGCTCCCTTTTTCTTTTCCATAATTCAGGCTTTTTTGCAAATTGCTCTGTCTGTCTGGTCCCCTGGGAAACCTGTGCACAGACACACAATATTGGGGGAAAGAAAGAAAGAAGAAAAAGAAGAAAAATCCTTTTGTCCTCAACATACACACGCACACACACACACACACACACACACACACACACACTCTCACACTCACACACACACACTCACAATGAGCTTTTTACCTAATGGATGAAAGCTGATTATTTCACACTATAGCTACAGGCATGAAGCCTTCAATATTGGGAGAGGAACAAAAATATACTGTTGACACTAATGCCTGCAGGTGTGGAAACAGAGGTGGCTATAAATTTCCATTAAATTTGGTACCTAATGGGGTGGTATTTTTTCAATAACTCTTGTGCACTCGTCACAGAAATTTCAGAAAATTGTCCATATATTGTATTGAATGTCATAAATACAGTAATTTATCATGCAGGGCTCCTTGCAATCTAGCGCATGGTACTAAATTTGGGAACAGCACTTTTTTGTGAACTTGGAAGTGTAATCCATGGCAACATATCTTCAAGATTCCATTCTCTTCTTCTCTCACTCCCCAAAATGACTAATATTTCTATTAATGGAGAGAAAGGGAAAAATAATCAGCCAGAAAAAGATGTATTTCAAAAGGAGTTACAAATAATATAAAGGAGATGTGGATAACCTGCACAGTTGAATGGTCACATCCAGGGGGTAGTGGCAATTGGCTCAATGACCAGGTGGAGATCTGTGGTGAGTGGTGTCCCTCAGGGGTCTGGTGCTCTTTAATATCTGTATCAGAGATTCAGAGAGTAAGATTTAGGGCACCTTCAGCAAGTTTTCAGATGACATGAGGCTGAACAGTGCAGTTGACACAAAAGAAGGATGGGATGCCGTCTGTAGGGATCTGGACAAACTTTAGAAGCAGGCCCACAAGAACCAAGGGATCAACAAGTCCAAGTGCAATGTGCTGCACCTGGGTCAGGGCAACCACTGGTATCAGCATAGGCTGGAGTCACTGAGAGCAGCCCTGGGGAGAAGCATCTGAGGGCTCTGATGGATGAAAGGCTGGAGATGAGCCTGCAGTGTTCACTCACAGTCAGAAAGCGAACAAATTCCTGGGCTGCACCAGAAGCGTGGGCGCTGGCTGAGGGAGGTGATTTTCCCTGTCTACCCTCCCCTCATGGGATTCCACCTGGAGAACAGTGTCCAGTTCTGGGTCCTCAGCAGAGGAACGAGGTGGACCTTGTGGGGTGTGTTCAGATGAGGCCATGAACATGTTCAGGGGTTAGAACACCTCTCTTGTGAGAACAGGCTGAGAATGCTGAGGTTGTTCAACCCAGAGAAGAGAAGACTCCAAGGATCCCTCACTGTGGCTTTACATTTGAAATAGTTGAATACTGAGAGAGGTCTTATAAGAAAGATGGGGACAAGTGTTTCAGGACAGCCTGTTGTGATAGGACAAGGGATAAAGGTTTAAATCCCAAAGTGGGTCGATTTACTCTAGATACAAGGAAGAAATTTTTTACAATTGTTTCCTTGAGGGTGGCAAAACTCTGGACCAGGATGCCCAGAGAGGTGGTAGATGCCCCATCCCTGGAAACATTCAGGGACAGGTTGGATGGGGGGCTGAGGAATCTGACCTAGTTGCAGGGGGAGTTGCACTAGATGAACTTCAAGGGTCCCTTTCAACCTGAACTATTCTGTGGTTCTATGACTTTAGAGAGTGGAAATGCAGTCCAGAGATCCTCTTTCGGGTTATGGAGGGCACAAATTCATATTGGCTTTAAGGTTACCTCCTAGTAGTCTACAGGGGAAATTGTTTCCAAGAGCATTTTCCTTTCTAAGAACAAATATATTTGCACCACAGAAACCATAAAGTTCACCTTCTATGGAAATTTAGAAAGGAAAAACTCCTCACCAAAGTACTTAAAGGATTTCATCCTCTTTTTTATCTCAGTATTTGTAAGGATCTCAGCAGAGGTACTCTACCCTGCTCTGGAATTCAAGACCAACATTTCCCACTTAATGAAATGTAAACGACAGTGGTGATACTCCATGAGTAGCTGAACTACATCAGCCAGCTTAAGTGCCTACCCTCTTCCCTAAATAAATAAAAGAATCGTCATGATCTACATGGAAAAAGAGAAACTGTTCAATTATGTGTCAATTTTTGATATTTCCATTTTATTCAACAGTTTCATTTTCTAAACTGGAATTAATATCTGCATGAAATAGTGTTTAGGGGGTGGTATTCTTAAAAAAAAAAAAAAAAGAAAAGAAAAAAAAAGAAAAAAAGACACAAGGGAGGAAATTCTTCTCCTGACTATTAAATAATGAAAGTAGGCCAAGTCTCTGCTTGGATCCAAAGCTCTTCAAAATAATTCATCATTTTCTTTTCCTTCTTCCCTTACCCTAGTTTCAGATTTTTTAAGGGATTTCTTTTTTTTTTTTGAGAAAGTTAAATGAAAATCAAGCTTCTAAGTAGCACTTGGGATCCCTTGAATTCACATCAGGGCTTCCCAGAGTGCTGCTCAGCTGCAAAAATGGATAAAAGAATTTCAATGTCTCCTGTTCAGATAAACACTTGTAGGCCTTTTATAACAAAGGGAGTGATTTAGTCTTTTACCTGAGCAAGAGTAATAAAACATTCTTTACCAATGCAGGCTGTAATATAAGTAGATTTGTCCCAAAGGTTGTAAAGAGTCAGTGGTGGTATATTTATAGTAATTCTGCAAAGATTCAGGTAACAAGACAAGGGGCCAAACAAGTGAAGATCAGACTTTTCATTGTCACTGACAATTTGCCTTTATTAGGAAACAGGGGTGGGATTCACCTCATCCAGTTTTAGAGATCTTCAGTGCAGTGCCTCCAGCTGTGCCAGTCACCCCAGGTTTCTCTGTAGTCAGCTGAGTGAAAAGGCTCGAGTGAAAAAGTACAATTCCCATGACCTACTTTAGAAGCCTAAATTCAGATCGTGCAAGGATTTATCTCTCTTCATAGACTAGAAAGAGGTCCTAAATGGAAATGTCAAAATTTATTCAGATGAACTACACTGTAGATGACCTGAAGAATTAGGACATGAAAATATCGTGAGATGCAGCATAATACCTTTGGTAAGGCCCTGTCCATGAAGTAAATTTCTAATAAACTTACTGAGTGTCTGGTCCAAATGCAAGTTGTCAAAGCAAGGTAGGAGAAAGATATTGTTATAGAAAGCTAAAAGGAAGATTTTAAAACAGAGAAAGAATATCAAACTTATTTCTAATTGTAGTCCTGAGAATCCCATTGCCCTGAAAGAATTAAGAGTTAAATGAATTGATCCTTTAATTTTCTAGTCTGGAGTAACCTCTGCATAGGGAAAAAAACAAAAAAAACCATAAATTCAAAGTGATTCACTTTCAAACTTAAAATGTTTTCTTTCTATTTTCAGCAAGACTTCATGCAAGAATAGCATGTTTCAAATGTTGTATGGAAGATTAAAAAATACTAATTTCAATGTTTCTGGTCATGTCTTTGGGGTACAATGATGATATTGAATCCAAGAAACAGCTGCAGGTTAGGGGCTGAAGGCTTGTAGCAGATTAATTCACTGTGTGTGCACTATCACTAATTTCAATGGGACATAGGATTCTGCCATCAGTAGTGTTATCTGCATGGCTTAGGTCAAAATCTGTAATGAAATTTGGGGCAAGAAATTTAGAGTCTTTATGGTTTGTGTGGTTATGCAGTGCTCCCTCTCATTATGTTGAATAAAATCCCATCCTGGGTCAAGCCCACAAGTCTCAGCTTCAGGCACTGTCCCTGCCTGTGGTTGTGCTTGGGGACCCCAAGCCTCAGCCTTTGACACCCCCTTGGTTTCAAAGCAGAGTGTGGCACAGGCTGGTAGCTCGTGCTGGCATCTCTCTGTTCACATCTCATTAGTCTCTCCTGCCCCTCCCTTCCAGGGGAGAGCAACCTCACTGTGGCTTTCAGCAGCCTCACTTTGCTCTTGCTGATATGAAAAGCCATGAAGCAGTCCTCATTCAAAAAAATGGGGTCAAATTCTAGTCTCATGATGAAAGAACTCTCTCTTTTCATCTGAGCAGGTCTTGCACTCATTAAATTCATTGCATGGAGCTACAGACAGCCAGAGTTTAATAAGGATAATACCATGAAAACCATGGAGTTTCTTACAGTATAGTTACAAGAAAGGAGTTGAAGACTGAAAGTCATTTCAGTAGATATCTATGAAGGGGAATAATCCTGGCTTAGAGTTAAATTACTTAGTTTTGCTATCTATATAATTATTAATGATCTGTAATTTTTTCAGCTTTCATTACTTATTGATGGACTTTATAGATTCATGGTGCCACAAACAAATGAACTACAGAGTTCATATATTGTTCAGATTCCTGTTTTGTCTAAAAGTATATTGTGATGATTTTAAAATTGTCAGTGATCCATAATACCATGTGTATGTTACCTCAATAATAAAATTGCAAATTATAGTACTACTCAATCTCATCTAATAAAAAGTTTTGTGAAACTAGAAGACTCTTGTTGGTACATACTTCTCCCAACTTACACTTCCCAAATCTCTGGAAAAAATCTTCTATATTTACTCCTCAGGTTATACTGTATTCACATAACAGTAGTCCCTTACCTTTTTTAACTCTGGGCAGTAACCAGCACATTATCATAGCTGAAGAAAGAGAACTACCAAACATCTGTAACTCTTTTAAAGAATAAAATCTCAGAAGAGTCTTATTATAAAAGCAAATTTGATATGGACACACAAGCCAGCACAAACTCTGCTAGCATAAATCACACCAGTGCCATTATGAATCTGGACCAGGTTTTAGACCCGCAGAGGATCCGACCTCTTGCTCTTTCATCAGGTTGCTCAGAAAGGCTGTTCCAGTAATTGCATCCTCAGCCATGCATGTGCTGGGCTGGAGCACGTCCCTCTGATCAGCTCATGGGAGTCAAGACACACAATTCATATAAAGGTGGAAAGACAGCATAAGTTATGTGCCCCATGAAGGAGCTGCCAAGGTCACTGAACCAATGGTTTTTGTGTCATTACAGAAAATGAAATTTTGTGGGAGAGACAAATTTCCACATGGAAGAAAACAGACAGAGCAAGTGTTCTGCAAATGACTCTGGGATAAAACAGTACAGAAATATTGTTCTCATTATGAGTAGTAGCACATGAGATAATTGTGTTTGAGGTTTGGTAATTACCATATTTGCATGTTTAGGTTGTATCTGTTCCTTCCATGTTATTAAGTGGCTGCTGCATTATTTCATCAGAATGGCACGCTGTCATCATGGGAGCTGAAATATCTTCTGTGTGTCAAAGCACACAGCTGTAAAAAACATTGTATAGCCCCTTGTTTTCATCCTGCATCAAACTGGCAAAAAGCAAATTCATTACAGGAAAAGATCAGCAAAGCTAATGGAGTTATGGCTGGGGGAGATGGATTTGGAAGTACAGGGCTGTTTAATTTAGAGTACCTGGGCTAAGCGTCTCTCCAATATTCCCACACACAGTGAGACACAGGATTAATAATTATTGTGTTTTGTTCTGTGCACTTACAGACCTTTAGTCTGAACAGTGCAAAATGTTTTATGGATATTAATTAATCAAACTTTAAAAGCCACATTTAGGGCATTTAATTTACTGCTACTTATGCCAGACTTCAATTTATCTGTAAACAGCATAAAAGTCTTGAAAAGTAGTTAACCCTATACAAACCTTAAAATACATCCTGATCATTGCCTCAAGCCATTTACAAGTTGTTTGCTAAGATATTTCTGGAATTTTCTGGACAGTCAACACCAAATAGCTTATCCTACTTTAAGAAAGATTTGAGAAGAAATACAGGAAACAACTGAAGACTAATGGAAAACATTGCAACAAATGGGATAATTCCTTCATAAAGAAACTTCCCATCTCCCTCCTCATATCTTTTCTATCATTTCCATTCCTTTCAGCTATGGAAGGTCAATGCCAAAGCTGAGTAATTAACCGCTGGCCATAAGGAAACAAAAAAGGAAGTTTGGAACAGGATTTTTTGGTATTTGCCCTCAGTTCCTGGGCATTATCATTAGTCAAAAATAAGCAAAATAAGTAGAATTACTTACTGGAAATTAGATATGAATACACAAGTGAGAAATCTAATGTCAAAGTTTTATCAGTTCATTTTCTGAGGTCCTTCCATTTTCAGTCTTACCCTCCAATCAAGTCAATTACTGAATATTGAAATTTTAAAAATCACTAAATTATTATCTTTTAAAAATGGCCTGGTATTCCTTTCTTTTCAGCTACATTTACAGAGGTTTATTACTAAGAACTTAATGCAGAGGTAATAAAAATTAAAAGCCATTATGGGAATCAAAAATTGTTATTTTTTCTTGGACGTAGTGATACATCCAAATTTTTTATTTCATTTAAAGCTGAGCTTCTATGCATATCTGCTATGACTCTTTGACAAAATGACCTTGTATTCTCTTTTCCTTTTTCACAGAGAAATGATAAGTGAATCACATGGTGGAAAATGAAGAGGACTCTTACTAAGGTAGAAGACAAGAAAAAGTTCTGAGGAAAGTGAAGAGTCCTTGAAATGAAATGGAGAGCTGAAAGTGAAAAGTAGAGATAAATATAGTAGAAAAATAAAGATTCAAGTTTAGCTCAGAAGGCTAAAAATAGTACCAAGTGATTAGGAGATAGACATAATACCTGTTGTTACAGCCTAAACAGTTGTTGATTTCAAATATTCAGTTGAGAACTTAGAAAGGGTGAATGGGAAAACTGACACTGGAATATGCCTCTGGAGGTGGAACAAACAACTTATCTTAGATCACTTTTTATTATATTAGATAATGTGACTTAAATAGAATGAAAGCCTTACAGGAGAGGACATGTAACAACTCAGTGGGAAGAGGCAGTTACCAATTTATTGACGTTCTCTTTCATTTGTCACACAGAACTAAAGAGCCTGCACAGGTCACTGATTTAGCTGTGTCTCATGAGACTTTAAATTATGACTTGGAGTTGTTCTTGCTTATCCATGGGCCTGCAGAGCCACTGCCATAGATGTCAGGCTATTGTAGTAGAGACTTAGTCATTGTGCATTTCAGGTGAGCTGAGGACTAACCTGCTCTAAGGTGTCTTTTGTCTACAGATCTTAAGTATTTTCTCTCATTTGAAAGCAGAATAATTTATTGAATATGGTAAAATATAGAGCAAAATAAAAGTGGGGATATCAGTAGCTATCTCTGGTTTCACAACTGCTCTTTGTGATTTTTTTTTGAGAGTTTGAGCAAATTTATGATTTGATTTTCAGTTATTATGCATAGATATGGTGCTTAGGGACATGGTTTAGTGATGGACCTGGCAGTGTAGGGTTAATGATTGGACCTGATGATCTTAGAGGTCTTTTCCAACCTTAATGATTTTGTGACTCTTTGATTTTCCTTAAATTAACTCAATTATTGAAGTATATCCTTGCAACCCAGATACAGAATTTGAGTATTTAATGTTTCTTAAAAAACATTTTTCAAGTTGAAGCCTCCATGCCAAGAAAGTTCTTATTCAACATTGTTAATGAAGTTCATGAAAGACTTGTCAGTAAAATTCTGAATGTTAGTAACTGCAGTTAAGCCCTGCTTGCATGAGAAGGATGTTAGCTCTGAGAACCCAAATAACAATTGAAGCAGTTTAGAACTACTCTTGGAAAGATAAAGTTGGGGCTTACACCTTAATCCAAATATTCAAGTTCAAAATGCTACAGCAGAATCTTCTGGGGCAAAAATCAAGAGTGTTTGTTGGGCCCTAGGGTTTCTCAGGATCCACCCTCTTTGCTGAAACACATTTGTCATCATCTCCTCTTTGGTCTGTTAACAGCTGTGTTGCTCTTTCCTTTAACTTCCCAATTCAGCATCCCAATTTGCAGGACCAAGGGGAAAGGCTGAAGCTTACAGTAAAATTAAAGTTCTGAGAACACTTTTTAACTACAGAGTCAAAAGAACAAGTGGTCTTTTTCATCTTGATATTGCTTGGTAGCCTGAAAGGGCTTCTCTGGCTGTTAGGTTTAGTGTGTCACCTGTCATCCCTGAGAGCTCTTCTCTGACAGGCTGATTTGCCTGCAGCTTGCCAGATTTTCCCTTCAGCAGCTGCTCTTCATCCATTTGCTGCTGCCCTGCAGGCACGGTGACATCTGTCACAGCCATCACGGCAGCTCAAGACCGGTGTTTACAGGGACCGGTGATTTGGGGTGTCAGGAGCAGCCTGGTGACAGTGATTCCCCAGGCATTTTGCAACCTCCCTGAGAGATTATCTGTCTTCTGAAATAGAGGAAAGATATTTGTTAGACCCTACATTTCAACATAAAATAGAGATGGCACCAGTTACTTGCATAACTCCTTGTGGTGCATAGGATAGATAAACCTCTGCTCCTGGAATTCCCCCATCTGTCCTCCCTTTGTTTCAGAGGTGTGGCAGAAATACCTTGGGCTGACAAATTTTGAGTTTAACTAGCCCAACAAAGAGTGTATATAGAAATGTTTGTCACTTGTTCATGGCTCTGATCAGGTCATCCAGCAGCTTCAATGTCCACATGTTTTTTGCCTTGTCTTTTGACCATGAATGAATTTGAACTGTTTGCCAAAGGCATTTCTTTTGTGGCTGCTGCTGCAGTTTCCACATCAGAATTTTATTTTTCATGTCTTTACCAAAATATTGTACTGAATATTTTCAGGAAAGAATATTACCTTGAGGATAATTTTAGTGATTTCCTCTGCTGGCAGGTCAGTCAGCTGCTTGTCTCAACAGGAGACACAAGACTTTAGTTGATAATGGCTCATGTTTCTTTGCTTCTTTGTGTGACATAAAGAAATCTGATTGCATGCACTTCTCTATCCATCAGGTTTGACCTCCAAGGCTTTGTGAGATGACAGATTTCTGTACAGTGAAGATTTCTGTAGCTTGGCCAAATAAGGTCCAGATACTCTTGTAGTGAAGCTGGTATGACATCTAAGAGATTCTTTAGAGAATTTCTAATGTTTTAAGACTGATGTGTTTTATGGCACTGATAAAGAAAAATGAATTTATATTTAATCACTCAGGACTTACATTGAGTCAGGACACTTACTGACTTTGCAGCCTTTCGGTTTCAAATCTGTTTTCAGTATATTTCTCTCTTATTAAAGGAGTAGAAGGCACACTATTCTCTTTTATTGAAACGACTTAGCCAAACAAATGTTTTCTGCAATTCCTGGCACTTCCTTAATCTTTAAATAGACAATTGCTGCTTCAAGTACATGGGAAAGACATTTCCAGAAATTGAAGAGGTGCATGTGTTTAAATCTGGTAGGCAGTATTTGCCTGGATCAATAACTTTCCAACACTTTAATTGTTCTCTCCAGGGTCTGTTGGTGAAACTTAAAATAGTTTAAAAATGGTAACGTACTGTAACTAATCTGCAGTAGTACAAGTCAACATGATTCATACTTCCATTAAATTTTCTCAGCCTGGTAAATTTTCCTATTTTTAAATTTATGTGGGAAGAAAGCATGTCTATGACACTATGAATGGGGTTATTCTGGGCCACCTTCAGTGGAACACATCAAGATTTTTCATAATTGCTAATTATACCAGAAGACTCATTTTGATGCTTTAACTCAACATGCTTTCCTGAATCCTGCCTGCTAGGATACCCTGAGAGTGAATGTGATGAAAAAGCAGGTCTGAAGCAGCCAAAATCATTGACTACCCTTGAAAATCCATGCCAGGATCTTTCAGAGGGGTCAGGGTGAAGTTCATGCTCCACTGACATAGAGCAATGCCATGAACTGCAAACCTCCTGCCAGGGATGTGCACAGAACGCCCCAGAGGGTGGGTCAGCAAGGACAGACAGACTGAGGACATACTGCCACTCATGTGCTCAGTGCCAACAGGAAGGACTGCATTACACAGTGCATGTGTGTGCATCATGTTCACACAGGCTGTTCTCTGTGTGCTTTCTTGTTTTCCCATCATTGTGTGCCACCTAATTAACATGTCAACTCATTTTTCTTTCCTCTGCTGTAGGAATCTTGTTTTTATTCCTTTTATTTCACCCTGTTTTCTTTTTTTAATACCTTTCTTCATAATTTATCATTCATTTACATTTCAATTAACACTAGCTGTTTGTAAAAGCTACCCTGATGGGAAGAATGAAATAAATTATTGAAGTTAGTATAATCTGCACTTCCCATTACCACCTCATTTACCTTAATGGCACTAAAAAGACTGTCACTCCCAATGCAGCTCATGCTTCTAATAAGAATTCCCTTGGGAGCCAATCTCATGTGAATTACATATTTACATATGGTGTAGGTTTTGCTAGGTGATTATGGGCTGAGATTTAGAGTATTCTCCTTTATGGATGGCAGCTGCACTGAAAGCTGCCTTTCTAGATTCAAAACACAACACTGCTTGATTCAAACAGCTAATATGTCTAAGGCGAGTCGTCAAAAGTACAGTCAACTTATTAGGAATTTTCAAATTTGTCTAGCAATTTTTAAAAAAAATTAAAATTCAGCATATAATTTTTCCAACGTTGAAATGAAGAAAAAATATCACAAAACTAGAGTCCTTTTGAACAATGGTGCCCTTTTGTTTGGATAAACTAACAAACTAAAACTTGACTTATTTTTTTAAAATTTATTTCTACAGCTCTCTATTGTTGTAATCCATTTTTTAATAAATAAAAGGTGTATTTCAATTTTTTTTTAAATTAACACCATCCAGCTAAATCTGCCCATGAATCAGTGTTTTGGCATGAAGATTTCAGTCTAGATGCTGTCAAGCAGCAATCTCTATTGTTCTTTTCAAGATGACAACACCCAAGCACTAACTAGGCCTCAGAAGTAGATTCAATTGAGCTATGCAACCAGAACCAGTCCCACTTCCAATGGCTTTTTCCAGTATAGACAAGATACTTAAAGCAATAATATGGGATGGAGGCAAAAGAGACACATATAGTGACTTGTGAAATATGCAAACTTGCAAGGATAATCTGATTAGTAAACTATTGCATTTTTCTTTCTTTGAGTTTCAGCTAAGTTTTAAGTTTTAGCTGAGGTACAGAACTGAGGAAACTGAGTCCTGGGGAAGAGATTTTGCTTATTTGTTGCTCCAGAATCAGGAAAGATGTGGTCTGACTCTTTTAAAATGGGTTTTTACAAAAAAAGAGCTGATATTGAACACACCAGGGTGCAATGACACCTTCCACTGGACCAGGTCTCTCCTTTTTTGAATGACTACAAAGGAAAGCAAGAAATTTCTACATTTCCTGCTCCCAAAAATGAAAAAATATGATTTAATGAATAATTCAATTCTTATGGAGCAGGTTCCTGTTCAAATCATCCAAGTCCATCATGTAAAGTCAGAACAGTTCCAGGCTTAGTTCAGGAGGAAAACTCGACAGTTAGAATTTTGTCATTTACTGTAACACAAATCTCCATGAAAAGTAATTTCACTTCCTGGAGTCACTCCATGTGAACATGGTTGTAAGTTATAAAATGAATCTTAGTCCTTTTGGTAAGCATAAAATGAGAGGGGGAAAAAAAAAAGGAAAAGGAAAATTAAAAAAAAAAAATAAAAAGAGGAGAGAAAGAGAAATTGCAAACTAAGGCACTCAAGTCTTTATAAACACAGAGAGCCAAAAGTTAATTATCTAGCAGAGCTGAAAACCTATGAGACAGGTCAACCTCGTCTGCCTTTTTCAAATGAAAGATGTGACAATATAGTTTTTGGTAATTTCCCCTTCATTCAAATTGTCTCAATTCAAGCCAACTGTGTACTGTGAGATTTTCCTAATGGTGGCAAAGGTCATCCCACACGAAGAGGGTGGTGAGGCACTGGAACAGGCTTTCCAGAGGAGTTGTGAATGCTCCATCCATGCAAGTGTTCAAGGCCAGGTTGGATGGGACTTGGAGCAACCTGGTCTGGTGGAAAGTGTCCCTGCCCATGGCAAGAGGGTTGGAATTAATGATCTTTAAGGTTCCTTCAGACCCAAACCATTCTATGATTCTATGATGACCCTCTCTAATTCTTCAGGGGCAGAGTCATGTGAAGTAGAAAACAACTCATTGTACAACTCTGCTTCTGAAACCAAGAGTGGCAAACTCAGTGCCATGAGCTTTCTCCAACAGGGAGCCTGTTTCCACCTTTCCCCAGCACACATGTGCTATCTTCCATCAAGGCTGGAACTGACACACCAGCCATAACAATTCACTGACTAATTTTAAACAAAAAGCCTGTTTACATGAATAATCATTACTGAATATGTCTAACTATGAAAAGACTGCTCACAATAGCCACTTATTGTTGGAAGTCAATGCATTATGCATTGTTTGAATTAAATCAGATCTACATTGCAGGGATTAATCTAACTGGTGTCTTGTGGATTTTTTTCTCTTCCTGTTTTTGTAACCCATCTGCCAACTACAATAGGTCGCAGTTTTGTTCATCTTTTTTTTGCTGGAAAGTTATTAATACCAGATGTTCATTCTTTGGAATATCCTAAGCATAAAACATTCCATAATGAAAAACAAAATGTTAACAATCGTATACCCAAACTTGGTGGATTAAAGATCCTATTAAAATTCTGGAGTATGTCCTATGTTTAATGCATTAACTCTTTTTTTCCATCAAGGGAGGCCTGAAGCAGGCTAGGTTTCATTTTGCTTGAGGGAGAAAGGAAATATATTCACAATCCTAGCATTGTTCTTTCTCTGTGTTTTGTCAAAAATATCATGACTGTAATAGTTACAGAGAGGACAATGAAAATACATAGGTCAGGGGTTTTACCCGGGATTCTGTAGATAAGGATTGTCATGCAGGACTTTCAGTGAATTTTCAGCTGATGTCAGCTCTGCATTCCAACGAACAAATAACCCAGTGACAGAAAAATAGGAATTATAACCAAAAAAAAAAGAAGAAAAGTAGCTGGTCTTAAAAAGAGAGACAACTTTATTAGGAGAGAAGATAAGAAAAAGACTGGATCTTCAGCTTCTGTAAGTTGGTGCATTATTAATTCTAGAGAGTTGCCTCTTTTCATAGTTTATCTCCCTCTATTATTTTGCTGAAAGCCATTGTTAATTTTCTGCAGCCTGACTTTGGGGGAGTACAGCCTGGTTTGTAAAATTTCAGCAAACTCTTTCTGACCGCATTATTTAAGATACTGTAGATATTCCCAGTGGATTTCTAAGGCCAGGAACAGGGAGGGAAGTAATCACTGCAGACTAGGAAAGCCAGAATTTGTAGCTCATGTCAATAACATGGGGTGGGGAGGGATTCATATGATCTTTTTTATGGTATGCAAGTCCCTTGTTGCGCCTTTCCACCTTGAACTTCTTTCAGGTTAAGATACCAGAGGACAAATCAAGAAGCAATGGAGCTTTGGGAGACTCTAGAGAAAGGGCTCTGTTGGCTCTTCTTGGTACATCATAGGGTTGCAAGGCCCAGGAGCAGCAGAGCATCCAGCCAATTTTCCTGACTGGGGTGTTTCACACCAATTTTCCTGCTATTTTCTAAACGTGCTAGTGAATTCCCTGGAAGTGTTCAAGGTCAGGTTGGATATGGTCCTGAGTAAGGACCTTGGTCTAGAGGAAAGTGTCACTGCTCATGACAGGGGGCTAGGAAATAAATGACCTTCCTTCCAACCCAAACCATTCTTTGATTCTGTGAGTAATTAATTTTGGTTTTGCATAAACAAGAAATGGACCAATTAAGTGCTACAAAGTATGGAACACACCCCTAGAATACATGGTGTTATTCTGGCTTGCTAAGAACCAATTTAAATCAAGAGGAAAAGTAGTTTTAACTTCTCCACTTCAAGAAGTGCATAAAGTATTAAAGGCTTTTTAGTGATATTTTTTCCTGTCTATTACATCTTGCAAGTACACGTACATGGAAGAATCTTGAAAGCTGATGTCTATGTTGAAAGTAAAAAGGTTACTTTCAGTTCATAATTTAATCAATTTAGTTTTATATGCTAATATTGCTAGTTTCAAAAGCAAACTTCCTGACATACCCTCAAGAGCTAATTTTTTGTCACTGTTGTGTCTTCTAATTCATATGCTGTTAGCTTTTCTTTTTTGTGGATATCTGTTGGATAATCTCCTCTCATTCAGTGCACAGAGCTCACATTAACATCAGTGAAAATTTCCTGCTTGGAACAAGTGCAGGATTAGCAATAGGTGCACTTCAATAGCTTTCCTTCACATTGGATAAACCCTGCAAAGGTCAGATGTTTATCTGGAGCTTATCTGAATCACCCAAGCCTCTGGAGGTTACTAAATATCATAAATTGAACCTGGCTTTAAAAACTGATGGAACTTCCTAATCTAAAGCTGACCAGAAATACCACAGGTAAAGATTTTTCAGCAGGATTTTTTCTTTTCTTCCCAGGTTCAAAAGCACATGATAATAAAGCAGACTCTTATTTCATGTCCACAGAAAATTCTTTATGAAATTCAGTTGTAAGCATGGATAAAGAAATTGGAGGGGTAAGGGGTGATATGAGAGTTTTCTCTACCTGAACAGATTTAGCTGTCCTTATACAAGCCTGGACAGAAATATTTAATGAGACTTGAGAGTTTTTCCCAGTGTGATTTAATTTCTTTTCCTTAAATGCTGCATCACTTTTCTTTATCCTCTGTTTCTTTCCATCTACGCAAGTGCACATGTACACACACACACATACATTTACATATATATATATGTATGTATGTATGTATGTATGTATGTATATTATTTTATCTGAATAAAATATTCTTTCATTGTAAGATATACAGGCAGCAGTTCACTAGGTCTTTCCAATTTGCAGTCAAACTGTGAGAAAATGATATTTTCCTCAAGCAATGTTGTTTCTTATAGTTCACAATTCTGTCTCCTACCAAAATAGCATTTTTTGATATTCCATCAAATGAAAAAAAGTAAAATAAAGATTAAGGGTGAAATGATGCAACTCACAAAATTAAATAAGCAGGTGTGATAATACAGTGGAACATTGGACAGTTGCAGAGCTGCTTTTCCAAGGCAGAAGAAAATAAAAATTCTGATTTTGTTTTTACTCCTAGCTCTACCAAAGTGCTGCTCTCTCTTCATCTAATCCATTTATCTGTCTCACTGTAAACACATCTGTTTACACACCCCTTCATTCCCATATTTGTCTTCTTCCATCTCAAATTCATCAGTCCTGTATCAGAGTTCTGTGCAATGCAGAAACTTCATCAGTTTGTTCCCTTCAACAGACATTTTTGTGGGGTCTTCTTTTGTTTATTTTTTGTACAGTTGTTTGATTTCTTTTTCCATGCCACTCTTGGCTATGAAAAATGGCTGTCCCATTGCACCCCATGGCAAGAGGAATAGAGGCCACTTGCCTTACAGGTCCAGCCACTTCCAGCCCTACATTTCTTTGCCCTGTAGCCTTACTTCTCCACCCAGTGTCACAAATTTCACACATTTCTAAGAACATACAACACCAGCACTCACCTCATGAGACTGAGGGTTAGGATCCTCTTCTCATCCAGGAACTGGTTTTATAAAAAGTTGGAGATACCTTGGAAGGTTAATCAAAAAGTATCAATGGAAAAGGCACCAAAGCAAAGAAACACTTGGATGTTCATTTACGGATGCAGTGCCTGCAGCCCTTTGGGAGCCCAATGGTGGCCCATCCTCAGGCTGTCAGTGGCTGTTTGTCTTGCTTCTCCTAATTCCCACCAGGTATGTGCTTGGTCCTACATCTCATCTCCGGGAGGGCTGGATTCTCTGTCCCGGCTGTAAAGACATTTGTCTTCATCTCAAAAGATCTTTGTTTTGATTTGGGCTGGCAGCTCTCAAGGTCTGCTGGTAATCTATCAGAGTTGTCTGTCTCAGACCTGTGTATGAATATTTTGGAGTTAATTTTAGCATGAAAACATGCTTGTGGTGTAGAGTACATATGGATATATGAACTGGTCTACAGAGTGGTCATTGGCAGATAAATTTCTTTGACACCTTTGCAGAGAAAGTATAAACCAAATTGTGTAGAATCTGTTTGTCCCACTTTATAGACACCTAAACACACTAAGATGTTGCCTATTTGTGATTTTTAAGTAAATAAAATCTATTATTGCATCCATTTTCTCTGGAGATTTTAATGCCTACTTTTAAATTGTTCTCAACAAGAAAGTTGGAAAACAAACCAGAAGTCAGATTTGAGACTTTTAATCCATAGATGGAATTATGCTTTAGGAAGAGACTATTCAACAAAATACTCATTTCCAATATCCCATTTAACAACTTATTGACCAGCGTATCAGAACTGAAGCTGAAGGTCATTGTAGTCTATTTTTTTTAGAACTCTAGCTAATTCTTCAGGAACATTAAGATAGAGTAACATAAATATATGTCCTGGATTGGGGTTTTGTTTGGTTTTTTTTAGTAAAATATTATAAAATACATTTAAAGTGTTGTTTTCTAAGAAGTATTCAGAGAACTCAGAATTCTTGGGGTATCTTGTTTTGCAATGACACTAATTTAAAAATGTTACATCAAGCCACTGACATTTTCCAGAGGGCTCTTTTACTCTTTTGATGTATTTTTTTTTATTTTATTTTATTTTTGTGCTGCAACGATGACTTTGCTGTCACATGTTCTAGACATTTAAGATCTGCCTCCTCAAAAATATAAAGTAATATTTCTTGCTTATGACACTGCTTTCAGAATAAAATAAAATAGAATCCAGGGGTTTTTTTAGTTTCTTTTGTATTGAGTGTGACCCTTACCTTCCAGATCAAGACCTTTATCTTATGTGGCTGGGCCAAATGTATATTTACCATGTAGGATGGGCAATTTAGGATTAGCTAGATATGCTTTGCTTCAATTTTCTCTTTTTACTAAACAGTCCTGACCTCTTAGTCCAATTAACTGTGCAGAAGACCTGCAGCAACAGTCACAATACACTCAGGACAGGCATTGCAAGGAACTGTTTCCTTGTATTAGACCAAATTAAATTTATTTAACTAAAACTAAACACAAAAAAAAGCAATGCTCAACACATGGAAGTCAGGTCAGGTGAGCCAGAAGGAATCCAGTTCCTAGAAACATTCTTTGAGAATGCCATCAAAAGTGGTTAATAGGTTGAGTGTGATGTGAAGGACTGTGTGCATCATTCCCTCCCTTGGCACAGAAGAAGTGAAGTGGAGAGCACAGCTGAGTCCCTGCAGTACACAAAGGACATCGATAAACTATTGCAAAAACCCACTGAAGCTCAACTGGTTAAGGTGTTACAGAATGCCATGTGTGACACCCTTATAGAGCCTGAAAATGAAGAGTTTTAGAAAGAAAAAGAAAAAGAGGAGAGAACACTTTAAGACCTCTACATTCATGTATAATAAATAGAAAATAAGCGTAAAATGTCACATCATAAGAATTTTTCATTCACTCCACACGAGATGCCAGGCAGTGAGGAATTTGCCTTGTGTTAATTGTTTTTACCCTGGTGGGAAAGTAGTTTAGAATTTAATTGTGGCTTAATCAATGATGTTCTCCAGAAATTACTCTAAAAACCTAAGACAATTAATAGACAAAAGGTTTATTCCCTGTAAAATGTCTGAGTCATCCTATGGAATTCAATAACAGGGATCTAATTCTCTACTAAATACCAAATTATAGTTTCAAGTAAAAAACAAATTATTGAATGCTAGATATTTTCTGCCAAGCTCTACATAACTTTTCATTAAGAAAATGCTGTAAAACATGAAGCAGGAAGCCAGAATGAATCAAAATTATTTAAAATATGTTATAAATGTATTTTAAATAACATTTTCTAGAAGTAAAGTGTAAACAACGTTGTCTTTTTAAAAAAGATATATTGGTCAAATTGAAGTTTAATTCACTGCAGTAACATTATGGTATTCTACATATAATTGTTATTTATTTCCTAATTTAGAAGAAAGTGAAGGATGGTAATTTTTCCTATTCCATTTTTTTTTATTTCTAGTGCTTTTAAAAAGTGCTCAGTTTTTGCTTGTTTTTGGGGTTTTTTTGCACAATATCAGGCTCTGAATTTTCATCTTCTATAATCCTAATCCCATAATTGCTGCTTAAAATGTCATTTCAATATTTATTATCTAGAGTTGTTTTTAAATTTTAGTTCTTTCTACTGTTTCATTCCCAACTTTATTTGCAAATTGGTTAACCATGAGAATAGTAACTAGACTAAGCACAAAAACAGCATGCAGATGTCATTGTTTAGTATAAAATTTTCTCTGGAAAGTCCAAATGCTGCTAAAGCAAAACTGGATTCTACACTTCTACAAGCAAAAAATCCAGAACTGTATTCCTTCCTTCCTTCCTCCCTCCCTCCCTCCCTTCCTCCCTTCCTCCCTTTCTTCTGAAATTCCGAAATTCCTTCCGAAATTCCTCCCGAAATTCCTGCCTTCCAAAATTCCTTTCTTCCAAAATTCCTTCCAAAATTCCTTTTGAAATTCCTTCTAAAACTCCGAAATTCCTTCCGAAATTCCTTCAGAAAATCCTTCCTTCCGAAATTTTGTCTGAAATTCTTCCAATATTTCCTCCGAAATTCCTTCCAAAATTCCTCCCTTCCTCCCTTCCTTCCCTCCCCTCTCATAGTTACATCCAGACTTTGACTGTTTCTTGCATTTCCTAACCTACCAGCAAAGAGCTAAGACAAAGTCTGAAAGTTCATCATGCATGTAGGATAATTTGAATATTTGAGAAAGGACTCAATGAATTACATGGGGTCCAGCCTGGAGCCTCGGATAGAGAATCCCATACTGCAGGGGGGGGAACGGGTTCCAGGTTCACACTGCTGGAGGATCTCCACAGCCCTCCCTCCTGCTCATGGCAAAACCCAGCTCTCCCACACCATTAGGGATGCCTGTGCAACACAGATCATCCTATGGAATGATGCTGCCAAGGAATCACCCCCTCCCTTGGCAAAATTAGATCATCCTTTGAGGATGCTAGTGGAATCTGGAAAAAGGAGGAAAGTGTAGTTCACTAATTCCTCCAAGTCCCTGATTTCCACCAGCACCCCAGAAGCAGGATGGTGCTTGGCAGAACTACTGAGCTGCTGTCACACACACAGCAGTGCTGCCAAAATCGATGGGTTTTTACAGCCGAGGGCTAGCCCTGACCTCAGCAACCCTACTGAACCTAATCAATGTGGTTTGTGCCAAAACACAGTCCCTCACAATAATTTGTATTGCACACATGGAAACAGATGCCTCTTCTCAGTGTGTTTCTCATGACAGGCAGAATGAGAAAATATTGAATTACAATAAAATCCTATGACAGCAGTCTGCCTTGGGATCTTCTATTTTTTTTTTCTTTTCATGTAGTGAGACATTTTTGCAGTCTATGTTTGACTTCCTGAAGGATACTTAATTCTGTAACTAAGACAGACAACCATTCCCTGCTTGATTTTTTTTTATTTTATTTTAACACTTTAGATCCATAGACTAAATTGTATTACAGAATCATTGTGAGTAGCTTTCAGAATAAAAAAATCTTTCTCTCACATACATCCCTTCCCACAAGATATATCCTGTTGAGTAGAGGTTTGCAACCATATAGCAAAAAGTACCTACTAACCTAATTTACTGTATTGAGCACTTCAGGGACATGACTGCAGTAAAATAAACAACATCAATTCAATTATTTTCTCCTATGTCACACTGTAAACTTCATAAACATGTAAATTCAAAAATCTCCATAAACACTTTAGTATTATGAATCACTGCAGGGTATCACAGCTGGTTACCTGCAGAAATTGTGTCTGGAACCTAGTCCATCATTTAGAGGCAGCAGCAGATGTTAAAGAAAAACTGTTTTATATAATCATCCAAAACAAAAAGTAAAGCACGAGCAGCAGAAAGATACAAAGACAGGCATTTTTGGCATGTGTTTAATATGATATCAGGAATCTGAATTTTGTTAGAGAATCCATACACATGTTTGGGAAAGATCATTCTGAAATGTGCTTGTTCAGACCAGCTTTGCTCTCAGGTTGGGTTCTAACTATGAATCAAAAATGAGAATTTCACATATACCACAACATGAACAAAAAAACTACTCCCTCCAGAACTAGCACTGAGTTCAGTTAATATTCTGTGGCCCTGTCAATCATGTGTCTATTTTTACCTGGGATTTTGGCAGGATCCTTTGGCAGCTGGGTGCCCGAATCCCAGCATGGAGCAGTTGTTTTCTCTGTTTTCCAAGATTCAGCTTAGGACCCAGTTCCTATCCTTAAAGGAACCCCTGTGTAAGATGATTTATGGTGTTATTTGACAAACACCTGAACCTCTGAGCCAGCATGGCAAGGATTGTGTCCTGCAATGATAGATTGCAGCCCAGCTCTTTGCCTGCTCTCAGGCAAGGCTGGAGTGTTTCAGGTACCAGCCCTGTTACCCAGGGCTTGCTCTGTGGAAGCTGTACCTGTCAAAAATGCCTCACATGCCATTGATATTTTCTTAGAAAGAGGTAGTGGAGGGGTTTCTTTAACTCTCCTCCACTTCCTCTAAAAGAAACCCACTCTGAACACTCTCTTAAGTCCTTCATGAGGTGCTGTTGACTCCAGGGGAACAAGGAATTCACTTCTTAGGTTTGAGATCTGTTTTTATTTTTTATTTCCATCTGTGTTTCTCTTTCTTTGATGAGTCCCCACAAAAAATTAATTTCTTATTGATATATTTTTTTAACAACTGAAGTGGTGGTTTTCCTTCAGTAAGGAAAATACTGAAAAATAGATTATTGATAAAGACAGTTCATGGAACAGTTGTAAAAACATGCAGGAGATAATTGTAGATTTGAGGTTGCACAATGTTTAGGCATTCTGTGATATGCACCTAAACCAACAAAAATAAGAAAAAATTACAAATAAATTGATGAATAAATTGAAAATATTACTGTCTGGTCATTTAAAAGAGAGATCTTAGAAAAAAAATCATATCTAGTTGGAGCAAGGGGATATTATCACCAACAAGGGATTGAGAAGTGTGCACTCTTCATGTAACCTCTCTGTATAAAGAAAAACATCAGCCAGAGCAATTGCATTTGAACCTGACCTACTTTTTATCAATGTCAGCCAGAAGGGAACAATAAAAAAGAAAAAATAGGACAGGTATGTATGACTTGAAGCAATAATCTATATAAGATGGGGAAATATCCACTCATTCTATAATAAAAAGGTACTGATTATAATCTTCTTAAAAATATATATCTATTATGATAAATAAACCATTTTTAGACACTGATGGATAGGCCAAGCACTTATAGATTATAATATTTTCTGATTTTGGCTGATGAAGTCCCAGGCCAAAAGTTTACAGGGTGAAATTTTCCATTTATTGGCCAGAACTTTACTTTGGCATTTCTCTAACGGGAGAGAGTGAGTCTTCCTTCCTCTCTGTTGCCGTGCTAAGGTTTGCCCACAAGGCTCTGCTGAGTGAAATTTGCAATTCCAAGATGAAATAGAAGCAGTAGCACCATGTAAGTTTTAAGGGTTGCAATCTCAGCTTTTGCACAACAGGAGATCCCAATTCAGGATGACTGATGCTCAAATGAGCCTTTGGAGATTAATTCTCAGAACTGGAGCCTGTTTGCCAACACCTCTGTAGGTAGGGAGGGCTGAAAACATCTGAGTGTAGTCCTGAAAGTCACATTACCCACAGGTTACAGGCCAGGCCTTCAGCATCTGTAAATCACAACTTTTGCACTGAAAGTGGATGATGTTGTTTGCTATTGCCTGTAGGATTTTTTTTCACCACTGATTTTATCTAACCCTTTAATTTCTTATGTATCTGCCTCATATATATTTTTTTATAAAATAGCTATTTTTCCTACAGATACTCACTGTGTTCTATTAGATTGCTCTTTTCTGTTGGGCTTTTTCTTCCTCTTTACTGTGTAAGGAGAGGGACAGAGAGGAGAGGAAAAGAAAGGATAGGATGCATTACGAAGAGAAAGGATTAAGAGGAGAATTTCTCTCTTCCAAATTAAACAGAAATGTTGTTTCTCATCCATCTCCTTCTCAATCCTGCCAAGTGACAACCTGTGTTTTATATGTGTTGTAAGGAGTATAAGGGGTAAAACTGGAAAAAAAATTGCAAACATTGCCTCTGAGTTTACTATTATTATTTTTTGAAACAATAAGTTTCATTAAATGGGAGCTGTTCTTCCCTCCCAAAGACAAAACATGATAATGTATCCTCCTTATGACTACTGTTGTTCTCAAGAAGGAGTGAAAATAATTAATTGTTTTTTATGTAAATGAAGGGAAAGTGCTTTCTCCCTGAATAAAATACCTGCAAGGCTTCTAAACCATGTGATGCAGGATTTTGTCCCCAGAAAGGCAGAGACTTTAGAGCTGTCTATGGCTTTCATCCTAATTCTGACCTTTGCTTTGCCATGTTCTCTTCCTGTTCTTCACTTTTATTTTCTTCCCTTTTTTTTTTTTTTTCCAGGTTTTCCTTTTTCTTCCTCACATTTTTTTCTGGGATTCCATTGCACTTAGCAGCTCCCTGCACTTCACCACAGAGCTCTCTCACACATAGCTATTTTACAATGATCTGGCATTTTAATAGAAATCTAGCTTTTCACTTGTGATTTCCCATTTTCCTGAAAATTTTCTTGCCTTCAGTCCTGTAGAAAGATCACCTTTCTGCTGAGATTTTATCTTTAACCTTTCATTTTTTCCACACCGTTACCTTACTGGCTTCCTGCACTGTCCAGCACACAGTGGCAGAGCCCAAGCCTCTTCCCACTCTAACTGCAAATCATCTTTCCTTTCTGGACACAGACAGTGGACAGCAGAATGATCCTAGCCTAAAAAACCTTCCCAGAATTCTGTTCTGTGAATCATTAGCCAACCCCAGCATAAGGACTGAGACACAAGTTCTGTACATTGACTTTAAATACAGAATTTCATTTGGGGAAAAAAAATCATACACAAAAAACCTCAAAAAAAACCTAGAAAAACCCCAAAACAAAACAAAAACAAAACCCAAGAGATTTAATATAAGTTTCTATATTTGAATGAACAATATATATAAATTTATATTGTGTATATATAAGTACATATATATATAACGTATACATACATACACAGAAATATTCAATTGGCAGGGCAAGAGGCGAGGACCAGGCTCAGTAGTTCCATGACAACTCCTACAGAAGAACACAAAGGAAGTGCCCTGAGAATGTCCAGAGAAAGGAATGGATCTGGGAAGGGTCTGGACCACAAGCCTGACAAGGAGCAGCAGAGGGACCAGGGGGTGCTTAGCCTGGAGAAAAGGAGGCTTGAGGAGAGACCTTATTGCTCCCTAGATGCAGCAGAAAGGAGGTTGTGGTGAGGGGGGAGATGGGTCTCTTCTCCCACATAACAAGTGGTAGGAGGAGAATAAGTGGCCTAAGTTGCACCAGGGGAGGTTTAGATTGGATATTTGGAAAAAAATTCTTTAATGAAAGGGCAGTCAAGCATTGGAACAGACTGCCCAGGGAAGTGTTTGACTCGCTGTCCCTGGGAGTGTTCAAAATCCATGAGGATGTGGCACCTGGGGACGTGGATGGGTGACAGTCTTGGCAGTGCTGGGTTAACAGCTGGACTTAAGGATTTTAAAGGTTGTTTCCAACATAAATGATTCTATGACTCTATAAACTTCAGATCTTTGTGATAAATTTTAAAACAACAATTTTGAGTCAGTTTAAGTGTCTGATGAATGGGGTCTTTATGGAGCAATTCTCTGCAAGTTTAAAGCTGGTCCAGACCATTAAGGACTGAAACATTCCTGCTGAAATATTTCTGCTAGAGCTGCATATGAAATTAATTGAGTTCTTCAACTGTGTCACAAATTCATTATCCCAACTAGCTGCTGGAAAGCCAAAGATTTTGAAGACGGGAGGAGGGCTGAGGATGGCTGTCAGTTTCTTGCATATTTTTATATATGTTTGAGGTTTTGGGTTTTGTTTAAACTGGTAAAGCAGCTGAGTCACTCATAGATTGCTCTGAGCAATTCAGAGCTATCTAAATATTTATTTGCTGTATATGACTAGCTGGCAGCTCAGTCAGCTCCTGGAGGACAGAATAAAGGGTTAATATGGTCCACAACAGGACCTCCAAACAATTTTGAAAAAATATCTTTTAGTCTTTTTGTGGTTTATATTCACCTCTTCAACGTTCTAGAAAGTAGCCACTGAATCCCAAAGTTATCAAGTCAAACAGAACTTGTAAACAGAGAGATGGCAAACTCACATCATAAAGTACAAACAGGAAAGCAGGTCAAGAATTATAAAACACTTGTGAAAAACAAAACAACTCAACTCATCCATGACCCCCCTCCCCCCTCAAGAAAAACAGATAAACAAAACCATCTTACAACAACAAAACAATAACAAAAAAAAGGGACAAAAACTACACTTAAGGTAGAATATTCATTAAAATTCCATTTTATATGAATATGTGTTTCAAAATTCTAAGGGATGCATTTCTAGGTTTTCAGAAAAATATTTGAGCCAGCTGGAATGCCATTAGCAAGCAATGTGGATGTGTTACCTGACAGAAGGTATCTGAAGAAAAAATCTTCAGCTTGCTGATGTTGCAGGGAGATGCACCCTCACACACCCCAGAGCACTGGGCACTGCCAGGCATTCTCCTTCACCTGAATGTGCCTATTCCCAGGCTGTAGGATGGGTTATTAACAAACTTCTGAGAGAGCAACATAGTCAGACTGTGTGACCTTGAGAGTGTTTTTACAGAAGCTTTGCAGAGTTTTAGGGGATTAAGCAATGAACATATGGGTTACATTTTCCTAGAAATGAAGACTAGAGGATCTTTCATCGACCTGGACTGACCTTCACAGATCTCATACTGCATCGTGCTTCATTAGACACACTCTTTCACCCCATTATGTCCTGCCCATATCTGACAGGCTGCCAGGGAGTGACTACTCAGGTCCAAGAAGTCAGAACATGTAGAGTTAATCCAATCTCCTTCCTTGTAGACTGAGCGTCGTTTAGGATGAAATTTCTGGAAACACATAATTTAATAGCCATGTCATTTTCCTCATGGTTGTTTATTCACCTATAAACTGTCTGCTTGTAGAGATACCTTAAGCTGGGGTATGCAAATAATTGCACAACTCTTGGTTTACCTCATTGGATATTTTTTCCAGCAAATCAATTCATCTGTGCTAATTAGCTACTACTTATTTTCTTTACCATTTTTGCCTTTGTCCTCCTTTTCTTAAGAGCAGATTAACTGGCGGTAGCTCTTTTAACTATCTCCAGTCTCACAGGAGATGACTGTGGCACCAGGTCAATGCTTGCATAATTTGAGTGGAAAGGGACTCTTTAATGAAAACCATATTTCCCTCAGTCCCTCCACACACCTCGGCAGTCAAGCAAACTCCACTGCCAGCCCAAGCACTCTGTGATCAAGGCCTGTGGCATCAGACTGTTTCCTTAGTAACAATTCAGCTAAACTGCTGGGCTGACCTAGTGGTCCCTTGGAGGTTTTCTCTATCCCAGAGATAGAATAATTTGGGAACTGTATATAAAATGTCTACTGGAACAGCTTGTGCCAGAGCTAAGCTACAGTGACTGTGTTTACCTGAAAAATGAAGGAAAAAAGTTAAAAATGAAAGGAAATATAAGGCAGAACTGTACGGTATTCTGGTCTGAAAACTAAAATACAATCAATAAGATAGTTTTTTTCTTGTATAGAATCACTTTCAGTTCCTGTAGTTGTTCTAAAACCCCAAGAGTCTGAAACAGGAAACAAGGGTTCAACAGGTAGACTTTCAGCTGACATTTTATCCAACTAACTGATACTAAATGAAAGGTTAAAGCCTCTAAGGATATACCCCCCTAATCCTTTTACTTTTGATTTCCCCAGCCATTTTAATTTCAAGTAGTTCTATAAATTGGCAATCCTGTAGAGAAACCTCCCCATACTTCCCAGTTCGCTGCGCTTTTTCAAATGATGTGATTCTCTAAATCACTCACCTCCTCCTCTTGCCACGGGAGACCCGGCTGTCCCAGCAGCCAGCTTTGCACAGACAGGTCCCCTTAAGGATGTGGAAGTCCTCAGCCTGTGTCTGTGACATATCTGTGTCTTTTATTCCAAGACCTTATGGTAGAAACCACCCACACTATTTGGCTCTGGGGAGCTTTGGGATGTGAGCAGAGCTCATAAGGGATCTGTGTAATATTTGATGAGAAACAGAGCTGCTTTTAAAGTGTGCTACCCTCACTAAACAACACTCCTGGCATCTGTGCTGTGTATACCTGTGTGCAAGGATGGCTCATTACTCTTCACAGGGCTTTATAGAGCTTCAGGCAACTTCACGTCCTCTGTGCTGAGACTGACAGTTTCTCCTCCCCATAACCCTAGTTCTGTAGTCAGCACATGCTTTTTCTCCTACTTCCACAGCTTTTATGCAATTCAGGGAGTCTTTTTCAGAGCTACAACACATTTTATCCCCTATTTGAGGATCTGTGGCCTGACTTCTCGGGGTCCCCCTGTCGACTGTTCTCTGACAAATGTGATTTCTACAGCCTAAAGGCAGCTTTACAGCAGCTACTCAGGATCTTTTCCTTTTGACATTAATTAATCTGTTGCTGTTGCAAGCAGCAAATAAGGGCCTTTCAAAGTTCATATTCTTTATTTTTGCACTACCTGAGGATACATTGGTGCCTCAGAGAGAAAAGGTTTATCCTGCCAAGAAATCTGGATGCCTTCTCAAAGGTATCCTACTTGTGCTTTCATCTCAACAGGGTATATATTATCTCTTCAAAAGGAATAGAAAGTCACTGGTCATGCTAATGTTTAAACTTTGTTAAGTTTTAACACTACCCAGTAGTATGAAACTTCTCATATGTCTTTGTATGGTCCTGAATTTTCCAGACTAAGTTTATGTACCAACAGGAAACGGCTAATGGAAATAACGTTTTAGGTTGCAGCCAATCTGCTTAGCTCTGCAACTGGAAAATACAGACCCAGTTCTCATTTGTATGATGCTACAGTTCTCTGAAGTACTGAATGAGCCATTTCAAATGCAAGAGGCAGTTAGAATTTTAAAAGGATCGAAATTTCAGCAGAAGTGTTTTGTACCACCACAGCATCATCCACAGGTTAGAAATTATTTAAATTATTTGTTTCAAAAATATCTTTCAGCAGGAGGTCCAAAATGACTTTATGATGTAAAACAATAAATTGTTTTTAGGCGCTTTCTGCTATACCAGTTAAGCACATGAAAAAATCTGTTATGCAGAGAAGAGTAAGTTCTGTTTAGGTTGGATTTTTTTTTTTTTACCTACAAAAAACCAAGAAAACTTTTTGAACCTGGTTTGGCATGCAGTCCAGTGCCTGAATAGTTACTGATATCAGAAGCAAGATCAGATATTCAGATGATATATAAGATATGTAATTGCGCTAAGAAAACAGATCATGAAGAAGAGTTGTGGTGGGCACAGGTCAAATGCCCACCCAGTGGCTCACCCACTCCCACTCCTCACGTGGGCAGGGTGGAAAAGTATGAGGGATGAATTAGAGAGAAACTTGTCAATTACTCTCAGAGACAAAACAGATGCAATTTTGTTAAAATTATTTAAATTATTGCTAGTTAATGTGGATTTAGGTATTGAGAAACAAAGACAAACCTTAAAGCAGCACTTTTTGTCTCCTTGCTCCCTTCCCAGGACCAAGAGCACTCCCTCATTTCCTCCAGAGCACTACAGGAGAGCTGCATTGTGAAAGCTGGTTGTGATATTGCTCTGAGGTTGGTAGAGGTAGATTTGTTGGGTTAACTAAACACCTGAATCTGGGACCTGCCCCATGTGGTGCTGGTTTATTGTTGCACTAAGGAGGATGTGGCCCAGCATCAGACTTGATCAGACAAGAATGAAAATTTCTCAAACCTTTACTAGAGGCTTATGAAAGATAAGTCATTAGAACAGTATCTGGATTTTGATTTTTCTTTTTTTTTTTTAAAGGCAAAATTATTTCAGGCAGAATCTGCTTTCTGTAGATTTTCTTCTTTTTAAAAAGTGCATATATATATATATATATACCACAGGAAAGTTAAACTTGCTACAGTTCAACTTGCACTGCACAGGTGCAGATGTTCACAGATGTTCACCAAGTGTTTTATTTGTTTTATTTCCTGCACCTGACAGGCCCATGTATTTGATGGGAATTCCCAAACACAGCACATGTCCCAGGGTCAGAAATTGATGCAGAAGAAGGGGAGACTGAAACCCACTGAGAGAGCCTGGTAGAGGGGAACATGATAAATGAGCTACTGACAAAAAAAGGACTCCTGTTTCCATGTAAATTGAGCCTTATTATACCCTTTAAATTCTACATATTTCTTTCATTTAGAATTGCTAATTGCAAAAATTGAAATTTCTTATCTGTTCTACAATCCATGGTCATGTACCTAAAATAATTTAATATCATCAATGTGTTGTGCAAATAAACAAATAAGACTCTGAGCCTCCAGATTAGTATACTATAACACTCACTGAGCTGTTTCTTGTCTACAGAATGACATTTATTTTATAACAAATTGACAATAAAAATGAGCTAAAAATGAGCTGAGTTTTTTTGGTGCTTTTGATGGAATGAGCAAATTTATTTATCTAAGAGACTAAACTCCTTTCTGAATATAACATAATTTTCTCTGATAATCAGTTTGTGGGATATTTCCTGTGTTTTGTTCCTTTTAAAATAACTTTTTAGCTTTTTGCAAAGATCCATTCGGGTTTATTTCTATTTTTTTTCCTTAAATATGTAAGAAAATAAAACCCCACATGCAGAATCACAGAATGGGTCAGATTGTAAGGGACCACTATGGCTGTTCAGGCAGGATCATCCCAAAATACAGGGAGCAGGATTGTGTCCGGAGAGTTCTGGAATATCTCCCATGAGGGAGACTCCACACCCTTTCTGGGCAATTTATTCCAGTGCTCAGTCACCCAAATAGTAAAGAAATTATTTCTCAAATTTAGGTGGGACTTCCTGGGCCTCAGTTCTACCCATGTTTTCTTTTCCTCATGGAAAATAGTAAAAGAAAAAACTGTGGTTTAGGTTAATTAGGTACATGGTTAAAAAAAAAAAGTAATTTGAGACATTTCTGAATTTAGTTTAAATCCACCGAATTATTCTGGATAAATAGAAAAGACAATATTTTCAGAAATGCTGAAAATAATTCAATTAGTAATTTTCAAAGAACATTGACATTTCTGAAATGGAGACTTGCAAAAAAAAAAAAAAAATCCAACTAGATTCCCAAAATGGTGGATGCCAAAATATCTTCATTTATACCTAGTTAGCATGCTTAGCCAACATGAGACAGAGCAGCAGAAAGCAGAAGGAATGACTCTGTATCCTGGCCAAGAGTACGCCCAAAGGGCATATTTGTGTTGCAGTACTGATCTAGTGAATATTTAATGGAGTTGAATATGGAATAAAGTCAGAGGAGATACTGAGAATACCACATAAGATTAGAGCACACTCTGGGGAAATGGGTAATGTGGGTTCAAAGTCTTTGAGAAATAAGGAAGATGTGAACATGGATCTCTAAATTCTGAAGTTTTTATCTTGTCTATTTTGAAATATTTCTTCTGGGCATTTCTGTGACTTGTCTTTTTTGTTTGTTTGTTTTTTGGGTTTTTTTTGGCTGGGGGGGGACATGAAATATTTTTTAAAATATAAGAACAACCCCTGAAAAGTATTTTATAGATATTTTTATTCCTGGGCTAAAAACATATTACTTGGCTTTTCCTGTAGTGAGAAGTGACATAAAAGGACATGCATGGAGATAATGTGGTAATTTGCAACAATATTATTTTGTTGCGTATTAAAAAGGTTGGGAAGGACCTTGGTTGTTTTCTCTTGGGAAATGTGTTCAAATTTTAATCCAATGTAACAGAGAAGTATTTCTGTCTCCCACTAATTAGGAGTTTCTCTCCTCATTATTATCCAGCCCATGCCATTCTTACTTGTAATATAAATACTCTGCTTTCCAAGGAATAAAATACATTAAATGATAACTTTACCAGAAACAGAACAGCTTATTTGGAAAAATATAGAAATAAACTAATGAAAAAAGGGAAATGAAAAAGGTAAACAAACTTACATATGAAAACTAATCAACAAGTTCAGAAGATGTTATATTCAATTTAGTGTCAAACTAACCTGAACAACGGTAGAAGTGTAAATTATATCTTTATATCTATGTGTGTGCACATATGTGTATATATATATATAAAAGAGAAATATAAAGAAAGAAAAATGTATTTTTGTACATGTTTTGGATTTTGTTTTATGGTCTCAGCTCTTAGTCCTGTAAGCTAGAAATCCATTTCCCACAAGACAGGACTCTTTATTAAGAAATAGTTATTATTTCCAAAGTTAAATGGATGTTGTTCTGAGCCCTATGGCCCACACACTTTTCTTTTTCTGTTTCTTTTGTACTATTACTCTTGAAAGCATGAGTTGCATTGATCCATTTTTCACAGCTTAAACTTGCTGGCTTTGAAGAAAAGCACAAATGAGGTGGAATAAAATAAAATAATTTTAAAAAATTGAATAAAATATAGAAAATACCCAGAGTATGAAAGCGTCAAAATGCTGTCTGTGCTTTTATGTGTTTATCTATACCATGACATAAAGCTTTTTGATTGAGAAACATTAACTGATGACTGAAACCACCCAATTGTCCAAATTCAAAGGTTTTTGAACCTATTGGCCACTCTTGCTAGTAATCTGTTTACTTATTTTAAATAGCTAACATTTCATAAATTATAAAATTATTATGTAATAGCAAATTTACTTTCATTTACAACACTTTAAAAATATTGCTGACAGTCAAGCAACACATCTCTGGTAACCATGATAAAGTAAGTTTGAGTATTTTTCTCAAATGTTATTAAATAAACTTAGGGGTAAACAATAGATATTCAGTGATATTTGACTATTATCTTGTATTTTAGAAAAGAATGCAGTTGACTGTCACTATTTCTATTTCCATATGAGTGTCCCAAAGAAACTGGCCAGAATGAATAATAACAACAATAAAAATAATAACAATGGCAATAATAATAATAGTTTTGAAATCCATAAAATATGTAGATAATTTTAACATTAATTAATTTTTAAAGGGTTTCTCAAAGTTGGGATCAGAGACATAACTGGTTTCTTTGCAGATTTATTCTTCAGAAGTCAACAAATTTATGTAATGAAGATGTAATCAGGGCAGTGACCTTACCTTCTTTTAAGTGGAAGCCTGGGTATTAAAAAGTGTTTAATTTATGAAGTAAAATTGTAAAAATTCTCTGGGAAAAAAAAGATATTTTGGAGGCATTGTGGAAAAATATCTCTCTGAGTCCAAGTTATTTCAGAAATGTTCTTCCATATTCAAACTATTTTGGAAAAAAACAAAAATCCAAACCCTCACACCTATTTCATATTCAGTATAAATCCTCCCCTGGAGGTCTGCAGTGAGCTCACAATTATAATTGTAAATTTCCAAATGGAAAGTTTTACATGCTAAGATATACCCTGTCTTTATGGAGAGAGCTCTGGAAGTCAAGATTTAATTGTTTTATACCTTAAGAAGCATGGGATGAAAATAGCAAACAGCAACCACAACAGAACATCCTGTATTAGGAAAGCTCAGGGCCAGAGAAAGCAAACAAACAAACTGATATAAATGTAACCAGCTCCTAAAATCGTACTTTCTTTTAAAATGTAAATGAAATGTGCTTCGTTTCAGTGTTCAATACTGCTGGGTAAATTTGCATATTATCTCCTTCTCTCTTTTCAGTATCCTCGACCAACAGCTGTGACTTGTCAAAACTTGCCAGCACAAGGGAAAAAGAAAATGAAGGGGCATATTGGAAACTGTGTCAGCTTATCTATTGCTTTCAGTAAAACGTAATTGCTGAAGATGCCATAAAGAGTTGCCTGAAAAAACGTGTTAAGGCTGCTTAAATTGGGGTTTTTTCTTCTCTGCCTTTAATAGCAGCACTGTGATACCTGGGGAGGGCAGAAGGGAGAGAACAGAATACGTATGCCCTTCTCACAGGCTCCTCGCTGTGATGATGGGCCACCTCAGCTGATATCTTTGTCCTTTATCACGGGTGTTTTACAGAGCCCTTTTTGTTCCTTGCTGCACTCTGAACCCCTTCTCCAGCTCCTGCCTGATGCTCACTTTCACTCTTGAGGGACCTTGGGCTCTAAAAACCTCAACAAAGAGCTTGAGGTTTCCATGTCACTGTGTGGTGAGGTGAAAGGAGCTCTGTGTGCAAGGAAACCTCTCTGAAGTGTCCCTCTGAGCAAAGTCTTCTGTGCACTGTGAGGGGCAGGGCTGGGTCATGGTGACTGAGACTGCACCATGAAAAGGGGCCACTTTTGACTGGAGAAGTGAAGTGTTTGAGAAGAGGGGCTGGATTCCAAACCTCAGCTTGATAACAAAGCTCCAGTGCTTTGGCATTGCTCTGGCTGATGGTAGGGATGAGGGTGGCCACAGGGCAGGGCAGCATCTGCTGCCCTCAGTGCTCTTCCCACTGGAATTGTGAGGTCCATGGTAAGATTCAGGAATTTAGGGTTTGTGTGAGCCATGGAGAACTTGGCTTCTCACAGAGTCCTGGTTCGGTCCCAGAAATGAGTGAGGGAAGGGAAGGGAAGGGAAGGGAAGGGAAGGGAAGGGAAGGGAAGGGAATCTCTTTCACCCTGCAGATGACAGCTCTGAAGCCAAGATGTCAGTAGTTAGGAATGAAGTCTCTGGGTTGCCATAGGGTGATTTATAGAATTTGGGGTTATCATATTGGAGCCCAGAAACAGACTAAGCTCCACCAAATTATCTGTGCTTTTCTGACAAGTGGATCAAGATTCTTTGTGTTTCCTGGCTGGCTTCATTAAGTTGCTATAATTATCATTTCATTGATAAAGTTCCTGCCCTTGGTGAGAGCTGGGGGATGCTGCGCAATTAAAATAACAGATTATGTGAGTGTAAGATAATGTACTAACAGTCAGAACAAAACTTGTCTTGCAGGAAAAAGAAGGGTTAGTAGTTGGGATTCTTCCCTAATACTAGAACTGAAGAGGGAATATTTTCTGGAAGTGAAAAACTCATACATTCAAGTGGGATTTTTTATAAACAAAACTATTTCTCATTGGAATAGCTGAAAATTAATTGTTGAACAACCTAAGTATTGATGTCTGTTTGTCCATTCAGTCTCCATGGTTCTGAGACAAACCCATACACCTGAATTTCTAAATCCTAACTAACTTTGAGCTAACTTCTGCATCTTGAGTTTCTTAAAACTAGGCTAATCAAGACATGAAATTAATTTAAAAATCTGAAATTCCAGTTAGGTTCTTGTTGAAATAGGTATGTGAGCATACAGGACAATGATAGAGATCCATGGAGCAATTAGGCACACAATTGTTAAACTGATGAAGAGAATCAGGAAATTGAAGAGGATTGATGGTAAGCCTTCACCAAGGGGACCTAGGCATTATGATAGTCATAAAAAGGGTAAGATGAAGGTGCCAAGGTTGGCAGGAGTTCATAATGATGGGTTAAGTGTGTGTGTTCACCATGCAGAGGGGTGAGATAAGGCTCCTTTTTCATCATTCATACCAACCCAAAAGAAATGAAAAGCTCAACAGCAGGAGAAATTCCAAGTCCTTCTGTCCTTGGTGTGAGCTCACCTACTTCTAGGAAATCACATCCCGGTTTGACTTGTAGAGGGCAGACATTTGTGCCTTACTTAGGAGTACAGTTGAAATCTTGTTCCCATTTTCCAAAATGCTTCTGTACTATTTATCTGGTTATTTTCTATTTAAACAACACAAGTTCCTTTCCTTCTTAGCTAAATGGCCTAACCCATCCACTGTAATTTAAGATTCATTGCAGTTGCCTTCCTTTAGAGACTCCAGATCATGCCTTTTTGGATATTTAGGTAGTATCTTTATTGGATAGAAAGACAGAAGAGCACTTCAATCCAGCTGGAAAAGTATCAAGAAAAGGTAGCAATGGGCTTAAGAAGGACTGTCCTGGTTTAGGGCAAATATTTAGGGGGAAACCTCTGGGGGGTCT
>JAHLSL010000011.1:4374994-4481456 GCA_025920805.1 Petroica traversi | reverse complement strand
AGGGGACGATTGGGGATACAAACAGGCCATATGGCTAACCCAGGACAAGGACCTACAGATGAAATATTATATGTTTCTTTATGATGTTATGCAAAGGAGAGGTCTCTTTCCTTTCCTTCAGAGAAAGCAAAACAAATTAAATATAGTAATAATCAACTTAGCAAATGGGAATGTTTTAGGGATAGGGGTTAAGAGGTCTGTTTCTGTTTTCATGTCTCTAAACAATCTGGAGCAGAAGATAAGTACTGAACAGGCATCTTGGAAAGAAAAAGAGACTTGGTAAAAACATTCCTCTGCCTGGATTTGTCAGGCAAACTTTCCCTTGAAGGTGAATATTGTGTGCTAAGTATCTCCATCACTCATCAAAGTGAATATGGGCTCAATGACTGGAAGGTTACAGAAGCTTGATAAAGGCATTTGAGTAGCCCAGACATGAAGGCAGAAGGAAACTCTCATTCATTTTGGTGTTCATTGGGTCCATGAATACTACATATTTTTGCTTCTGTGAGATTACTTGCCCTGTGTAAAATAAATATTTATTTAGCACTTTCACCTTGCAGGCAATGCTATCATTCTTCTTTTAATTACTATACAGCTTTTAATAATGATGGGTTTAACTCAGCATCTGTTTCTGTATTCACAGCACTTTGCAATACTAAAACAAGAGGAGCTGAGGGAAAAAAATCAAACAGTACCTTTTTTCCTCTGGAGTTTCTGAAGATTAAAATAATGTTCATATAAATGATATTAATAAAACCCCCTTCCTATATATTTTTCTGATTGCAGTTGACTGAATCCTTGGTTTACACTGGAAGTCAAAATTAGTTCCACAGAGAACTCTCCTTAATTTCAGCATGTACAGACATTCAAAATTGCAATCAGTGTCTAAGCCACCTTTACACCTTGTACAAATCAAGCCAGCTCGGACAGCAGGATCTCAATTCAATCAGCCATGTGCAAATTCTTGGTTTGGACTAATGTCCATTTCTGCCCAGCCCCTTCAACCCCTGGTCCCAGTAAAGTTACACACTCTGCCAAAAGTAAAGGTAACTAGGAGTGAGAAGCTCAGGAAAGAAGAATATGTGAACATGGAAAAAAAAAACCCTAATGACTCGCCTGCCCTTTATGAAACCCTTCTGTAGTAGGGTCCAAGTCTTTGGTGGATGACAAAGGCATTGCAATTCAGTCCCATGAAACATGGCAACCAGTGATAATCCAAACAAACAATTTCTTGGTTCTGCAGAAGTGTGGTTTGCATTTACTTTACTTGGACAAATAACTCATGAGAGAAGAGCATCATGTAATGCTCACTGGCATTCAGTAGTGGCTAAGGAATTTAGGAATGAAGTTATAAACTGCTGCTGCTGCTCAAGGTACCATTTGCAATGCAAAGGAGTTAGAACAGGTACCCACTGTAAGCATGATCAATATCCCAACTACAATCTCTCCCCATTAAAAAAATCATAATAGAATAGGAAACTATTCTGAAAGTGGTGCCGTCCCTCTGCATTTCATACCATTCCCTAATAAATCCTAATCACTGACTTATCTAGCCCTTGACTGCTGTCTGCATATATATGTATGTCTATGATGTATATATAGGCTTGAAAAAACCTCAAATATTGCTAAGTCCAACTTGTAACCCAACACTGACAAGTCCACCACTAAACCACATCCCCAAGTGCCACATTTATACATCTTTCAAATATATCCAGGGATGGTGACTCTGAAACTTCCCTGGGCAGTCTGTTCCAATGTGTAACAAACCTTTCAGTGAAGAACTTTTTCCCAAGGCCCAAACTAAACCTGCCCTGGTGCAATTTGAGGCTATTTCCTCTTGTCCTATTACTTGTTACCTGGGAGAAGAGACCAACCCCCACCTGGCTACACACTCCTTTCTGGGAGCTGTAGAGAGCAATAAAGTCTTCCCTGAGCCTCCTTTTCCCCAGACTAAACATCTCCTCATATCAGTGCAACTCCCCATGCTGCAGGGAATCACTTCTCCAGGAGAATGCTGTGAGAAACAGTGTCAGAGATAAAATCCAGGAAAACAACATTGACAGGCTTTTCCTCATTTCCTAAGAGGTCACATTGTCTTAGAAGGAGGTCAGGTTGGTTGAGCAGAACCTGTCTTTCACAAACCCATGCTGGCTGGACCTGATCACCTGGTAGCCCCATACATGGCCCTCAAGGTGATCTGCTCCTTGCCCTTCCCTGGCACTGAGGCCAGGCTGAGGTGCTTGGAGCTCCCCAGAGCCTCCTTCCAGCCCTTCCTTTAGATGGCCATCATATTTTCTTACTCCCAGTCAACTCTGACCTCCCCAGCTCACCAGGACTCTGGTGAGTGATTGAAGATGGTCTGGTGGGAACTGCTGGTTTCCTCAGTACCCTTGGGTGGATCTGTATGAGTGTTGTAGCAGGTCAGTGACCATTTCTCCTTGGGTTATAGGGCTTCCAGCTCAGGGGTTGTGTACCTGGAGAACCACTCCAGTTTTTCCTGCTAAAGGCTGAGGAAAAGGTAGATGAAACATGTCAGTCTTTTCTTATTCCTTTGTCACTGTGTTTCCCCCTATGTCAAATAAGATAGACATTCTTCTTAACCCTCCTGTTGCTAAAAGAAATCGATGATTTTATAGAAATATTATTAACAAAACAATAGTGAAGCAATCATCAAAATGTCTCATGAGGCTGCAGAATGTTAAGTAATTGTCCTTACAACTTTTTCTTGGTTTCATTAAGATATTAAATAACTGTGGATTTACCCAGAAGTGAACATCCGTGAGATGTTTGCGCAGGTTCTGTGTTTTATTGGTGGTTTTGCATGCAATCACACATATAATGAGGCAGCATAACCAGAAGTCCTCTGAATCTTTCATGTGTTGCCATTAAACTGATGTCACAACAAATTCAGTTCCACACATCTGTGGTGCAACTGTATTCCTAACATTTTATGAACAAAAGACTCTCTTAAAACAAGCCATGCAAACTGATGCCAGGTTGCCAACTGATCCTGCATCTGTTTCCTATGAAATGAAAGGGCAGGAAGAGGAAAAATTCATGTCTTGCACAGTGTTTTTTTTATTATTCCCCAGTTTTTCAAAAGCTCTGTTACTTCAGCCATCATTAGAACGCACAGACAAACTCAGGAGTAAAGCAACTTGATTTTCTTACATAAAATTTTTTCATTTCACCACAGACACATCTGTGCACCAAGGAAATCTTATCTGAGTGACATAAGAGTTCGTTCCCTTCTTATTTTCTTTTGTTAAGTGAAGGGAAATTGGTCTTTTTTGCTTTGTTGTTTTTTTGGGTGGCTATTTTTAAATGAGCAGCAGTGTTAAACACCATCTTTATGCCACGACCAAGATCAGAGTCCTGTTGTAGTAGCCCTGGGTCCCCTTCTGCAAGGCACTGAAAAAAACCAGCAAATAAGACGAATATTCTTCATCCCAAAATCTTTTCCCTTACTATGTGAATTCATGTAGTCTCAGCCAGCCAGAGACCTCCATGAATTTAGCTGGAGGTATGGTTGCATTTATGGTTTTCTAAGAGCATGTCAAGCTGATTCTCTAAATTAGAGAAGTGTTTTGGGGAAACTGAGCTCCCACAAGCCCACAGGTTCAGAATGTCAAAATCTAGTTTGAGAAATAATTCAGGTTCCTGCTGCTCCTAATAAGCAGAGTGAATGCGGCTCCAGCTGACCCATGTGTGCTTACCCTAACACAGGCTGAATAACATCAAAAACTCCAATGGCAATCTTGACCAGCTTCCACGCACTGCTAAGGGGGGAAAAGGGGCAATGATTCTATGAAATGTAGATCGATTCTATGTACTGTAGACCCTAACATTTAGCCAGGAAATTCTTTGTCTTTATGTCTGAAGTTGTATTCAGAGCTGAGACTTTATGCATTCAATTACAAGTTGCATACATATAATAAAGCCATTTTCATTACTGCAAATCATCTACAAATACCTGCAAAAGCAATTTAGCCCACTATTGTGAAGCAATTGCTGTTTCCTAGCCTCTGCTATCACCTTTTCAACAAATCAGCAAATATTCACTGACTTGAAAAAAGTTCACAGAATCAAACCTTCATTAGAAGGATGGGTGACAAGAAGAAAATACCTTACAGAGATATTATTAGTTATCGTTAAGTTTTAAAGCATAATCTGGGTCTGGCTTATTATTGTGCTTTCTTTTTCTGTTGATCAATATTTAAGAACATGTAAGAACTTAGGTTAAATGGGGTTTTTTTAAAGTGTTTATAGTAAAATAATAACTGAACATTAACAAGATTTAAATGCTGCCCAAAAATACATGTTGAGGAAACAGCAAAAATCTCAAAGCATGTATTAAAATTGAAAACGAGAACACTGGGAAAAGGACAGTTGAGGGTAACCTACTGGAATTGTATAAGGGTTATTTATCTAAAATGCTTTAGATCTTAAAAATTAAGTTCAGGGTATATGTTTGCATGTTTGTTATGTAAATATTTTTAACCCACATGCATATGGGGAACCACAGCATGTATGTTCATACAAGAAAATTACCACCAGAAGAGTGTCAGGATGGATCCTGATTTGTTTTAATATTTCTTTCTTTTTATTTGAGATTTTCAATTGTAAATATGTATTCTCCTATTTGCTTTTTCTTCTGTTGTTTTTCATAGAGCATCTTTAGGGTAATTGGAAAGTTCCTAATTAATGCTCTTCTGCAAAATATATTATCACATCAATATTCTGCTTGGTATTAAGGTAACGCAGAACAGAATAATCTGTTCATTTTGTTCATCATCATTCAGCATTTGTTGAGCAGGGGAGGAACCCCTCACGAGTTACTGGGAGAAATTCCTGATTTTGGACTGAGGAGCCAGTCCCCTCTATCCCCCATGGCCTCCAGAGGCACAACTCACTCTGAAGAAGTGCTAAATGCATGAACAGCATGATTTTCCTTTTAGGCAGAATGCCTGGAAAGCGGAATTGTCATTAACATGAAATTGCTTCGGCCAGCACTTAAGCTCAATAGGATAATATTTAAAACATTAACTACAGGCTTCCAGCTGAGCTGCTCAACCTTTCTTTTCTGTCACATTACACAATACAACTGCTTTATGCTGACTATCTGCCCTTTCTTCCTCTTTCTTAGGCTTATCTCAATAGGGCCTGTCTCAGAGTCACTGAAAAGAAGAAAGAGAAGCTGAATATATCTGACGGCTATTTCTATCAGATAAACTAAAGTTCAAATGACTGGAACTCTTTTGCCTTTCAAAGGCCTTCAGTCCCCTGATGTTTTATCATGCAATATAGACCTTTCTGAAAACGGGGGGTTGCTGTCACTGTCTTTGTGCAGTGATGTGGGACCAATCCACCTTTGATTTGCCAGCTTTACTGAAGGGTAAACACTTCTGCTGTGGGCAAGGGGAGTGTGGCATCACTCAAAGGAAAATATGACGTTATTGGCTGTGTTTCTAACTGCCCATCAAAATAAGTTTTAATCTTATTTACTCATATCAATCTCCATTCCTGTTTAGGCCAGGTTGATCTCTGTTCTTACAGTGTCAAATTGGCACACAGAATGTGTCCTATTTGATGGGGTTCATCTCAACACTCTTTCAAGTTAAGGTGAGTATATTGATTTGAGTTGATTTGGGATAAAAATTATCCTTCATCAGAAACATTTTCTAGCCTATTCAGAAAAAAAAAAAAAAAAAAAAAAGCACACAGAACAATGTGATATTTTGAACGTTAATTGGCTTGGCTGTGGCAAACGGGGAAGATCTTTGAAGTCACCTCCAGGAGGTCCAGGATGTCTCAGAACAAGAGATGCACCCTGGGTGTGTTCAATCCTCTCCCATCTACTGCAGATGAAGTTTTCTGTGCACACCTACATTGAGCAGCAGGACATCTTAGTCCCAGCTTCACTACAACTGCTGTTTATCAAGGAGTTGGCCTGAGTCTCTTGCTGTTGAACTCCATTAAAGTAGAGCTCTGCCCTGTTAAGCATTAATTGTACTTTGAGTCTGAAGCAAACCCCAATAACAAAAGTTATAGTTTTGTTAAATTACTCTGGCTACTAAAGTGGTCATAAACTTTATTAGTGTGATTATGACCTATTAAAGTCACATTAATTTTTTAATGTGCCAGGGTTTGCCACTGTAATATCTGATAGACTTGAATGAAAGCTTATCTCCTGGCCTTTATGCATCAGAAACAGACTTTTACAAACCAAATTATATCTTGCCTGTAGCTGGTAAGTTCCATAACAGAATCTTTATCAGTATTTCCAGTAGACAAGGCTGTACTCCTGTTTTAAAAGCTTCTCTACCTGCCCTGTAAGATCTTGCCTTCCTTTTTACTTCCTTTTTTTCTTTTCATTTGTAGTTCCAGATCTTGAGTGTCAGTTTGGGGTATGAGGAAAGTTGCTCAACAAGCTGCCTTACTGGGCAAAGAGTCTAAGCTTTTAGGAGATAAAAGCTTAATTCCTGTCATAGGACAGGCTCAGAGTCAAAAAAGTCTGCGATGGATTCACACATTTATTTCATGATCCAGTGGCAATGATGTGTTCAGGAGGAAACCTTCACATCATTGGTGAGAACTCTTTGAAAAGCTTATGAATAAAGAGGCACTTAACTCCAGTTGCAGCAGCTTCATCCACTGTGAACAGGTACAGAAGGTCCCTTATAAAATGAGCAAATTACCACTCAGACTCCCTTTTCTTCCACAGACACAAGCAAAATGTGTAACTGTTTTTGCTTTAGATTCAGCACTAGACTTTCCAATAGAAGAAGCCTCAAAGACATCTGCTGGTCAGGTATCCACCTGCTCTTCACTCCAAAATTCCACATGACTTGGCAAAGTGTGCTCCCAGCCCAGAAAATCACCTGCATTCTGGGCTGCAACAAAGGAGCTGGCCCAATGGGGCAAAGGAGGGGATTCTCCCCCTCTGCTCTGCTTTTGTGAAATCTCACCTGGATCTACTGCATCCACTGAGGGGTCTTCTGCACAACAAAGGCATTGACAACAAACCCAGGTGAGGCCACAAAAATCATCAGAGGGTTGGAGCACCTCTGCCATGGAGACAGGTTGAGAGAACTTGTTCAGCCTGGAGAAGAAAGGTTGTGGGGAGTTAGAACACCTTCCATGACCTAAAGGGGCTAAAAGAGCTGCAGAGAGACTTTTTAAAGGGCGTGGAGTGTCAGGATGAAGGGAAATGGATTTAAAATGAAGTAGATTGAGATTAGATACTAGCAAGAAACTCTTCACTGAAAGGGAGATGAGGCTCTGACACAGGTGGACCAGAGAAGCTGTAGATGCCTCATTCTGGAAGTGTTCAACGTCAGGCTGGATGGATCCTTGAGCAACCTGATCTAGGGGAAGGTGTCCCTGTCCACCACAAGGGAGCTGGAACTGGATGATCTTCAAGTTCCCTTCTAAACCAAGCTATTCTATGACTCTAGCAGGAGACACCAAACCCTGTTATAAACATTAGTCTTAAATTTAATGTTTAAAATGGTTCTGAAAATTTGAAAATTATCTGAAAAGACAGGCACAGAAACATCAGTGTCTAAGTACCACACCTGGCTGAATCATGGCTATTAGTAGGAGCACACATTTTCCGACAAATGTTTTAAATCATAAATTATCAGTGTAATAAGAAAAAGTGTTCACATGAAGTGACAATTTTAAAAGCTCCCCGTGTTAAAGACAATTTTAGAATGGCTGAAATGCAAGTTTTTTAAAGACAAGGTTCTGGTCTTCAACCTGACTTTTTTTTTTAACTTTAAATTTTATTTTGCTAGTAGAAAAAAGTTACATATGAAATGAAATTGTCAACAGGTAAAATTTTAACTATATGATTACCTCAATTCAAAGCTTCTACTTTTTACATTTTTGACAAAAATAGATGTAGGGGTTTGTCTCAGTATGTCTATTTTACCAAGCATTTTTCACAGTTCCCAAAACTAATTAGAGTCCTTTTTTTTCACCTTGAAGACATAAAAAATATTGCCATCTCATTTTTACAACATAGATTTGACTGATTTTGTCAGTAGAGACAAAGTTAATTTCTGCTTACAGTAAATAAGAAATGCTGATCATCTTAAAAGATGACTTGTTCTTCATCAAGAAACGTTATTATTTGTAGACTTCTGCAATGTCCTGAAGTAGCAGTCATATTTTAAAATCTATCTATTCCTATGCACTAACACTTTGTTGTTGTTGATCCGAAGGACATGAGTAGGGAATGGATCAGTTTTTAACTTGGTCAAGTTTACCAGTGCATGGTAGCTTATTCTGAGGAATGAGTTTGGCTCCTTAGCTGATGAAAGGAGTTTTTAATAAAGCTTTTGATCAAGACCAAAAAGATAAAAGTATGAGGCTTATGCCATCTCCTTCTATTAAAATTGAAACAAACAAAAAAATATAAAGTTTTCTCTAAAAATTGAAATAATTTTTTGTTATACCTACATCCCTTAATTCACTGATTAAATATAATTTATGTAGTAATTATTTTGAATCTTCTCTTCTTATTTTTAAGTGAAAGTAAAATAAAGTGGTTGAAATCAAAATAAAATCTCTGATTTACGGTCCCTGTCAGATTTAGATGGAGCATCTGAAGGGGTCACCTTTCAAGGTGTCTGCCAAGCCATTCCAACTGTGTTTCCCACATCAGAGCAGTATGTTTAGAGATCAGGAGCAGGGATTAAAGTTTGCAAACTGGAAAAATCCAAAAATATGCTGACTTTTCTTTGTATTACCTTTTTTGGTGGAAAAGACAACCCTAAGACATTTTATTTTATTTCCTTTTATTTCATTCTTCTTCTCCTGTCTCTTCATAATTTTATTTGTCTTCTTAAAGGAAATCTCAGATCTCTTTAATAAGCAGCTTTATCTACATAGATAAAAGCAAAATGTGCATTCTGGAAAATGGCACCATTCCTCTTCTGTTCAGTTACATGAGCTGCTGTTGGAGTTCATTATCCCACACCAGATCCTGCTACAGAATTACAGAAATATGTTAAACATATCAAAAGAAACTATTAGCTCTTCAATTTTTTGCATGGCTTCTTTTTGGTAATCTTGGAGGTATTTTCCAACCTAATGACTCTATGATATTTCTTTCTCCAAAAATTTTCTTATTTTATTGCTTGAAAATTTAAGAGGAGGTTGGTATTTCCCACTCCTAAAGCATACCACTGGCTGGTTAATGACAAATGCCTGATGGGAAATAGGGTGGATAATGTAAATGTCCATTTTGAGCAGACTGGACTGCTGTTGAACCCAGCACAAAGGAGCAAAGAGAAAAAGACAGGAAACAGTTGATGTTTAGCAGAGACATGCTGAAATTAGTCTGTAAAAAGACAGCTTAATGCAATAGCAGGGGCCTTCCTGATAACACATTAGAGGGTTTTTAGACTAATCTTTCTCTCATTAGTTCATTCTCTGTGGTTTGACACATAACTTAAGACCCCACGAGTTAAACAGGCTGAAGCAACGATGGAGTCCTGCCATGTACAACTATTTCCCTCTGCATGGAGCAATTAGGAAACACAAATGAGCATCCCAGGAGGATCCCCTGAAGAGCCTCACTGCTGAATGTCATACGAACAGCAACAAAGAACAGTGGGAAATAATGCTTAAAAACGTTTATAAACTTGATCGTGCCTTGCTGCTCGTTTAACCTATAACCACAGTGAAGTGAGCCCTACCAGCTCCTGATTTCCCTGAAGAAGCAAGACCCAGGATAAATCTGGATAAGAAAGAAAGTTTGGATGAACTATTAAGCCTCATCCTGCTTGTGGGCGTAACAGTAAAATAAAGGGAAATTAAATCAGGGATTTGGGCAATAATCTATTCAATTTTGTACACATTAGTGAAATCAAGGCTGGAACCTGAGAGGTATAAAAATGTGAAGCTGATGGGCAGTTGGTTGAGGCAAGGCCAGTGTGACATTTGTGGGCAATAGAAGAAAAGGAACAATGCAGGTTAACTTCACAGCCTGGTTTTAGACTTCTAGTTGGAGTCCTAAAAAAAAAAAAAAAAAAATGCCTTGCAGGGGTTGATTCAGAGCATAGTTTTCTACACTGGCTGTATTAAAACTTAGACACAAAAATTTTCTGCAAAAAACAAGAATACCCACTTCCTTCATGCTATTCTGCCTCAGTTATTAGAATAATTAGCTACTGAAATAATCATGAAGCTGTTTCTTATATCACAGAGTGATTGTACTGGTCTGGCTGAGCTGGAATTCATTTCCCCATGGTCCCCACAGTGTTGTGCTGGGTATTGGTAGCTACAAAGGAATTGGTAACACCCCAGAGTTTTGGCTCCTGCTGAACATCTCCCATCAGTAGGGTGGGGCAAGATCATGGGAGGGGACACAACCAGGCCAAATTAACCTAAGGGATATTCCATAACATAGGAGCTCAGCTCAGATAAAAAAACTGAGGAAAGGAGGAGGAAAGGGAGGCATTAGTTATTTAGAAACTTCAGCTTCCAGAGCAACCCCTGACTGTGCTGAGGTCCTGTTTCCCAGGAAGTGGCTGGACATCACTTGCTGATGGGAAGTAAAGAATGAACCTTGAGGTTTTTTATCTTAGTTTGTGCTCACACAAACTTTGCTTTGGGAAACTACTTATGTCAGCCTGTGAGAGACTGAAATGTTAGTGGTTAATGGATCAAACGAATGCCCCTTTGTGGAGGCAGCTTTGCTGAGGGCAAGTCTGCACCTCCTGAGGAGGAGATGAGTTTTTGGATGTTTGGTGATAAAGCCTCTAGTCTGCATACCTTGGAGGGGGAGAACAACCATCACTGGAGGCTACAGTCTGGTCTTTGAGCCAGATAAGAGTCAGCTCCTGTGAGCTGGGATAGTGCTTTTAATCACACCAATTGTTCTCCCTTGTTCACCCCCTGCTCCCCAGGAAGGTCACCTCATGCAGGATATTCACATGTAGGCCTGAGGGTGTTCATCCCTTGTGATGGGACATAACTGGCTCTACTACACTGACATGAGAGGAAGCTGTCATGACCTAGAAGGGGTCATAAATCATCAAAGACCCCCAAAGTGCCTCAAGACTCGTTTCTGAGGCCTTCCACCACAGGAATGAAAGCTACCCACCTACCCACTCCCCCACCTCCATCATGTGGTACCTGGGCAATCCCACCCAGCATGAACCTAAATTAACAGATAGAACTCGGTCCCATGGACTTTCCCCAACCCCAGTCGATCATCATTACTCTTCAAAAATCAAGCCTCATTGTGGGATCCATGCATGGTGGCATCTCTCTACTCTTATCCTTTCTTTCTCTTTCTTACTTTTCCCTCGTATATTTTCCTAAGTGATATTTTTATGCTTTTCTATTGCTACATTACTATTGATAAAAACACAAACTGGAATGGCTGCACGCCTGTTTCCCTTTGCAACCAAATTGTTCTAAAATTACCCATACATATAAATAAATAAACATATATATATATATTTATGAACACTGATCATTCAGTGTTGTTTCACTTTAATCTGCTGCAAGAGAGCTATTAACAGCAACCTGAATTGCCCTTCCCTTCAGGGGCAGGTCACAACACAATCTATGAGATGTTTCAGTTCTTATTTTCTCTCCCCTGTCCAGATGGGAAGGGGGGCAATAGAGCAGCTTGGTGGGCACCTGTCATCCAGCCAAGGTCAATCCACCACATTCACAATCAGAGAATGGTTTGGGTTGGAAAGAACCTTAAAAATCATCTAGTTCCAAATGCCCCCACCATGGGCAAGGACACTTTCCACTAGACCAGGTTCTAAAAGGCCCATCCAACCCGGCCTTGAACACTTCCAGAGATGGAGCATCCACAGCTTTTCTGGGCAACCTGTGCCAGGGCCTCACAACCCTTATAGTTATAGCAACTTTTTGGAATTTCTTTCCAAAACCTAATCTAAACCTACCTTCCTTCAGGTCAAGGTCATTCTCCCTTGTCCTATCACTACATGTCCTCACAAAAAGTCCCTCCCCGACTTCTTGGAGGCCCCCATTATGTTCTGGATGGTGGTCTAAGGTCTCCTTTGAGCCTTCTTTTCTTCAGCCATCACTTGCTCAGACTGTCCCCATGGTGGTGGTTTCCTCTGAATTTGTTCCAGCAAGTCACCACCTTAACAGAACATCCATGGTGCATTTACATTCCCCAACCTTTATTTTTTCAGTCAGTGACTGAAAGATACTTGCAATTTGGCAAGGCAAATTTCTTTGAGGTACTATATGTGCATAGATACAAAATATGATTTGCATTTCCATTCATAAATCTAGATATTTATGTTGAATAGCTCTTTCGCTCCACAAAACACTGAAGCATGATTCGTTTGGAGGTAATGTGTATTGCAACGTAATTTTAAGACAAATTTTACTCACTGACATTTTTAAAAGCTAGTATTGCTTTGGTTAAAGAAAATATGAAATGATAAGCAATTGTTTGTGACTGTGATTTGTGCAGGGAAAAAGCTGTAAAACCCAATAAATTCTTTCCAAGTACCTTGGAAATATCAGGGAGACAAAAGAGTCATTATTTTTCATGAAGAAGATATATCAAACCAACTTTTTTTTTCCTTTATAAAATTATTTGTGGATTGAGCAGAAGCTGGTTATGTCATATTTTTACTTTGGTAAGACTTCTGGTGTGGGCTTGGTTATTTTCCCAAGCAAGCCTGAGAAATCTGGACTAGATGAAACTACCACAGAGTAGGTGGAAATACAATTTGGAAGCTGTACTCAGGGATTATTTGTCAGTGGTTCACAGTCAAAACAGAGGGAAGTGCTGGGCAGGATCCAACAGGCGTCTGCCTTCATTTTGGAGCTCTTCAATACTTTTGCTAATGATCCAGATGATGGGATGCAAAGTGTACTTATTAAATCTGCAGGTGACAACAAGCTTCAAGAAGTTCAAGAACAAGACTGGAATTCAAAATTATGCCGAGACACGGGAGATATGGTTGGAAAAGCTGCATTGAAATTCATTAGGGACTCATGCAAAATATAACACTTCACAGGCATAATCAGCTGTAAAAAATCAGAATGGGGACCAGCTGCTTGAGCAGCCATTACACAGAGAAGTGTTTAGAAGTTATAGTGGGTCATAAGTGAGCAGTCATCCTCCTCCTACCCCCTCCCTCCATCAGGACTGTAAAACCAGTAGCATAACCTTCAATCCCATATGCCATTATCCTTCAATTTATTCAGCACTGGAGAGGCCACTTCTAGAACAACACATCAAAGAGAGCTATGGACAAAAGCCAGAGCACAGAGGAGGGAAAGTGATCACATATCTGAAAAGAGTTACATTTTAGGAAAGACTGAAAAAACATCAAACTGTTCAGCCAAAAGAGGAAAAGACTGGAAGCATACTGGTAACAGCCTTCATGTAGGCAATGTGCTGCTGAAAACAGGAAAGAAATATCCATAGAGGACAGGATAAGAAATACCAACCTCTATTTCACAAAGATTAAGTTCAGATTTCAGGACAAAACTTCTAGAAGTTTTGGAATGAGTTTCATGAAATATTGGGAAAACTGGTTTGAAAGTATCTCTGCAGGTCATTTAGTATAATCTTCAACTTATTGATGGCTACCATTAATTTTCCTGGAGGAGGCATGGAGTCTTTATAACATAAGGAACTTTAGAAGGGAAAGAAGGCAAAAAAATTCACTTAGCCAAGGAATAGACATCTCCATATTTCAGTATTTCTGTACTGCTGTGTCTGACAGCTGCCCCAGCTAACTGCTTGGAAGGGGAAATGTTCAACTTCCCAAAATGTGTTAATGTTGAGAACTTGCTTTTAAAGGAGACTTCTTTAGGAAGCTGCTGCTGTTTTTATTTAGAAGTCTTCATATCCTAGCACTTCCAGCAGATGATGGAATCCCCTTACTACTTGGACATTTTGAGGTTTTTTGTAAGATCAAGTATAATTTTCTGGTTTGAGTAGAGTCCAGAACCTTTCACTCTTTCCAGCTCTTTCACTACTGGAAAGCACAAAAGCTGTGTGAGCAAAAAAAGCTTTAGCAAATACTAGAATCTATTGCTACAAACCATTATGGTAGCCCCCATTCCTGTTAAATCATCTCCATACATGGCCATTGTTGGATCAAAAAAATCATTCTTAGGAAAGGAGATCCCACCTGGATGTTTTGGCCAGAATGAAAAGTGAATATTCTGTGGTTTATTCTGTAACAGTTTTTACATTCAATAGTATTGTTGGAGGAGCAAATTAGGTCTCCAGGGGGTCCTAATCACTAGGCTACAAACTTATGTTGCCACTTGTGCTCTGCTGGGTTTCATGAATCTCAAATTATTTTGCTATCTAGTAGATTACTATCCTCAGGGGGGAGTAAAGGATGAGAAATATGCACAAATTCGCTCATTCTCCCTCTCTGTTCTATATCTAGACAGTTAAAGTAGCTTATTCAGAAAATGAGAGAAGTAGGTATGAATCTGTACAGATAGCATTGAATATCAACCTGTACTCTCCCACCTCATAGGAGAGTCATTATAGTAAAAAAAACTCAAGGCAGAGAGAATAAATGAATGGGATTCTAAGCTTTTTCCTTGTGAGACATTCTGTGGGAATCTTTAATGTACCACATTTTTCCAGGAAGGATCCTGATAAGCAGAATGACCTGGGTAGAAAATATCACAGCCCTACCAGCACAGAAGAACTCTGCAAAGCTGAAGAGGAACTTGGAGCAGCTAGAGAAATCTTGGGTAAATGTGTAAATAAAGTTCCTGTGGCATTAAAGGCCTCCAGATCTAGAATAAAACTTCCGAAGGTAAAGTTCAACTTCCTCTTGTGTGAAGAATCACCACCTCTTGTTTGCTTTGAATCTGACAATTTTTGCATTTGGTGATTTGCAGCATTTTTGCTGAGAAGAGAGAAAAGGAAACCATTCCCTGTTCATCTTCCCCAGACCACTCATGACTTGGCAGACTTATGGTACTCCCAGAGACTCAACTTCGTGCGTGAGCACTGCAGGGTTTAGATACAGAGGTCCCAACTCATTTCACTGAAATCTTGTTACCCAGCAAGTCTAAATCAGTGCTATAATTGCTTCAAAATTTCTCTGTATTCAATGCCATGGACAAGGCTTTACAGAAGCCAGCTAAGGTCTTCTGTGGTCTGAATGCCTTTCTGAGATGCTGTCATCCTCCTTGCTCTGATGACAGCATGAATCTTGGGCAGAGAAGCAGAGAAACTCGGCCTGTTGTGTCCTGGGTGTACGTGGTGGGTCCAGCACTCAGTACCTACCACATTTTCAACCACACAACAGTGAAAAAGTCAGGGAGTTTTAAAGATTCTTGAAGTGTTTGTTTTTTTCATTCAGTGATAGGAATGATTCTTTTCAAACTCAAACCTACATGAAACTATCTGATTTATTTGAAGAGGTAACTAATTTATCTGCTAATTGAACCACACATCCTGCTATTTTTGTGTATGTACTTGAACCGTATTGAAAATAAAGCAAACTATTTCTATTTATTTTTTCATCTTCTTCACATCAAGAATCATTAACTTCTTTTTGGATCATAACTCATGATGTCCTTTTATCACTCTCTTCTAAAATTAACAAAATTTATTAGAATAAGCAGTTCTCATTTTTATATTGTCCAGTGGATGATTTTATAGTTATTGGCAGATGTTAAAAAAAATTAAAATAACCCTCCAAATAAGTAACTATTTAAAATACACATTCATTTGATTGTTACTCATTAAGAGTAATACATTAAATTCCTGATAATTTCATCTTGGTAAGATTTTCTTTTAGAATCTGCTGGAAATGCTTCAGTAAAATAAGACTCTAGAGAACAGGAAGTCCAGTAAATCCAAATTAATCCCACTCTGCCAGCCAAAACGTGGTCCCCTCTTACACATTTTGCATTTCTTAGACTTCAAGGACTGTAGGCCAAGGATAAAGAACTAAGTTACATTACAGGGGATTCTGAATAAGTAAATAATTCTTTAATTTTGAATGTATAGAATGGCATGTAAACAAGGGCATGTGGTGAAAGGAAAAAGGAGAAGGACACGGTCGTAAGCTGAAGGAGGGGAGATTTAGGTTGGATATTAAAAACAAAATTCTGGTGATGGTGGTGAAGCACTGAAACATAGAGCCCAGAGAGGCTGTGGGCTCCCCATCCCTGGAATTGTTCCAGGCCTGGCTGGATGAGACTCTGAGTAATCTGCTCTAGGGAAAGGTGTCCCTTCCTGTGACTTGGAACTTGATCTTTAAGGTCCAGAAATGGCCTCGTTAGGGCCAAGGAGAGGGAAAGGGTCACCCTCAACCTGCTGGCCACACTCTTGGCTCTCCTGAGCACACTGGGCTCACTGAGAGCTCCTGGTCAACTTGTCACCACCTGGGAAGACTCCCAGGTCCTTCTCAGCAGAGCTGCTCTATTGAAGTTCAGCCACCAACCCATGTTGGTACTTGGGGTTCTTCCTCCCCAGGCACAGGAACCGACATGTAGTTATGATTTTTGATTGAATGCTCCCATGTTAAATTAGCATTCAAAATGGATTCTTCAAGAAGGGAGAACTCTTCTGTTGTCCTGTGAAGACCCAGCAGCTACAGGAGGGGGGATTTAGTCTATAAGCCAGACCCTGACCCACTAAGGAAGTGTATAAATGCCAACCATTCCTTCAGGATTTTCCTACTGAAAATCCTTCAGGATTTCCAACTGTTCTTAGAACAAGTACTAAGTGATTTTCATGTAATGTCCATTGATTGACCACTCTAACCTTGAATTCTCATACATGAAGGAGCAAGCATTTTTGAAAGGATTTGAAACAGTGAATATAGATAATGTGGTGCAATTGATTCCTTTATAAGATCCACATCTAAATTTGAAACACGAGTCTAGACAACAGCTACAGCACTGGCATTTTCAAAGTACTGTATTACAGCCTCAGCTGGTATGAAACGGTGTGCACAATGGAGCCAGAGTGATTTACACCTGCAGAAAAGCTGGTTAGCTTTAAAGGTTTGTTTATGAAAGTAAAAAAACCATCACTTTTCCGTCTGTTTTCCTCCTTTTTCTGCTTTATTTTTTTTTTTTTATGATATGTCAAAAGCCAAAGAAGAAAAGTGAGAGCAAACTGCTGTGCCAAAAAAAAAAAAAAAAGAAAAAAAAAAAGAAGAAAAAAAAAAGAAAAAAAAAGCCAGGGATAGCAAACAATTACTAGAAAACATCATAAGCAAATTAAAATGGAAAGAAAATGCCAGAGACTACTACTGTGCTGCATTCTTTGGAGAATCAACTTGCAATGGATTAGCACAAATGTGCCTTGATCCATCATCATGTTCTTCAGTTCAGCAAGCACAAACTGATAGTTTGGAATGGAGGTAGCGTGAAGTAAATGCTGTAATTTGTGACTGTGTGACAGCAAATGAAACTCGGCAAGAGGGCCAAGCTATCTGAAGCAAAACAATAATAGCTTGGTGAGCATATTAGGCAACCCCAGAGGAAAGGAGATGAAAGATTCGGGCAATAAGGAGAATGTATGTATTTTAGATGTTAGGCAGCCCTATTCTCAAGGCATTACAAGCAACAAGAACATCTGAAAAGTGCATCTGGGTTGGGCAGAAACATATTCACCCCGGTAAGCACATTTCCCAATAATGCCTTGGTGAGAAGAAATAAAACTAAATAGGAAAAGAGAAAAGGATTATCACCCTGGCTAGTAGATCCTTTTCAGAAATCATCTGGCTAGAGGTAAATAGTATTATGAGACCTTTCCCTAGTTTTTATGATTTATGTGTTCAGTTTCATCAGATCTAGGATAGGGTGTTTATTGGGTACTACATGCTCTGAGAATTTATGTTGCGTGGCTAAACATCATGTCTGTATATCTTTTCTCAGTAATCTCTGATAATTCCCAAATGGGTTTTTTATTTTAAACATCTGGACAGCCGTATGGTTTGTGAGAATTAAGGTGCTAAGTGAAGAAAACAGCACAACCATAAAACCTTTCAAATAAACAAAGCTTTCTTTGGAACATTAACTTCTTTACAGAGAAATCTTTTCTGTTCCTAAAAATGCACTTAGTACTTTATGTCTTAATCTCAAGGTAACGCTTTTCTCTTACAAATAATCTCAAGGCATTTAATGGTACCATTGCTGTAGAAAACTATGAGATATTTGCATAAAAGGCATATCACCAAAAGAAATATAGAAAAAAAAAGAAAAGCTCTTATTTTCCCCCAGCTTTTGTCTTTGTTTCAGACTAAAAGCAAGAAAATACTGTTCAGCAGGGTGTTCTCTTCTACTCAGTAATAACACTGTCAGCACTGTCATAAAAATAGCTAAAGGTGTAATTTAGGGAAATTTGTCTGCATATTAATAACTGAGTTTCTATTTGTTGACACTGAAATCCAAAAGAGAGGGAAGGATAATGCAATGCATTCAGTTCTTTGTCTTTATTCACATGCATGTCTATGTCAGGGCATGTCTGCATGTTTATAGCTCAAAACCACATGTAAAGCTATTAGCTTACGTGAAAATAATAAAAAAAAATTGTGCTTACAAGTAATATAAAGAAATAAAAATTATTGGGTATTAGTCTCCTTCCAAAGGACTTTAAAGACTTGACAACATGCTTCTATTTCAAATTAGAGCAATAATACATGCAAATGAGACAATGTCCTTCAGCAAGATAAGAAATAAAAATATGTAGAACTGGACAATTTGGAAGCCTTCCCTTTTTGCAATGCGCTTTCCTTCATGAATGATTCTGTTTCTATTATTAAATATTGTTTGATTTTACTGAGGAATTAGTTTCCATCTTGATAGTGAATCTTCACTATCATAACCTGTATTTCTTCCCATACTGACTCATTCTCATGCATTTAAGTTTATTTAATGAAGTGCAACAGGTTGGATAAATAAAATTTTGCTTGGATAACTATAATTGCAAGACTAGAACCTATAAAGAAAAGAGTTTGCTTGGTCATACTTGACCTATATTGTGTCATATGTTTAGATGGAGCTTCTTCTGACTTTCTTAAGGAGCAATTAGAAAATTCCTGTCTAGATGTAGAAATTTTTCCTGATTTATCATGCTTTACAAACTTACTACTCACTAGTTGTACAGGCATACCTATGGTGAAAAATCAGATTAGATATACTCAAAGAATTTATGCAAAAATCAATGTTTAGAGTTCTCCAGCTCTGTTGCACTTTGCAGATATTCTTAAAACAGGTTGCCTGGGTTTTAGTTGGATTTTATTTTGTTTTTAGTGAGAATATTTTTTAAATTTTGTGGCAAAATTTTGCTGGGAGATAAACTAGATTGCCTTGGCTTTAGTGGTTCTGAAAGGCAGTGATTTTCACAGAATTTGATCAGTACTGAGCCACAGCTTAGAAATGGAAGAAATTGCACAATTGCAAATGCTAATTTCCCTTTGTACCATTGAACTTGCTTGCATATATGGGAGTGTCTGAGTAATTCTGAGATCTTTGGAGTGATCTCATGCTACTTATTATAATTACTTTTGTGATTAAACCCGTGGCAATCCAGTGGAGGGCCACTAAGGTGATCAGGGTCTACAGAGCATAGTGTATAAAATCAGGCTGAGGGAAATGGAATTACTCAGCCTAGAGAAGAGAAAGGTAAAGGTGGCTGTAGGGGGTCCCATCATTACACCAAAAAAAACTTTTAAAGAACACAGATCCAAACACTTAAAGGTATTAGTGAAGATTAGAGACGGCAGTCTTCCTTCAAGAAAGGAAATTCTGACTGGAAATGAGGAAATGCTTTTGCCCCAGGAGAATGATGAATGCTGTTGTCTCCATCTTTGGAGCTTTTGGAAGACAGTCTAGAAAAGATTGTCTAAAATCAACTTAACTTTGGAGTTAAACTTCCTTTGATGGAGGAGCCGCGTTAAAGTTCTCCAGAGGTTTCTCCCAAAGACCTTTAATGATATTTACTTAAGTGAAGAACATAAGGCTCCTTTCACAGTCAAAGGGAAGAATATGTTTCTGGATTAATCACTCCTTCAGCGGCTAAAGAAGGACCCAAAATCAGCATTTCTTCTAACTCATATGACTAAATATTCAGATTTTTGGCAAAATAAAATGTCATTCTGCTGGTCTGGACAAAAATTCATTATAAGGCTTGGAGAAAACATGAGTAACAGCTCAATCCTAGCTAAGAAGGGCATGTTCTGCCACCCTGCTCCTTTTCTGTGCAGGGTTTTAACTTGGTTGCCCAGTTACTGAGAGGAGAGGCAAAGGTGTGACTCAATGGAGAGGAAAACAAAGCAGCCAGACACGCTGTGCCAGCAGAGTGCTGCACTGACACGCAGGCTCTGACCCAATTTGTGCCCTGCTGGTAATGAAGTAAATGCAAAGTAGCATTAGCAGGCAGCCCAAATGCAATCCTTCAGGCAAAGGATCTTTTTTACTCAAACTCACACTCCATTTTGCATCTCAAAATGCCAGAGGACTATTTGTCTGGAGATTAAAATCTGTTATAATGTATAAGGATTGACAAGCAAACAGTTTCTTTGCATTTGGGGTTTTGAGACTGTCTTATTCCAAGCATTTTTTAATGAAAAAAAAACCAGAATATGAACTGTCTGCACTACTGATCTTTTTATAGATAACATATATTTTTATGAGAAAGAAAGAGAGAGATGGACTTCAAATTTTAATTCTACCCAGCTTCTTACAGTTGTCAAAATTCCAAAGTGAAGACAGATCATTCTTTCGAAAAATTGGTGCTATAAAAAACTTGTTTTAGGCTGTAAGGACCAAGTATTTTCTACATGGTGTAAAGAAGGCAAGATACTGCATGTCTGTGTGCAGGTTTTCAGGCCCACCCTTTATACCCACAATGCAGGTTAAGGTCGTAACACGCCAAAGGAATCTGGATGCATTTTCCTGTATTTACTACCATGCGTTAGAGTTGTGTGCTCCCCTCCATGTGTAGTTTAAAAAAAAATGGGCTGAGCACAATGCCTCTTTCATTTCAACGAGCCCCCAGTAAAGACAAATTATTGACTTTTCTGAGGTTTACTTGATTCACAGACTGAGGTAGAGTAGGAGGGAAAGCCCTGGATTGCTTCTCTGGAAAGCTAAGACAAAAATTGTCCTGCTGCTCACTATGTGTTGGCTGTGGCCTGAAAAGTCTGTCAGGCCTTGACTATTTCAGAGGAAAAGGCTGGAAAAGTATGGCCCCACACAGGTAGCTTTTCCACCCAGAAAATGGAAACATACTGCTAATGAGGATGGCCATGATGGACTTCCTCTTGTTTGGTTTGGTTTGGTTTGGTTTGGTTTGGTTTGGTTTGGTTTGGTTTAGTTTGGTTTGGTTTGGTTTGGTTTGGTTTGGTTTGGTTTGGTTCGGTTCGGTTCGGTTCGGTTTGGTTTGGTGGTTTTTGGGGTTTTCTGGTTTTGGGGGGTTTTGTTTGTTTTTCTTTTCTGTTTTTTTTTCTTCTTCTTCTTTTCTTCTACTTTCTGTTGCAAATGAAAAATGTAAACAAAATCTGGATCAAGGGTGAAAATCTGCTGTTTAGTTTTGAAGGAACCTATTTTGTCTAGGTTTTGTTTGGGCTTTTGGGTTTTTTCTTGGTTTGTTGGTTTTATTTTGGTATTTTTTTCCTGACCTGAAGGGGTATTTTGAGAAGGGTTCAGTGTGCAAGTTGCCATTTTTGTTGAAGTCTAACACAGAACTGCCTCTGTTTATCAAAGTAATATCTTCCGTAGCACAAATCTAATATGACAGGAAGGACAGACCCTTTCCTTTTTGGGGCTTGGATTTTATTTATAATAGCATGGTACCAGCATTTTATACTAAGAACTTTTGGCCTCAGAAACAAAAAAATGTTGTTAAGTAAGAATTAGAGAAAAGAAACCAGCTCAGGGTTATCTTTGTCCAAGTGTCTTCACAGTAGATGAGGCAGCTACAATCTTACTGCCATTTATACTAACAAGGGAAAAAAAGGAGAATTATGTGCCTATTTTCCTCTTCTATTTGGTCTTGTCTCCTAATAATTTATCTGCTTCTTATTTTGAATGGCCCAGTTCTCAGTGTTGTTTATTCTTGGTATGTTGATGACTCCAGGGAGTATTTTGGTAACGAGATAGGAAAGTTGCAGCTTTTCACTTTCTTTTTGGTGTGGGTCTTTTGGCTCACATACTCTCTGGAGATTCCTGTCAGAGTCTGGAGAATATTTTCTGAATGATTTTTAATGTTTTTTGAACAATGTTTTAATAAGAAACATTATGAAATTGGTAATTTTGATTTCTATGTAATCACCATTTTTATGCAAAGCAGACTCTTCATCTAACAGGAGAAGTGCATATAAGCAGATAAAGGGTGTGAGAACAGAAGGTGTTTATCAGACTGAAAGTCTCAAAGTTTCAAATATTTTGGCTTTATTATAAATGTCTGGCTTTTCCCATTCCAATATGCTGTAGAAAATGAGTGAGTCCCTTTGGGAAAAGGGTTAGAAAAGGAAAAAAATTATTTATCACAGGCTATTTTGAATTCTTCTGTAGGAAGTAGTCTGCAGAGAGCTACCCTGGTGTCCTTGTCCCAAAACTCCTTCTCCAACTCTTGTGCTGCTGCTGCCTCTTGTCTGCCACTCTCCATCCCAGATGTGCATTAAATGGATGAGTGCAGGGATTCCTTCATGGTCAGAGTTGACAACTGCCACAGGAATCCTCAGGGGGGAAAAAAAAGCAAAAGCAAAAACAAAAGGCTATGTATGGAGAGGATATTTTAGCTTGAGATACTTAAAGAAAGGACAAAATCATCAGTGTTTCCAGGGAACATTTTCTTTCAGCTCCTTCAAATGACACAAAGCATCATGCTCTGTCTGAGCTGCACAACATGAGTGACATGGTTAACACAAAGTGACCGGGCTAAGGAAAACCGATGGGATGAAGCCAGACTGGTTGTGTTGATGGCTCCAAAGGGGCTCCTGGGGCTGCTGAGCAGTTAAGCTGCAAATGGGTTATTTGCTATGCTGTGGTCCTTGACATTCTTTGCTGCTAGACAAAGAAGGGGGGTGGGGACATCACTATTTGCCTTTCTACTGAGCTTTTTTTCCCTGCACAAAAGCATATGATTTAGGCTTATTTTTTTGTTTTGGCTCACATTATTTCCCAAATAACACCATGACTCAGGAAACAATGAATGGTAACACACCTCCAGAATGCTGTGCAGGAGAACACATTATTTTGCATCCACCAAATTAGCTGTACACTGGCCTTTGTTTTCCACCACATCATTCATGGTACAAGTTAATTACACACTTTCAGTGTGCTGCTTTCTTTCTTACCACACAAGATAATACAATTCCAAACTCATTTAAGCAAAGCAAATGCTTTTCTTCCTATTATGTATTGTGCCAAGCAGTAAATAATAGTAATTAATAAAAAGCAGAACAGAGTTCAGCAAAGTCACTTCTTGCTTCTATTCATAAAGAAAAGCAAGATTTCATTAAGGACAGTGCCGGATGTTCCTCTGCTGTTCCCAAAATGTGATATTGGTCAAGGCAATTGTTTCTTGAGACAGGCTGACAGTGACAATGAAGATTAAATCTGCATTCCTCAGCATATCCCAGAATTAGCTTTTCTATGGCATAATGGCTAAACTGCAAACACATCTCTTGTGAAACAAGGCAGCTGGTTCCAGAAGTTTTCCCTGTGTATGGATGTGCCAACAAAACTGTTGCTCTGATCTTCTTCCTCTTCTCTCAATTTAATCCGATAAACCAAATTTTAGTAGTCTTCAAAACTTTTCCCTTACCACAGTACTTATTCAAATTTCTCCATCAGTTCCCAGCATCACATACTCATGTCCTTCTCCCTACACAACTACCTACATTTATCTACATCCCTGAGACTACATATATCTTAGCACCTGGGCATTCCCTGATCGGGGCTTTGCTCTTCAGGGGCAAAATATTGACAAAAGGGGTTGTTAAAATTCAAAGGAAAAGAACTATTAGAACGTTTTTGTATTTCATTTCCGTACACTGAAGACTTGTTTGATCAGCCATGTCTTCTTCCTGTCAGCAGCCAGTACTATGTGCACCAGTGTGGGCCCGTGTCCCTGCTCATGGATTTGGTGTTGGAACTAATCTTTCATGTCCCTTCCAACCCAAACCATTCCACAATTCTGTGATTCAATTATTAAGAAGGATGGACTCATTTTTTCTGCCAGTTTAAGAAGGCTGTAGGTAGTAGCTGAGGTACCTGAAGAGGGTGGTAACCACCAAATGCCACCTCAGTAAGAGCAGGCTGCAATTCCAAAATCTCATCAACAAATATATTCTTCTCAGGCTTATGATCTGAGGGGAACCAAGGAGAAGGGAAGGCAGGGAGAGGGAGCCATGAGTGGAGGAATTTGTCACACTGTCATGCTGGAGAAGAAAAAGGGATTTTTTACTCTACCTTGCTATATAGTTGCCCTTCCATTAGATGTACATATCAGAGGCCTGTGGAACAATGGTTCAATGAGTCCTCCATTACCAATGCCAACTCATTTGTAGCTATATTAAGTTATTTCAGCATGTGAAATACAGAAGACATGTAAAAAAATAATTCTAAAATTAGGAAAAAAAGCCAAAACACTTAATAATCACATGTCTCAATGTAGGCCTCTCCTAACAATTTGTGCTGGTACCATTTAATTACATGGTCATTAGTACTAATGTACTATCCTTTGAGATTAGTTTATAAATAATTGTTTTGCAGTCTAGGAGATAAATTATTTCATCATTTATTTGTAGTCACAAAAGTCGAAAGTGCCTTTTATATATATAAAAAAATTACTCTAGTTTCTCTGTATTTAAATGGTCAAGCTAAGCTTTAAAATTAGAAACATTTAGATGGATGACCAAGAATTTTCTCTCTTACTAAAGCTCCTTTTTTACTCTGACTTCCACTAAGGAAATGAAACAGATTAATGAGTACCAGGAAGCTGTGTTTTCATTCTTAATGGAAAGTTGCAGGAGCAGAAGAAATGATGGGTTTTAAAAATAGATTCATGTCCTTTTCTTTTAGTTTTTTAACCTCCATGTTGAACCTAATCCCCATGTCCTGCAACAGTCAAAGACTCTATCATACCTAACAGAAGATCTAAAAGTAATAAGTGTTGATTTAGACATTGATTTGCATCCTTCAAATGCAAGAACATCTTTAATTAAGTGCTATTGATGTCAGCAAGGTAGTTAAAGTCAGGATTATATAAATGCATTGCAGGACATGAGTTGAGGCTGGGTAAGAAAGCTGTATATTATGTACTAGACACCTCTGAGAAGAATGGTTCTGGCCATTTCAGAGACACAAGAACTAGAAATTTTTTATGAAGTGGAAATAGGGAGAAAAGAATTATCTTGGACTCTCATCTAACCAAATGTCAGTGAAAATGTTGACAAAAATCTCATATGCATAACTCTTGTTTTGCATAGCTGAGCTTATTTCTCATGCTACCTAGAATAGTGTTCATCTGCTTGAAGTTTGCAGAAAGAACTTATCTCAAACTTTTTGTCTCTTCCATGACAAATTTTCTGTTTCCCTGAAAGATGATTATAAAGCAGAGTGCTCTCTTGGGAGGAAAGGAGCAAGGAAATCCTAGATTTACAGATTAAAGGTACCATGTTTAGGTGAGTGAGTTGACACCCCCTCTGTTTTCTAAGAAAGCACACCGGAATTATTTTCTTGGCCAAAAGAGTTATGTCAGAGCACAAAGATTTGAGGTATTTCTACTGTACAATTCTTAAAAAGGAGCATCAGTCTGCACTTTTCTGCTGACAGAAAAATTTAAACAATCAAGCTCAACAGCTGGCATTCAAATTTAGCATCTCGATAGCCAAGAAAGGCTTCTTTTCTTGGTGGGTAATAGTGTCTGCTCTCACAGGAAGCAAACTGGATCCCTCTTCTGGGGGTGGTCCCTGTTTTAAGCCACATCTTGTATTGTTTACTGCTCATGTTATGCTGAAATGGAAGCATGTTATGCTTGAAGAAAATAAATCCCTTGTAAGCATTTCAAAGACCCACTGTGGTTTCACTGGACTCTGAAGGACATTTATTTTGCTTGGAAGAACTAGTTTATGCTTTTCTCTTTCTATCACCTTGTGCCATTTAAGAGACAAAGTGCCTTAATACAACACCATTTTGATTTCCCCACATAGACACTCAATACCCGGCCCAGTATTGCATTCAGCACTTCATGAATTTAGATTTCTATTATTGCAATTCAGTTATTTCTTTTTTTTTCCCTCTCTCCTTTTTTGAACTTTGTAGAGTTAACTATGATTAAAGTTGTAACACTTTCCTACTGGTTTTCAATTTGTAAATGAAGAAAAATCCAACAGAAAATGGATACAAGCTGTAGGAAGAAGCATTAATACCTGCTGAATAATCACCCTAAGTAGAACATTGATTTTGCAGTGTGTGCCCCAGGTAAACATGAACAAAAGTATTAATAATCATATTTCAGTAGGCAGGGAGGAGTGAAGTGTAGAGAATTGAAGAGACATTTAAAAAGAAAATGTTATAACTGTAAACTCACACTTCAAAATATTTTTCCCTATCTTGATTTGATTGACACTGTATCCATATAGGCAAGATATCTTGAATAAGTGCTGTCAAGACCAGAATAGACCCTGTATCTACAGACAAACAATTTCACCTTACAAACCATTTGAAGTTCCATAAAGTGTAGATATTAGAAGATTCCAGAACAAGTGACCCTCTAGACAGTGGTTGTGAGTGGTCTATTTGATTTGTTATTGAGTGATTTTGTAGAGTGAATACTACACAAATTAGTCTATTAACAGGGGGTACCTGGAAGGAGGACACAATACTGCTGGGGTCTCTGCCTGCTGCAGAAACTGCTGGAAGGAGGGAGAATATTTTACCATGGAACAATTGGATTATTGCTGAGCAGAGAAGGAAGCAAAAAGACTTTGGAGAGGTCTGCAACAAAAATGCAGAAAGTAAATGGTCTGCATTGGAAAAGCCTGTGCAGCAATGGGCTTGAGGAGGAAGAATCCCTTGTGAACAGTTTGAACTTGTGCATCACTGAAGAATACTGGTTGGGAAGAAGGAAGAAGGATAAAGGTGTGGAACTCAGTGCCATGGTTTAGTTTAGTTGAGGTGTTGGGACATTGGTTGGACTCAATGGTCTTGAAGGTTTCTTCCAACCTGGTGATTCTATGATTCTGTGATTCTATGATAAAAAAAAATCTTTCTGGGTATGCTTCACAATTAAAGATAATTTTATTTTCTTTTATTTGGTCTCAAAATGTAACATTGTTGTGTAATTTGCTTTGTACTTAGTTATGCAGTAAAAATTGCACAAACTTTTTGCTCCTCAACACTGACCTTTCAGTTTGGTGTATTAAAACACATTTTGTTTAGAGAAATGCCCCTTGCCAAGTACTCAAATTCTTCATAATGCCACAACTTCATTCTCATTACCATGGTGGCAACACTCAAAACATCTAGAGGATTTGTATCCTCCATAACTAGCAGAAATATTCATAATTATTTCCAGTGTAGTCTTCTATACTGTAGCCTCCTAAATTATTTGAATTTCTGAGTGAATTCCATCACCATGATCTATACATTTTGCTTTGAGGGGTTTGCTGTCCATGAAATGTTAGGAAGGACCTATTTGTGCTTGGCAAACACTTTCCACTTCCATAGGACCACAGCAGGCTTCATGTGCCATAAAACCATAGAATGGTTGGGATGAGAAGGAGCCTTAAAGATCACCTGGTTCCAACCCCCTGCCATTGACAGCGACAACTCCCACTATCCCAGGTTTCTCAGAGCCCCATTCAGCCTGGTCTTGAACAATACCAGGGATGGGCTGGAATTCTCTGGGCAACTTTTTCCTACCTGTTTGCCTCCAGCAACACTGTGCAACTGTGAGCTCAGACCCTTCATCTGAAAATGCAGCAGAATTAAAGCAGGGATGACATGAAAAGGGATTTAAATGTTGAATTGGTATTTTCAGAATGAGAGGTGATTTCTAAGGATATGCTAAGAAAATTTATCTCTAGGGGAAAAACAGAAAGCTTTTAAAGAAATTTCATCTGTTTTAGCTGATTACTTCTCTCTGCACTGAGAATTAGATAGATTGCCATCTGTACTTACAACAGAATAATGTTCAGGCTTCAGTCAGCAGATGCCCCAAAGGCTTCCTTATTTACTGAAAAATCTTACTACTTTCAGGTAGTGAGTTACTTTTGTAGAGAAGTCATATCCCATCACCTCTGAGACAGTTTAGAAGTACCACTCTTCATAAGATTAGGAAACTGTTCTCAAGAATTAACAGGCTTCATTAACACCTTATACTAAAATTTCCACAGATTTCACCCATGAATTCGGTCTCAACAAATTTTTCTTTATATGAAAGAGCATGGGGAGACTGGAGGACTTTTTTTCCAATTTTATGTGTGTATTCACTATTGGAAGAAATATGTGCCATTTTGAATAATACAATAAACGTTTTCCCAGATGGAACCAAATAAAATGGGAGAATGGATGAATTATGGTTCACAGAGCATACCAATTTCTAGCAACTTTCCACTCAAAATCAAAAATTAATTCAAGTCCAATAACTGCTCAGGAAAGAGAGGCAGGATCAAGAGCATTCCAGAAATAAGAGATTTCTTCAATAGAGAAAGAAACTGTGCATAGTCTTCACTTAAAGAAATTTCCAATACAGGTAAAGACATAAGTGGACTCGAGAAGCAGAGTCAAATGAAAATGCAGAGCAGGTTCTGAGAAAGGATTCAGAGATGGAGTCATGGGTTGATAGTAAGTGATGCAGTGCAACAATCACTTTTGGGGGTTGGATTTTGTTGGTGGCCATTGAGGTGCTGTTTTTTGGGAGTTTATTTTGACAGCAAGTTGGAATACATATAATTGTGCAAATAATACCACTGTTTAGTATTCCAGACTGTGGTTCAGCCAGAGCTATCACAGAAGAACTTTTGGAATTCCAACCATTCTCCTGAGAGCCTAGAAATATATTTCAAACTGCATCTGCTAAAAATAATATGAGATTGCTTGCATACTTTTTCCTTTAATCTATATATCTCCCAACATTTCAGATAATTTGCTGACTTTCTTTTCTTCCTTCCACTTTTTTTACTTTTCCCACCAGTTTTCTCACCAGTTTGAATACACATATGTTCTCTTGTTTATTGCTCCAGACATATCCTTCATTTTTAATAGATTCATATGCTTGTGCTCCTGATGGGTTTTGTTTGCTCTTGATTTAGTCACAGAAATCCATGTGTAGCAAGGAATTTGAAAAGAGTATGCAGCTGTTTGCCAGATAAACTGACACATCATCATTTTGTACTTTCAGCATCCTCCTTTGTTTTAATAAGTATGGATGTCATGGATTTATAAACAAGTACTTTGAGGGTTTGAAGTTCATTTCACTATTGACTTTCTCTTATCTTCTATTTTCTCCTTATTTTTTTGTAGATATATTTGTGGACTTTGGAATGATCTAATGCTGCAGCAATCATATCACTTTCAATTTGCACAGGGTTTTTTTACTGTCAGACCTCTTTAATGGAATGGTAATGGTTCTTCTTTATACCATGGCTGAAATTTGCTAGAAGCTTTATAAGCAAATAAACAAAATCTGGCCTTGGCTGTTCAACTGGACTCAGTCCCACACATAATCACTCTAACTGAGCACATAATAATAATCCATGATTGCACTGTCTTGTTGGTAGGGTTTAGATGACAGCAGACTGAATCCTAATTTGGTTACTCAGTGCTCTGGTGGTGTAACTATGAGCAAAATTCTGCTCTGGGGCCTAGGAGCTTAGGGAAATGACAAGCCCCTGGCTTTTTCAGTAATTCCTATGGATTTATTTATCCTAACAGAAAATGCAGTTTACAAATTGAGTTTGTTACACCTGCATGGCAAATGTTTTATAAATAAGAAAATAGTCTAAATATGAGCAGATGATGAAAAATGCGGTTACAAACCTGTATTTGGAAGGATCCAAATGGTAGCCAGAATTAACTTCTGTGCACCCAAGGTTGGGTGAAAGAGGCCCTTTTACAAAACAACCTTCACCTACTCATTCCTGTGCTTCAGTATTAAGCAAAGGAACACATTATGTATGAAATTGTGGGGACATCAGCACTGCTTAGACTTTTTGGTCACAACTGTGTTCCTCTGATTGGTGATCCCAGGTCTATCAGTAAGGACTGGGTCATATCCTTGGTCTCGCTCTTATTTGCAATGCCGTTGTCACTTTGTGAATAATATCTCACCACAGGAGGTTTAGATATTAGATTTTTTTTTAAAGGGCTGTAAATCATTGCAGTACACTTGCCAGGGAAGTGGTGGAGTCATGATCCCTGGAAGTGTTCAAAAAACATTTTGATGTGACACTTAAGGAAACGGCTTAATGGTGAATGTGGTCCTGGTGCTGGGTTGATGGTTGAACTTGGTGATCTTAGAGGTCTTTTCCAATCTTAACAATTCTATTGTTCTATGACCTCACACACATTTTTTCCTGTAGGATTCTCTAGGTAGGACAAAATTCCAGCACAGAGAAGTTCTGAATTTAGAAGTTCAAAGATCTGATTTCTTGAGCAGGATAAACTTTTTCTTCTGGCATACCATCATGCAATTCAAGAGGATGCAGATTTGAGCACAAATCCCAGGACATCCATCTCTTCCATGTTTAAGCTTATACCCTGTAGGAACTTGCTCCAATGCCATGTTACTTCTATTAAAGTTATCAAGGGATACAATTAAAAAACAATAAGAAGCAACACTGACTGGTTTTCATTGAGTTTTGTTTGCTGGGGATTTTTTTTTTAATTTGTCCAAAGATGAAATCAAAATGAAACGATGTTTCACAACAAAATCAACAAAAGGGTTTTTCTTGAAGGACTCTATCTGCTACCCCATCTCTTGCAGTACCCACATCCTCAAATGGCAAGCACAACAGGTGGTAATTTACTTTTTCATGTTCCTTTAATGATTTTTTTCAGCATAAATACGGAAATAAATATTACCTATTAGTGTGTCAATCCCTTCATCTCCTCACAAGCACAATCAGAAAAACTAATTACTGCCACAGTATGGCAACAAAGCTGTGTTGTGCCTCACACCAAGTAGTTGTTTAAATATCTCCAAGCAGCAAGAACTCTCTCCAGGAGTATCAGCAAATTGTAGTCTCACTGTGAAAACTGAGCACACAGTTTTCTGTAATTTTATCAGCTCGTCAGTCTTGACAGTGAATGAACATTGCAACAAGCTGTCCCCAATCATCTACTGTAATATTCTGTCTCAAGATGTTCCAAGGCTCCATTCCTCCTCTGTGGATAAGAGTAAGGCATCTATTCTTCATGTTCAGAGAGGAAAAATGAAGGTGGAGCTCTGAGGGTATTGTCTCTGTCCTCACTGGAAAGGAGTGCAGGATTGTAATGAATTTGAAGGGAGGTGTCTGAGGTGGCTGCCTAACATTTCAAGGAAATGCAGAATTTCAAAAGAATTCAGAAATACAAGTTGAGGCTGTTTTAGTTTAAATTAATATCTTAGAAATGCTTGGGCTTCGACTTCTTGTATAATTGATGGAAAGGTTTGGACACCTCCACTGCATGACTCAGAAGACACAATTTAGGAAAAATAATTTTAGAAAAAAAACAGAAACATCCAGGGCTCCCGGGGCTAAGACAACTGATCAAGTGCTTGAAGAATAAAATCATATCATCATCACCTGTGGCCCGTGTCATGAGTCTTGATTGCTACAATTTTGTTGTCTGTTGATCTCATGGTCTTGATCCATTGGGGCAGGGGGAAGAAACATAAAGTCTGATGGGTTAAAATATGCTCATGCTCAGTGGGAATGCCTGGTACCTTCCCTGAGTAAGGAGAGCTTTCAGTCCTCTGGTGGAATGTCTCAGAAATGAGTCTGAGGGCACTTTCTGGGTCTTTTTTTGGCTTTTGACACCTTCTAAGACATAACAGCTCATTCTTCATGGATGTGAGTGAAGAGCACCCAAAGATCACACATTGTCTGGGGAGTTGTCCATCCCAGCTGGGGATGTCCATGCCATGATTCAAAAGCCTTGTGAGAATTATGTTGGGCATTGGTTAATCCCACCGGGACCAGGAAAAGGCACAAACCTAAGAGGGAAACTCCACCGTCATTGAACTACAACTCTCTGATCTTCCCAGGAAAAATGTGTGCATGTTTCTCACTTCACAATAACAAAACCTTGATCCTAATGCTGTCCATTAACTTTGTACAACCCTGTACCATTTTCCTGTGTTCCTCCCAAATATCTGCACTGCTCCATGAATGTCTATACTGCAGGAATGGCCATAAATAATTAAATCTGCAGAACAATGAAGAGTTTGTGAAGGGAATTTAGTCCCTGTGAATTATCCTGTGAAAGGAGTCACTGAGTTTGTTTGGTTTAAGTCCATCATATTAGGGATAAAACCAAATGTTTAGCTTTAAACATGCAGTTTCCTGAATTAATATTCCCTCTGTCTGCTATCAAGATGGCATTAAAAGTGGCACGGGTGTTTGAAAGCTTTACCACCAGATAAATTTCTATTACTTACTGTAATTGAAGAATTGAGGGAATTTCTCAGGTGGCAATGGGCTTGTGCATCTATCTTTGCATGCCATATGCACCTCTGCCTGCATGAAATAAAGTTTGAATCAGCTCCACAACTTACTTTAAATCTGCATTTTCATCATCAGAGTAAGGAAAATTGAAGCATCTTGTTTCTTGCTGTTTCCAAAGAGTACAAGTGATGGCTACTTGCTTTGTTTTAAAAATAACTTGATATATTAATTTCTTCTGGAACAGTGCTATATATTAATTAAACATAGGTTCTCCATTATTATTTTAGAGAAAAGGTAAAAGGAATAATGGGATTCTTCTTGGAGTTTTCATAGTATTTTCTTTAACCATAAAATAAATAAATAAGTAAATAAGTAGATAAATATATTAAAGTCAGAAAGCCTAGTGATGAGACACTACTAAAAAATTAGCTTACACCCAGTGAATAGGTTCTTTACAAGAGCCCTTCATTTCAACCTTCACATCTTCCTGAAATGAATTTGTAGTGAAAAGCAATTACAGTGAATATTTCCATATTCCCAGTGCCCTTAAATGTACCTATATTAATTTCCTGGAGTTATCTTAGTATTATGTTGTGTTTTCTCATATATTTTCTTATGTCTATATTTTTATGCCTGGGACTCTGTGTGTTTGAGCCTGAAAATTCCCCAGACAGGGCCAGATTTGACCACCAGGATATTACCTTTGACAGCAGTTGGGAAAGCAGTTGTAAAGACCTCCAGTCCCATCTCTAGGGCTGCCATGACTGCTCTCTGTTGGATCGGACTGGGAATAGTGACATTTCCATCCTGACTATGCCAGAGCTGCTCGGGAAATCAAAACATATCATTTAAACCAAACTCACAGTTCTCAGGATGCTGTTGTCTCAAGGTGTCCCTGAAGAGGGTCCATTACTGCAGCAGCTGCTGCAGGAAGAGATTTTACACAGTGGATGCAGATTGAGTTAAATTTAAGAATCCTCTAAAGATCTACCAAAAAAGATCTTAATTGAAACTGCATGGAGAGAGAATTATGTGTAAATGTCTAAATTCTGACTCCCATCATGGGAACCGTGGAGTTAAATGTGGTATAAGGAAAGGAAAAATTTCACTTACAAGTGATTAATGAAAATGAAGGTAGTGAAATATTTTCCACCTTCATTCTAACATTTCTCTTCAAATCTGTGTGGTTTAAATGTAGGGTTTAAGTTCACTGCCAAAGCACCCAGGCTTATATGGCCCTGATGTAAAGGGTACGTGTGCCTTCAGTCTCATCTCAGCAGTAACTTAAAAACTAATGACTGAAGGCATCTAACTTGACTGAAAGGGTAGAGGATTCATAAATGTCTGTGGTCTTACAGGTTTTTCAGAGAGCTGGGGATAAAACACAAAAATTTCTAAATGCTCATAAGGAAAGAAAATGTTTGGTCAGGGTTCATACCTCCTGGGTCACAAGAAATTCAAGAGTGTAGAAGGAGCAATATTTCAGATTATATTGTATGAGGCAGCATTGCTTTTTCATGAGCAAGACTGTTCAGTGGAAAGGCTGAACTAAAACACAAGGGAAAGACGTGACGTTTCCTATAACTCACCTCATAAACATTTACAAAACGTACTAGAAGTGGGTTTTCTAAGCCCTGTGGCAAATCTAGAAATGTGAAAAAGCAGTGTAACTCCTGGAATAATACCAGCAAGGATTTGCTTAGATTAAGGAACTCTCCCAGGGCTGTCACTTGAGTAGATCATGTCACTTCTCTCTTCGGGCTTTCTTTCCCCTCAAAAGACTCATAGGAATATTTAGGTGTAAAAAGACCTCTAATGTCATCAAGTCCAAGCTTTAATGCAGCACTTCCAGGTCCACCACTAAACCACGTCCCCAGGGGCCTCAACTACATGGCTTTTAAATATCTCCAGGAGTGGTGACTCCACCACTTTCCTGGGCAGCCTGTGCCAATGCTTGATAACCCTTTTGAGAAACAAAGATATTTATTTTCCTAAAAGTTTCACAAAACTAACGATCTGAACAAAGTAGGCAGGCCAAATGTTTATAACTTTGTTTCTAGAAACTTTTCATGTGCAAACTTTTGTAACCAAACACTGCAGCCTGATGTGTGACCAAACTCTACATTAAGGAGTTGACAGAGAGGAAAAGAAACTATTGTTAGATGGTTGGTCATCTGAGAAACACAAGTCCAAACACAGCTCCATTAACTGTCCATTCCCAAAACTTGGAGTTTGCTTGATTTTGTAAGGCAAAGCAGAATTACTAGACCATGATATTTTTTCATTTTGCTCTTTTTTCCTGATTTTTTTTTATTTTGCTCTTTTTATCCCCCCTGATGAATACAGTTTAAAAAAATAGAAAGAAAGGAATGTAAAAAAAAAAAAAAAAGAGAGAAAGGAAAGGAAAAATGTTTAAAAGTGTAAGGGAAAGAGATTTCCTCTGTGAGAAAAGTTGAGAACTGATGGCCAGCTATTTCTGGTCATTTTGTTGTTTGTACTTAACTATAGTGCCTTTAAAATCAGCTGTCACGGAACACACTCTACCTCCACGCAGCTGCCAAAAATATTCCTGTTTAATCTGCTTTTGTGTATTTTGGATGTTTGTTCTAACCCACCAATTTTCCTTCACAAAGCTATGTATTGGCAGTATCTGGCAAAAACTCCTGTGGAAAAGAGAGGCATTGAGACTGGATTTCTATTGTTTATTTGTTTGGGGACATGGGGGGGTGTCTGGGGGGGGGACAGGGACAGAGCAGGAAATTGCTCATATCATCTTAAGCACAGTCTATAACAACTGTCCTTTCATATGAGCAGCCACACATAGAGGGAAGTGACAGAAAAATGTAGCAATAATCCCACTGAGCATGAGAGCTGGCTTTAGAGAACATTCTGTACCTGGGAAATGCCAGATGTCTATACATCCAGGAGTGCAGAAATTGCCATTGAAATTACGTGTTTGTCCAGCTAAACAGCTCCCAGACAGAAGTAACAATCACAGGGGGTTATTATTAGATGTGTGGAATGGTCCCAGCTCCAGCCAAAGCATCTGTGCAAATCAGCTCCGTGCAGACTGGTCTGTTTGTCCCTGACTCCAAAGGACTTGCACGCAGCCCAGATCTGTTTCCATTTGGCTTTTCTTGTTTTTTTCTTTTTTTATTTTCTTTTTTTTTTGACCCACTTCTTTCTAAAAACTCATCAGGTGTGATGGAGGGAAAAGTGGAAACTAACAGTGCCATCTAATGGGTGTATGACTTTATTGTGTAATAGACCTAATTTCAGAAATTAAGAGAGAAAACAAACAAGAGCAACAGATTCTCAGGGGGATAGAATGTTCGAAGCCTCTTTCTTATAGTCCAGGAGTTTTGTTTTTATTTTTGTTTTTTTCAAGGGAATCTGAATACAAAGGAAACTGTTATTTCTCTAAAAACATCCGGTACAGCTCAGCATTGCTTCATTTTGGACAATTAGTTTTGTTGAGGTGGATAATACAGATGCAAATTACTTTGGAAAATGGGTAATGAACAGCTGGGTCAGGTTCATTTAAATGTTTGCTTTCTAATCCAGGTTGCTTCAAAAATGAAGCAAACAAACTAGAACCAAGGAGAAACAACCAGAAGTTGTCTTTATCATATCATCTTGATGTCATTGAGGAAATTTACCAACCAGCCCATTCATGAAACTCTCTAGAAGTCCTACTCCCAATGCCAGAGACTTTAGCTGTGGGGACCAAACCCCCTTCACAGTGGGCAGATCCAGTGAGCCCACAGATCCCTGTTTGACTCCCTATCAAACCCCCACACACAGCCAGAGCAGGTTTCCTTACCAGCTCGACCCCAGGTTTCCCATATCAGTCCCAGATATCTCATTCTATAAAACCATTTATTCATGGTGCAATAACACAGAAACAGTTCAGGCTGGGTGCCTCCATGGAAGGTTCCCAAAAAACAAACCCTTGGGCCTCACAGTCTCCTGGTGCCAGTCTCACTCTTCCTCCTGAGACTTCAGCTCCTGTCCCCGCTCTGTGTCCATCCACTCACTAGCATCACCAGTCTTCATCATGTTTATTATCCAAAATATAGGCAATTCCTACTTCTGCTGCATCCCCCAGTGTCCCTTCCCCTGCCTGGCATCACCCATCTTCATGCCCTTTGTTATCCCAAGCAGCTCACAGCCTCTTGTCTCAATGTGCAGCTTGTGAGCTGAGCTACCTGGACCAGATATATCCCTCAGCAACTTCAGTTGCATTATAAAGATGAGGACTCTGGGAAAACATGAGAGCTAAAGTCTTCTGGATGTACTGAAGTCCATGCTTCTTTTACCTGGGTTCGCAGCATGAGCTTGGAAGACTTCTTGGAGGGGAAACACAGATATCTGTTTTCAGAAGAGGCTTTTCGTCTGCATTTTTTGGTTGTAGATGAGTATTTTTTAGCTGGAAGGCCATGGGTAGATATAAATGGAAGTAGTGGAGAAGGAATGTTGATACCTGTTAAACACTCATTACCAACCAGCTGATTGTCTCAAAAATGAAGTTGTGTAAACATCTTTACTAGAGGCTTTGCAGATATTAAAATATTTTTCTAGTAGAGATTCATACATTTAAAATTCATGGCTTCACTAGGCTTTTCTTGTTTGCAGCCATCTGTTTGTGTAGTAAAACTCTGTCATCATCAAAATGAGACACAGGGCATTTTATTCCCTTTTGGTGCCATCTGAGATGCAGACCTGAAAATGTGGATTGACTTCTGCCATCTTGAGTGATTCCAGAGAAAGGCATGATCCTTTCACACCCACCAAACTCACCATGCCAGCAATTTGCTACAATTCCATCCCTGAACCCATGACACAAAAACAAATTTACTTTATAACACATTTGCAAAAGTTAGCGGTATTACGATTCTTCATATATAATGGTGTAGCTACAGAAAACAGCAAAAAACTGTAGTGTGCATAACATGTAATTGCACAACACAAATTAAATTCACATCTGCGTTTGGCTTGAGGCAAAACACCAGAGCAGAAAAATGAGATCTGAGGATGCTATGATGCTCCACAGGCAGATGAGATCTTCCTTTGGAGGAAATGAGCCATCTTCTGAATATGTAGAAAAACACTTATTTTATGACAAAGTGAATGAGGGCACAGATCAGTTTGGTCTTGTTCAGGCATCTGGAAAACTATATTTTATACCGGCTCATTTAGCTCTTCTTACCTCTAAAATGAAAACAATTAGCTGTTAAGTCTTTGCATTAGTACCAAACCATCTCTCATTCTGGTTTCCTCCAACAGCTCTTTATAAGATCACTTGTTTCTTCTCCAAAGAAAGTAAGATTTAGAGAATAATCAGGTTTTCTTCCTCTTTTCTAATTTAAAATCAGATGGCCGTCTCAGTTAAATCAGTATATTATCATTTAGGCAGGTTACACTTTGCCATCACGTTTGTCTGGGGGATGCAACCCTCCAAAGGATGGATGGATAGTTGCAGAATTATAAACTGATTCCCTTCAGAGGATTTCTGAGGACCTTTCTGAAAAATCTGCCACCCGTACAGTATCAAAGTCTGCAGCAAGAACTGAAGATCCTGGATGCTGCCTGTAGGGATCTTGAAATGGGACACTGTGATCAGTCAACAATAGAATCTTAGAACCATTAAGGGTGGAAAGGATCTCTAGGATCACCAAGTTCAACCATTAACCCAGCATTGCCATGGTCCATCACTAAACCATGTCCCCCAAATTCCACACCTGCACACCTCTGAAATACCTTGAGGTTGTTGACTCAATGACTGGCAGCCTGGTCCAATGTTTGACAACTCTTCCACCACTGAAGAAATGTTTCCATTCTAAACTTCCCTTGGCATAACCTGAAGCTATTTATTTTCCTATTGCTTGCTCCTAGAAGGAAGAGTCCATCATATCCTATAACATCACCGGCCTCTAATCTGAGAGTAGGGTGGTGTACCAGACTAATAGAGGAGGTGATCATTTCTGTAGTACCATGCTTGGCTTTATCTATTTTGGTTTTGTTTTATTGTATCCAGACAAGTAACTGACATTTGCTGTAATCAATATAACTTTTTTATTTCCTTGATTTCAAGGCAGGAAATTACGCTAACACTCCCTGGAGAGGGTGATGAGATTTTCACGCAACACTTCTCAGTCTTTCTCCCAGATTCAGCTTCCTTCACAGGGGAAATTGATACTGAAGTGATGTTTTAGTGATTTAAATAGTATCAGATGGAATTTGCTGGGGAAAAAAAAAACAAAAACAGCAACTCACAAGTAGTAATTTACCCAACAAATCTGTTTTGTGTAAACAATAGCTTATTTCAGGGTTTTATATAAACTGATGCCTGGTTAAAAGGATTTCCCAGGTGGCCATAGCAAATGTAGCTCATTCCATTAGCACTCCTGGTGTGGTGGGAGAGCTTTTAGTAAAGTGAGAGGAACGTGTATTTTGATGGATCACCACTCCATTCATACCTGCATGGCATCTCACCCTGACACAGCCAACAGGTGTTAAAAGAAATTCACATTTTTGTATAAGGGTATAGCAGCTGTCACAGCACACAAACATGGGCTTTCCTTAACAAACAGCAAAAACCCAAAGCAAGATAAAATCAAGCTCCTACTATGGAAAAGCTTTAAAAATTCTTCTAAGAAATGTGAAATCTATGCAGTTGTTTTTTTCTCTTAAATTTCCCCAGTCAATGGAACAAAACTCATCTGATAAAATGCAAAAGTTTTTCAAGGTAATTCTGGATGTTGCCTCTCCGGAAGGTAAAAGCACTTTGCAATGTGGCTTAATTCCCTATTCTTCTTCTCTTCCCATTCTTTCCTTTTCCCCTTCCTCAATCTTTTTCCACCATGTCAAGAAAGCAGGCTCTGATTTACCTTGTCAAAAATTTCACTAGAACAGGAGCACAATGTCTGGCCTTCTTCTCCTCTTAGTCAATAATAGCTTAAGTTAATGTGAAAATTTATGTGTTTTTAAAGGCAGGTTACTTGGGTTTAGGTCTTCTCTCTTTCACGAGGAGCAGGGTTCAGCTAGGAGGTTTCCAAAACCTGGTCTGATATCAGTCTGTGCCTTGGTTCTCCTTGAGAAAATGTAAAAGTGATGGTTCCTTGTGGTGTCAGATTCTTATGTATGTCTGTCACTTGAACTTTAGACATCAACACTTTGCACTATTAGGCTGGTCTAAAAAAAGAGCTGTGGCATTCCCAGGATTCTTCACATCATCCCTCTCACATACCTGCTCCAAAGGAGTGTTAGATACCAGGTGTGCTCCTGGAGTAAAAGTCCAGGTCATACCTCAAGACTGGTCCCATCCCAACCACTTTACGCCTGGCCATGGTTTGTCACTTGTCCAAGAACTGTTACCATCTTGGTTAAGCTGAGCATCAGCTGTTTCAAGCTCTGGAATTCAGATTAATTACCTAGGCATCCCTGGCCAGATGCCCCCACAAGGAATTTCTAGTAAATTTTAAGTCAAAGATGTTTACACTTTCCCACAAGTTCTCATCACTATTTCCTATTAACTGACTTAGTTCTTCCTCACTGTAGAGCCGTTTTAGGCCTCCAAAGCCTAGTTCATGCCTTCCCCTACATGGCAAGAAACATAAAAGTTAAGCATTTCCATGGCTCAGTGAACCTCACTCCTAGAACATTAAGCTTACTGACTATGAAAAGGTGGCTTTCATGCCCTCCTTTAACATTAAAACCAGAACACATTAAACTCTTACTTATTGCTCCAGTGGATTTTAGTGTCATGGGTGGAAATAAAAGCTTAACTAAAGCATGGTGAGAAGCCTCTATGGTGCTGCACTGTATCCTCTGGGCACACTTTCCCTGGGGCTATTCCCTGCTGTTTTCCACAGGGTCTCTTCCAGCCCTGTCACCAGATCAGCTGGATGCCTTCCAGAGGAGGATTAGCAGCAGTCACACTGCTGCTTTCCATTTTGTTCTCCTGCCTGAGGAAAACCAGGCTGTCACCCTACACAAGCACCAGATCCAACTGATTCATCATTTCCCAGCAACAAATCTCTACTCTTGTATTTACTGTACAGAAAATTATAATCTACTAAATAAATTGGTCTTTCTTTTTTTGTTTCTCTCCCCCACTGGCCTCCCTCCAGCCTCCCTCCAGCCTCCCTCCGCTCCCTCTCCCCTACATGTACATGTATGAGCTGCACTGTCTGTTCTACCTGCAAATCCTGCTGTAAACTCTCAGCTGAGGCTCTGCAGAAAGAAACTGCCCCATAGTTACTGTATTATTAGTGATATATGGGGCAAAGTAATTACAAACAACCCTAAACTGAGATCCCTAAATAAAGCTCTGCTAAATGAGGCAGGACTGGGATGTGAATCTGGGCATGCAGCTGGGATTTTTTTCCCTCTCTTTGTTATTTCTTGCTTTTCTTTTTTTTTTTTACTCTCAAAGTCTTTCTGTGAGGACTGTGAGAAAACCATAGGTGCAGAAGCTTCATTAGACCAATCTTCAACCAAATACAAAAGTGAAATATAAATCACTCTCCTTAGGTAAAACAAAGAAAATGTTCAGGGCTGAGACAGACCCAGGGCATTAATTCATTTCACCTTCTGCAGTGGCTCCTTCCTTTTGAAGTTACCACCCGTAACCCAATTTGAAGAAAAAACATACCCAAAAGTCAACCTGGTCTTGAAAGCAGACGTCACTGCTCTGGTCAGGGTGTCTTCTCCTCAAGGAGGAAAGTAAAACAGGCTGATTTGTCCTGCCATACAAGGAGCTGCTCTGCTCTCCTAAAGCAACCACTGACATGAGTTCTCTGGAAGAGAAAGGCAGGATTTGTTCTTTTCTCCCCTCTCCTGGCAGGTGTCACTGCAATATAAAAATGTCAGAAGATTTTGACTGCAATAACAGCAGAAAAATAAGTGGGGAAAATGTGTAAAGGAATTAGAAGCAGAAGGATAACAGAGAGTTTTTGTGTTCACCACAGCTTTGTGTATGTGTGTGCGTGTGTGTACAAGGGATGGAGAGGAGTTTAAAAGACACTTCCTTCTGCTTAAAGCTTTTTTTAAACATGACTTTTGAAAACTTACTCCTCCCCGCACACCTGGTATCTTTTAGAAAAGTGTTTTTCCCTCACAGTGAGATCTCAAAATTAGTGCTTACCAACACAGCACTCATCATCAATCATGCATTTTCCATTCTTTATTGAGTTCCTGCCTTTACCATGTCAATATTTTCCCATTTTATTAAATCGTCTTGGTTTTTCATTATTCATTCCCTCACTTCCTCACAGTTTGCTCTGGTTGTGGTCTGCAGCTTCCAACAGAAATAGCACAAAACTCCCAGCATCTCAGAATCAAAGAGCTTTCTTTGAGAAAAGAAAAACTAACAACAAAACAGCAAATAAAGCCATTTATATAATACTTTTCTTATTCCTCCCCATAAGAAATTCACTGTAACACAGTGTTCTTCACTCAGACATTCCCTTAGTTTGGATGGAGAAGGACTAAATGTATTTCAATATCCCATCTTCAATCCCCTAAGATTAAGCCTTAATCATCAGGCAATGAAGTATCCTGAAGGAAAGGGAGGGGGAGAAGGGAGAAGGACACAGACAACTAAGTTGTTTAATTTCTTTCATTTTTTGTTAAAACGTTTACATAGTAATTGAATTTGCATTCCCTCTTTCACAGGGTGAGTCTCGACACCATTGTAAAGGTGTCTCTCTCTCCATGAGAAGGCACCGCAGAACTCCTGTAATTCCTGGTATCTCTACCAGCTAGACATGGAAACAAGAAGAACTGAGAATTCCTTGCAGTATACCAGAGGATTTGGAACACTGAATTGCCAAAAGAAGTGAACCCTGAGAAGAAATTGGAATCTTGGGGCAGTCCAGAGGTAAACTCCAAAATCTTTGAGAGAACTGTGTTTTCAGCCCCTTTCTGAGCACTTGGTTTTTGCTACACTCTGTTCAAGATAATGTCTTTTGTAGATCCCATTACCATGTTCCTACGTCTTCAGCTTCACTGTGCAGGGAATCCAAGCATCTCCTTCAGGGTCATAAATTCATTTAGGAGATGGGGAATCTCTTATGTTCCCAGTGTTCATTTCCTAGTGAAGGATCCTGGAGGAGCGATTCCACCTTTGCTCTGCCTTCATCAGGAATACACACCAATTTAATCATTGCTAAGACTTCTGAGAGTACCAGAAGTGTTTATTGCAGAACAATATGTTAGCTCATCCATAATTTCTGACAGAGTTTTGCTGCTTTATGGCAGTGCCAGGAAAGGAGAAGCTGTCTGATACTGGTGTCTGCCTAGAAGAAGGCATTGGGTGTGGGACTCAACTCAAAACTTCTCAGAAATGTAGGTCAAACCCCTGCTAACACCACCAGCACCATTATAAAGAGGTACCAGCATCAACCACCTTTCCTGGGCTCCCAGAAGTAAGCAATGGATTCTGCTGCTGACTTTGTGCTCAGTGCTGAGAAACTTCCAGCCCAGGGGTTGTGAGGGGACTCTCACACCCATTTCACAGCTCCACTGACCCCAGCAGCAGCCCAGCACCGCAGAGAGGGCAGGGGGGACTGAATGTGCCACAAAGAGAGGGAGAGCAGCAGCAGACAGTGTAATTACATAAACAATTTGGTGTATCTGCTTGATTTTTGACCCAAACTGGAAAGGATCCTGCAACAAACAGCATGTAATTTCTCCCACTAAGCAACCATAAGAGACAGATAATATCAGCTCACTAAAGGACAGAAAACTGCTGCTGCTTTCAGATTATAATTTAATTAACTGTGATTTTCCTAACAAGCACCTTTTTTTTTCATTACTATAAACTAATGGACCCAGAGCTCATCCCATAGGCTTTGACGTTTTCAGGACAGAGCAACTTAATGAGGCAATTCACATTGTGTTTATCCTCCCTCCACAGGTGCAAACACCCCAAAGCTCCTGGGCAGGAGCTGAGAAAGGAGCCAGCTCACCTAGGATTCAGGATGCAGCTTAGACCTTTCAGCCAAATTAGCCTGAGGCTTTTTCTCTTTTACAGAAATACAAGTGTTTTGGAACCTGGCAAAATTAAAAATGTAGACTTTTTTTTTTGTCAAAAACCTTCATTCTGCCACCCTTTCCTCGCTGAGAGAGACTCTTTGCTATTTCTTTTCTTTGTCTGAGGCTTGGAGACAGGTTCCTGGTGAAATGTGGCATGATTTTAAGTTAATAGTGCCATCTAGAGATGTGGGAGACAATGTGTCTCAGAGTACCAGGCAGAGCTTCAGGGCTCCAAGGCTTCACCAGTAAATAACCATTTTGTGTAATATTTGTTAATATCTCAGGGTGACCCGTGCCAAGAGCAGGCAGAGTCCCACGCACTGCTAAGAGCTGCCCTGGAGGTGGGAGCAAAGGTTAGGAGTCAGCATCCGGAGCTTTGGAAAAATAAAAGAAAACCCACTGAGATTTTTATGTGATGCTTTCAGATATTTTGCTTAGCAATTACAGGAAGGAGAGAATGTAAAGATATGATACTGAATATTTTTAGAACATATATACATATATTCAACATATTAAAATATATATATATATATGCAACACTTATATATGTATATTTAGATATAGATAGATATAAACATATAGATATATAAATAGATAGATATACAAAATATTATTAGAGTAATCTATCTGTAGATAGAAGCATCTGCCCCTCCCCAATGGCATACATAAATATCAGTTGAATCCTGAAAATTTAGCAACCCCATTCCCAGAGGCTGCATTTCATTATTTGATTTCCAAATAGGGGAAAAACAAAGGTGAACACACACACAGGGTATCCAACCTCAAATTCATGATCATTTGAAGTTTTTCACTGCGGCAAATTAATCAACTTTTTTGCATTCAAAATCTTACGGATTCTTTAATACACCCCAAAGGCTGAATTTTCAGAAGTAAATACACTGAAAGTTTATTCTCACTCCCTTTATGAACATTTCTCTCTACTGCTTCCACGTGCTTTTCAAAGTTTGCCTTCATGCCTGTCCCTTAAGATATAAAAGACCTGAGGGTTTCTGTTTAAGCCCAGAACATGCAATGACAACACTTTGTGTGATTTATTTTAATGAGAAGGCAAAGCACTATTATGCAGCCAGACTCCAAGCAAATCTTTCATTCCAGCTGCTACAGGAGGATGCAGCATGATACATTTCTGTGCCTTCTTACAGCTGAGGAAATGAAATGAAGTAAAAGGTGTTCACAGTTACCTGAATAAAAAGTAGGAAAAATGAGTCTTGAAGGAAAGTTTCCAGGGACTTGAAGCAACATGCTTGTGTCAAAGGTCTAAAAGGAGACCTGGCTGCTCTTTACCTGCCTTGTGTTTATTCTGTACTTCATGTTTTGCAGTTTCCCTTAGTGATTTCCAATAGTTGGGGGAAAAGGTCTGATTATTTCCCTTTCCCTGCTCATTATTTCTTTCTGGTTTTAGTTACTAGTGGTGTTTGTCTGTTTGTTTCCCTGTTTTCCTCTGACATGTGAGAATTTACCCAGAGGTGCATGGTGGGATGTGCTGGTGGTGGGAGTGAAACAGAATTTCCTCCAGAATCTGGATGGCAATTCTTCAACACGCACTCAGGGTGGAAATGTTTTTCAGGCTGAAGGCAGAAGGCAATTTGTAGGACAAAGCTCTGCAGGCCTGTAAAGTATGGTTTGCTTATTTAATTCTTTTCCTAAACCATTGCTGGTTTTGCAGGAGCTGAGTACACTGGCAACATTCAACATCTCTCTCAGCCTTTTTCTTGACACATCATATTTGGAGATTTTGTTCTCACACTGTAAAAATTAAGATTCATGTAGACTCTTTGAAAGTATTTTTTGTCCCAGGATTTGAAGTATGTTTTGCCAACCAAACATTAATTGCATCAATTCCTGTGAGTTTGAGGACTGGACTTTATGACTCCACAAGTCACCTTGTTCTCCTAAAATTGTTTTCCCTTCTTATTATTTTTTTGAGGCAAAGTTTTCTTTGAATTTTAAAATAGCTGCAGCATCTAGCTTAAAATCAAGTTGGAAAACTAGGATAGGATCAAAGAAAGCCTGGAGATATATATTCAGGGATTTGATTTCTCTTTCCCCTCACCATTTGTTGTCCCAAATTGCAGAATGTATATGTACTTCTGGAAAACTCTGTCTGAAAGGCTTATCTGAGGATCAGCACATGGCTCCAGTGAGGAGCTGCAGGGTCAGAGTGTTCTTTGCATGATTCAAGCAAGGAAATTATGTATATTTGTGGCACACAAATACTAACTACAGTCCTGCAGCCTCTAAGGATCCTGCAGCAGAACCTTCCCACACCCTGATGCACGTAATTTGTTACACGGCAGGTCTGGGTTTTAACATCAGCATGTACCCAAGAGAAATGCCTCTCAATTATCCTGATCAGTGGGTCTTTTGGACACAGAGATGAGTTTGAAAGCTCTGATGTTTTGTCAGTAGAGGCAGAGGATTTCACACCATTCTGAGTTGCCATTTGCCTGCAGGTGAAGTGCATCTCTGTGCAAATTAGAGCAAATTATGAACGGGGTGACCTGCCATGACATGGAGATGTCAGGCAGGATTTACTTTGCGTTTGCAGAACAGAGAAGGTGGATCCCACACTAATATCTGGGATTTTCATGCCTGGATTTTCTGCAGCCTTTGGATACAAGTTTCTTGACTTTTTCTTTAGAGGGAACTTGTTTGGGATCACATCTGCACGAGGGGCTGCAGTGCAATGGGTTGTAGCAAAGGCCATGCAGTGATACATGCACCAATTGCCTTCTCGTTCTCTTCCCAGTAGGGATCAGCATTGCATCTTTCCCCTGTGAAGAAGCCTCAGAGAACCACAGAATGTTTGGGTTGGAGGGGACCTTAAGGGCATTTTAGTTCCAATCCCCCTGCTAGATCAGTTTCCTCAAAACACCAGCCAATCTGACCATGAACATTTAATAAAAAAGATAAATATATGGCTGTATTTCCTGCAAATTTTTTGCAGTTGACTTTTTATCTGAAATTTAAATTGAAAACCAGACTCCATCCTTTACCCCCCCAAAAACCTCCATTCCCAGACTTCCATCTATTTTTTTCAAGATAGTTGGTAAATCCATTATGTCAGGAGATTTGGAGTTATCCAGGGTTCTTTGACATGTTTTCACCTTCTGTTTGCTCTTCAAAAAGAACATCAGACTAATGGGTTGGTAGGCAAAGCCTGTGTCATGTCAGCTCTGTGACACACATTGTTCTCATCCCTGAGTGCAGATGTGAGCTAGGGAACTGTTGTTCCCTGCCTGTCTCAAAGCACTTGTGTCAGGGTTTAGAAGAGAGCTGTGCTGTCACAGCCAAGGGAGATGACACTCTTGTTCGGAGCAAGGAATATGAAACATGTCCACAGAGATGAAGTCACTCCTCTACAGCAGAAATCACTGCATTCCTCTGTCTATGTTTTGTCCTGTTGCCCTCTGTATTAATCAAAAGACAAGAGACAATGTGATCTCTGTGCACACTCCTGGATACCCAACAGTGCCCTGCTTGGCTCGAGGTGAGGGGAAGAATAAAGCTGTGAAGCATCTAAAAGGCCAAAACTCAAACACAGCCATTCCCACCCCTCTCTTAGCCTGGGGTTTGCCACCAGTGCTCAGTGCCCTGGAGATTCTTCTGAGGGTAAAGGCTTGGAACCAGATGATGTTGGAACCTTCCAACAGAAATCATTCTATCATTCTGTGTTACCTGAGAAGAATCCCACACACTCTTCACAGTCATCCAGCAACCATATCTAAAATCCAAATATTTTAATTAGAAGGCTCTGGGCAGGACAATGGTCTTTAGTTCTCATTTTTAGTCTGTTCAACCACCTCCTAAACCTTATGGAGAGTTTGAGGTGTATATAACGTATGTACAAAGGTATTACAATGCTGGGACTCATATCTTTTCCCATTGACTTCAGAGGGAGCCAGAATGTCACACACACAAAAAAAAAAAAACAAAAAAAAAAACCCCACGGAATTGTAAAGTAAAAACCTGAGTAAACACAGAATGTGTATTTATGACTGGAAGTATAATGATCCTTTCAATAATGCAGTATCTTTGGATTATCAAATCTAGTTTTTGAAAAGAGACCCCCTTTGGAGCCATTTCGAATGAATATGTTTGGTCTAATTAGTAGTGAGTTTATTACATTCCCCTCTTATTCAGAGAAGAATACATTCTGAAAAGTGGCAGCCTTTTTTTGAGTTCATTAAGGTTTTATGTGCCATTACAATTACAAAACTTATACTTTTGACTATTGTTTGGGGAAAAAAAAGAAAGATATCTACTTGGAATTGTATGTGGCACATTCAGATTTTTATATATTCACACCATCAATACCTCATCTCACACCTTATCTCACTGTCTCTACTACTGCCTACATTTATAGGAAACACCTTTAGCCCAGAGCTAACAAATACTACAAGTATCACCATTTCTTTATGCTTTAATAGCTCTTGAAAGAGAGCATGCACAAATATTAGTCTTGCTTTTTATAAGACTCTTATCCTCATTTACATCTGTGATGCTGAGCAGGGTTACAGCTGTCCCCATTCAAACTATTTCCCGGCAGCTTGGAGGGACATGTACAGAACTTAACAGAGGGCAGTGATGGGAACTGATATGGATCACAAATGTAGAAAAAGAGCTTAATATTTATTATTAGAATCATGGATGGTTTGTGTTGGAAGGGATTTAAATATTATCTCGTTCCAACTCCCCCTGCTAAACAGCAGGGTCACCTTCCACTAAACCAGGTTGCCCCAAATCCCATCAACCTGGCCTTGAACACATCCAGGAATGGGATATCCACACCTTCTCTGGGCAACCTGTGTCTATGCCCAGTCTGATTGGTCTTTCTTTTTAACTTGTTGCAGACTAGTGATACTTTTAGGCCAACAGATCTTTAAAATATCCATGTAAACTGAAATCAGCCATTTAGGCTTTTTATTTTCCTATCTTTATTTTCTCTCTCAATCCTTCATTCAAGAACAGTATGATATGCACAGTACAGCATGCATAAATACACATGCAATCACAGCAACACCATGTCATACAAACATCTCTCCTAGAACTCTAACTCTATTCCTTGAGTCCTTAGAGAGTATGAAATAAAAGACAGAGAGTAAGAGAAGGGCAATGTGAAAAATGATCACCAAGTTCAAATTATTTCACCACCAAAAGCTATTGATATAGGGAAATTGAAACCAAAGAGCATGTAAGAGTAAAAAAAACAAAAAATCCCGAGCATAGCATGCTACCTGCATTAAGTCCCAGACAGATTTTTTTTTCCATTTATTTGAGTGGAATTGGTGTTTCAGAACATAGTCTGCTGTCACTGAAATCACCAAGAAATTTTGTAGCAAAGGGGAATATTATTAAACAAGGTTGAGCAGCATGGGTTAGCTGGGCCATACTTGAGGACTCTACAAAGATGGATTTCCAAGCTCATTTTAGAGTGGAGAGTTGGTAAGCTGACCATGATGGAGATATAAAACAGAGATAACAAGGTAGAGACCAGTACCTACAAAAGTACTGAGGTGATGGTCATGCCCTTCAACACATCCATTGCTGAGCTAAAATTCTGTAAAAGCACTGGGAACTGCTCAGAATTAGCAAGCCAACGACAGAGAAGGGAGGAATTTGGTTATGTTCAGTAAATAATTATTTAACTGAGTATGAAAAGGAGAGAGAATGATAGTAAAGAATGCATAAAGTTTAAAAATAAGGGAATTCCAGAGAGCATTTTTAAAATTTAAAACTAAGGAAAGAGCATATTGTGAACAAAGAAAAGGTCACCATTAATGCAATTACAGATTTAGACTCACATTGAAGACAGAATTGGGCCAGCTGTTGCCAGAAAACCCAGCATTCATTATAATTCACTTAGAAAAATCAAGTTGAAACAGCATCAAGCCAGTGGAAGGGAATTAGGACCCAATGAAAAATAGGAAAGGGAGAATAATCAAACACTCAGCCAGGGCTTCATATCTTTTTTGTTTTTCTCCTCATCTTCAGACCCAGATCCCCAGGACACTTTCTCTGATCTGTGTCCCTGGAAAGTACCCTAAGATAAAAAATGGGTTGCCAAGTCCAGAGCATTGCGCCAGTAGGAATGGAGTAAAAGTGATCACATATTGCTTTAGCGTATGGAGTAATAATTTCACACTAACCTTTTTTGGCCTGTTCTTGGTGTCAATGCTGGCAAATAAGTAATGGAAATTAAGACCAAGATAAAAACAAACAAACAAACAAAAATCCACCAAAAGCAACAAAAACAGGAAAAAGAAACTGGGAATTCACGTAGATGGATTTCAGGATGATCTCAGACGTGGATGCCTTTGTTTTGCATTGATCCAAATGCTTGATTTCCTAGAGCAGAAGGCAGGCAGAACCCTTGTTGACACAATCTTTTTTTTTTTCCTATGGCTTCATGGGACATTATTTGTGAAAGAATAATCAAAAAATACTAGAATTTAACATATTTCAATCATCTATGCTCAGCTGAGCACGGTAATTATTTCTCTTTTCACAGGTAACTGCTAATTTAGGTTAGTAAATTATTTTCCTTAAATTCTGCAGCCTGTGTATTTTCAGATAGCAAACAATGTATTTGTGTAACTTCAGACTTTCGTGTGCCATTTGATCCTGTCCTGCTTGAGAGCAATTGCTGTCATTTGAAAAACAGCTGAAAATGTTCCAGGCAAAAAGAATGAACCCAAAGCATGTGGGAGCCTGGATGTCTGTGACCAAGGCCATGGCCCTTTCTGAAAATCACTGAAGGCTCCCTGGTTTCAGCAGTAAGGGGTCACATGTGAGAAACTGCCAGAAGCTTCTCCCATGTCCTACAGAGCCAATGCCACAGCTCCACGATGGACCCAACAGGTCCAAGGCTGACCCCTTCAGTCACAGTGACAACACCTCTGTGACCATGTATTTAAAAAGGGCTGAAGTTACTGCACAGTGGCAATTGCAGACGGAGAGAGGAGGGACAATATGTGAGAGAGACAACCCTGGAGAGAACCCCCTGCAGCCCCTGAAGCCCCTGCAGCACCTGCAGCACCTGCAGCACCTCACACTGGAGCAGGAGGATGCCTGAAGGAGTCTGTGACCTCATGGGAATTCTACACTGGAGCAGGGTTCTGGTAGGACCTCTGAGCCATGGAGAGAAGATCCTGTGCTGGAGCAGGGTCCTGGCAGGACTTATGATCCCAAGGGAAAACCACACTGGAGCAGCCTGTTCCTGAAGGACTGACCTCGTGGGAGGGACTCACTGGAGCTGTTCACCAAGAACTGCAGCATGTGGGAAAGGCTCACATTGGAGAAGTGCATGGGTGACTGGGTCCTGTGGGAGGGACCTTGCTCTCTATCAGAGGAAAACTGTGAGTTCTCCCCCTGAAGAGAAAAGAGCAGCAGAAACCTCATGAACTGACTGCACCTCCCATTCCCTGTCCCCCTGAATTACTGCAGAGAAAGAGGTAGAGAACTTGAGAGTGAAATTGAACCTGGGAAGGGAGGGTTGGGGAGAAAATGTTTTAAGATTTGGCTTTATATCTGATTTGATTGGTAATAAGCTAAATTAATTTCACCTAGTCAAGTCTGTTTCCCTATGATGGTTGCTGTTGGGTGATCATTCTCTGTCCTTATCTCACACCACAAGCCTTTCACTATATTTTCTCTCTCCTGTCCATGTGACAGAGCAGCTTTGGCAGGCACCTGGTGGTCAGCCCAGCGGAGCAGTTGATGCAGGATGGCCCACACAGTTTTCTAAATCAGTGTACTCAGAGTGCTGGAGCCTTTGGCCTCCTTTTGTGCAAACCGTCTCTTGAAGTAAATTTGTGTTGCTATAGAAACACAATACCTGGCACAAGAATTGTGTTGCCAAGGAAAAAAAAAACAACATGCATTCCTTTAAAGCTCCTCAGGGTTGACCATTGCCTTAGGGAGGATCTGCTGCAGAAACATCCCTGACTCGTTTATTTGTCATTGGAATCACTACAGGAATCACAGGACTGGTTGCTCTCCTCCCGAGCCCGTCTTCTCCCCCACCAACTGTTTATCCTTCCCTGTTTTACACTCACAGCTGGTTCTGAGATTTGAACCCTCTTGCTAGAAGTTTAGGCCATTAAAGTCTTTGACTACAGCCACACTATCCCATGGCATATTTCTTTTTATAAGCTTAAGACATCTGGCAGCATCTATTTTCAAAGAAAGTTGAGGTAGAAGCTTCCAAATTATTTGTTTTCTCACAGTTATCAGACACAGTGTGGATGGACTGAAAACAGAGCAGAACTTGCAGGCACTCCTCCCTCTATTATCATATCCATATAAAAAAATACACCCCTGTTTTGTTCCATCAAGAAGAAAATTACCATACCTCCAGTCACCCATGCAGTACACATCATTTGTGTTATGAGAGAGTGCTTATCAAATTTGAACAGAAGTTGACATAAAATTTTAGCAAAAAGCAACTGATTATTTTAGCGTGGCACAAAAATAGTACAGGCAGCACAATGCAAGCCTGAGATATTGATATAGAGGCAACAGCAATAAAAATATAGTGCCTTCAGTCTTGAAAACATTAGAAATTTACCTTAGTAATTATGTTTGCACATTAGCAATGGATTAGAAACTGAGCTACTTCATTATGAAAACTACATGCATTTGTATTCATCACATTTTATCAGTTGAGAGCAGACATTGAAATAACTTGTTTAAGAAGTTGATAAGAATATGCAGCAAGCCAGTGGCTGCATATTTGCCAGGAGTGCAGTTTGGTAACAACATTATGCTACTGGGTATCCAAGATGTGCTTTCTTCAGAGTTTGCCCTGATATTGTTATCTGACCAAAGGCTAAGTGAATTTAATATACTGAGGAACAATGAGAGGTGAAGGAACACTGTCAACTTTATCAGGGAAAGCCAGAGCACTGAACCAGCTCATAAAAGAAGGACTAGACCTTTGTCCTAGTAAGGAACCCACCATGACGTGCCAGTCCCTGCCTAGAAAGCTGTACAAACTAAAGGAGCTATTGCCTAGAGCAGTTAACAGCTTGGGGAAATGCTGCTTTATCTGCAGTTTTGTGCTGAAAACCTGTTATTTTATCATGTGACTGCAATGACAAAAAGTTTAATGCATGACTGGATCATTCTTCATGGCTGGCAGTCAATACTGAAAATCTTTGCTGCACATCTTGGGGCTCACTCAAATATGAAACCTTATCCCGGCCTTCCCTACTTTAGCTTTTAAGACCATTGATGGCAAATTTTGGAAATCGCTGGTGGTTCTGAGATTCCTGGATTTCTAGAAAGCCTGCCTTGCATCAGCCTGGCAAATTGAAAAGCTACACTTCATTCACCGAGTTAACCACCTCTTGGAAAATCTTCTCTTCTGAAGTTGTGCCTAAATCATCATGAATGTACCCACACACGACTCAGGAAGAGATCAATTTCCTTTCTGTATCTTCATCTCAGTACTGCAGTGACCACATCTATTTTGCATTGAGATGAAGCCTGAAAGCATCCATTTATTTGTACTGAGCAAAATATTCTGCTTTAAATTGTACTGGACATTCATAATCTTTGCTGTCCCCAGTAGCTATCCTGCAGTCCCAGGGAATGGTCTGAGCTGCAAAGATGAAATCTATTTTCAGCTCAGTTTTGGAGACTAGAGCCTGAATTTGCATAGATTCTTTAGGGGAAAACTTAGTTCCTGAGTTTTATTCCTTGTTTTATTTAATTTATGTGGGGTTTTTGTTTGTTTTTTGGTACACATGTACTTTCAAAAATTGAAGAAAAAGCATTAATTTTCTTAATAAAATATATATATATATAAAATTATATTTCAGAATAATTTTTTTCAGATATTAAGCTTGGGATCGCTTCCTCAAATAGTTCCTCAACAACTTCTTCCACAAAAGTTTATTCTTAAACATTTAATTTCAGATTCTGCAAAGTAACACAGTGCCATAATCACCATTTAATTGATGTTTTAATCCTTCTGTTTGTCTAAGTGACACCAAAGGGAATTTCAATTAAACAGCAGTTTTACTGTGTTAATATTTATAAGCCCTCTAAAAAAAAAAAAAAGTATTTGACATTTCTCAGCACTGACACCTGCCCGAAAATATAACATATTATATCTTAATGAAATGTGCAGTGAAAATGCATTTTTATGCAGTATACAGCTCTCAGTTGAATTGCAGATTTTTTATTATCTTTTAAAAAGAAGATGCCAAGACTTAATTGAATAGAGCAGGGATTAGGTCACAGTCTTGGTGAATACTGTTTGTAAAATGCATGGGTTTATTTTCTTGCATAGCTATGAGAAAACTCCTTTATCGAGTTTTGGTGCATACTTTCCGCGTATGAAATGGAAAAGACATTGACAAAATGTAGTCTAATGATACAGGTGACACAAGATACAATTTTTGGAGGAGAGACTAGAAAGCAGCACAGTAGGAAGAGATCTGAGGATCCTGGTCGCTGGCAAGTTGAACAGGAGCCGGCAGTGCCCTGGAGCCAGGAGGAACAACCCTATCCCGGGGCCATCAGGCACAGCATTGACAGCTGGGGAAGGGAGGGGATTGTCTCACTCTGCTCTGGGCTGGGGTGACCTCATCTCGAGTCCTGGGGCAGTTTTGAGTGCCTCAATACAAGAATAGAAAGATCTTGGATGGTGTCCAGAGGAGGGTGACCAAGATGGTGAAAGGCCTCCAGGGCAAGACAGGAGGAGCAGCTGAGGACACTTGGTTTGTTCAGCCTGAGAAGTGAAAGCTGAGAGTGCCCTCATCACAGTCTGCACTTTCCTCCAGAGGAATGTGGGGGAGGAGGAGCTGATCTCCTCTCTCGGTGACCAGCAATAGGACCTGAAGGAAGGGAGTGACATTGTGTCAGATGAAGTTCAGACTGGACTTTAGGAAAAAATTCTTCACCCAGAGGGTGCTCGGTCAATTGAACAGGCTCCCCACGGAATGGGTCACAGCACCAAACCTGCTAGGGCTCAAGCAGCATCTGGATGATGCTCTCAGTTACGTGGCTTAGCAATAGTCAGGCTTGAAAGCAGCAGGGAGTTAGACTCCATGACCCTTAAGGGTCTCTTTCAACTTGACTTATTCTGTGATTTCCTGTTTCTATGTTTTTCCTACTGATGCCGGAATGATTTTTGTCTTTTCTTTTATATACCTTTTACACAGTTCTCTGTATCCACAAGTATTAGTAGTATGCATACTTGCAACCTTTTACTTAGTTTAGTGCTTAGTGTCGTAAATATTCTGCAGGCCTGAGACTAAACACCCCAGAACTGCAGAGCCAGGGAGACCAAACATTCCTACTATCTCAGGAACCCAAGGTCTCCTGGCAGGAGGATTCTGTAAACTAGGGGTTAGCCCACCCCAACCTCATTATTGGGCCCCCTTGTTAGATATGTTAATGTGTAAAGTCTATAACTGGTGTGTATGATTGGTGGGAAGGGGCATTTTGCCACACTTCACCTGGTTGAAGTGGATGCACTGAACAGGATCCTGATTAAAATACTGAGGTAAAGACCCCAACCCCTCTAACCGTGTCTAGCTTCATTTTTCCTAACACCAGGAAAAAGGCATCACTACAGACAGTGGCTGAATTTTTTTCCAGAAGTTAGCTTTACTCAGAAATTTACACATTCCAGTTATAAAGCATGTCTACAGATGTATTTATTACAACTATCCCTATTGTAGTGTTATTTCAGAATAATCAATCTGCATTTGCTTTCTTCCTTATCAGCCACTGACACCTGGGTTTCAGTTCAAACTTCCTGAAGCTGACATCAAGCTTTGTTTGCCTTCTATGCTATCAAAGAAGATTGAAGGAAATTTTGTTTGTCCTTTCAAATCAGAGTATGATAAATAACATTATTCATGACTGAAGAAATTAGTATGTATTTAACTCTTTATTAATGTAGGATATGGTTTCTAATTGAGATGAATATTGCCCTGGAACATCCCTCAAGTTGATATGGAGAGGCAGAACATACACTGAGGTGGATCTCTGTCCTCTGCCATGGCCAAGGTATGATGGGAGGATTTGGGTAGAAAAAAAACAGTTCAAGTAAAAAAACCAAAAACAATGACACTTGATTTTACATAAAGACTAATACAGACCCAAAACCAACTGCTGTTGTTGGGGTGGGGTGGTATTTACTGTGCTCTCGTCTTCAGTTAAGTCTTATATTGTCTTTTAGGTTAGGATGGTGACCGACAGGGGAAAAGAAGGCAGAAGACTCCTACTTTCCTTTGAATATGCACATTTCGACAGGGTTGCTCTGACCTATATTTAAAGTCCAATTTAAGTTTCCCTATTAATTTAATTTATCTTTTCTATTTCATTCTATCTTTTTTCTTCCCCTACCAAGAATTTCTCTTGACAGATCTTGAAAGTAAATATTAAGGACCAAAAGAGCTTCCTGGGCTGTATAAAAAGAAGCTGTGCAGCAGGTCAAGGGAGGTAATTCACCCCTACTGCTCCACTGGATACCCCTCTGGAGTTCTGTGTCCAGCTCTGAGCTGCCCTGTAGACATGAAAGGCATGAATCTCTTAGATCAGGTCTAGAGGAGAGCACAAAGATGCTCAAATGGCTCTTATGAAGAGAGGATGAGAAAGTTGGTGTTGTCTCTTCAGCCTGGAGAAGAGGAGATTCCAGGGAAAACTTCTATCACTTTCCAGTCTACAATAGAGCTGGAAAGGGACTTTTCACAGAGACGTGTAGTGATAAAACAAGGGGAATTATTTTAAGGTGAAGGAGGGCAGATTTAGATCATAAGGAAGAAATATTTTACAGTGAGAGTGGTAAGACACAGGAACAGGTTGCCCATACATGATCTGTGAAGGGGCTTTCCAATCAAAACCATTCTTTGATTATATGAAATCTGATTGCCAAAGCTTCTTCCTCTAAATCTTTCTTTAGTAAATTTCTCTCTGCAATTCTCACTCATTTATTCTAATTAGTAAGAATTCTGTAATCCACCACAACAAATAAAATCAATAAAATAAAAAGGAACAGCCTAGTCAACATCTTTTTTGCAACTATTTGATTTTTTAATAGATTTCCCCCAGTCCCTCAGGAAATGAAACATCCACAGCAAGAGCCCACCTACTGTATTGACATATTTCAGTTTGTTTCAGCTCTTTGGCTAACTCAATAAAAAAACAGTTTACCAGAAAATTGAGTCTCCAATAGAAGCACCCTCTCCCTCACCCCCTTTTTGTTCTGTGTTCATTTGCTCCTCTTCTCTGTCCAAAGGAAGAAATTGCTACATATCAGGGTTTTTTTGTTTGCTTCCTTTTGCATTGTTTGCTGTAGTTTTATTTTTCCTAAGGCAAGTTTTGGTATGTGTGTCTCACCTTTCAGGCACATCTCACATACTGATTTCTCACATGTCTCAATGACAGAATTTCAGACACTGCACAGTTCATTCAATGCAACCAAACTCTCTTCCTAAAATAGGCTATTTAGTAAATCCATCAAAGTAATAAAAAGAATAATGGCAGATCATTCTAGGGGTGATTCGTACTCCTAAGACAAAAGAGAAGTCCAGGATACCCCTTATTAACCTTGACAAATGACAAATCAAATTTAGTAGTGTTACATCACTATTGGTTTCATCATCCCTGTTGAGGGAATTCTCAGGAAAATAATAAAGATCTTCCATTGCTGTAGTTACACTGTCTCGGAGAGTCCTGCTGCTGGTTTTCTGGAGTTACTTATGATGGCATATATTCTTCTTACAGAGTTGCAATGGATTATTTCTCTTAAGATGTGACTTTACAAAGAGCAAGGAACATTTTCAATAAAAGATAAGCAGGCTGCCTCAAAAAATATACAGAAAAGACATCCTCTTAGAGTGACTTCAAGGACTAGGCCAACACTGAGAGAAGGTGACCCAGTACTGAGGAAATGATGAAAGAGAGAAAAGTGCATTGTCTGCCTGCCCACCATGGGGCACACAGGTGAGAAGTGATCTGCTGCCTCCTCTTTGCAACACTAAATTTTCTTGGACATGAGGGATGCAAGCAGCAGTGAAAGGGTTTGCTCTGGGCTACAGATGTCTGGAGCATGGAGTGCTCCACTTGGTCTTTCAGGTTCCTTGAGATTCACAAGGTACCATAGTGGCAGGAGGGAAGGAGAAATTAGGAGTGCATTGATAGGTAACATCAAGGGTGGAAACTGATAGGGGGTTTGGAGAAGGGTAATGAATTGCTAATTCATAGAATCATGGAATGCTTCAGGCTGGAAGAGACCCTAAAGAACATCACATTCCAACCCTCCTGCCATGGTCAGGGACATCTTCCACCATCCCACATTGCTCAGAGCCTCATTCAGCCTGGCCTTGAACAATCCCAGGGATGGGGCAGCCACAGCTTCTCTGAGCAACCTGTGCCAAAGGCTCACCAGACTCAGTAAAGAATTTCACCTGAATATCTAGTCCAAACCTGCACTTTTTCAGCTTAAAGCCATTCCCCCAATATATTTGCATTATCTGTATCTGTAAAAAGACTGGACTACATTTTCCTGATAACAATAAACACTAACATGTGAAGTTGTGTTAAAATGCCATTTCACTGCATCAGGTGCAGTTTGGTGACAATAGGAATTGCATATTACATTTAATTGGGTCATTCAATACTCAGTACTTTAGAAAATTTAATATGTTTTTTTCCTGCTTATGAAAGAAACCTTCAGCCAAGGTCCTTGCAAATTACAAAATGGAAACAATAACTGTGAGGGATTTTTAATAAAGAACATTTGACAAAATATGAAAATGCATGATGACCATATTCATCGTTTATATCTTAATCTTTTATTATATTTCTGAATGTAGACTTCTCCCAGGCAGATAAATTGCCATGTATTTAATTTCTGTCTTTTCAGACTGTATTTTAAAAAGTTGTATAAATAAAAGTGATATTATTTAACCAATATAAAGTTATTTTTCCATATGTTGTCTTGAATGACTAATAGAAGTCTAGTGCCATCAATAGAACTGCAGAATTATGAGTGGAATGACCATGGGATGCCTCTATTCAAGTGGCTTTTTCTTTCATATTTGCTGGAAGCCCTTTTTACTTGTATTGAAACTTCCAGTCTCAAGATGAATCAGTAAAAGTTTCCTGATTTAGAAGATCTATTATTGTTAATGGTGTTTATGCAGCATTTTAATTGTTTTATAGCTTTCTATTCTTTTGCAGTTAGCTATTTTCTTTGTGTTAGACCTTGAAATAGGCTGGCATGATGCTTTTAAGACCTATGTGCTCAGCAGCCATCCAGGGAATAAGTGGATAGTCTTTTTTAGCTGGATGGGTCGTATGTAATTAAGACTACATCAGTCATATTGGACAGGATGTTATTCTTTTCCAAAAAAAAGATAAATCCTTGCAGTGGGAAGTAAAAAACTGGACCAGTTGAATGGAATTTCAGGATAATATCTTGGTAAAAATTGACAGAATGCTTTTCTTTTCTTTCCTGATATTTATTTTTCCTTCTTTTGCACACCACTCTCTGAGTCATACAAAAAACAATTATTAACAATGTCAATAATGAAATCAGAAAAGGTAGACTTATACAAAGGGCACCCAAATTTCTCCCGTACAACTCTGCCTGCTCCTCCCCACCCTTCACCCCAGTAACAATGTCGAAGTCTTTATATAAGCAAAGCCTTGTATCTCAGGAAATAGCCTGGCTTCTGGAAAACAGCTGAGCTACTTATAGCAAAGTGGATTTGACTTTATCACTAAATCGTGAAAAAGCAGGATTAAGGATTGTTTCCTTTTCAATTTCTCAGGCTTGTGCTTCAAAGCATGTAGGAGCCTAGCATAAAGCATGGCTTCGGTGCTGGGAGCTAATCCCTTTCCTTCGTGCAGCAGTGGGGAAAGGTTTTCCTCTGCACTGAGATACTGCCCTGTATTTACCCATCTCTGTCAGTGTCACTAAACAAGTTTTCCTCCTCCTTCTCTCATCCCTCACCACGTTTATAACAATCTCACCCTCTGCTTGCTTCCTTAGGCCTCAGATAGGCCAGTTGGGGTGGCTTCTTTCAGGGATAAAAAAGGCACCAACCTAGTGAAAGAAGCCAGGAAACTGTAATTCTTCAGTTCTGCCCCTGAGCGGGCTTTGAAGGATGTGTGGGCAATCAGGGAAGAGCTTCCATCAGGGCCATTCAGAGCAGGCAGACATCAAAGTGTCCCCAACACTCCCCAGCTCTCGGAGCCAGGGCTGCTCTCGTGGCTTCATGTATTATGCAGGCAGTGGAGCTGCTCTTTGATCAGGGGAAACTGAGAAGAAAAAGCACAGGAAACTGCCCAAGAGGGTTATTGTGAAGTGAATATCTGCCTGCTCTTCTGCAGTTACCTTCACTTTCAAGGCTCTCCCTTTTGTCTTACCAAGATTCAAAAGCTGGAGACGAGCAGCTTTGTGTTTGATTCCAAGGTAAGGCCTTATGGAAAACAAAAATGCAAGGAATAAGCAAGAGGCTGAGGGCCTGCTTCTGTGAGAGAGTTTGAGTTATCTCTTTGTTTACATGGAATGTCCTAATTTAACAACACTTTAAAACAGGGACAATGTAAAGCAGAGGAGAGCAAAGGAAGGATTCCTGCAAATATAAATATCACTCTCATTATTTGCTGCAAACAATATGACAAAAAATAAGTTGCCCTAACTTTTTGTCTTGCCTGGGCAAAAAGTAGAGCATGCATTAGGAAGAAATAAGACTTTTCTGAAGGATTTTGTCCTTCTGCCATTCCAGCTCTGCAATGGTCTACAGTGCAAGGTGAGGACTCAATCCGCAAAAGGGGCTTCTTGTCTTTTGCTGGACACTGGCCTGATAAGCAATTTGAAGTCTAAAGTCTTGTTGAAGTTGGGTCCATCTAGTGTGGCAGGACAGCTCCCCCCCCCCCCCCCCCCCCCACCTTCTTCCTGCATAACAGAGTTAATGGAACACCAGAGACGACCCTGGAGTCAGAGAACTCAGCAGGATTCTCTCTGGCGCCAGGAGGCACAGGCCGTAAAGGTAAATATCTTGAAAACAAGTGTAGGAAGAGATAAAGAAAATTTGATGAATCCAGGGACACCATTTTATGCTATAAAAGATACATGAGTTATCCCTGAGGCAGAAGCCTCAACAATCACCCCCAAAGGTGTGAGAGACTTCTCCCCAAGTTCTGGACGCATTCTCGTGGTTACTTCTCCAGAGATTGAAAGAAAGGATATCGATGTGTGCTGCACCAACGATTGGATGATAAGATACATTGAATCCTAAATTTATACTTTTCCTTCACTGGCTGTAATTTATATGGTACTTTATCGTGCACTGTATGTAATCTACTAGTAGTTATCCTTTTTGGTTTTATTCCTGTGTAGTATTAGTTTTGTTTTTAAGTCTTACAGTCAGTAGTTTTCCCATCTATTAATAAATAATCTGTTATATAATAGACAGAATCAGTCATTATTAAAAGAACTTGCGGACGGGAGGGGGATTTTTGATTTGTGAGTCATCTCAATAAAGGTTACTACCTCTGCCGAGAACCAGGAAGAACTAAGGGCTTGTTTAGCTCCCCCACCCATTCGTGACATCTAGAACTGAGGTGAGTCCACTCGAGGTAGAATAACTTCTGTTTGCCACAGACAAATCCTGGCAATTCTGAATATTACAGCAGATAATCAGGCTGCTGGGGCAAATGCATCTGCTTGTTGGGCCATTTGACTGTGTCTCTGTCCTGCTCAGGCTCTGACAGCATCTTGCTGTATAGCCCTGTGGATTTGCCACAACAGTGCTTGGCATGGCTTTGGTCAGGACTGACCAATGCTTTCCAGATATGTCCCAGACACTTTCCCAGTCAATGGGGGGGGGGGGGATTGGGCTATTTCCAAGAAGCACTTTAGATGCATCCAGAAGACCAGAGAGTTTTATAGGATAGATATTGACCCCTTCATGTCAGTAGGGTCAGTGCCAGAGGAAAATCACAGCACATTTAATAGTGTATGTGTAGCCTTGACTCATTTCTGCTGTGCAAGCAGTGGCTAACAAATGGAATCAACCCATGAACTGGGGTGAAAGCTGCTCCCATCCCAGCTGATTACCCTCACTAGGAGCTTGTGCTCTCTCATGTTGTTTTCCTCCTGCAACCGCACATTTTTCATTCTCATTCCTGCAGAACAGTTTCATCCACAGGTAGGATGGCAACATCTCTACCCAGGTTTCAGGATAACTTTGGGATTCCCCCTAAGGATATGAGGGACCCCTAGTGGAACAAAGCCTAGTACTCAGGACTTGACCCTCTGAGCTCTCCCTTATGAATATTTGCCCAAGCTTTGTTGGGCTGGAGTTTATTATATCCTTCCTAGCAGCTGGCACTGAGGTGTGCTTTACATTTGCTATTAAATCCATCCTGGTAACACATTCACATTTTATTTATTGCTGAACAGTGTCTACACATCACCAAAGCCTTTCCTGCTTCTGTCCCTGCTCCTACAGTGAAGACATCAGGATTAAATTTTTTTTTTTCTTTCAATCCAACCACTCTTTTCTGGAGTCAATCCCTTTTCTCTCTATTTCTTCTTATTTTTACAAGACTAGCCCTGCAGAACTATGGCAGAAGGAAAGCAAATATGGGTTGTGAAATGTGGAAAGTGAGGAGTCTAGATATTCAACTTCTACTAACCTATAGCATACCTTTCTTCAGTTGTTTGGAATATTATTCTTAATCATGTGTTCAGCTATTATAAGTGTTAAAATGAGTAGAACACATGCTATCTAACTCACCAGGAAAGTACTTATTACAGCAAATAGCATATGCCAACCTACACCACCAATAATAATAATAATAATAATAATAATAATAATAATAATAATAATAATAATAATAATAATAATAATAATAATAATAATAAAGTTTAAAAAAAAAGAAGCCAGAATGTTATTTGTGAGGAATAAAGAAAAAAAGAAAATAAATAAATAAACACACCCCCCCCCAGTGTATTTCCCACTTATTTATATTTTTTAAAGACTTGGTGTCTTCTTTGCTTGCTGAGAATAGTCCCACAGCAGATGTCTAATGGCACTTACCAAGGTCCTGGAGACCAAGTTGGTAATAACTAAAAAATGCAATTACAATAATTTTCTTGAGTGCCACTGGGTAAAATCCACCCTGTTACTGTGCACAGGCTTTTAAGCAATTTTCAATCTGTGCCTCATTACACAGTTGCCAACATGTTCTTTCTCACCGCCAGCCATTTGGAAGGATAAGCAGGAGTGGAATGGCTTTTACCGTAGCACTATTTTCAGAGTTATTTTCCCATTTTGTTGTGCTTATGAGGCTTTTCTCTCAACAACTACAGATTTCACCCTGCTTTGGTCTCAGGGAAGTGAAATCAAACTCAAGAAGGTAATTCAATTGCATGTCTAGCACATGAAAGCTGACAGTTTTCAACTGTGCAGATTGTTGCATTTCTGAAAGTTCCTGGTTACCTTTTGGTTATACTTTGAAATTGCAGGGACTTGAGGGCGGAAACTGCCAGATATTCTTTGTAACTTTGTTAAGTTGCAGTGTTTAACACAATGTGGCCCAAGGCTGGATGATATTAGGAGATAATGCATTTCAGTAGCAGGTGAGATTCTGCTGTTGCTAGAATATACACTGCAGAGTATCCACAGTTCCCTCTGGGCATAATATTTTATTACGAGTCCAAACTCAGCTTTGGAGACTGAATTTATTGCATGTATGACTGGGCAGTAAATAATATATATTCACTGATGATTGATTTAAAAAGGAGGTTAATCTTTCAGATTATGAGATAAAGACTGAAACTTGCAAGTCAAATTTGTCCACATTAGGTGACAGAACAGCAACCACAATATCATGCAGGTGTGTTCATGTTTTTAGCAAGTATAGTAATTTTCTTCTTTGTATATTGTACTACCTTGTTATGGGTTGAAAATCATGAAAATGGAAATTTTCCTTAGTGGCAAAGAATTAGGAATATTTTAAGTAATATTCACAGCTTTTCCTCGCTGATTCAAGGTGCTTTAAGAAACAGCAGCATAAATGACAAGATTATTTCTTTTTAAGGTATTGGAATAGCATAAGCTTCTGGATGTTTTTGAAGGCAAATGAAACTTTGATTTTCAAAGTTACTTGAAGATGAAACTTAAGCCAAATCATTCATGTATTTCAGAAACTTAAGCCATGAATATCTTTGCAGGAAAAAAAAAAATTACTTTTCTCTTGAAACAGCTCTCAGATTTCCACTTATGAAATTTGTTATGCTTGCAGCTGTGAATGTTTCTTCTCCTTCTTTTTCACTCATACCAGACCATGACAATTTTCATAAATAGTCAATAGCAGCTTCCACTCTCACTTTTCTTCCCTATTCTTGACCTTTATTTTAATAGAGGTGGATAAGATTTGCTGAAAGGAGAAAAGGTCACTGCTCTGAGACACGATGAGAATCAAATTTGGATTTGGAAACACAGGTCTATATAGAAGTATGATATTTGATTGAAAGGGATATCTTAGCTTGCAGAGGAGTCCTGTAACCTCAGTTACTCAGTTAACTCACTGTCCAACACCTTGAGGCAAGCTCAGCTTCTATTTCCCTTTATTCCCACCAGAAGGCTGTGTCAGACCATAGAAGCCTTTTACATTCAGTGAAATCATACTCATGACTACTTATAAGTTTTGGTATTTTTGTATTGTATTTTTCTATTCTTTTTCTGTTACCTCCTTCTTATTTGCAGGCAGCATTTCTGCCCTTTAACCATGATTATTTCTTTTAGACTAAAGCCAAGATCTTTAGATTTTTAAATGTTTTTCTTCTACTCTGTCTTCATATTAGCCTATTTATATATTCCTTCAACTCCTTATGTCAATTAATCATTTTTTAACATTGATTGAACAGGAGGGGCCCACACTGTACATTCAGCTTCAAATGAGATTTTACTGATAGTTAGTCTGACAGATAAGATCTATAACCTTTTCCCTGTCTTTTAAATTAATTGTTGTGTTATTGTGTCTTGACTTTTTGTTGACTTATGTAGAATTTTATCTCAAATTTTCAAAATCCACAATCTTAATTCGTACTCCTTAAAATTTTGCATGCTAATCAGGCGAAATGGATGGATCTGTATCTATTCAAAGTTATTTTTTCTCCAGAATCACTTCTGCCTTGTGCATCAACAATGTCCAATGTGTGAGAAGCTCATACCTGCTCCTCTGGAGTGTGCCAGAAAAGAAACAGGAGAGAGGGACAGGTTCTTCTCACCCACTGCCTTTCTGTTCCCACATGAAAAGGAGAACCTAATGCTGTGCAAAACCAGCCTGAGTATTCAAAAAAGACTGCTTCATACTTCTAGACTTTTTCTTTCATATTTTAATACCCACGGGATAGGAGATTTTTATCTGAAGAAGAGAAAGTTCTAATATGACTTTGAGCAACCTCCAGTAACTAAAGTACCTACAGGAGAACTGGAGAGAGACCTTTTGCAAGATCATCTAGTGACCAGGCAAAAGGAAATTACTTTAAGCTGATAAAGGGAAGGCTTATTTTAGATTTTAGGAAGAAATTACCTGAGAGGGTGGTAAGACACTGGCACAAGTTTTCCAGAGGGTCTGTGGCTGCCTCATCCTAGGAAGTGTTCAAGGCCAGGCTGGATGGGGCTCTGAGCAACCTGGCCTAGTGGAACGTGTCCCTTTGCATGGCAGAAGGGTTGGAACAAGATGATCTTGAAGGTCCCTTCCAGCCCAAACTATAGTGTTTCTATAACACCCTGGTTTTCTGTCATAGCCATTTATATCTGCTTGCGTTTCTTCATTACCTTCCTCTTCCTCTTTCCACCTCCTTCTTCTTTCCTTCCCTCTGCTGATCCTTTTGTCAAAGTCATTGGAATGTGTCTTGTAAACAGGCATGGATAATCAAAGAGGTTTTGATCGATTCTGCAGCACATGAATCCCCAGTGAGGGGAGTTGCAGAACTGAGCAAGTGCCTGGGGTTTGGTTGGATCCTCTTCACAGCTTACATGTCCTCAGACACTGACTGACTTAGAAACTTCCCACTGTATCCAAAAGTAAAACTGCAGGAAGCTTGGAAGCATAAGGGACAAGACCAGCTTGGATTTTTGAACTGATTAGACATCATAATTATTACATGGTCCTTGCAACAGCAGGGACAGGACAAAATAACTCTGCTTCCTGGCCAGAGCAGGTAGTGTCATATCCTGCCTTGCTGAAGCAAGCATGCCATCTAATTCAGATCTAGCACTGAGACACCTACAGTCCACCCACAAATAACAAATCTGAGAGGAGCCCCAGCTAGTTCTGTCAGAATGAGCAGTTATTGCTAAGCATAAAAAAGCCTCAGAAGAGAGAAGGTAACATGGAAAATTTATTATTCATCACTGCAGAAAGTAACAGCCTAGAAAGCTGAACCAACTGCCCACCACATTAATGCCCATGCTGTGAGTTTGCAGGAGTCCTCTGCGTCTGGCAGCTCTAACAGGCATGGGCATTTTGTCAAAAAGCATCAGTCACAGTTTGACAACCACCAAACAACAAAACAAGAGTGGGTTTTGTCACTGAGCTCTGGTTTGGCTCCAGGACAAAACCTGCTCAACCTGGAGGGAAGGGACAGTACATCAGGTTAAGAAATATAAAAATAACTCTGATAGTACTGACCTGTCAGTGGTGACTCCAGATGTGAGAAGAGATTTTGGTTTCCATCAGCTTCTCCAATACAAATTTAATATTTGCATTTGAAAACACGCAGCTACTGCAGTGAAGAGAGTGGGTACCCTATGGGACAGGCTCCTTGGGAATCATTTGTTATTATTTGCATTTGATGTGATTGTTTGTAACCCCACTAGATGCATGTGGCACACTGATAAGTGAGAACATCATCCACCTCTGCCACTGGTGAAGATGGAGTGGATGAACAAGAGCCCTGGTGATTTTTTTTCCTTTTCTTTCCTTTAGGGTGAGACACAGCCACCTGTAAGCCCAGACTGAATGCAGCAATACAGGATTTCAAGCTGAGAAAAACTTTGGATCTTGTATTTTCCCTACAATTTTCAGCTCTTCTATCTTTCCTCATGACATATAAATTTTAACTTGGTAACATTATGAGATTTTAATGCCCTCAATATTTATAGTGTGGATTAAGGTTGGTTTAGTGTTCAGATGAGCACTGTGGCCACTGTGGCCACTCATTTTAACTCCTTTCAGAAGGCAAAATATGTCTGGTTAATTGCAAGACTGGGTAAATGTGCTTTTAAAATTTAAAGGGGAAAATTAGAGTAAGAGGAGAATTAACAGTTCACTTTACTACTTAAGAACTCCAGGAACTACTCAATAATTTTAGATTTCTTAGTGTTAGGCCTTAATTTCAAAGCAATAAATAATCATTATAAATTAAGTCTATACTGATGCTGAATTACTCTGCTGCTAAACACAAAATGAGCAAATTAACATATCTAATAAAGACCAAGATTGCACTTCAGTGTTTGTTTTGTTTTATTTTATTTTTTTTATAATTCTCCTGTGCACAGGAGTGAGAATTTAATACCTAAGTAAATTCTATACCATCAAATTTAGATGAAATTGGACTCCAGCTGAAATGCTTAGCAGGACAGTATCAGCATCATTTCCTCAAGAAAAAAGTCTACAAAACAGCTGAGGGAATATTGAAACTCCTTTACCCTGAGAGAACAAGTAGAGCAGTGATTCTTCTTCAGCAATCACTACTCCTTTAGGATCAATTGCAAACCTCTCCACCCTGGACTGGCACCCAGAGAATATGTTTAATTGATTCCACTCTTCCCTTTTCTCTTGTTCAAAGGAGGGGTCAATATTTTCACTAATTGAGGAACTATTGAAGAATTTCTGTTAAAAGCCTCGCAACTACAGAACCTGTAAGCACTCTTGTCTACTGGGAATATTGCTTCAAAATTGCCCTGATGAAGATTAATCAGGTGGTTAAAACACAGTGACATGATATGAGTATTTTCAGGGTCTCTCAGGTTTGTTTTTTTCCTGCTTGTTTCTCTTAGCACTTCAGCCTAACAATGTGCTTGTTTCCTCTGTGAATGATGAGTACTGCAGAGATAGCTGAAATTGTTCTGATAAATGTGTCTGAAGGTTTAAAAGCCTCTGACAGAGTCTTGACTGAGTTTTCTCTAACAAAAGGCTTTTTAATTTTTTTTTTAATTCTTACTATTTATTGTTCTTCATTAATTTCTCTTTCTTGCTGTGTTTCATTCTGTGTTAGGACTGTACTTGTTCTGGCCTCTGATACCTCATTTCAGCCATTTATCATCTGACTTGGAGGCTGCACCCTTGAGGATAATGTGCTTTGTTGGATCTACAAGGATATCCTATTAAAAAAACAAAAAAGTTATGGGAAACTGAGTTTTCTCAATGCAGATCCAAAGTTGTACCACAAGCACTTCTATGAGCCAAGGACCTCCACAAAGACTTTGCACTCCTTGGATCTTTTTCCAATTAATCTGTGGTATAGGATGGGAATAAAACTGATAAACCCCTCAGCAGTAAAAAAAAAAAAATATTTGCATCAAGTGGATTCAGATCCCCTCCGGAAAACTTACATGAGCAAGTAATTTGCATTCCTGTGGGAAGTGCACTGGGCAGGAGGGTATTCAGCACGTGCTGCTGGTGACAGCAGTCCCCAGGAGGGAGAGAATTGAGGATATGCTTTGGTGTTTGGGTCTGTGTCTTGGGAACTTCCCTATGGAGATTTTCATCCAAAAGAAGCTGAATGGCATTGCAGGAGGCTCAAAGGAAGGTTGGAGAATTCTGAGGATGTTTTCCATTACTTGAACTTCCATTTTCTTTCTATTCAATTATGAAAAAACCCCATGTGAAAGCCTTTCACAGGGAGGCTGTGACATTCTCTATTTTAGGTTGGTTGTAAGAAAGATGACCCTCATAGAAGTAATTTCACTCTACCTTTAGATTCCAAGATAAAGCAGAAAGTAGTGTCTGTGCTCTGAATCCTCCTTCCCTCGAGATTAAGAGGGAATGGAAGAGGAAGAACAGTGGTATAATGTGATCCTGTCATTTGCTGAAGAAGACAGAAGGGCTGTAGGACTTCCACTTTAGTTCTGACACATTTTCGTCCTGGATTTCATTTCTGGAGCAGAGCTATTTACTGTGACACTTGAATCTGACCTGAGCTGGGGAAAGAAGGCAAATGGACTTGTTCCATCTCAAGCAGAAGAGTAATCAAGGGTTTCCTAGAATGCTTCAAGAGAAGCCTAGCTTGGAAAGTCCTCAGTGTCTCTATCAACTCCTAATTTCCATCCATTTTAACAAAAAGATAAGCAAGCACAAAGGTAGCTGTTCTGCTGTCCTTAGAGAAGAGCCAAGGTGTAACAGAGGAACACTGAAAAGTAGGTCCAGTTCCTGCATCTGTTTTTCCAGAGACAACCACTCTGGAAGACTTTTAAATAAATATCATGTAAAAACAAAACAAAACAAAACAAAAAATCTAAAATTAAACAAAATAATAACCTTTTTTCTTAACTATAACACCACCAACAGCTGGCCTCCTGATAAAGATATTTAAGAGGATTTCAGTATTTAACTATGATTTATCTTTTTGATGTTGTTTATGTTTATACCGCCAAAAGTACGGCAACAGAGAAAACAGTTGTTCTAACATAGAGCTAATCCTTCTCTCTGTATGAATCATAATGCAGAAAAGGAAATCTGTAACACAAGAAACCTGGAAACCTAAAAAGGTTTCCAGAATGTACCCAGCTTATGCTTTCAGCTGAACTTTGACACATCACCAGGAGAATGGATTAAATTTTTCAACACAAGCTCTAGAGCATCAGTCCTTAAAATAGTTAATGATGTTCAAACTGAAGGAGAAATTCAGCCAAGAAGCAAATCCATTCCATGTCAAATTCAGTACTTGCATATTCCTCAGTGGAAAAATACAACCAAAATTTCATTTGACTTCATGCAAAAAAAGATATTCTCTTCTTCTGGAGTCATCGAACCTTTAAGGTTAGAAAAGACTTCTAAGATCATCAAGTCTAACCACCGACCCAGCACCACCACCATGCCCACCACTAAACCATGTTCTTCATTTCCATATCCACACTTTTTTTTAATGTTTCTTGGGATGGTGACACCCCCACTTCCCTGGAAAGCCTGTGCCAGTTTTTGAAAACCCTTCCACTTAAGAAAGGGTTGTCATTCCTGGGTGGACATATGAACACCAAAGCTTCACTGGCCATTTTAATGAAAGCTGGAAGAAGCACAAAGCTGGTATTTCACTACTTCCTCATGGTAGTTCCTGTATTAAGAGCCTGACCTATTGAGGTGTTCCAGTTAAATTTCAGGAACCTCTGTGCCCTCATGCTTTTTGATAGTGAAATATCCTGATCTTAGTTCAGTTATTTTAATAAGAAGCAGCGAGTCCTGAAAAGCCTGTAAAAGAAACCAGATATGTGAGAACTCAGTGTTCATCTTCTGAGAACATCGTGATGTAAAGCACAAAGCCCCATGCTGACTGAGTCTGTATCTCCAATTTATGTCATCAGCAACTGGAAAAAACATAAGGAAACTGTGATTCAAAAAACCCCAGGATACATGGTGGTAAGTGTAAAAAGGAGAAATTATTTACCAGTGGCATTGTTGCACATCAGAACACACAGCATTGCCATGTCCATTCCACTCTGCCCTTGGTTCTGTGCTTGGGCATGGTGTTGCACCTACTTGGGGTTACTTTCTGCCTCACATCCTTGGCCTGTCCCAGCCCTGGCAGGTGCACAGTGACAATCAGGGGCGTGCACAGTGACATTCAGGGGAGGGCACGGCTCATTCTCTTTGTATGAGCCAATACTGACCTCGTGTGGCTGCTGGCAAGGGCAAGACACCTCTTCCCCAGTCTTCCCTTGGGACTGTCCACTGCCTGTAGGACTAAGAATCCCCGTGATATTTTAAAAGCATCTGTTAATGATTTGCAGCTTGGGAAGCCAACATAAAAGAAACAAAATCTCCCTCCTGTTTTCCTTCTGAATATTTCCAGTGGCAAAGGTCTTCCTGTAGTGTATGAAATGAGTTTGCAGGTTATTTGGGACTGTTAATGCCATCCTGCTGGTTCACTACTTAGTGGCATTTCATCTGTGGAGAAAATGACATGGACATGCTGGTGCCAGCTTGGATTCAGAATTTAATACAGAGAATAGGAGCAGGGATGTGCAGCCTGTTTAGCCCTGCCAAAGATCTTTGCTTATGGAAGCCATTCACAAGGAGATGAGGCAGGATGCAGTTACACAACCACAAAATGCTCTTGGGAATATTCACATCCAACCCAAACTGAACCAGACAGGGAGAGTCTGCAGTTACTATTACTGGTGATTTAAAATAACTTTCTTTTTGACTAGCTATGTCTCGCTGCCATGTACAGATTGCTTTTATGATTTATCAAAGCTTCTTAAAATGCTCTTTCTGAGCTGCCTGCTGCTTCTTTACAGTTAATGCAGGAGACCATAGCTCTAGAGAGGTATTGCTGTATATGTCCTACATTAAAGATCAGACACAGTAATCCATAAATAACTCTGCAGCTAAAAATCTTGTGGCAGTTTTGGATTATACAACCAGGCAAAATACACACTTGTGTAAAGAGTTTGTACTATTTCAAGCAAGACAGTTCTTTGAATTTGATGACCAAATCCACTAAAATAATTTGAAATTTGGTAGATAAATCACCAGATCTGTATAAAACAAATTGATGGAGCATAGTCAGGGATTCCTGAGCTAATCTGTCCCACTTCACAGTGCAAGGCAGACACCTCATGTTTCTATATATTCCTTTTCAGCCCCTACAATAAATATCTCATGGTGCTTATGGGATGAATATACCCTAGATGCAGGTGCAAAAGCTGCTACTTATTACTAATTAATAGGTGAATTTGAATGCAAAATGGAGAAGACATAATAAGAGGAAGAAAACACAAGCAATGATGAAAGATAGCATTTTCAGTCTGGGTGTTGGTTCTTATTTTCAGTGTCAAGGCTCAAGGTAGAAAAGCACAGGCCAAGTTTCATCTGTCTCCATAAGCAGACAATTTTATATTAATATGAAGCTATTGGGTGCCTACAGTAGAATTAACTGTATGTATAGTAAATCTCTTTCTGTGTGAATATGTATGTGTTTGTGTATGACAAAATGTATAAATGAGTCTCTCACTCCTTCTCTAACTCAAATCAGAGAGGAAACCTCTTTGGAGAACAACAAAAAAGCTTGATAAAACCAGGGTAAGATCTCTGAAACCATTCAAGCTGAAGAACAGGTTGCTAAATCCACCAAGCACCATTCTGTGCATATCAGTGTCTGATCAGTGACGCCCAGAAGGATGAAATGCAGAAAACCCACACTTACTCTTTTCTTCAGTAATTAACCCTCAATTCCAGCCCTGCAATTATCTCAAAATCCAGCAGACCAGTTTTGGCTTATTGCTTGCTAATTGCAGTCTTAATTGTGTAAATAGGTGCTTGGGTCTGCACTAATTCAGTCTCTTTGAATTTGCCTTCTGATTTTTAAAGCCAATTGTTCATTGCTCTGGGTACTGTCTTTGACAATGGGCACGGAACGAGGATATGTTTGTGTGGGAAACACTGACCAGGGAAAAAGAAGAGAAAAATGGGAATATAAATATTATGAGAATGGACACAGGTTGCAACTACATGTCTGGAAGAACAGGACCAAAGCCCAGCCATCCAAAGGCTAAAACCATAGGGAACACACTGTGCTTCCAAGTGCTAGAGAGGCTTTAAGCCAGATTTGCTTTGGGCTCCACAGAGTAATATTTTACCAGATTGCCTACTTGCATTTGGCTCTCCAGCCATAAAGGAAAAAAGCAGATTGTCTCTAGGCTTCAAAAGACTATAGAAGCTCATGTCACCAATGCTCTACTTCACATTGCTCATGCCTGTCATGGAGTTATTTGTGATTCCCTCATTTTCCCAAGGATACATGTATCCTTTACTTTTACACTCCCTTAAGAAGTTATTCAAAGGGCCAAACTTAGCCTTTGTCCCCTAACAGGCTCCTGCCTCTTGCCTTTGAGAAAATAAAGGACTTCTTTTAAACTGTTGCTCTCATTTTATTTTATTGGTCTACAAATCACACTTGTCTGTGACTAAAACCTAATCAGGATACGGACTGTGCCACAGATTTTTTGGAAAACACCTACTTCATTTTGGACTGCCATGAAATCAAATCATGGTGTTTCTTCACTAGGAGTCCCCAGCATAAAATTAGATTCTAATGAGATATAGTTTACTATATTACCACAATTAGAGTCAGAAGAATAGTAAGGGTTATTTAGCAATTTTTTTTAATAATGTACTAAAAATACCAATTTGGACCAGGCATCATAAATCTGGCATTGATTTGGCTTTCCTGCTCAGTTGTGATGAATCTCTCCTGGCACTGACCTGAGTACCTGCTTATCTGCTTATCCTGATTGCTTTGAGGTACATTCTGCCAAATCACAGAGAATATGCCAACTCCTGGATAAAGCATTTTGAGGAGGGACGAACGACTTGCTGGGATTAAGGTGGAGGGCAATTCATTTTCTGCCTGTGAGAGCAGAATGCAATTATAATCAAAAGAAAAATGTATTTAACCAATGCACTAATTATGCCCTCCCTGCTGCTGGCCCCTTTGCCATTTGGTATGATTGTGAAATGAGTTAGGCAAAAAACTATCTATACAGACACAGGCACAGCAAGACAGCTCTTGCTGACTGCTAATCAGTTTGCATAATGCCCTAAATTTTGCACTCCCTCCCTGGTTGTCTAAGGGCTTCCATCAGCTTCTCAATGTATTTGCTATCTTTTGGAGTCTCTGGGGAAGACACCTCTCAATACTTTTTCCACAAGGATTGCCTGAAAGAGTGTAAAGAACTAGTTAGCCCCAGGAAACTTCTAGTCCTGGGCTCTGCTCTGCTTCATTTCCATCCTTTCCATTTCCCAAGACAGATACCGGGGTTCTATCCCATCGTGGGATACACTACCAATGGCGTCACAAGTCTGTAAATAACTCTGGAGGAAAATTAAACAGACAGAGAGAAATATATCCCTGACAGAAGGATAAACAGACCCTTGTGTTGCTGATGTACAGCTGTGACTAATTTTAAGTCTACTTATGAATAACATTCCTGAAATTAATTCTTAAATATTAAACACATAAACACCTACAAGGTGTCCTAGAATTTCCTAATTGTCTGCCTTCAAGGTTTTGCTGTTTCAAGGTTGCATTCATTTAACTGGCCCAAAAGAGCTCCATGTTCAAGGGCTTTTATACCATTATTATATTATTTAATAATTATCTGTTCAGTAAGTCAGAGATGGTTTTCGTTTTACAAACAGAAGGACAGTCTGAAGCATAAAGTCACAGAATATTTTGGGTTGAAAGAGACATCAAAGCCATCTTGTTTAAATCTCCCTGCTATGGGTAGAGACACCTTCCACTATCCCAGGTTGCTCAAAGCCCCATCCAACCTGGCCTTGAACATTTCCAGGGATGAGGCATCAACCACAGTCCTTCATATAGCTCATCTATTTGCTTGTAATTGAGCATCTTTTGTTCTACTTCTCTTTATCACTCTCATCATGTTTGCCATGGGGCAGAAGGCGTTGAGGAACTTCCTAAAAGTCAAGAACCATAGAAAGTACAGACAAAAGGAAGCAAAGATTTTATTGACATTTCTTTACACAGAACACAAGCTACACAAAATGCCACAATAAAGCATATGTAGAAAAATAGTAGAATCATATTGGCACTGATTACTATTCATTATTATTATTCTTATTATTATTGTAATATTATTATTACCATCATCTTATAATACAGGTTTCATCATAACCATAATAAATAAGCATTAAAATTTCACAGTGGCATTATAAGCTTTACATTCATGATCTTGTTTATACAAGGGACCATGTCAGATTTCTTCAGCTTTTTTGTATGGTCATGATTCAACGTAGTAGATTTAAAAATTAAAAGCCCTTTCCCTTAACCTATAAGGATCTGTCCACATTAATCCATTGACTTGATCCCTTGGAGAGGTCTGCATTTGTCTTAAAAGACATTACTTTTAAAACACATTTGACCAACTGGAAAATTGGCCTTAAAAAGAACGCAGAACTTTTTTTATCTTGAGGTGGTCTGACTTTGAGATGCCATGGATGCTGCTGGTTGCTGTTTGTTAATATCCTGGGGCTGTATAAAGCTCTCCACCACATCAATCCTTACAGATTTGGTCCATTATATCAATGAGTGCATTTGACCAGCATTTCTCAGGATCAGACCTTTAGTAAAGACTTTGTGAATGCTTTTGAGTCTGAACCTACATTTCAAGAAAATTGATTTGCATTTCTATTTTCCTTAAAATATCACAGAATTGACTCAACTTCACATGTTTCCACTTAGTGAGATTAGTTTTGGTTTTTTGATGTAAGTCTCACTTAAATCTTGACAGACATAGTTAAAGAAAATTGAAATGTGTGGCAGTTGACAAATGTTCATTAGGGAAAGGGAAGTAAATTAGAGAGAGGCAGACAAACCATGTGTTGTAAACCTTGGTGCCTTAAAAAAAATAGTACAAATTTTCTAAGCTCTCAGCCTCTAATTATTGCCTCTTCTGTCTGATTTGAAATAATTCTTTAGAAACATAACTGCCTCAATCAAATACAATAATGTCTCATTTAAAAGTCCAACCTCTAGTGCCACATGACGGAATCGGCTGTACTCATATTCAGACCACAGAAAGGGTTATAATTAAAAATACCATAGACTACTCATCTGCAAAGTTCAGCCTCAATATCAAGTTACTGTATAAATTCAAATTTGCAGAATGTTGTAGTTAGTGTTACATGCACCAGTTATATCATGCATATTGCTTGCCCTGAACAATCAGCCCCAAAGGAAGTACTTGGAGAAGGATATATCTCTGATGCTTTGCTTTGCAGCCTGTGTGCACAAACATGGGCATGAATAAGTGCTAGCATTTTACATCCACTTTGCCACAGTACAAATGGTTTTCAAGTTCAGGGGCCAAACACTTGATTTTGTACAGATTTTTTTTTATTATTATTAAAAACCCTATAAATTTGAAATGCCTCAAGCTGAAAGTACTAATTTGAAACCCAGCCCAATAGTATTTGGCAGTTTTTTATCTGAAAAAACTTCAAACCATACTATTTCTTTCAAAATTTTTTCTAGCTTTGCCTTTGTTTTCTGAGAATTGTAACAGTGTGCATCCAGAAAACTGCTTTCAGAGCTAATTATTTACAGGAAACAGGAGGGTTTAATTCCAAGGTGTATTTTCTTAATATTTAATAAAATAAGTAGAAGGTAACTCTTTGAAACGCAGGACAAGGATATTCACAGAACTGTGCTCCTGTCCATTGAATTCTATTCCACATGTCAGTTGAGGAGCAGTGAAGGTCCAACTTTAGGTGTTACCATTGAGCTGGGAATTAATCCAGCAGTGTAAGGTATTCCATTTAAATAGATACTGTAAAAATGCAGTTATTTCTGCTGCCATTGCTAACTTTAACTATTAAAAAGTCAAAGCCTGATTTTGAGAGCTACAATTTTAATACGCTTTGAAGAGAGTGTCATTAAGGTTTCCAGCACTCTTAAACCAAAACTATGGATCGAATGTTAAAACACTGTATACAGGGAAAGATATGGCATCAATCAAAACCTGCCTCAGAGATGTGTTTTCCTTGTAACACAAACAAGAATGTTTCATTTTAGGTGCCTGAATTTGTAGCATGGAACAGAGGACTAAGAAAGAGGATAAAATTCACCTACTTTCTTTATTTGCTAAATTAGACTCATCAACATAAACTTCCTCTAAACAAGAAGGAAGATCTCCCAGCAGACATGTCTTTCTCACTTAAGGTTTGTACTGTTCATTGAAGGTAATTCTGGATATAGAGAAAGTTTAATTTTTTGCTGTTTCAGATGCTGCAGCTAATTGTCTAAGCATAATTGAAAGATAGAGATTTAAAATCAGATTTTTACTTTTTTATATAAAGATGGTTGAGGCCAGAGTCTAAGACAATAATAAATAGATTCTTTCTTCAAGTTCAAGAAAACAGGTTTTACGTTAAACTCTTCCACTTTTAAGGAATCTTATTATTAGCTACAAATCCAAGTAGAAAAATACCAACATAATTTTCAATTTAGTTCTGAACTTTGTATTTTGGAATATGCTGATCTGTGTTTTGACCTGATACTTTTACTAAACATCCAATAATATTCTGGAGTGATTTATTTTGAGGAATGGGACAGGATTTGGGAAGGTGCTCTTTATGATTTCTCTATCATTACTGTCATCTCAGTGGGGTATATTCCTGTCACATCCTAGACAGGAGGAGGGTTTATCTTTGCCTTCTCCTTAGCCTATCAGAGCTGTATCTAGAGTCTGACTCACCTGGAGACCCAAAAAAGGAATGGGGCAAAACATCAGTGTATGTTTTTTCTTGGCAAAACAATCACAGCAGAAAATGAACACAGAATACGAATACTCCTTGTTTTTGAGTGGTGTGGGGTTTTTTTCAGACATGCAGTGGCAAAGGAATACCTTGTCTAGACTTCTTGGCTGATCTCCTTCGTATTTCATAGGAAGATTTAACTACAGAAAAAGCAAATAGCTAATTTCCCAAACCAGATGCATAGTCAAATATATAGAAGACTAAAATTAGTAAGAAAAGTGACATGGTTGATAAATCATTGATCTACCAGCTTAAAAAATGAATGCTTGGTTGAAGAGGATGGATGTCAAGGAAAATGAAAAGATGGTGACAAGCTTCCTGTCTTAGGAGATAGGGCAGTTCAGTTTGACATGTTGCATTGACCATGGAAACCATGGGGGTGGCAGATAACACACCTCAAACCCAGGACTGCTCAGATAAGCTTAGTGAGCTAATGTGTGCCAGGGGCTGACAAATCACTGCACAAAACCACCTCTCTCCTCCCCTGATGTGGATGAAGCCAAGAAACGGCTCCTTCCCAGGAGCCCTGGAGGACACCCAATGTAAACTGCCCCCAAAAGCAACAGAAACCTGTTAGGCTGAGTGATCACCACCAGCTCCTCCTAAGTGTGGGGTGGTAGGGTGTATATACACTGTGTGTGGGAAATCACACCCACCTCCAATGGGAATAACATTCAGCTCTTATGGGAAAAGACACTTCCTGTGTATGTGTGTAGTTAGAGTGTACATCATATGGGAGAGATAACAAACAAGAACTGTACTTTATATTATCATTTTTACTGAAAGTGATGACTCATTTTACGTCCAAAATGTTCCCACAGTCTCTTTTTCAGCCTTTCCCATGCATGCAGCTGCATATTTGATAGTATCAGAAATGCCTTGGCCTCTTTGCCCAGCTGGGAATGATCCACATAGTCTTATCCATATAAAAGTAACAAAGAGTAAGTGTCTCCAGGGCTGGAGCAGGTAGATTTCTACTAGCACTTATGCTTTCAGGAAGGAATAATAAACTCTTTAAATTAGTGGCTTGAAATATTGGAGTTTTCAGCACCAAAAGCTGTTATACTGATTATACCCATTTATGAGATGTATAAAAAAAGCGAGGCCATCAAAATATTCCAACCACCCACTCCAGAAAAAATGAGAATACCGAAAACTGGACTTTTATATGGAGAAGGGTTTTTTTGTTCCTTTAGATAAGTTGTTTGTGTTTGTAGCTGATATCTTTCAAAGACTGGAAGGTGTGATGGGTTGCAGTAAGAATTTACTGTATCACAGTTTCATATTTGAAGGTGCAGAAGATACTTAAGACATGAAGCTCTTTGCAATTAGCTTATAGACATTGGATTTATGGAACATATATGCACGCACGCAAATCCATTTCAGACAGATTTGGTTAGGTTGCTACTCAGATAAGAGCATCTTGCAGCACTTTGGGTTAAAGTCAAGAATTGCATTTTCAAAAGCAGAGAAATCAAGTTTCAAGGTTGAACAGAAGTTAATTTAGTCTGACCTTTTGCATGAGAAGAGTTTATACATATTTATTCTTTATACTTTTATCCTATGAGGGGAAGGCCTGACTCATCTGCATTTAAAGCATTCTAACTGTTTAACACTGATTAAACTGTTCTCATAAGCATTTCTATTCAGTGCATGGATTTCTCTTGGGGAAGTGCAGATGTATTATACAGTCTTCCCAAAATAGAGAAAAAACAGCAGCAGCACTGGACACATTAGGCTTCCTCACTATCTGCCCAAATTAAAGATTAATTCATAGGGGGCTGAAAGATTCCAGTTGTGGCAACAGGAGAACAGCTCCAGCTCTCCAGCTTCGAGCCTCAGGAGAGGATGTGATGAGTGACAGCAGCCAGAGGCCCTCCTGAACAGGAAAAAGGCACCAGTCTGCAGCAGAGCTACCACCCAAGCAAGTTTGCCAGGATTAACCCCATGGAATAAAAAGGTGGGATAAAAAAAAAAAGGTAACAGAAAGAAACTGCAGCTCAGAAAGTTTAAATTTAATTTGGTTTTTTTTGTTTGTTTGCTGCTAGGAGTTCTCAACAGCAGTTGAGAAGGTATTCCAGAAGAGCAGTAGTAGATCCATCACCAGACGTTTTCAATATCCAGCAAGACAAAGATATGTCTGACCTTACCATGAGGCTCATGATAATCCTGCTTTGAACAGGAATTACACAGGGATACTTCCAGCTGTTCCTTCTGAAACAAAATATTCTGTCATCTGTAACACGGCTGGATAGGTGCATAGGAATACTCACAAGGGGCTGAGAAAACTGACTGGAATGAATGTGTGAGCACAATGTTCCACTCTTGGATAAATGGAATGGCAGTGCTGGATGTGTTTGTGAATCCCTGTCTCCACTGACTTCACAGTATCTGGAGGAGACACATTCAGGTCATGGAAAGGTGACCAAGCAAATTGGGAATGTCTGGACAAAGGAGAACAGTACTTTAGGGCAATTTAGGCATCTCAAAGGAAAAGCAAATTAAGGGAACCAATGACAGAACCAGAAGTACAACCTTGCTGTGGTTATTTTTGACCCAAAAGGCAAAACCAAACCAGAGGAGAGTGAACTGCAGCTAAACAAATCCCCCACTATGAATATTATTACTCCAAACATTAATGGTCTAATTTTTAACTCAGTGATTATTTGTCCTGAGGCTGTGGTACTACAGCCATAAAGCAACTGTGTTAAAGAAGATGAGCACTGACTCAAATAGACCTGTATTTATACTGGTTTATAACATGAAAACAATTTAATGATTAAATAAAAACTGAAAATTTGAGGGAGAAGGTAAATTTAGCTGGAAACAGTAATTAGATAAAAACATTAACTATCAAAACTGCTGAGCATATGTATTGAAATAAAGAAAGAGAACTCCATAAGAGTTCTCCACAGACATGACCTTTAGCATCTAAATAACCAGATGGAGTGAAATATGTTAAGCTGTTCTGATGATAATTTATAAATGGAAATTTAAACCCACAAAAAAAAGTAATCATTCAGCTAGGCTGACACATATTGGCATGCTGAGGCTGCCTCAGAAATGCTCCATGACTATTCATTATATATTAAATTTTATGGGATATTTGCATAAGCCTTCACAAGAGCCTAACCCTGTTCTTGGAAGTTCTCATCTTTCTCCTTCATCACCACTATTTTAAATGCAGAGGTAGAAAGCAAAAGAATTTTATTCATTTTTAACACATAAAATGCACCAAAAAAACCCTACAAATGCTAATGAAAACTTTTGCTTGAATGCCCAGTTTTCACACAGTCTTGTGATAGCGTTCTCTCTCAAGTGTGGTTCTTTTCTGGCAAGGGAACAGTGAAGAGGATTGGTCAGTGGTTATTTGTGAAATGCTTTGAAGTAAAATAGTGCTCAGTATTTGTGTAGGTAATTCCAAGCTAAGATTTCAAGTCTTTAGAAGGTAATCCTTTAAAGCTAAGAAATTTCAACTTCCTCTATTGACAGCAGACAGGTGGGATTTTGAAAACAAATTTTGAATTTCATTAAAGAGAAAGAGAAATTGGAAGCTGGAAAAATACCCATTTCCTACCAGATTTTAAAGGAGCCTTATTCATATTTTCAGGGATTGCTTTTGGACAAGGTGCGCAGTCAAAACTTGCACCCAAGTATGAAAAACTTGTCATTTAGTCCGCAAATGCTGAGCCTCCAGTTTCTGTCTATGTCTTTGACACACAAAAAGTAAGTTTTATTATAACTTCTCTGGACAAGGAACAGAGGCAAATAACCCTGAAAGCCAGCAAAGCAGAAAACAGGATCACTCCTGCAGACTTTCAGTAGTACCTATCTCTCTTCACTGACTACAGACAGAAATAAAGACTTTTTTCTTTTTACAGAACAAATTCATTTTGCAACAAATTTTTAAGCACAAACTAGGTGAAGAAATCAAACAGGACAAATTCTACAATACTCCAAAAAGGAAAATTTCCAGAGGAAACAGCAGGGTTGGGATCTCATTTTTCAGGAGATTGAAAACCAACACCTCGAAAATTGTCAGCACAGATGCAGAAAGAATTCACTATTCTTTCTCTCATCTACACACACTTAATACTGCAATTTCTCTCCATCAATAGTTATGAAAAAAAAATACATTCTAGAAGATATTAAATTCTTTTAAATGTGGGGAGGAATGGGCTCTAAGAGACCCACAATATTGGAGATTAACCCAGCTATTAATAAAGGCATGTTCATAGAATTATAGATCTCCACTGAATTTTTATAACCACACTGTTTTCAAGTTCTTCAAATCTTTTAAAACAGTTAATGTCAGTCCTCTTAAATGTTATATTCTGTTTTAGGAGCTTCTTGTCTTTCTTCCATCCCCCTATTCTTTGTGTCTGACGTTCAAACCTTGAGATCTGCTAGCTCTTCTCCTCTTTTCCTACACATGAGTTATCATCTTTCCTCCCAGCGAATTTGCTCATCTGGACTATAACTCATTCTTCACCTCTGACACTGGAAAACCTCAATAGTCAAGGGCACTTTACCTGGTGGAGATCCTCCTTGTTGGTTTTAAGCTTAGAAGCTAAAAAAATATTGGAATGCTAGATTTCTTTTTTACTTAACTGAAGAATCCTTTAGAATTGAAGGAAGTTTCACTTGAAATGCAGCTGACACTAACATTACAAGCTACAAAAAAACCCACAGGTTTGCCCCTCCTCTGTCCAAGGTCTTGAAAACTCTCTTACCCTCTATGAAAGTGAGAGCTTCAATGTAGAGTTTAAGCCCTGCTCCCACAGACAGAGGAAACCAAAGGGAGCTTGTGCAGATTGCATGGAAAATCCTTGCATAAATGCTGCAAATGTACTTAAATGTATTTCAAAAGGCTTTATGTGAAAGGACAATACAATGGAATTCCAAAGGTTGTGACAGAAAAGGTTGTGCACTTACTTTTCTAATTTTTATGAAGATAATTCTTGCTATATATTTCTTTCCATGTAAAAACAAATCTGAAAATAAGTTCATGCTAATTATTATAATTTGATGAAGTCAAAAAACTTAGATATTATTTATATTATAATGACAATACAGATTTCTTTGCAATATAGTTTAAACAATTGAGTGGATTTATAGTATCGAGAGGCAACATTCCATCAAAAAGAATAAAAGAAGAAAAAGTTTGGGAGGCTGTTTTGAGAACTTTAAAATGGAAGCTCAACTAGACCATTACTGCCAATACATCCTACAATGTTCTGCCAGTAGAAGGAAAATGAAATCTGTGTCTTATCATTTGACAGGATTGATACCTCCCAGATTTTTCTGAGTTCCACAGGAGCTTTCTTCCATACCCTACAAGATGTAACTTATGTGGGCTTGATCCAAGTCTATAAACAATCCAACTCCAGCTCTGAAATCAGACCGAGACATCAAAAAACTCTATATGAATTGGAGCACTGAAACCTTTAGGTATATTTATCCGTCAGTCAGAGCACTGGTAAGAGTTCAGATCATCAAAGTGAACACATAGAAAGTCCCACCAACTCCTGCAGCAATGCAGAGACCTTTTCCCATGTCCATTCTCTCACAGTCATGGAAATAGAAGGCTGGGAATGCTGTCCAATGCACAGGGCAAGGCAAGATCCTCCCATCTCAGAGTAAGAACAGCTACACTGGTTTGTTGTCAGACTCAGGACTGAGAAAGTTGGTGTGTGAGACCTGGAAATAAGCAAACTTTGTACAGACTATATACACACACAGCAGGCATGTATATAGGTGTAAAGCACTTCTTTCTAAATGTTTTTCAAAATTTTCAGTTTGCAGAATCCCGATGTTTTCTACAGACCCTCCTACAGCACACTGAAGGTTGCTTATGGTTAGAGATTTCTTTTCTTTCCTGTTTTTCCATATAGAAGTATTTGTCCTGGCTCAAAAATGCTGCACTTCATAACAGCTCAACCTCCATGTCCCATTATATTTAAATTTGTCTAGACAATTTACTGAGGAAGAAATAAGAAGTGATACGTCAGTGCAGCTGGCACTAGACTACTGAGGCCAAAAAGTGAGGAAGAATTTCCAAACAAGAAGAGGAAACCACAGGTTTCCTGATAGAATTCATTTGTTAACTTGGTAAACTGACTGTTATCATTTAACAGTCAATTTGTAGGGAAAAGAAATAAAAAAAAAAAAGAGAGAAAGAGATACACAATAATATCTACCTATTTAATCCAAGCACTGAGGTATTATTTAAGAACCTTGTCAACATTGAATCACACCATAGAATTGTTCCCATATGATTCCTGCCTCTATGAAGGTACAAGATTTTTATGTGTAATGCACCTTTTCAGGTGGTCTAATCTCACCCTTTGGTATATACCTTCTTTCTCCATCCTATTTTAAAAACATGTAGTAGTTATCAAACCAGCCTTTTTATTTTACCAGTATTTATCAGTCCACTGAAGCTATTTTCTTGAACTAATTTTGCGCAAATTTTTCTTTTTTTTTTTTTTAATAAATAGTTAGTTTTACTTTTTGCAGGTACAAATATTTCCCTGTGGCAATGATGTTTTTTGTTTTCATTTTGTATTCTCTTATTTCCCAAATCTCCACTGTTTATTTTACTGATTAGTTTACTGATTGGAGTTTGACACCTAAACCAAACTTGGTAATTTTTACAATCATTGCTAGAAGATATAATTTGTATTTTTAAACAAATTGTATTTGCATTAAAAAATTGCCTGCCTTCCAAACAAAAATAATTGTGAAGAATTATTCATTTTCTCTTTTTTCAAAAAACTGCTGTGACATTGAAATTGTATCAAAATGCTATGAAAACATGCAGAAATTTGAAATTTATCACTTCAAATTTGATAACTTTGTGATAAAAATAATAATGTGAATTTCATGAAAAAAATTGGGTAATATGTTCTTTTTCAAACTCTTAAAAGCAACTTAGGTATCACTGAATGAATAAAGTTTTAAATATTTCAACCAGTTGTAACCATATAATAATTAGGACTGTATATAGAATTGCAAATGGGCATTAACAAAGCATTTATAGAGTATTGCAGAGGATCTTAAGACATCCTTATATTTTTTATGCTTTCCACAATCCTTACCATTCTATAACTCCAGTTTTTTTTTTTCTCCAAATGTTTGGGGTTTTTTAAGGGTATAACAGGCTAGATTTTGAATTATGTATCAGGGTAGTAAATTTTAAAAAACAAAATTCTGGGACAAATGGATTTAGATACAAATGTAAACAAAAAAAAAGTACATTTAAGGTTATAACAAGCACAGTCAGTTATGATCCTCTATAAATGTAAACAGAAGAAATGTTAACAGATGCCACTGATATTTTACAAGTAATCCAATATAGTGCTCTTGGTTTGGCAGCTTCTGACTTGAACAAAATTCTTCCCAAACTAATTTTGGGGTTTCTTTTTTAAAGACAAATATCAATATTTTTTCATTCTGTATAAAATATTTTACTTCTTTCCATTATTTGAATGTACAATTTGTGTGTTACAAATTATTACCAGTAATGGAACCATCCAAATATTTTTTTCCAACTAACAGAAAGACTGAAACTTTCATAAATGGTTTTCAGACTTCTCAGTTCATCACAAAGAAGGTTTTAACCTGAGTTCATATACACTTGTTTCCTTGTGTGTTAACTATCCCAAAAGTGCTACAAATGTAGAGCTTCGTTAATACATAAATAAGCAGTAAATCAAGGGCAGACAAGTTCCTGGTTTAATATTCAGGAGAAACGGGAAATATATTGGGCCAATCACATTTAGAGAATCAACCTTCTTATTCTGATTCTGTACTTCAGGAGTGGCTCATGCCTTTGTGAGGACAAAAAAACATAGAAACTGAAGAGGAATATTTATTTCTTCCAAAAGCACCAATAATTGGAAGCTTGAATGCCTTAAAGCCATAGCACTTTATTCTCTAAAAGAGAAATGGAAATGGAAAGTTTGAAAGTCCCACCTGATCTCATTTCTAACATTGCACTCCTTTGGCTAAGGAGTCTCCTCCACTCAATGGAAGGGTTGGCCTCTGTTACCCCGTACTTCAGGCACTATTTGAAGTAGTTGAGTCCTGCCACAAGGAAAAACTTCTCCAGGAAAAGTTCCGAGTCCAGCACAGCGATGTGGGCAGCCCGGCCTATCAACGTGTTGGCGGTGTTAGGCAGAGCGTGGAACACGTTGTGTCTGATCAAAGTGCAGTCCTTGGCCCCAATCAAAGGCTGGAGCAGGTTGTTGATCATTTCTGCGTAAACAGGACCTGAAAAAGAGTTGAGATATCACACCTACATGCCAAAGCTCCCAGATCCTCTCTTCTCTCCCAGTATCATTTAATTACAGTTGTGGTGAGAAGGAAAATGGAAGCAAGGCCAAAATAAATGTAAGGGACAGCAGTCCAGTTCAGAGGGGTGTTCATCTACTCGAGGCACTGGCCATGAGGAAGGGTCTGCTGAAGTTGCTTAGTGTGAGGGCTGGGACATCCTCAGCCTTTAATCACCTTTCCTCCACCAGAGAAGAAAATGCTCATGTTTATTTTAGGGGAGTGGGGTTGGACTCACACTGCCACTCACACTGCGGCTTCAAATGTAAGAAGTTCTGGCAGGACACAAGTCCATTTGGGTTTCTCTGGGGATGCCAGTGCAGGAAGGACACCATATAGATGGCTGAGGTGTTTATAGGAGCAGAAACAATGGCTCAGGAAACAGGTACAGATAAACGTACTGATTTGGCTGCTGTTTGGTAAAACGTCCCCAAGGAACAACCACTGGAGGATACTTGAAGAATTTCCTTTTAATTCAAGTGTGAGGGGGCATAGAAAGAGCTGTCATTTAAGTAAGGGGTAGGAAGGCAACTATGCTGATTATTGGGCCTGTGTGGCTCTTTCTGCTTCCGAAGAGTACTTCCATTTCTAGGTAATCACATAGTGAAATGGGATGAAATTGCACTGAACGTTATTCCTGGATGTGGTATCAAGCTGAAGCCATGAAACATTTTATAAATGAGGAAGACTGCTAATAACAAAAGCAACACACATAGCCTGAGCCTGCAGGAGGGCCTCTGGTAGTGTGAGTTCTCATGTGTTTTACAGATTTTATTACAAAACAATATGATTTTATATCTGTCCCTTAAATTATCTTGCAATCATTCAAACACTATTGAAAACAAAGGGAAAAAACCCGTTACTTTGGGGTGTTGAAAGAGATTTCATTATGTGTAAAAAAGGGGAGACAATACAAGTAAATCAGTAGATTACAAAAAAATATTGTCAAGAGCTAGTTCTGTTATCACTTTAAAAAAATAAAATTAGAGAGATGGGGAGGAAGCAGTAAGAAACCTTTGATTATGACCTGATTGAAATTTGTTTTCATCAGGCAAAGAGCTTCTTGAATAGTTTCTTTTATTGATTCCAGTAATTTCCTGTGGGAAACGAGCACTTTCTTCCTTATCAAATAAACATTTGAGTTTTCATCACGCTGATGAAAAACCCTTCTAATGTAATGACCTCAGCTGCACAGAAATGCAATTCTTCAACAGCTTTTGGAATATATAAAAGATCTTAAACATACCTGTGTGTCTGTCCTTAAGTGCATTTTTGCACATTTCTATTCTTGCTGAATGAAAGGGTACATATCTGTCTTGGGGTGAGGCCACTAACACAACATTTTTAAAATACTGAAGACCTGTGGCAAACATATTAAATACATTAATCAGAATTAAGCACAGTTATGAAAATGAATACAGTGCCAGCATGACTATTTCATACTCAAAGGCTTTTGAAAATCTACAGTGCAAAATAGATGATAATTATTAAAACATGCACACATTCTTAGAAAGATTCATAACAGCTTAAACACATTTCTGATGCTTCTGTGAACTGCTACTTATCAACACCCACACAGTTAATTGTATGTCAACAAATAAAAGTAAGAACTGTCTGTAAAAAAAATACTTTTATTAAACCCTGTTTTTGCAAATATTTCGACCTCTAAACAGGCTCTAGTTCAAGAATAACACAACAAATTAATAAAATTCTCAAACAAAATAGAAAGAGGGGGAAGAAAAGGAATTGCTTCCCTGGAAGTAATGAGGCCACTGATGAGCTCCTGCTGTTTGACCTGTCTATGGTCTTTTGAGAGCTCTATCATCCACATTTAACAGAAAAGTAGGGAAATTGACAATGATGATGTAATTTACTTGTCCAGAGAATATCCTGAAAACAGAAGAGCTATGAGTTTGTCCTTCATCTTTCCCTCCCTCTAACGGGAAAGTGGTCTAGAACCAGAGCCAGGGTGAATGGGGCTTTTAGCCACCTGGTCTAGTGGAAGGTCACCTTGCCCATGACAGGGGGGTTGGAACTAGATGGTCTTGAAGGCCCTTTCTATGCTTCTATGATACCACGACTGTGATTTCTAGACTTCCATGGCAAATCTGAGTATCACCACTATAATGAAAAGTCCTGCTGACTGCCTTTCCAAAACCTGACTGAAGCTGTTTATCATTTTCTTCTTGTGCAATCAAACCAACTGATTTTGAAGCTTCAGCCTGAAGCAAAAGGTAGGAGAAGGCCTAGTGAGTGTTACCATATCTAAAACCTTATGTGAAGAGGTTCAATAGGGAAGAATATTTGTGGGTTTTGTTTTGGCTTTTATTGTCATGGCAAGCATGAGGAACATTTGTTAAAGAAATTGAAAAGTAGCAGGGACTTCTCTACTTTAATAAGAAAGTTATAAATTTCTGGAGGCTTAAAGAGTGATCTGGCAATGTAGGCACAACACTGCTTCTGGCATTTCTCCCTCTGTAGGATCTCCCCACTTCTTTCAGGAGCAGGGTGTCAGAGTAGGGATATCTCCCTATGCAAGTTCATATGCTCACATAGGGACAGATCTACATCTTCAGATATTTTGCCTAAGCATCTACCCAGATGATTCTGACTTTACAGACAACTCTCTCCACATTTAAATTTCTCAATTTTCAAGGACAAGACCTGCATTTATAGTCTCTTTTATCTCCAGTCTACCAAGATAACAAGCAGAAAAATCATTTTGACTCACTACAGATGCTTGGGAATTCATTGCTTGGGAAGTTACAATATGAGCTTTTTGTGTAGACCCAATTTTATTTAAACTTGACAGTAGTAAAGCAGTCATCAACTGTATTCCATGGAAATAAGAACTAGGGAGTCAAAGGGAAAATTCAAATAGCACCAATTTACATCAACTTCCTGTCATTGATTGAGTTATGTAGCATATCTGTAAGATTTAGATGGTCTATTCATATTACCATAGTCTTTATTTCCTATTAGCAATGTACAAAAGTATGAGAAAAGAATTAAACATCAAGTAGTAAACTTGTCACTACATACTTAACACCAGTTTGCTCACACTCAGTATTAAAAATAACTCTTAAAAGAAAACAACTGCTTCAACAGAAGGATCATGCTTGAATTCTTTTCTTAAGAAAAGCCTGATTTATTTTACTTATTCATCACAGACTAAAGAATAGGAAAAAATATTCCCTATACAGACATCATTTTTTTAGTGTGAGGCCATAGATCTCTCTCTGTAGTACAGAAGTGTCAGAACAGACATGAATAAAATTTGCTCTTCATCCCACAGAGTCATATTTCCTAGAGACAAGAGATGTTAAACTTATAAAAAAAATGAAAAAGAAAAAATGGTTTTCATCTCATAGCATAAATTAAGCAATGATGGCCTGTCAAGAATGATGTTTCTTGCTTGCAGAATATAAACTCAAATGCATCTTTACTGCAGAACGAAGGCCTTATTTGATGTTAGCAGTTTGACAAAGACATTCTCTGACAACTTTCACAGAAAAAAATGCACAGATGAAATTGATATTAGATTTTTGTCAGGGCAACACTTCTAAAAATTGTGTTTAAAGAAAGATCATTAGATTTCCTGTACTCCCTGGAGAGTAGGCCAATCCAGCACAAGCCAATGGAAAAGCCCTTGGTATTTACAAAGGCACATGTAGCCCTACTCACCCGTTTTTTGGCTGAGCTGATAGAGGAAACACTTGCGCAGATCCGCGTTGTCCCTGAAGGTCAGTTGCAAAAGTGACCCTGACTTTTTCAACTTCTGCATGAGCCATAGACCTGGAACGAAAATTGGTGCATATTTTTATCCTTTGTAAATCATCAGGCAGGGAAATTAAAGACATATGCCTAAGGATAGCCCTTTTATTAATTAATTTAGCAGAAGTCTTGTTTATCCTTGTACTCCTAATTGACAGGGAAAAGAGTCTTATGAGAGAGAGGTGGCAGTTAGTCATATTTAGGGTAGATTTAGGCTATAAGGAAGAAATTATTTACAATGAGGGTGGTGAGATACTGGAACAAGTTGCCCAGAGAGGTGGTAGATGTCTCATCCCTGGAAACATTCAAGGTCAGGTTGGAAAAGGCTTGGAGCAAACTAATCTAATTAAATATATGCCCTGCTCATGGCACACTAAAGATGATCTTTAGGCTCCCTTCCAACCCAATTTATGATTCTGTCATTGTCTCATGGTGGCAGGAAAACGCTCAGGAAGACTGATCGTGGGATGTTCCATTTCCATAATTATGTTTCTTTTTCAGTTGTGGAGATGCCTCTCTGTATTTGCAGCAGAGGAGAAATTGGAGACTAAGTGGAAGCAAGCTTATGTCTCACTGCTGCATACCCCTAAACTTTCCAAGGAGCACTAAGATAGACTTTGTAGATATTAAAATGGTAAATTTTTCTGTGTGGGTTTGAAGCCTTCAGTAAATATTTTCCTCAGCTTCCGTGTACAAATCATACTGCAATAAATTCCTACCTCCACTTGTTGCCCTCTCATGCAGTCTGCCATGGACCACAGCCAGACAAAGCTCTCCCATCAACTCTTACCTGTACTAACCAAAGTGCTGTTGTTGTAGAGGGTTCCCAGGTGAGGCCCAGAGAGGGACAGGAAGGTGTGTAACTTGTTGAGGTAATAGCGAAACCTGGGGCGAGTTAGTACAGATCGAATGATGACATTCCCAAGAGAATGCCCAATAAAACTGTTGGGAAAGAAATAATTACATTACCATTAAACCCATCTGTGTTTTCTTTAAATTAAACATAAGGATGGCACAAATGGCTCAGGGTGGGGACTCTATCAGGGCTTTCAATAAGAACCTTTAGTTATCATTTCATGTTTTTTTCAGTCTACAAGATCCTCTTTCATCTATAACAATGTAAAAATTAGTCTCACTAATTGAATGGCTTTTGACACAGGGCACTTTAGGAAAAGCTAATTTCACTGGTTGTTGTTCATGTAACTCAAACAGTTACAGACTATTAGCTATCATAAAACTTACCTTATTCGTGATATGGAGAGGTTATACAACTGGATATGCTGAATAATTTCATCCAACAATCGGTCAGTCATTGTATCAAAATCAGCAAAAGTATCAGTCTGGTGAAAAATGAAATGAGTTCATGAATTAAAATATATTACACATATTGCAGACTGATATTATTTTCAAAGCCAAGTGGAAGCAGAAATGTAACAACCAGTGTGAATTTTCTTTATACATGCTCAAGGGGAAAGAAGGGAGATTTTTCTCAGTCTCCAGGTCCTATTTTAAATAGAAGTTCTCCTTTGAGAGAGGTTGCTGAGTGATTCCAGAATCATAAGCATGATACTAAAGCAGCCTAACTTGACACTGGTGAGAACTGCTAATGCTCAGCTGCTCTAGATACCAGGCTCTGCACATGGAAGAAAAGCTTTTGGCATTTAGGATTCGACAGATTACTGCAATAAAATACTTTACAGGATTATACAATGACATGAGGGTTGTGCTGATGCTAAGGATGTCACCACAAAATTATTTGGCCATCTTAATCAAATATTGTGTGTTTGTTATTCAACACTCATCAGTAAGAGAATGAGTGCTAGAGACAGATGAATAATTTGTTGCTTGCAACAGTACTGCCAGTTGTGAGACAATAAAAAAGGCAATATATTTCCAGTCTATACAATTACAGGCAGATCTTATTCAGAAGTTTGTAATTTGGCAATCCAACAGGACTCTAAATCAAACTCGTAACTAATGAGATGCCACAAAACAATCATCAAATGTTGGAACAGCTATTCAGAGCAAAGATATGAGTAATTAATGCTTTTGAAACATATCAGTAATTAATGCATTTGTGACACAACTCATCTTGCTAATTGCAGCTCTTGCAAAGGAAAACATGAGCATATTCACTTTGCAATAGAGACTTAAAACAAATGTTCTCACAAACTACAAACAGTCCACTAGCCTTCTGCCTGTTTGTTGTGTCTGCATTGATAATTAATGATTTCCTCCTAGGCTCATTATCCCAAACCTTTCAGGTTGTTTAAAAGTGCAAGCATATCAGCCTGAATGTTAATCATAAACAAAACATGTCAAGTGTCATATTTCACCTGATTATATCTCCATCTTTTACTATCATTTCAGCCTGACTGAACTTGTTAAATGCATCACAAATGAATGCCTCAAAAAACTGATTTGAACTTTTCTCTATAAGGCAAAACAGCTAAATGACTGATTTCTTGGGTCATTTTCAGGGTGATTCTCAGAGAAGGGAAAAGCAGTGACAAAGTGTTTTTCAACATTAAAATAGCCATCAAGCTACTCAGGTTCCACTTCCAGTACTGTGAGAACTTCCCCACCTTCCCAGACAATAAGATCTTTAAATAGTTTCTCTTATGGACTCAGGATAATGTTAAATACAGATGTTGTGAGATGTTTTATTATCTTAAAACATTCTCTTCTCCTGGAAAAGGCCTTGATGGAAGTATGAAGTGGTCTCTAGTGGACTATTTTCACCTTGTTTATGTTCACTGTGCAGGTCTGCTGCTGACAGAGCCCTGCATTGGAAGGTGGCAAGTTCACAGACTTACACGAACCAGCCAATTCAAAATATAAAAGCTGTTGACAAAGAAGGTTAGAAAGTTTTAACTCAGGTTTCTCAGGTACTCATAAATCAGAATATTGTTTCTGACTGCACAATGGAAATCCTTATCTTGTGCATAAAGTTAGGCCTCTGGTCATAAATATGGCTCCACTGCCAAGAAAAGCACAGGATTCATTTCTGTTTCTCTGCCTAGACCAGCAATCAATTTTTCTGGAAGACATTTCTTTACCATTCAAGGAAATAAATCCCACAATCGCTGCAACAGGAGAAACAATGGCTGATGCAAAGGGAGCTGACAACACCGGCTGGATATTCCACATCCTCCAGAGAATTTAACATCACTAAACTTGCTCTTTTCTGTTGGTGCGGTGTTGCAGAGGCACCAGGCTGCCAAGTTTGCAAACTGGCAGGATAAATACATTTTCTTCCTCTAAGGTCTAGTTCAATTACTGCTAATGTCATTGCCTTTGACTTTAATGCCAGGGATATTTTCCAATAGGTTTGAACACCCTATCAAATTAGACAGGATTGGAATCAGGCCTTTGCACTAAATACTACATAAAACTCGCTGACTCCCCAGTGCTTTTGTTTCACTCAGCTGGTGAAATGGCTTTTGCTGAAGGCACTTTCAGCTATCTAAAGGAAGACAGAAATTAGCTCTGTACTACCTGATTTCTTTCAGACATTAGGAAGTCCAGTTTTCCACCAGGAAGTCCCAGTTCTATAAAAGTCTTTACCAGCCGCAGATCTGCACTGTTACCTAGGAACAAATGACACTTTATAAGATGCAATTCAACAGAAGAATAACCAATACAGAGTCAATGTAACACAACAACCCTGACACCATGGAGCTCTTGCCAGGTGTTGCTAAGAAAGTTATCACACCTCAGGATCATGCACTGAAGTAGTGGGAGAACAGGAATTCCCACAGCCAGCCCAGGTGGGCTGGACCTCACCTGCTGCTGTGGGTGACTGCATAAATATTGGGGAAGAAAAGGCAGAGATCAGAACAAGAATAAATCTGTTCTCTATTTGCTGAACAGCAGAAGTAAGACAAAAAGACAACAAGCTGAGGTGAGGACCCCAGAAACACTTTAATACCTGTGCTGGGCTATAGGTCTGTCCCATCAGATGCAGAGTGGCATCTACAGAATGAGGTGGTGCTGAAACACTGTCAGGCCCCTAATATTTTGAGAGATGCCTCATTCTGTGCTAGGAAATTCCAAATATCCAAATTTCTTCTGAAATACCTCACATGAAGGGCATTCCTGCTACTGAGGGAATCAATGGGAAACAGTTCTTGCTCAAGCCACTGTTTTCCTTTTTCTTTTCTTTTTTTTTTTTTTTTGAGATTTCAGAGCCTCTCCCACTTGTTCTCTGTAGTTTTAGTGTTAACATCTACAGCTTTCTAATTGATATCCATAATTTGTCAAGAGAAATTTCACATTTAACATAACTGTTTCCTGCTTAGAAAACATATACTTTAAAAATCCCAGGACCTGCTTCCTCTGAAATGAAGAATGATTTTTATTCTCTCACTTTGTAAATTTAGCCACTATCCAATCTATAACAGTGTTTTAGGTATTTAAATAACATTTTTCTCCTGGGGTCATACTGCAAAAAAAACCCCAAGCATCTGTGGAAGGACAAGGAGTTACTGTAATGCACTCTTTCTGTACACGGGACGATTGATGTGTTTTGGTGTAAACTTCTGTTTGAAAAAACAAACGCAAAAAAACCAACTAACCAAAAACCCCAACAAAAAAAACAAGCAAAAAACCTCCCAAAACCAACCCAAAACCAGGTAGCAAGACCATATATTAGTAAGAATATTTAATATTCTCCTAGATCCTTTATTACAAGGGACTGGATAGCATATTAAGGAATAAATACTTAGCTAAAACAAATACTTAGACTCTCCAGTCTTTCATATTTGCTGAACATCTGTCTTCTTTTTTAATTTACACTAAAATGACTTACAAACAGCAATTCTTCCTGGCCTTACCATCCAATCCATGGACACAGACAACCAGGTGAATTCCATCTTCCAAATTTTCTTCCTCTTCCTCTGGTGGAAAATATGGGATATCAGAAGCTAGTACAGATAAGTCACTGTACAGAAATCCTTCAATCTTCATTTCTTTTTTAAATTTTTCTTTGGCCTGATAAAAACTGGAGAATATATTAATTAATCACAATAGAACTGGGTGTTCAGCAAAAGACCTTCAAATTAGAAATGAGGAGGCTTGTCTTTGCCAGAAATTATGTTTTCCACTTTCAAGTAGAGACTGGATGCAATTCCTTATCTATCAGGACTGAGAGAAGTCAGAATGAAGGGAAGAAACTCTGTTTCTGAGTAATTTGGCTCAAATATAGGGAATAGCTAAAGTGAATTAGCAACTCATACTTGCCAGAGAAATGAAAGCGTAGCAAACAATAATTTTCTGGTCACATAAAATGAGATTGAGGTACAGGATTGGCAATTTTGCCTCTTAACAATGTCATTTGCCTTAGAGGTACTGAAATACAAAATGCATAATTTTGCTACCATCAGATGCACTTATAGTCAGGTAGAAGGTGTTCTCCTCCTTCTTCAAGCTAGAGCTAAAGGTTCATGCACTTCATGTGGTAGATATTTTGGGGGTTATTTGGTTTTGGATTCTTTTGAAAGCTTTTAGTAGCATTTAGAAGAACATCTCATTGCTGAAAGAATTAAGATAACACCTTTCCTACCAAAGGTATAAATTGAAACCTAAATTCACCCTGAAACATTCTCCTGGCTGAAGATGCCAAACTCTTCAGTGGCTTTTTGACTTAGTAAAACTTTGCCAGATAATTTAGGAATTAATAATCACAATGTGAGTGTAGAATTAAGTAGAAAATTAGGACAGATCAGTTTAGGAAATATAACCTTTAAAAATTGGGGATATCTTAAGGCAACTTCGTATAATTATAGAATCATTAATTTTGGGAAAGACCGCTAAGATACTCAAGTCCAATGGTGAGCAATTACTTACATCAGCCCAACTAATTTTAAGGCATGCAAGAATTTAAAAAAAAATTGCTTTTGGACCATGAATCTGGAAGCCTTGGATTCAAGTGCATGAATATATGCTCAAACGTTCTGTTTCACGAAGAAGAAACAAATTCTGTGCTTAGATTTGTCAGGACTTAAGCATGATGTATAAAACAACTTTAGGACGTTTTCAAAAGAATGAAAACAAAGCCTTGGGTTGAAAATGAATGTACATGCAGACAGCCAACACTTTGGCAACTGAATGTCTTGAGAAATTTCAGTGCTACTGTTTTTCATCAGCACAGTAGAGGCACCAAACTATATTGGAAAAATAGAAGTGCTAGTGTGCCAATCTGTGAATTGGGCCCCTGTGATATCAAGGTCACAGCATGGCATTTTTTCATTGGGCAATGAAGCAAGAAACAAAAATAATGCCTCTTCTTCAGCTATCTATGGTTCCAATTCTCCCATTTTTCTAGCTTGAGAAAGTGAAGTTGAGACATATCAGCCAATCTGAATTCCCCATTTCATAGTTTAGCTACTGAGTGCAATTATTAAAGCAGAAGAGTAAAACCGTCTGTGGCACTGTCACAGTGAACTGACTCGCTGGGACCAATACTCTGGTATTGGTAGCCTTGATTTCATGAAGGAAGGTCAGATCTCAAAGGTTATTTAGTCACCTAAACCCCACATTCTCATTTCATTCATGAGAATGAAAGACCTGATGTCTTTGGTAATCTTGGTCTCTCTGTGTTTTCATCCTTCATGTCTATTCAGATTATTTATTCTATATGAACCATTTGTCTGCTTAGATTATTTACACTGAAATTCCTCAGGCAAGTGTCTCAAATACAAGCTTCCTGCATGCCTAGTGCAGCAGGGTCCTGAACTGTGTCAGGGTTACATGAATAAAGAAATGAGTCGTTCTTACTTCAGCATCCTTTCATTGGTCTCTTCATCCACCTCATCTGCATTAGAACAGACGACCCCGAAGGAGCCCAGTGGCTGGCGCGTGATGGGGAACGCAGCCTGCTTTGCTGAGGAGCCCGCCATGCCTGGGGTCTCTTTGAGCACAGAAGAAAAGGGAAGACAGGTGGCTGTGCAAGAGACAGACAGGTTAACCACATCAGCAGCCTTTCTGCCTTCCAGGGCCACTCCCTCTGTGGTGGCCAAAGGAAACCCGGTGCCATTCGCTACGAGTTTATTCTCTTGGCCGCTGGGCTCCTGAGGATGTTCAGCCTGGTGGGACCTTGCTGCGGGGTCTGCTGAGGCAGGTGAGTCATTGAGCTCAATTTCTTGCAATCCCTGCATTTCTGCACACACTGCTGGGCTCCCATCAGCGAGAGAGCTGCCACGTTCTCCTCGCAGTGAGACAAATTCAGTGGAGGTTTCTGAAGGAGCTGTAACAGGATAGCAAAAATCTCGTACCACCTTTCTGCTTTGTGAAAAACTCTCCTGTAGTGAAATTTTACTATTGGAGGAGCCTTGTGGTATTTTTAAACTGTCCGGCTTAAGTTTATCCTTTGGATCCTCCATGCATGTATCAACCTTATCTATATTTTTGTCCAAGTAATTACAAGCCCTTGGTGATTTTAAGCTGCACTCACCATTGCTTTCCAGTGACAGGGACTCAGAGACCTTATCTTGGAGCTGCTTCGGACAAATGGGTGATCTTGTATTTTCCAAACTACAGCAAGTCTCTGAAAAATCTTTCTCCTCCTCCCCTTGTAACTCAGTGTTACTGCTACTGTGTTTGAGGAGGAGTTTGGGATGTCTTCTTGGTTCTATTTGTCCTCTTTCAGTGGTGGTTTGATGCTCAGAAAAGTCCATGATTATTTTTGCATCTTTATCCTCTGTTTCCATGCAGCTTCTTAAGTTTTGATCTGAATCTCCTGAGGCGGCTTCACTGTGTTTTGATATATCCACCTCCTCTGTGGGCTCTTCTGGGCTACTAATCTGAGGAGCAGAGACAGATTTTGTCAGTTTGGTAAGCTCCACTTCCCTCTCCTCTTCCTCAAAGGGCAAAGAGCTAATCGATGTGAGTGATGCTTGGATTCCACTGGGCAAGCTGGTGTTGCTCTCCGTGTGACCACCCTCCAGGGAATTCCGGTGGATGGCGTGCCTTCTCACCAAGTGGTGCAGGATCTCTCTGTCACTGGGCAGCTCCAGGGCCCGGCCACGAGCATCAGACCATGCCACTGAGCTGGGTTCACTCTCAATGCCTGAATCAGATATTATGGAGGAAGATCTTTTTATGACCCCTGACATCAGGGTAAATTCTTCACTCTCCTCACCTCGTTGCTCCTTTGTGACTAATTTCACTTCACAGCTGTGTGAAGGCAAAGCTTTCAAAACTGGGAGATGAGCCTTGGTGTCTGCATCCTCTGGTTTTCCAAGACTGGTCAGTTCATTTAGTGCAAGCTCAGATGAAGTGAAATTAGTTTCAGGATGACCAAATTCATCTAATTCATGTATTTCAGTCCTGTCTTCCGAGCCATCCGTTCCACAGGCTCCGCACTCATACTGAGCACTGACAATTAACACAGGCTCGCTTTTGTGAGAGTCCTTATTGCTGGGTTCCATGTCTCCACAGGCAACATCTGCCTCAAGTCTATTATCTTTTAATAAAACTTCTTCAGAAGTTTTAAAGTCTTCTGACGTATGTTTTGTATTGCCTGGCTCTGAGTCAGAAGCAGTTTCCTCTGTTGAAACAAAAATATTTTCAGGTTTCCTTTGGCCTTCTTTGTTTGCTGTACATACCTGAGATTTGGAGTGCTGGTTTAAGCCCTTTGCAGCAGCTTCAGTACTGCTGTGTAGGCATGAGGAATTCCTGTTTATCCTGTCTGTGTGTATTAGTGGAGTATCTTTCCCAAATGCAGTGGCATCATCTGATGCACAGTCTTCATTTTCCTGTTTTATATCCATTTGAGTATTTGGAGGAATCTCAAACTCTGGGAAAACTTCCAAATTCTGATCTGAAAAAGAGAAAGAAAGAAAGAAAATAGTATGGCCTGTAAGACAATAAAAAATAATCCCAAAAGAGTTGGGAGACTTTGCAAAGGGATTTTAAAGTCTAAAATATTATTCTATACATTTATATTATAAAAATTATACATGCATTAAAGGCATATAACAAATGCACATGTCAGAGTGCATTTAATTAGAGTTATACTTACTGAACAGTTATATTTAGGCTAAAGAGGACAATATTAATAAAATACACTTTTCTCAGTATAACTGTGCCTATACTGCTAGTTTTTAGAGCACAGGTAAGGAAACAAAATGGATACTTTTTTTATTCCTGGTGACATTCAGCATTGTTCATAGCACAGCTCTTACTTTGAATGTTTAATATTCAGTTTAATACTAATTGTAAAATAATTTTAAAAATTTATGCAGTAGAATAACTGTGGAAGAGAGAAGATTTTGTATCACAGGCTATATTCACTAGACTGTGGACACTTATAATATTAATATCTACTACTTCCTTAGTAATCTTAATGATTGAGTGAAAAGAAAAATGCAGTAAGGGCAATGAAGTTTTACTAAATAACTAAGGATCTAAATAATTTCTTAATTAAGAATTTGATTTGGATGCTCAAATGGCAAAATATTTTTTGGAAGGCAATGCTGCCTTTTAGGGGAGAGCGACACTTTACACTGAAATTGTGGGGTTTCGTTTTGAGATTTCTTACCACTAGATGGCATAATGTGAATATCAGTTTAGTGCTGTTTTTTCCTTTAAATTAGTAGCAAAAATCCAAAAGATCTGATTTTCTTTCTAGATTTTCCATTCAGCTCTTTTTAAAAAAAAAAAAATCTTAATTTAAAGATCAAAAATTGAAGGAAATACTCTATTAGGGAAAACACTAACATTCAGCTGTATTACTTATGGGGTCACACTCTCTTCTGAGCTCATGAGCCCAAGGGATGTGAGATTCCTTATCCCAAGCTGAGGAAGGACCTCTTTCAGCCCAAGCTGTCTCATGGAGCTGTGCCCTGTGGTGTTTCACTCACCTTTGCAAGGCATGTCTGTGTACCTGTCTTCAAAGATAATTGGGAGTGTGTTCCAGTCCCCATCGATGTCCAGGCACTCTGCTGGCAGCGGGGGCATGCTGGTGAAATAATCCGAATTACGAATTTCTGTAGAAATCTGTGCGTGGCTCTGGATCCTGGCAGCAAAACACAAAACAAATTGAGTGCTTCAGTAGTTACTGTGCTGTTTCTCCAGCACTCCTGCAAGCCCAGATTCACAGGCAGAGGACAGAATCAATATGTTTAAAGGGAGAGGGAAGCAGTATTGCATGATGGGTGGTGCTCAGCACTCTTAGAAGGTTTCCATCCCTCAGTTAGAGATACCTATAACTTGCACAGTCCCTTCCTGAAAAGCCTCAGTGTTTTTGAAATTATACCAGATCCCACTGCCACAGGCTCCTGTTAGCTGCCATAACCCATTGCTGTCCTCCCAAGGGCCTTGGCTGCTGGCTGGGACTGGGTCACTCAGCTGGTTTCTGGTCAGGAAATGAGGTCTGTCACTCTGGCTCTGGTCAGGGTTTCAAAACCCAGATGCAGGAAGCAATAGTCAAAAATGTGGTTGAGCAGCACAAAGAGGAGCACAGCCAAGAATTATGCATGGTAAGTCCTCTATCTCACTTACACTAGATCTCAGAGTACTCACAGAGAGGTGTCTCACACATGTACCAATCTGAAAGAGCTAAGGCACATTAATTCAGCCACTGTCTCTTGGCAGAGTCACAGAATCATGGAATAGTTTGGAGTTGAGAGGACCTTCAAGATCTCCTTCTAACCCCCTTGACATGGGTAGGGCCACCTTGCATCAAACCAGGTTGCTCAATCTGGCCTTGAACTCTTCCAAGGATGGGGCAGCCACAACGTTTCTAGTGCCCCACCACCTTCACAGTAAAGAATTTCTTACTAATAACTAATCTATTAGAAGCCATTCTCCCTTGTCCTATCTCTACATATCCTTGTAAAAAGTCCCCTTGTTTTTTTGTAGCTCTCCCCCCCATCTATTTCCATCATTTGGGCCACAAAAAATGCTACCTGGCTGTCCTCAGTGAATGTGACATTAAACTGGCAGATGAATATGTGTTCATCTATAGTAAATACAATATTTTTTATCTCTGATGACCTTTCCTATTTAAATATTTGTATAAAAAAAGGGGGAAGAAACATGAAATACAAAGAATAAGGCAAAAAGATTTTCATAGATGGTCAGCTGAAAGCAAATCTGTTCTTAATTTTAAAGCCATTACCCCTTGTCTGATTACTATTTACCCTTGTGAAAAAGATGAATAATTGACATTAAAGTGGGTGAGAAGAATTATTTTTGTCTTTAAGTTTTTGGAGGGTATGCAACCTTCTAGAGGCAACCATCCTGTGCCACACCCAGCCTACTGGAAATGGTGTGTCCTCTTCTGCCTAAGCAGTCAAATTCTCCCAGGTACATACGTGCACAGCCTCACTCAAACCCACAACAGCATGAAGGCAAAAACAGCTCTTGTCTGGTGAGAAGGGAAAAAAAATGGGGAAAAAATCTTACTGCTTGAGGTGGTTGCACAGCACCTGGAACACTGAGCACTGATCTCAGCTGGAGACTCTGTGAACCCAATTAATAATCCCTACTACCACTCCCAATACTAATAACACTCTGACAGCCAAAAAGCTGTTTTTCCAACTACATTATCTAGCAAATTAAGGAAGAAAACCTGACTCTGCCATGAGGCCTGTATAGACCAGATTTCCTACATAGACCAATTATTTTTTTTAACTATTTGGGTTTTGTTTTGTTTTGTTTTGGGGTTTTTTTGTTGGTTTTTTTTTTTCTTACTCTCCTTGATAATCGCTGAGAAAAACATTATGTTTATCTGTAGGAAATGGGTTACTTCTGTGACTGCCTGGAGAAATGGAAGCACTTTGTGCAATTAGGCTTTCCCCTGTGCAGGGTTATGTTTGTTTGAACGGGGCCATGAGCATCAGTGTCCTCACCCCAGGATCTTGACATGGGGTTATCCTTGTACACAGCTCACTAAAATCCTGACATGGGAGAGCCAAGTGAACCCAGCTGGGACCCTGCAGCCATGGTGTTGCTCTAATTTGGCAGGACAAGGCAGCCTTGTACAACCCATCCACTAATGAAGTCATGGCCCTTTCCATCAACACCGAATCACCCTTAAAGTCCCCAGTGACAGCTCTGAGGAAAGCAATTTTCTCCTTTGCACTAGGTCAGAAGCAAATGTCTCCCTTAAAAATCATCATTGCCACTGAACCTGATGTCACGGCCTTTCAGCCCCTTCTGAAAGATGGGTTTCACATTGGTAATGTTGTGGTCTGCCCACTGTGACAAATAGTCTGGATAACCTTCATTACTCAGAAATTCAAATCTGAGCATCTTTCTTTGAACTCTGCCTTCAGGGGTCAGGTCCTGAGTATCATCCAAGTGCTCCACTTGGGTTCATGGGCTAAAACCAAAGGCAGAATTTGCCCTGTTGTAGCTTTAAGACTGGCTCCTCATACTTCACAATTTGGTTACAAGCAGGAATTGTCCAGCAAAAAGAAAATATTTACCTTGGAATGGCTTAGATCATATTTTTATGAATGCAGCCCAGTGCAATGTTTGTTTTCCTGGTCTTTTTTGCATATTTTGTTGCTAATTAATTATCAGCCCTGAGCTGACATCACACCCATGTTTTCTCCAGCTAACATGGTGCTATTTCCTATTCCTCCACCGCTATCTCTAGTCAACATCCACATCTTTGCACTGTCTGTTTAATTCTCCTGTCTGCATTTAAATATCCCTTCTGCTAGAGAGAGTAGGGCTGGACTAAACAATAAAATGATCTATAACTGCCTGCACCAAAATCTATATTAGGGATGGTAAAAAGCAAATTCGTAAAGATTTGTTAAGATTTGTTGCTTATCAACAGTTATTTCCCACTAAAAGTACCAGTGTTGGATTTGGTGCATTTAGTTTAGGAAGTTAAGTGAAGAATGGTATAAATATATATATGTATATATATATGTATATATATATATATATATATATATATATATATATATATATATATATATATATAAATTAATTATTTCTGGGGCCTGCCTGATCAGTCTCTTACTTTGGAAACTCATTTCAATAAGTTTACAATATGGAGCTAAAACAAATCCAGTGACCTCTCTAGAACCAAATTCCTTCATACCCTGCAGAAAAAAAAAGATCTCTTGATTGCAAAATATTTTTAAGTAAATTTTTAGCAATTCCAGAGACATGGGAGTGTTAATGGGTTACTTACAGGCCTTCCTGGAACATGAGCACAGCAGGTTTCTGGTGCTCGGTGTAGAAGAAGGCTTCTGAAAATCTCCTCACCTAAAAGGGAGAGACACACAAATTAATTAAACCTAAGGTCTGCTGAAGGTGACAAGTACCACCTTCTATCTATCAGGACCAGATTCTTTAGTGTTGATATTAAAAAAGAGGTCAATTCTGCTTCATTTTCCCAGACCAGCAAAAAATATCGGGTGTTGCATGTTTTGCAGTGAGGTAAGAAGAGTCCCTTGACAATAAATCAAAGTTTGATTATCTGCATCTTCTGACTACTTTTCCAAAAGCTGTCAAATTTACCATTTCCCTCTGTATTGTTAAAGCGGGGAAGATTTATTTCCTTTCCCAGTGTGCAAAAAGCAGTAGTGGAGTGACTTACTAAATTAGAACAATTCATAATTGATTGTCTCTTCTACGGGAACATCCACAGTGACACTCAAACTACCACAGTAACAATGGAATTCTTACATATCAGTCCAGAGGAGAATAATCCCTATCACAGTAGAAACACACCTGCTTAAGTCATGATGCTCACAAACTGAGGGCTCTTCCAATCCCTTCATGGACATTGGATCTATTCAGTGTTGGATAATCAATTACAAAAGAGCCATGAATCTGAAGTGGCTGGCAGAGCACAGAGTGTGAAATAAGCTATAAAAAATTCAGTGCTGTCATCTGCCCTGGAATAAGCTTTGAGTTAAAATGAATCAAGCATAATATGCAATCAAATGTACTGAGCTGTTAAACTGCAGCCCATAGATTCCTAATAATAATTGTAAAAGTGACCTCTGTTACAGAAACAGAAAATGGCAGCAAAAAGCATATGTCAGAGCATCTCAGCCTGTCCCTTAATCCAGCTAGGCTTTAGCAAACGGCCTTATTGAACAAAGGACAAGCATCCCTTCAAAGAGACTGTGTCTTAACAGTAGGACTTTCCATTTAGGGCTCCCAAACTGTTTTCCAGAGGTGAAAAAGTATAAATACACACAGCTTATATGGGGAGGAATCAGAGCATACAAAGTTATGTAATTTGACAAAGGTCAAGAAGACAGCTGGCATCAGTCGAGGCTGGAACAAACCACAGAGATTCACCTTGCTGGAGCTGGGAGCAGGCAAAGTTGGGTCCTTTGGCTGAAAGCCACCCAGGCCCCCTCAGAGTCAAGGGAGATCTCATCAGAATAACCAGGGGAGTTTCAGCCTCAGGCACTGAGCCATCTCTACCTGAATTTTATGCCCCATTTTGTAAGCTCCAGAGGAGAGAGGTCACTCTGATCTCCACTGACTTTGACAGGAGCAAAACATAAGCTGAGGTGTCAATACCTACACTGCACACTGCTAATGCATGGGAGGTGAATCCTGCCCTTTTCTCTACTGTCCCTGCTCTAATGATTAGATCAGACTTTGAGTTCAGCTCAGGTGATGTGCTGAATTGGTGTCTGGTCAATAACCAAGAACATCCTGATGGAAGACAGAGCAGTTGCTGAACTAATCAGATAAGCAGATCTGACAACATTCGCTCAAATGACAAGTAGGTTTGTGCCTTCTTTATTACCAAGTACAAGGAGCAATTTCAACATCAACAATATTAATATTTTGTTGTGTGCATTTTACTGTGGGAAAGAAAAATAGGTGTATATATGACAGTGAAGAAAACAAATCCATATTCCTTATGGTAGCTTTGTGAAACCAGTTGAGATGAAATTGTGTTTTTTATTTGTCACTGGGATGTTTGGGGTTTTTTTAAACAAGGGCTTATGTTTCATGGATATCTATCAAGTATAGGTGACATGTACCCTTCCCACCCACCTTCTGCTCTATGTCTGATTCTGGTGTTCCAAGTCCACTCATTTTACATAGGATCCTGGGTCACACAAAATCAGCGGTCTTCATTACAGAGATTGAAATCTGTAATTTCAAATCCTGGGCTTCAACTCTTCTTCCCCTCCTCTTCAACTCTTGTTGTGCTCACCCCATTTTATGTAAATAATCATTGAGGCAGAATTGGATTGGAAATATACGTCCAGATAAATCTCTAATGTTTATCAGAAGGTAACCATTACTGAACTTACTTTTAACTAATTAACATTACCCTTAGCATGTGATGTTCCTGAGTCAGATAAGCTGTGACTTCAGGATGGAGTGTTGCCACCTCCAGGAACTGGGTCCACAGGGCCAGGAGGTGAGAGCAAAGCCAGGCGAGGTCCTTGCTTATCTGCTCTGCTATCTTCTCTGGATTGCTCTGCAGCTGGAGGACAGGAAGGAAGTTATGAGATCAAGAAAAAATTATGAAAAAGTCTGTATATCTGATTACATCCTTTTAGGAACAGCAGCAGCAAGAAAAAATTCTCTTGATTTAGGAATATTATTACTAAAGCTACCATTTTCAGTTATTTTACTCCAAATAAAGCAGATGTGACATTTTCTTTTACTCTTTAAAATCACATATTTTAGAGCAAAGGGTCTCAGCTAGTCAATTAGAGAGCAAGTAGTGGGAACAGATAAATTTTTGCAGACATTTTACTGCAGGTGTAGGAACTGGGAAGAAAAAAATCAAACGTGGGTTCCAAATTATCCACCAGATGGTGCTGAATGCTCTGAAATAATAAGCCATAGCCAAGCTCCCTTATCAAGAGGATCTCTCAGCCATGACACATTAGAATACAGAGGGGTGGTTGAGGGGGAACCAAACAAGAAATCTCAAACCAAAACTCTGTGTCCTCAGCACACGATGAAAACAGACATTCCAGAGCGTGCTGTTCCTGTGTCCCACACTAGAACATTCTGGGTCTCTGTGTGCCCTCCTGCTCTGTGCTACAGCTCTGTGAGAAAGCAAAGTCTCTGCACATCAAATTTCCTCATTTCACAATTTTATAGAGTCATAGAATCGTAGAATGGGTTGGGCCAAAGATCATCCAACTCCCTGCCATGTGCAGGGACACCTTCCACTATCCCAGGTTGCTCAGAGCTTCATCCAGCCTGACTTTGAACACTTCCAGGGATGGGGTATCCACACCTTCTCTGGGCAACCTGTGCCAGTGTCTCACCACTCTCACAAGAAAGGATTTCTACCTAATATCTAATCTAAACCTGCCCTCTGTCAATTTAACACCATGCCCACTTGTCCTAGTGCTACTGACCCTTGTAAAACATCCCTCTCAAGCTCTCCTGTAGCCCTTTTAGGGACTGGAAAGTGTTAAATGCTCTCCAGGCTGAACAAACCCAGCTCTCAAGACAACTTGTTAATTTCTTTAATGAGAGACAGACATTGTGTTTTACCTCCATGTTGATCACCAGATTTTTTTTGTTGTTGTTGTTTTTGTTAGAACTGCTCTCTAGCTGAAAGCTTGCTTATTTTCCACATTTTATTATGCAGGTAGTTTCCAGGTTGGTGACACTGCAAACTAAGCCATGATTAAAACCAAATTGTCGGTGCGTGAGAGAAGCAGAGAAAATTTGTGTGGATAAAACAGATATTGCCACTGTGTTTACATTGTTTGGATGCTATTCTGTTTTAATGACTTGTCCAGACTTGGCACAAGCTCTAGCACTGCTTCTGGTACAGGAAAAATCAGGGGGATACTGGGAAACAAAAGATCTTGCCCAAACATTTCCCTTTGCAGAGTCAGGGCACTACTTTGTTTATGGCATTCAATTTTATAAGCTGTATGTCAGTGTTAATTTTTTATTCGTTAAGTCAGTAAGCTATTCCTTACATCATAAACTGAAAGCTCACTCTTCAAGCAAGATGCATTATTAATGTAAGTCATCTTAGAAATAGGTGTGTGATGGCTATTTTTCTAGTTTATTGGTTGTCAAATGTTTGAATTCATAAGGAAGGGAGGGAGGAAGAGAAGGAGGAAAGAAAGGAGGATGGAAGGGAGGAAGGGAGGAAGGGAGGGAAGAAGGGAGGAAGGGAGGGAGGAAGGGAGGGAGGAAGGGAGGGAGGAAGG
>JAHLSL010000011.1:4354953-4374984 GCA_025920805.1 Petroica traversi | reverse complement strand
GAAGGAAGGAAGGAAGGAAGGAAGGAAGGAAGGAAGGAAGGAAGGAACTATTTCTAATTGTGATAGTCTTATTGCTCTGACAATTAGTCCAAAAGGAGACTCCAAGACTGTGATATCTGTCCTATACCCTTACAACTCCTAAATCTAGTAGAGATGAGCCAAATAAGTCCTGCTTCTCTAAATCAATTTTATGTAAAATCAGATTTCCTGCAAACTATCAAAGCCAGGACTTAGAGGTAATAAATTTGTCATTTCAAACAGTTTTTAAGCCATGATTGACAAACATTAGCTCACAATTTGTAACAGGAGTGCAAATGCATTTCTCATTTGTTTTGGACTCATCTTCCTTCCATTAATTGTTAAAAAAATTCACTTCCCCAGGGAAGTGCTGGAATCACCAATCCTGGATTTTTTAAAAAAAGTTATTGGGTGGGACCTTATTTATATGGTTTACTGGGCATAGTGATATTCAGTCAAAGGATGCACTTGATGATCTTGGAGGTATTTTCCAAACGTAATGATTCTATGATCCTATGATAAATAAAATATATGAAATCTCTGATTCTAAATATTTTTTACAGTGATCAGCTGGTGCTTGCATTTCTTCCTGATACTCTTGATGACTTGTCTTTGTCTCATTTGAAATAAACTTGGCAGAAGCAAGTTCAAGAGAGTAGTTCAGTAATTTCTGTGTCAAAATCACTTTTTTTTGCTCCCATAAGCTTCCAAACACATTTAGGTATTTTTATTTGAAAATAAATGGTTGTACAACCTGCCAAAGTATCTTTTCTCCTGTCAGTAGAAAAGCTATAATTGCAACCTATCCCAAATAATTTTTCTTTTTTTTTTTGTCATACTGACACTCAGGGCGAGGCTCACTGAAGGATGTTAGAACAATCCAGCTGGTGACTTGTTAAAAGTGACAGGGACACCTTATACATAACTAATCGAATTAAGTGAAATAGTTGGAGGAAGAGAAACAGTAAACAAACTTTTTGATGGCACCAAATCCTCTTTTTCCCTGCTCTTATATGTGACTGGGGTGTCTCAGTGCACTTGAAAAATGAACATGAAAAACATAGGGCAGGTTCTATTGAAGGAAATACCTGCAGCTCCATACAAAGCTGGGATAATGTCTCTTCCACAGATAGCTCCTCTGGGGAAAGAACAGAAAGAAAGACATTAGGTTTGAGAACCGTGGATGTGAAATATTGATGCCCTGCTGTTTATTCATGAGAGAAATTGGTCATTTGGTATTCTTGCCTGACAGACAGGTTTCTGTTTGGGTATGGGCACTCTGCAACCCACTTCATACAGAGCAGGTGCAATTTCTGCTTATGCAATCTGGACTAAGAAATCATAGAAAATCTTGGGTTTTTTGGTGACAAAGACAACAGAATTTGACTTTTTGTTGACTCTCTTTTACTAGAAGTTTGATTTGTAGTCTTTGGTATTTATGGCCAGCTGTAGAACTGAATACAGTCTGAGCAAATGATGTGCAAGGAATGGTTGTCCCTGGTGTGCTACAGAGGGTTGTGTAGCAACATCAAATTCTTGACTAGTAAAAGACTGGGCATCTCTGTACTGCCTTGTGAAGCTGGAATTACCTCACCACTGCAAGCAGCAGGATTTTGATGCAATCCTGAGAGAATCCAGCACAGGGACACTCTGCTTTAAATGCACCACAAACTATCAGGAAAAGGAGGACATCAATCAACCCTCCAACTTTGGCAGCTTGATTTTGCAATGCGGAACTTTCTAATGGTGTCCATAAAGAAACAAAGCAGGAACAAAGCAGAACGACTCACAGCAATCCCCTCCTCTATCCCCAAATGTATCTTCTCAGGTAGCACTAATAAATGGGAAAGGACAGACCAAGATGGTTTGTGCCTTGAAAAGACACAGTCTTAGCTGGTAAAATTTGGGAAATAATCATTCCTAGTTTTAATGTCTTAAGTAAGCTACTTTCTTTTTAAATATACTTAGGGAGCTATGAAAAAAATAATTAAGGAAGTGTGCAGAGATTTATATTATTGGATTTATACTAACCTTCTTTAAAAACCTGTGAGATTAATATGACCAATATAGATGTTACAACTGAATGAGTCATTTACAATCTTCCCCGGGCCAGTGCAAAAACATAGCAAGTACAAGATGCAGTTTGTGCAATACCAAATTAGAAAGCACTACCTGTGTCAGATAACATCTTTTTTAATTGGGCGTGTTTCACCCCAATGAATGAAAGGAGACAGATATAAAAATTTGATTTATATTCATCTTACTCTGTGAATCTTGCACCCCATAATTTTACTGGCTTTTGCAACAGGTGTCAGAAAATCAGCCTTAAAACCAAGTCTTTAGTAGATTTTCAGACTGTGAATAAAGTGATGCAAATAACACTCTGCTCAGGAGACTAAAAAGGATATTTGCATTTTGCAAATTTTCACACGTTACAAGAAGTACATTTGCAAATGAAGTGCCTGCTTCAATACCAGCATTCATTTCAAAACCAGACAAATGTGTTTAGAACACAGGTATGTGCTCTGGGGTGCTGCTGGAGTTGTGGGCACTCATCCATGCACAGCTCTGCCATCTCACAACCTACAACCCTGTCTGGGTGTGCCACAAATCCTCTGCTATCTATACCTGATAACCAAGACCCACAAAGCAGTTTTGTTAAATGTTGTGTTCTGTCTGAGAGCTCAAAAGCTGCAAATTAAAATGTGATTTTTTGATTTTTTTCTCTTGTAGCTGGATTGAATAACACCCTATGTTATTTACCTATGACTTTTAGACTGTCTTGAAGGGAAATATATGTTGGAGAACAAGAGATGAAGTGGAAAATAGGTTCTGTCAAGTCCATGAGTGTGTGAAGCATAACACATTGTGTTTCATAGTTCTTATATACAAGGATTATACTGGAAAATTTTACTCCCTTTAAAAACCTGCTGGCTAATGCAATCAACCCTCCTAATGTAATTACTCTGCAATATAACAAAACTGATAACTTCAAAACGTTCACACCACAGAAATACAAAGACATAGAAACACAGATGTGAAATTCTGAGCCACATTCCATGAATTCAAAGAAACAGGTGAGACAGCAGGATTTAGTCAAGAATGAGTCTCATTTTCATAGGACCTCTTGCTGTCATAACAAAGATAACTAAACACAAATTACAGAACTCCACCCTGCAAATCCAGCCGGCCAGCACTTGCATGATAAACCTAATAGGCCTGACCAGCCAAAAAAACTTTCTGCCAAAAACACAGAAAATCAATTAAACCATTGAATTAAGAAGAAAATCAGATTCGTTTTGAAGAGAAAGTTGTAATTGACAGTGGAGAAATATATTGTGGGTTATAAAGAAGGGAGTATAATATAAATTTGTTTCACCTTCCAGATTTTTCTGTTCAATTATAAAAAATGTTTGCTCAAGAGAACAAAAATATGTTAAGAGTCTTCCCAAGATTTCATGCCCATTCAGAACTGGAAGTTGCACTTTTTAAAATGAGGCAAAAAATCACCAAAAGGCAAGTATTCTGAGAAATTCCATCTAAACATTAGGCCATAACCTATGAAAGGATTCACATCATCTGAGATGTCAGTCATCTTTAAGAGCAAAAATAAACACTAATCAGAAAACACAGATGAAAATACCTCAAAGTCTCTGAACAGGCCAAGAATTTTTGTACTAAAATATGTGTTTAAAAATGCAGCATTGTAAAATATTCAATGATTTTAAATTACTTTTCACTTACCCAACTTCAGCTGCGGTAAATCAGGAATCTCGTTCATTATGAGGGTGTAGTACGTGTGAAGACCCCTCTGAGCATTCAGGAGCAGAAGACAGAGATCCTTATGCCACTTGTATGCATGCTGCATGCAGTTTTCTGATGGGACATAAAAGCTGCCCTGCATAGCAAAAGTATTGAGAAAATAAAGTATAGAAATTAAAATTAAAATTCATGGTCTCCATTTGTGCTACAGGTTTCCAGAAAACCCAGTTGTGGACAGTCATTCATCTCTTTTTACAAGAGTCTGTAGTGACAAGACAAGGGGTAATGGCTTTAAACTAAAAAAGCGGAGGTTTAAACAAGACATTAGGAACAAAATTCTTTACTGATAGGGTGGTGAGGACCTGGTACAGGTTTCCCTGAGAAATTGTGGCTGCCCCATCCCTGGGAATGTTCAGTGCCAGGTTGGATGGGGTTTGCAGTAACCTGGTCTAGTGGAAGGTGCTCCTGCTCATGGAAGGGGATTTGAACTAGATGGTGTTTGAGGTCTCCTCCAGCCCAAGCCATTCTGTGATTCTTCAATTCTAATCAAGCAGATGGCACCAAAGGGAGATTTTAACCATCCCAAACTCCCATCACACAACTAGCTAGATGTGTAATCCAAAAGTATCTCATTCTACATGCTCATTTTGCCCAAAGCATAACAAAACTCTTAGGTCTCAGCAAGGCTGTCACATCCGAAGACCCTCAGACCAAACAGTCCAAAATGGAAATCTATCTCTGTCCATCCCACATTTCCAATTATGGAGCCAATGTCTCTCCACACAATACAGAGAGTCCTGTGTGAAATATACCCTCTCTGCTGGAGGAGCAGGGGTGAAAAAACTGTAAAGATTCACTTTCCTTTTCCATCTTTATCACCTCCTGCAAAGGTTACAGCTTGATGGCACCATGGTGTGCTTTGTTATCTGTAATAGGGAGCAAATACAGATGGCATTGCTGTCCCATCAACAAAAATGAGCCACTCTGTACTCCAGGATCAGTGTCTGTGTTAGTTTATCTCTTGTGGGAGAATGCAATTAGACAGATCACAGCATGTTTATTACAAATATTTCCCAAACTGCATTTTCCACTTACAATGTAAACTGAGTTTGCATTAGGGCACCATAAATCAGAACATTTCACTTCTGTCTAAAGATGTTTGTATCAATTACTGATATTTGAAATTTGCTCAGCTTAGGTTTAAAGGGAAGCTACTTTTGAATTCCTGGGTTTGTTAAACACGGGCAGTTTGCAACTTAGGGCACTGCTTATCATTGCTGGGATAAGAATACAATTCCTACAGGCCAGGACAGTCCTAAAAGTTGTGCATCTCCAGGAACAACAAAGAACCAACCATATGTCAGTGCATCTCCTGTGTTTTTCTCCCTTTGACTTCCCTAAAATCTGTATTTCACAAATCTTGGCCTGAGCCAGGATGTTTCCCTCAGCTTCTCATGCAAATCTTTGAGAAGTTAACTAGAATTCTGTGGTAGGCACAAAGGGAACTGCTCTCTAGACTTGCAGAGTAACAGCTGATGATAATTGACAGAGTTGGCTGTTCTTCAAAGGTTTCAAAATCTCCACCCTCAGCATGAATATTTTTTACTCTCACCATGGCCAAAACAACAAAAAAAAAAGGACCATAAAGAAATGCTGCTCAAAACAATAGAAAATTGGAAGTGGATTTGTGTACAATGTCTTGAAATCATGCTCTCCTTTATCATCCATTGTTGATTTTTTTTAGGCAAAATTAGTCTGGCATTTAAATGCTACACTGATGAGAAGAAGGAAGAAAGTGAGTTAATTTCATAGTTCATATGAATGCTATAACATAGTATTGTGCATGACTAAAATTTAATAGGTTTATTTTCAGCCATTCCTTGGCATAAATTATAGTTTAAACATAAAAAGCAATACAAAAATGCATCTGCAGGTGGGCTCAAAACTTGTGTGAATTAAAGATGTTTAAAATATTACTCAATTATTCCAGTTCTGAATTCTTTAGTGTTTGTCTTCCTACCTACGGTGCTTTTTCAAATTTGTCCTCAGCTGATTTACATTGGACAATTGACCACACGTTCTACACTGTAGACACAGAATTAGGAGCACTGGGTACAGCCACAACAGGCAAGTAAAACTTTCTCCAGCATTTCTCTCCATTGCAATGCAAACTTTATTCAAATTACATCCATTCAAATGGATGGTGTACCTGTGTGAACAGAGAGCTGAAAAGATTGCTCCAAGCTCTCTTTTCTCTCCCTGTCCCAGCTCTCTGGGAAGAGTGTCCATGCCAAAAAAAGGTGCTGTGCTTTGAGAATGTCATTGCATGAGAGGAGCAGTGTGCACAGACCAGGTTGTGCTGTGCATGAGTAAGAGGGCATAACATTAAGCATTTTGATGAAATTCTATTAAATGGCAACTGGCTTTGAAACCCCGTTGTTTAATGGGAACATCCATCCTAATTTGAAAAATCTTGTCGTGGTGGAAAGTGAGCATGACAGAAAAAAAAGAGGTGGCAAGCTCCAAATTTCTGGTCCTTCACTGACTTAAAGACATTATTGCTCTCTCAGGACTGCTTCTGAAAATTGTCTCACACATACAGGATACAGAGCAGGACATTACAAAGATTATTAAACTCACCTCAGGGACATTTTAAACTAATGTGAACTAAGGTCTGTGCATCTTCATCTGCAGGGACCCCAGCATGGCAGGCATCTGTCAGATGATGCCATTATGAACTGCTGCAGCTAAATCAGCTTATCCATCACCGTTCAGCGTGCTGAGAAATGTCAAGAAATGTCTTCCTTTGGGATGGTCTAAAGATTGCAGACCTTTCACATTTGCTATTTTAATTGCCTCTTCTGTGCATTTATTCAGGTAATTCCCTATTTCCTTGCCAAGAGCCTGAAACATGGATTCAGAGTACAATGCTAACAAATTGAGTTTGTGACAAATATGTCACATGCTGTTCTAAGGGAAAACACTCCTGCAAAACCAGCACTCAGGAAAAGCAGTGGCCATGATCTATTAAACAGCTTCAAAGTTCTCCACTTTCCACATTTCTTGACTCAGGATGAAAAATATTGGTTTATTCTGGTTAAGACAAACCCTCATTAAACTAAAAAATAATGCTGAAGATGAAAATCCCACCTTGGACAAAGCCCAATGGCTGCTCTGGGCTTGTAATATCCATTGTGAAAATACTTGTTGGTTTTCTTTGTAAAGATTCTCATGACTTTTTGAACCAATTCCTTTGCCCTACTGTTATTTTAATCACATTTATTTGTAGATAGACAGATTCTTCTATGCTGGTTGTAAAATGCATCTGTGCTGATTTCCTTTTTCAAGGCCCCCTCTGTCTGCAGTGGTAGACTGCATCTCTGACTTTTGCCCTTTTCCATTTCTGTAAATTTTGGGAGGGCATGAATTCTTGACAAATTTCACTTCAAGACTTAAGAACTAAAGGTGCTCTGATAGAAAAAATGGATGACAACACAGAAGCTAATACTACTGACACAAAACTATTTTTTTCATCGTTCCAAAACCATTAGGGCGAAATAAATCAAAAATTCTCTTTACCCCTCCTTTTGTCCTGAATATATTTTGTATTTCTTAAGGAGTAGCCAAATTAAGTTCTGCCTGAGTTTTGGCTGTTCTAATTTTCTCCCTAAAAAACTTCACAATACCAATTTTACTCCTCCTGAGTTTTCTGCAACTTCTTCCAAAGGTCATAAACTCTCTCCAGCTGAAGAACTCTTAAGCTCTTTTCTCATGAAGAATCTTCAGAATACAGACCTAATTTCTCCATTTCCCTGTTTACTGTTGCCAGCATCATCAATCATAGATTCATAGAATGGTTTAGATTGGAAGGGATCTAAAAGAACATTTTGTTCCAAACCCCAAGCCATGGGTAGGGAGACCTCACACTAGATGATCACATAAAGAAAAACCTAGATAAATGTGAGATAAAAACTCCTGCCTAGCTTTTTGGAAATGTAAAGGCTTCAGTTCACTTTGATCATGATATGTAAAGCTGGACCCCAACACTGGACAATCACTGACCCTTGTCCATCCATCCTCTCAGCTGGTCTTCTGCTAGATTTACCCAACCAAGTAAAATAGCCTTCAATATCAATAGCCCCAAACAAAGTAAACATTCTTGCAATATCCCTGCTGAATACATTTAAGTAAATCAGCCTTTTAAATTAGTAGATTCCCCGTGCAATGCTCTTATCAGTCAACAGATTCATCCTATAATTAGACTGTATTGCTTTATAAAAGTACTTTTCCTTTATAACAAGAGAAAGGAAAATTACTTGCAAAAAGCAAACACCTTCATCAAATAAACTTCATGTCAATTCATTATTCAAATGCAGAGAAGAATTTGTGGATATTCACTTCCTGTGCACTACATCTAGCTAATATCAAAAGGCACCAACTGAATTTTATGCTTTGTAATGCACAGTTAGTAGCTTGTATTTGTTTTGAATTAAAGCAATTTCATGAGCTGTGCTAACTACGTGCAATGTTCAACAATAGCACTAACAGTTGGTAAATGAGACCCTTTATGTTTAATCTAACTCTTAACACATTTCACAATTCAGATTCAAATTGCTTTTCAAGAATTTTAATGTACTAAAAAGCCATTTCAGTCTAAATAGACAAGTTTTGCAGACTCCAACTCTTTTCCAGTAGTAGTGGGAGCTACTCTACCTTGCCTGCCTCTGGGAAAGATCTACAGAACTGTTTGAAACTGAAGGACAAATCTCAGCACCCAAAGATAAATGTATTTCCTGAGTCCACAGCATCTGTCCATTTGTCTGCAAGTCCACTTTGGTAATCTAATTGATAATTTTATTCTGGCTTCAAACTCAAGGAGCAAGGCTTTACTCTCTACTTTGGATGCTGTTTTCTAAGATAGGAGATTTCCTGTTAATTTGTGGTTGGAAATTAAATTATAGTTATGTCTTGAGCTAAAACTTTAGAGTTTACACTTCATTAGTAAAAATTCTTGAGCAGTGGCAGAAGAAGGACACATTTTCTGAACATGGTTGAGTGTCAGAAAGTATTTTTGTCCTAAAGGGGTTATAATGAAAATATGTTAAAATGAATTCTCAGGGAAGACTGAAGAGGAAAAGAACGCCTTTTGAGCCATTCTTATGACAGAAATTACATTAAATTTAAAGAGAAAAAAAGAATCTAGATGATTTAAATTGAAAAACTTTTAGAGATGATATTTCATGAGGAAAACACCAACCAACCACAACAACAAAAAGGGAAAAATTCTGCATTTGGGTTGACTAAGAATATTTTTATAAACATGTATGGTATATACAGAAAAAACCCAATATATATATACATAGAGTCATTGTAGAAGTTTAGATTGGATATTAAAAAGTATTTCTTCACTGAAAGGGTTGTCAAGCATAGGAAAAAGTTGGCCAGGAAAGTGGTGGAATCATTATCTCTGGAAGTGTTCAAAAATCCCTTGGATTTGGCATTTGAGGACACGGTTTAATGGTGTAAATTATGGTGATGTTGAATTGACAGCTGGACTTGATAATCTTAAAGGTTTTTTCCACCCGTAATGATTCTATATGTGTGTATATGTATGTTTACATCTCCATTCAGCTATGGAAAAATGCCAAACCCAAACAACTCCCCCTCATTAATTCATTCATCAATACAAACATCTACATCTCTGTGCCAGGCAGTGAGAAATTTTTGGCAAATCTTAAAAAAAAAAACCACACAGTTTAAAGATCTGGAAGCCCACAGAGAGCCAAATTGTGGATGCCATTCTGTGGTGACACTGTTTCTTCTCAGACCAGTTTTGGAATTTTAAATATTTTTATTGAACAGAGCAACCACAAAATACATAAACAGTCATGGGACACAAATCTTGGTCCTATCTGGAAGAAAAGCAATGCACCTCTGTTTTTAATCTGTCAGCAGCAGATATGTGAGCACAGAACATTCTTGAGGGCAGGGGGACACCCATATAAAGCAGCTCCTGTAAATCTCTTCCCTCTAATATTCACTGACAGGAGGACAGAATGCTTATTGGAGGAACAGTTATTGAAAACAGAGAAAATTAATATTTTTCATTAAAAACAGTAAGACTGAGGACCAAACATATAAGATAAATAGAAATATTGGACTAAGATATGCATATTCTATCAATATCATAAATTGCTTTGTTTGTATTGATTTACTAATCTCTATTTGATATGTTGGTTGATTATCCAAAGCTCTAAAATAAAAGTTAAATCATTATGTTATATTTAAATTCTATTTCAGTGACACTAATAACACTAATCCAAAGCTTCAATGAAGGGCAATAATTAGAAAGGCATTGACAATATATGGAACTCTTTATGTTATGCCTCTCACTAAATCTGTTATGTAAGAAAACGTAGGTTGATATTTCATAAATACAATTTGACATTTATATTACTTCTAAAAGTACTTAGTCAAAATCCCTGGGATAATAACGCAGTAGCGAAAATATTTGACACTGCAGTCAGATTTAGTGGCAGGTTCAGTGATAATTTACACTTTGTACAAAATTAGCAGTTAGAAAGTATTTGACTTAAGACCCTTGAAAAATTGGAAACATTGGGCCTGAAAAAGAGCATCCTTTGAACAGGTAGAAGAGAATTCTCCTGCTCAGCTCTAATGATTGTGTCTCATGATTCCAATACAATAAATTACTGTTCTAAATACAGGCCGTAAGTTTCTTAATTACAATTGGCCAAGGAAGAAATGGCCAAGAAAGCATTTTTTAGAAAAATTTCCATCTAAAAATATTATTCAAGTAAAGCAAAAATGTTTCCAGGTTATGTTGATTTCCCTTTAAGTTTTTCTAGGACAAAAAACACTGAAAATATTCCAAATGTCTCACATGACCTGCTTAGAAGAAAAAAATAATTCTCATTTAAAATAAAATTTCTGGCTTTTTTTTCATTTTTATCAAAAGTTCATATAGCAATATATTTTAGAATTTAGAGGTCAGAAAAAGCCCAAAAATACTTTAGTTCATGCACAGAAGTTTTGGTTTCTTGTGGGTTTTTTCCCAGATTTCACAATTTTTTAATTTCTACGCAATTGTTTGAAATCTATTTCCCACATCACTTTAAAAACTGAACCTAGTGACTGGAGGTTATGTCACATCCTATATATCATCACATGTGTCTACAGTCACGATGGTTCTTCATGTAAAAGCACACACAGGGTATTCTATAGAAGTTTTTGAACAATTCTGATTATGATAAATAAGAAGGGGAAAAATAATTTTTCTCCACCTGATCTCTAGGGTTCTATATCACCACAGAGAAAATTAAAGCCATAAAAACATTGTTTTAACAGTAAATTAAGCACTGGGGAAAATGTCTCATGAAAGTCAGAGCAGTATCTGACATAAGACATCTTTCTTCTAAGATGAGTACTGAATCATCTGGTACAAGAAAAGTTGTATGAATCATAGATCACAGAATCATAGAACCTCTTAATTTGAAAGGGACCCGTTAGGATTATTAAATCTAATCCTTAGTCCTCAACTGCTTCTCATATGTCTTCCCCTCTAGACCCTTCGCTATCTTCATAGCCCTTCACATTTTTCATAACCCTTCTTTGAACACTTTGCAATAACTTCATATCTTTCTTATCTTTAGTGCCCAAAACTGATCCCAGGCCCTCCCAGTGCAGAGCAGAGCAGGACAATCCCCTCCCTTGTCAGGCTGGTGATGCTGAGCCTGATGCCCCTGGGACAGGGATGTCCCTCCTGGCTGCCAGGGCACTGCTGGCTCATGTTCAATCTGCCATCAACCAGGAGGCCAGACCCCTTTCTGCAGCATTGCTCTCCAGCCTCTCACTCCCCAGTCTTTCCACACACCCAGGGTTGTCCTGTCCCAGGTGCAGGATCCAGCCCTTGCCCTTGGTAATCTCCATACAGTTGGTGATTGCCCAACTCTCTCACAGCTCCTCCCAGTTTAGTGTCATCGACAAATTTACTTGGCATTCCTATGAGTTCTGAATCCAAGTTGTTAATGTAAATGTTGAAGAGAATTGGGAAAAGGATGGAGCCCTGCAGAATCTCATTATTTACATTGCCAGCCTGATGTCACCCTATTCACTACAACCCTTTGGGTGTGCTTTTATTTCCCCTCTGTTACATCTGTGTCTGAATATGACATGTTAGTCTATATCTTCGTATTGTTATTACTAAGAGTCTGTGTAGGGAACATTCACAAAGTACACTGAGATATCCTTTGGCTAAGAGATAATAGAGCAACACTGAATAATTATAATTTTATGCAGAAACCCTTCCCAAAATATCTGAAAATAACTGTTTATGCAAAAAAAGGGGGACATATTAGATACAAAGATTTATATAAATATCTTTCTATCTATTTATGTATCTAAAGCTGGTCTTTATGTGTAATGTAAAATTAAATATTTATTAATACATACACACTTATGGTGCAAATTCTGATCTCCTAGCCAAAAATAACACAGGGTTAAGGCATCAAAAAGGGCCTTAATACGTTGTCCTTCCAGATTAAAGAGAGTCCATGCTGCCTACTCACAGATAAGGAAAGCAAATCCACTCCTGTTTCTGTGATCAAACAAGGACCCCTGAGCTGAAGAGCTGCCCTGCTATTACTCATCTCTGCAGGCAGCAGCATAAAACAGTAAATTTTCAAAAGAACACTTGTTAACATATTTTTGTGTCTCCCACCTGCATGTACACACACACACAAATGGAAAAGGAGACCCTATTCAGTGATATTAACACAATTGTGCCATTACAATTGGCATTCAGGACATCAGAAAATGTCAAAAATATTTTGGTTCAAGTTGTATGCCTAGCAACAGGGAAGGGTGTGCTCAGCTGTGGCTCTTGCTGGGGCAAAGATGGCTTTATGCCATGTATTCATACAGGTCAGCAGCTGGCAGAGCATTTTTCTTTATATCAATGCTATATACTGTCTGATATTAAGTATATGAGCACATAGCTAAGTAATTAAATAAATAAATTTTCCTCAGGATTTTATAGAATATTGTTGGCTGTGTTTACAAAAGTTTGCAGTAATTACATAAGGGTTAATGACCAAAGTTCTAATAGATGTCACACTTTGCTTGCATAAGAGTGGTGAGATCAGTATCTAGGAACACTTTTATGTTTAGACCATAAGCATGTTCAGTTCAGCTCATCACCCTGGACTCCCTTCATAGCACACAGAGAGAAAAAGGCATTTTTGCAGAACAGTTCATCCCCTCTACTTCAAATGTTGATGTTATAGAATCATAGAATGGTTTGGGCTTAAAGTGACCTTAAAGGTCATCCAGTTCTAAATCCCAGCCATAGGCAGGGACACCTTCTATGGACCAGGCTGCTCAGAGCCTCAACCAACCTGTTCTTAAATACTTCCAGAACTGAGACATCCACAGCTTCTCCAGGTAACCTCTTCCAGTGCCTCACCACTCTCATAAAAATTAATTTCTTCCTAATAACCAATATAAATGTCCCCTTAAAACTATTGCTTGTTATCCTGTCCATTCTCTTGTAAAAAGTCCCTCTTCGACATTCTTATAATGCATTCTTATAATAAAATTCCCTAGAAATGCTCCTTGCTTTCCACAGTGTATGAAAGGAGAAAACTGTGTATGAAGGAAAATTTAACTAGGGCAACACTTCAGAGTTGGGCAGAGAAGTTCCACCACCCTGTGCTTCTTAAAAAAAAATAAAATAATTAATTCATACCATTTTGAACAGAAGAAAATAAATGTGGAACATCATGAATTTGAACAGGTATTTTCTTCCCTCAGAGAGTAGAAATGTTTCAGATATCGTGATTTGGATTCTTCACTCAGCAGTAATTGCTGACTCCAAGAAGCTGACAATTGGTCCCAGAGCATGTATTTTTGGGTCTAGAGCTTGGGTCGAGAGCTTGGAAATCCTCTTAGAGAAAAATTAGGAACTGAAAGGATCTGAGATAGAAGTGAAGATATGTGTAGGGATGGAAGGACTCGTCCTTATAAGAAATAATGGCCAGGGCTGATACAAGGGATGGCTGAAGATATTTTGCCAATGCATGTGGGCTGCTGTGACCTAACAAACAAATTAAACTCACTTCTCTTGCAGGTGCCATTTATCTCATGGTGTTTGGCAGAATATGCTGTTAAACCCAGTGAACTTCTATCAAACTGTATGTACCAAACTACTTGGCTGTGTTGCCTTCTGAAGCACAAACCCAAAGCAAATGGTCACTCTGACATGCTTTTTATTTAATAAAAGCAACAACAAGGACTGCAGCTTCCCATTTAGAAATGCCAGGCTCTATTATGTACTGACAGTCACTGCAAGAGAGAAAGTGACTACAGGCTTATATCTCTGTTCACGTGTGACAAGAGCTACAGGAATAATTGATTTTACAGTTCACTGCCCAAACAGGGAAGAAAGGAATGTGTTAAGTCAACTTAGAAAGAAGAATTTCTTTCTTCAAAGTGAAATGAAACCCCCTTCTTTTGTTTTTTTTCTTTTTATTCAAAGACATTTTCCTTAGTGATGGCAAGCTATCTAATCCTTGTGACTTCATATTTCAAAACTTGTCACTTAAGCACCACAACAAACCTTTTACAACCTCTTAATGAGCTACAAACACAAATTAAATCATACTTTAAGGTCACCTGTACACTGCAAAATTAGATAAATTGCCACGTGTTGAGTCATATATAGCACAGGATGCCACAGCAATTATTTAACGTGGGGAACAGTAAACTGTAGGATGGAGAGAGGATGTTCATATGGAAAATATATTCCAATCTATATGACTGCTTCACAGTTTCCCCTAAAGGCAGTGGACTGAACTCAGCAGTCACACTACTCCTTCCTGTCTCTAACCAAAGAGATTGGGGTTTCTTTCTTGCTAGGAAAATGGCATGTCAGTGGGCTACAATATACAGGAGAACTAGGCTGACACTGCATTGTCTGCACATCACTCAGATTCCAGAAATAACCAAAACCTCACTGCACTTTTCCCACTGATATTCCATTTAGGCTTTCTGAAATTTGCGTTCTTTTTTACCTTTCCAAAATGTTGACAGGAACCGCCTCAAACTTAAATATCAAGAGATCAAATATTTGATGATTTCTATTTCTAAGGTATAATATTACCCTGGAATTCTATTTCTAAGGTATAATATTATCCTGTTAGGGTTATCCTGACTGATATCCTACCCCTAACCACAGGATGTACTGAACAGTCTTATTAATGAAATGTTCCTATTGCAACCAAACTTGCTCTACTTATAAACAGGCCATGCCACTGAAAACTTATTTGGGGCTACTTGAAATTCCCAAAAAAATCTGTGCTTGAGTTGTGTGAAGACCTTAAACACACGAAGCACATGCAGCTGCCATTTTAAGCCTAAAAACCATCTGACATCCTGTTACTCTCTTAAAATGAAACTATCCTCAGCTACAAATATGCCCGTGTATGGAAGAGGAATTGCTTACTTCAAATATTGGAGTACTATTTGTGCAGAAGGAAAGAGTAAAAGGCAAAGCAGGGATCCTCTTGTCCAAAGAAAGGAATACATAAAGAACCAGTCATAACAAAAGTGCAGAAAGGATACTAAAGGGATGATAGAAATTAAGCCTCACTTAAATGAGGTGATGAATTTCTTCATTTCCTGTTGACATTTTGTAGAAAAGACATTTTTGAGTTAGATGCTGCCACAAGCAAAATCTGAGGACCACTATTCAAGCATCATATATATATATCATAAAACACAGGATATATTTCTTTTTCTTGGGAAACCTAAAATTCAAAGAGGCCATATACATAAAAATAAATCAATCAATCAATAAATAAGAGGTCTATTTACTATGTTCCACATCAATCCAACAGGCTGAGCCTTTGCTTTAATCATCACTCACAGGTATTAAGTGTGGGGAACATACACCTGTTGCCTTGCAACATGGCATGGTGCCATCAAGAAACAAGAATTGTGAATTACTTTTTAAAAGGGTATAGACAGGAGAGTCTTGGGGGTTTGATATTCCTTCCTATTAGCAGGATGTTTATGAATTTCATCCTTTGCTTCCCAGGCTACTTCAGCAGGTGGCCCAAATCACTGAATCCTCCATTTTGCTTCTACTGCCTTGGCTTCTGCAATTATAGGTAAGACCTGTTAATAGATTCCTAATTATTTTGGTTCTTGATCACACAGACTGTCCTAGGAGGAAAGGGATTTGGTGCCAACCATGCCCACCCAAATCTATTTATTGAGACCTTTGCCCAGAATTCACTATTGAAATGTCTATAACCAGAGCAGTTGCTGCACGCTGGTTAATTACCTTTGCCTTCACAAACCGAGATAAAAAATAAAACAATCACAATGCTATTTCTCATCTTCTCCTTATCTTGGCAAATTTAAATATTAGCAACAATGTCAAACAACAGCTAAAGATGAAATGTTTAACTGTCTTTTGACAGTGACAAATTACTTCAACCTTTATGAGTTCATTTTTTAAGCAGTTTGACATTTTGTTACCAAGGCAGAGTTTTTATTTTATTTTTTTCCTTCAGTCTGTTACACAGCCGCAACTGCTACCAAGTAGGTTCCTATGATTCATACGCAAGTGGAAAGAAATCATGTCTCTATTGACACGGCTGTTATTTTTATTATTATTTACAAATGCTCCTACATATCCCAGACTTTCTACTTGGTTCATGATTGACTTCTCATTTTTCCCTAAAGAGGTGAGAAAAAGATTTTGACTTCCATACTCTTTGTCAAACCAGATCAGAAGAGAAATCAAACAAGTCTTATGTTTTGCAAGCAATCACAGTCAAGTATTTGATACTCACAGAGGAGACAGAGGTAAACAAAGAGAACAAAATAAAAGTCGAAGCCCTGACAGCTTCAGAAATTGAATGCCTTGAAGCAAAGTCTTCCTCAAATTACCCAAATATTGGTTTATATCACAGCCCTCACAATTCCCATCCTTTCAGAACAAGGACTGCAAGAATTGTCAGTGCTGTCATTTTGTACAATTGTGTCAAAACCTACAAAGTTCACAGAAGTACCTTCCGGCAATGTGTTATACCAGCTCTCATATGGTCTACAGAAATGGGGAGGGAAAGCATCCTTTTATTGGTCTAAAAGTGCTATTTTTCAGGTTGCCTGAATTTTGCCCATAATTGTGTTGGGAAAGATAATCAACATAAGCTCTGTTGAGAGAACATGCTCCAAGGTCTGTTGTAAAATCAAGTCAAATCAATTTCCATTACTTCCCTGCTTATTTTGCTGAAGAAAATTCTGAGGCTCAGAGAGTCCCATCACTCAGGTAATTGCTGTTGTCACAGTGACCCAGTGAGACCCATTAGATTATTCTTTAAGAAATGTTTCAAAACTTGTTTTAATGTGCATTATTTTATTTTAACTAGAAAAATAGCACCTAGAAAAATCATTTACAGCCTGGCTTAAAGGCACCTTCCTTCCTGCAAAAAATTGGTCTGCACAAAAATTGCTCCTATTTGGCCCATGTGCTGCAATGTTGGTCTGGTTTTTTTATGTGGGGGAAGTGGTTTCTATGCCTTTTTCTGCCAGGAAACAGCTCAATGTCTAATCCTGTGATTATGCCACATTCTTGAAGTCTTCACTTATGACACTCTCAGGCAATGAATCATTTATAGGTCTTTCACATGCATGCAAGCATACATCAAACAGAAAAGCCAATGATAAAATAATATAGGGTCCTTTTTATCACAACAGAAATAACGAATAACAGAAATAATGGCTAATCAGAATATTTCCTGGGCATGTTACTTTAAGGCAATTACATTGATATGTTCTAATTTACTGCAACAAAATAGGGAACTTTTGAATAGCTGGAACTGTATAAATTTGCATAACTCTTACATCTTCACAGGTTCATTTTCATAGCCCCATAGATACCTCCTGTATTATGCATAGTACATATTCCAGCCCTCAAGTAATTTACACTCAAAGACAATCAAATTTCATGAGCTATGAGTAGCTCACCATTTATTCTGCAGGCCATAATTTTATGGTCTTAAATAAAATACTTCTAATGAGTTCAGTAGCAGAGAAGGAGAATGATTGACAGCTCTGGAGAGTTGAACTGCACGTGTTTACAAAAGAAACACAGTGTGTAGAGCAGAACCAGAGCTTTACCACCCACGTGAATGTTATTTAACACTGCCTTGGGGGTGCCCTGCTGTCCTGTTCAGCCTTTCACCCCTGGTTCTCATCAGCCAACTCTGTCTGCCTATGCCAGGAAGACCTAATTCCAGCAGAGACATTGCAGATTGCGCCTAACAAAAACCTGTGAGATGGCAATGACTTTTGTCTTGGGTCACCAAGGTCAGATATACAGTGCCTTAACTGACTTTATGGTTTTATCCTACCCATGGAAAGAGTTTGGGAATATCTTAGGAGATTTTATAGCAGCCTTTCAATACTTAAGGGCAACTTATAAGAAATATGAGGACAGACCTTCTAGCAGGGCGTATTAAGATAGGACAAGGGGTACCCTCTAAAATTGGGTAGATTCAGACTAGATATAAGGATAATATTTATGTGATGAGGGTGCTGAGACACTTGGCCAGATTTCCCAGAGATCTGGTGAATGTCCCATCCCTGGAAACATTCAAGGCCAGGTTTTCCAAGTCTCTAAGCAACCTGTCTAGTTGATAATGACTCTGCTCATTGCAGGGGGTTTGGATTTAGATGATTTTTAAAGGTTCTTTCAATCCAAACCATTCGATGAATCTATGAAGAAGGCAAGGAGGAAAAGTGATGGAAAAAGGCTTATCTGACTTGGCCTTATCTAATCTGCTTGGAGCCAGAGGCAACTGATGAAGGATGCTGCAGCTCCTTCACATTTCATGAGACACCCAGCTAACCTGGGATCCTGCAGGGACTGAGTGCACAGATATTACCAATACATCAGACCCTATTCAAACACCAGACTGTGAAGCTGGGAACAGTATAAATAAATGCTATTGTAAAACTAAGCAGACTGGAAGTTTGATTTGTCAAGGTTTATGCCAGTCAAAGAAGTAGTGTAAGCTCAATTGCTTCTGACTGTGTCTAGCTTACCCTAAATAAGTATTTAGACTCATATTCTCACCCAAGTGCTCATATGAGTAACTGCATGAATGCTTACACACTTTTCCTGGTTATGCAAAGAGCTTCCTTGAAGTATTAACCAATCTTGATCCAAATTTCTTTTTTTTTTTTTATTTGGAACTCATCACAACAGTTGAGTACAAATTCTGGATATGTGATTAAGTCACATCATCTTCAGAAGAATTTGTTCTTGTCCTGAAAAGCTTCTAAAATTATTCTTATTTTGCCATAAAGCTACAAAGAACTGCTTTGTTGGCTGAACTTTTGTCCAGTGCTATTCATCTCTCTCTGGCAGTGTTTTCTAGAATCTTAACACACTGACCCATCTCCTTCTCTTAGCCCATTCTTTTCTAATTGTCATGCTGCCAAATCTTGTCTGATCCTTGGAGGAAATACGAGACCATTTGAGTGAGGTCAGTTGGTTTTGAATAAACTGATGTTGCACAGAGTGCACTTCTAAGTGCTCCTGCCTAGCACTGCACCAAAACTTATAATTCTTATCAGCTGTGAAACTGTTTCTTGGGTCATTACAACCCACAGGATTGCTGTGAACAGAGGTGTAGGCTTTTGCTGCTATGTGAAGATTTGTTTCCACAAATCAAGCCAAAGTGGTTGGAAAAAGAGGAAATCTTTTTTCTCATTCCCCAGTCCCTGAGCTGCTGTCTGGGACACTTGCCAATAGCAAAGGGTTGGCTTTCAGATGATGGATCTCTACTGTGCTGTTGTTGGCACCTCTGCACACCCTGGAAAGGCCATCAGCTGAGAAGCTTGGAGAGTTGATTTGGTCTCCCTTCAGGAACTCTCTCATCATCAGTCAGTGGGAATTATTGTCCCTTAGGAACTAAGGATTAGTGTTCCTTAAGGCATATAAACATGATTTTTAAGCAAGGTACCAGTGGAAAAATACTGAGAAGAAAGAAAAAGTCAATCATAAAGTGCTCTTTCAAATGGTAGAGAGCAGCCTAGTCCAACTCCTGAAGTGAAGAGTAAAAGTTGTGTTCCCACTGCCTCCACACTTTACTTCAGGAAAGAAAAGAAAAGGAAAGGAAAGGAAAGGAAAGGAAAGGAAAGGAAAGGAAAGGAAAG
>JAHLSL010000011.1:4109382-4346809 GCA_025920805.1 Petroica traversi | reverse complement strand
CATTTTCTGATTGTACCAAGGGCAGAGGTAATGCCACTGGCTGTGCTACAGCTTCCAGTCTAGGATCACTATCCACAGGTATCTGATGCCCATCCAAGCATCCCAGATCACATATACTCAGGAGACCTGGATCTCCTTGAAAGAATAAAAACTTCCAGGAGGGAAAGCACAAAAAACATCTTAAAACAATAATGTGCCTGAAATAAAAGCCACAGGGAAGTGCCATTCCTGCTGCAAAGCCTTTCCAATCTGAGGTTACTCTGCTATGTAGATTTGTATCATGTGGCCACATCAGCTCAGATCAAACTAATGCATTGATATCTAAACCCGATTCACTTCTAAGGACAGATTAAAGTGCTGAGTGCTGTACAGAAACACACAGAAAACAGAGAATCATTGAATCTCAGAACATCCTGTGATGGAAAGGATCCACCAAGGATCACCAGAATCCAACTCTTGACCCTGCACAGGGCAGCAAGAATCACACCATATGCCTGAGAGCATTGTCCAGGTGCTTCTTGAGCTCTGGAAGGATTTATATTGAAGATACAAACAACAGAAATGTCCAACAATATCCATACAACAGGTGTGGGTCTGGTGCGAAAGAGAAAGAAAGAGAATCTCAAGCAAAATTACAAATTGTACTAGTTTCAGAAGGTTAAACACAAATCCCTGTCTCGTCTGTAGAACAAAACTGCTGCTTATTATATATAAATACTGGCAAACAACCATTCCATAAGAGGCAGGATGAGGTAGAAGAAATTAGCAAATATCTATTCTTGCTTATGAATATTTTTAATTTATGTGATCAAAGCCATTTCCAGTTCACTGTTTCTAAGCAGCACGAAGCCTTTCCATGTATTTCCTACATGCACCATTCAAGATAAAAGTAATAAATAAATAAACAAATAAATAAAGCTATTTCTAACAGACAAGAGCTACACACAACTCTGAATAATTTCAGCTCTTATTGAATGATGTTGTCTGCTGTGGTCTACTGGAAAGGCTCAAGAAACCAAAATAAAAAATGATTGCTGTGGTATCAGGGAGAGAAGCTTAAACAAATGCTATATTCCCATGAAAAACTCCCCATTTGAATATGAGGAAAGCTTTCAAAGGTTTAAAGGGAAAGAAGAGCCCTTTCTAATGCCTTTTTTATTTATTTGTATTTTGCTTTTACAACACAGAAGCGTTTTTAATCTGTCGGTTTTATGGAAATTGATTTCACACAGCACTGTAAAACAAAAGCCTTTTTTTAGGAAATATGCCAAAACATCATCAGTCTGCTGAGGGAAAGTTTAAGTGGAAGGCTTACAAACTGCTGAGGCCCCTAATGTTTTCTGAAGTACATTATGCTTGATCAAAATTTTTATTAGCCATAACAGGTTAATTTGTTACATTTTTTTCCGGTATTTATTTCTCCTAATTATTTCTGTAAACATGCTGATTTGTATGAATCATGAACCTTGGTTACTTTCATGTCCATTTGGACTATCTATTTAATAGTACTGATTTAATATCAACATTTAGATCCTTATCCAGTATGATAACCTTAGCTTTTAATTGGAGTCAGGATAAAAAGAGTCAAAAGAGGGAATATGTGTGCCCAAGAGGATTAACATGTGTGCAGAGCTATTAAAAATGTCAGTGAAATGTTTTATGGGTTTTTTTTGAGCTGGCTTTTTGATGACCTTATCCATGAGACCAAGAGTGGCAAGACCCTGGCACAGCTTGCCCAGAGAATTTGTGGATGTCCCATCCTTGAACATTTTTAAGGACAGGTTGGATGGGGATTGGAGCAACCTGGGGTAGTGGAAGGTGTTCCTGCCCATGACAGGGAAAGAGATGATCTTTAAGGTCCCTTCCAACCCAAACCATTCTATAATTCTATGATTTTATGCCTTTATCCTTCAAAGGAATTTCCCAATTATTGCAACAGTCATCTGTGAACATACACTACAGTAAACTGCTTTGAAAAGTCCATTTTTTTCCCTTTGTTACAGCCTGCAAGATTCCAGCAATCAAAATTTAAGACCTTTCTGACTCAGAGGTTATATTCAAGCAATAATTTCCAGCAGTCATGGTTACTTTCTATGAATTTGTGGCCATGACTTTGTGATTTATACTTTTGGCCTCTGTAACATTTTTTGGAATTAATTACACATTATAATAAGTGCTGAACTTTCTGGTTCTTTTGAACTTGCTGTTGGAGAATTCAGCGTGGCAACACTAGGTTCTTGTACAGCACAAAATATTAAATAATCATCCTTGTTTTTTTATCTTCTGTGGACAATTCTCCTATATATTAATAAAATTACAGTTTTCCAGCATAAGAAAGTGAATGGCCTTAATAAATGTTAATTCAGATGTGTTATTGAAACAAATCAGGAAAAGATACTTTAGGGCAGTTTAATAGAACACCATGTTCTCTTTGAGATTAAACTGCCCAAAAAAGAAACACTTTTCTTTGACTTTTAATTTTGTTTTGTGATTTGAGTTTGCTCTGGGTTTTGGGGGGTTTTATTTTGTTTTGTGGTTTTTTTGTTTGGTTTGTTTTGTTTTCTGTTTGTTTGGGTTTTTTTGGTTTTTTGTAGTAGGGGAAGGTTTAGTCGTTCGGGGGTTTTTGGTAAACAAAATATTTTTTTCATGAATTGAGGGTTTTAGCAGAATGGGGGAAAAAATGGGATCTTATTCTTGCTTGGAAAAAATCCCAAAACCCTATCTTTCACTATATGAAATTATCAAACTGTATTAAAAAAAACACCCAACCCACCACGCCCCCCATCATCACATTTCTAATGACAAGAAATTATAATCTTATGAGTAAACCAGGAGTGAAATACAAAAAATGAAATTGTATCCAATTTAGGCCAGACTCTTGGAGAAACCACTTCTTTTTCTCTTACTCCCTTATACATAAAATATTATTTCTCTAAAAACTGAAAATATAAGTCAGTCCCATAGAAATATTATAGCTCAGAATTAAGCTCCCCCAGTCCCACTACCATCTGTTTGCATTTCACCAGGAACTTCCTTCTCCCACAGACAAGGAAAATTGTAATGAAAACACTAATTTCCCTCATTGTTTTAACTCAAAACTTCAATATAGCTTTTGGCAAATTACGACTGGCACATGGCCACAGGGTACATGGATGATCTGTTATTTATTTTTGAGAATAATCTGTGGATGTTTACAGGTTGTGCTCCTTTAGACATGGTTCTCTCTTACCCAAGAGTTTCACTAAGGTTATAATCAGTGACTGTAAAATATTCTGAGCTTTTGGGGTAAAACTGATAAGGTTTATTAAAATGAAATTTTAATGAAAATGGATATTTCTTCTTAGATCCCAAACAGAGTCAAGTGGGAATCTGGTTTGAAATCTTTAGTGATTTTGACTGCTGGAAAATGCTGGCTCATTTGTCCTGAATTTAACCTTAGTTACTATAAAATTTGAAAGCAGATAAAGCCATGTGGTGATATTTAATCTACTTTTGAGTGAGATTTTTTTAAATTTGACTCAGAAATCATGTTTTTCTTATGTGACTTCTTAGCTGGTAGCACAGGAAAATGGCATGCCAAAGGGGAGGTTTATCTTTGCAGATACATGATAAACTACCAAATAAAAGAAAATTCAAAGGAAAAATCATCTGGTTATTAAAGATGAGTTCTTGAAGGAAAATAATATAAACTAGTATTCTTCTAATAAACATATTATGGAAGGAATAGCTCTTTGCTCTATAAAAATTCCTTTCTACAGATTAATTTCTTTGCAAACAGGGTGAAGAGGGAAAACAAGTGAACTTTAGTCCCCAGTATGACATTTGTGCAGTTTCAGACACAAGTTGTCCATAAGTAGGAGTCAGCCACACTTCCAGCTGTAGGAAAATGGACCTGCATAATCTGCACCCAGATTCAGAGTGCACAAGGCAGCACAGTGTGTGTATCATTTATAGATGGATCAGTTGTGCTTTTGAGGAACAGGAGGATGCCTGGAAGTAAATGAATTTAGGTGAGATAAAATTCCTCAAGAAGGGCCAAGGTTGGCCTAATTCCTCAGTGCAGTGAAGCAGAGAACTAGATCAGGGCTAGTCAGAGATCTTTAAATACTGTGTACCTTTGATTCTGTTTTCTCTTCCCAGAAAGGACAAGGTAAAGGCACTGAAAAACTGGGTATCTATGTCTTCTTTGCTCCACCAACAAAATTTATATAATTTCCCCATCTCATATTCCACCAAGATTTCTTGTTTCTCAAACAGTGATTTGGATGTGAGCAATTAAGTCTTCAGTGTTAACAAGTAAAATCCTGAAAGCCTACTTTGTTTTTTTTTTCACATAAACTTAAATAGGAAAGTGGAGAAAGGAATAGAAAGTTGAAGGAGAATCCAGAAAGCTGAGAAAAATAAACCCCCTTCTTGTGTAAGCATGAGGAAACAGGTTTGCTAACTGCCTGTGGCAAAGGATCTGCTTATCTGCAGCAATTTCAAGATTGGCTTTTTTTTTATTATTATTGTTATTTCCTTGGTGGTTTGGGTTTTTATCTTTTGGGAAGCAGTGAAGAGATCTATGGAATTTATGAACCACATTTCTTGTGTTTGCTTCCTAAGTGAGGCCAGCATAAATAAGGCACTGTGCTTGCAGCATGCCCGAGACTAAGCATGAGGGACCCCTGCACCACAGCCCCACACATTTTCCTTTGGGAAAAACAGAAATATTTCTTGAAGTCTGAGCTGTGCTGGAGCAAAGTGTCTTCTCTAACAGCTGCAGCTGGGCAAATTAACACTGGCTACACTTACAGAGTGGAGCAGTTGTGAGGCCAGTGACAGGGAGCTACAGAAGTCAGCGCCTCAGGCCAGAAAGAAAACTCATCCATACAAATGAGTGCTCAAAGTTCCAAGTCCTCCTCCTCACCTTCTTCTTACAAGTGTCTACTCACATTTAGCCCCTGGATATTAGGTAGTAGAATGGAAGGTATTTAAGCTATTTCTGGAGGCCAGTGCCTCAGCAGTGGAGCAGTCTCAAGCTTGAGCATTGTTCCCTTGTTATGGTTTCTTTTGACAGACTCAACGTGTTCATCTCCTGTCACCCTGGGTAAAATGGGGTTGCCAGAGGCAAACCCTCAACTTTCCAAAGAGAACTGTCACTTATATCATTTTAGGATGTGGCATCCAATTCCTGCTGCAGGTTCTGCTCTATTTCTCCCACACCCCAGAAGTCTGAACTACTACTCCATGATCTGCAGGTGCAGACACCACAGCCAGCACAGCAGCTGCCACTTTTCTGCCACCCACAGATCCAGCCCTGGTGTCACAGTCTCCTGATGTGCCTGGTTGAAGGGTTTGGGAGAGGGGAGCAGTGTTTCAGGTCAAGACAATAGCTATCACAACCACCAAGCCCTACGTCCCTGTTCTCCCCCATTATTCCACTCCTGCCTCCAAAGAAAAGCTTGGACTTGGTTCTAGGCAGTCAAGCTTCCTGAGACACTCTTGGGGTCCTTTTTAGAGAAGTCAGAGATCTCTAAGGGTCATAGTAAGTTTTTAACCAAGTTCTGGGTCGGGGCTCTCAAGGGCAAGTAAAATCCAAGCAGTCCCTTTCCTGCTGCAGATGGATGCAGCTGCCCAAGGAGCAGAGGGATGAGCACTACACCATGCTTATGGTCCCACCACATCTACAGCAAATATGATTGCTCTGAAGATAAGTGGGCCCACAAGAGCCTCATGAGGTTCAACAGATCCAAGTGCCACGCATGAGTTTAGACATTCCCAGGTAAGAATACAGACTGAGACTCATGGAGAGGAGCCCAGCAAAGAAGAACTTGAGGGTTCTGGTGGATGGAAAGCTGGAGATGAGCCAACAATGTGAACTTGCAGATCAGAAAGCCAATCCATCCTGGGCTGCATCCAAAGGCCCCAGGCAGAAGGAGAAGGGAAGGGATCCTGACCCCCTGTCCTGCCGTTGTGAGACCCCACCTGCAGTGCTGCATCCAGCTCTGGCATCCCCAGCACAGGAAATTGTGGGATATTGTGGGCCTTTCAGAGCAGGTACAGAGGAGGCCACAAAGGTGATCATGGGGCTGGAGCATCTCTCCTTTAAGGACAGGCTGAGAGAGCTAGGGTTGTTCAGCCTTGAGAAGAAAAGGCTTCAAGGTGACATTGCAGTACCTTTCAGTTTTAAGGTAGCTTATAAAAAAACAGGGAGAGAGACATTTGACAAGGGGATGCTGTGAAAAGACAAGGGGAAATGGCTTTATACTAAAAAAAGAGATTAATTTCAGATTTTAGGATGAATTTTTTTTTACTGTGAGGGTAGTGAGGCCCTGGTACAGGCTGCCTAGAGAAGCTATGGCTGCCCCATCCCTAGAAGTGTTCCAGACCAGGTTTAATGGAGCTCTGAGCAACCTGGGATAGTGAAAGATGTCTCTCACCATATATTTAAGGTATCTTCCAACCCAAACCATTCTATGATTCTGTGCTAACAAAGCTGGAGATATTTCATTCAAAGTCTACCTCACCACCTGGCTATCCAGCCTCTCACTTTCTCAGTAAATCCACAAAGCAATTAGCAGTTGCCATGAATTTGTACCCTATCAAAAACCTGTGTTACACTCTTTAGAAAAGGTGAATCACAAAATTTCTGTCCAGAAACCTGCAAAGGATCCCAGAAATGTGAATTTCATTCATTCTTAGGTTGGTAAAAGATGAGGGCTTCAAAGTCTCAAACCTAATGTAATATTTATTATATCAGAATTTTTAACCAAAAGAAACATCAATATCAAAATGTTCACTTGTCAAAAAAGCAGGAGGTAATGGAGGCACCCTGGAAAGGTTTTCCCAGCAGGAGCTTTTTGTGAGTATACATTACTCTGAAGAGAAAGGCCTGAATTGGTCTTGCTGGTTTTCCTCTTTAAATACAAACAACATGGAAGAACTTGAGAAAGAGTAGCTCATTTTGTCAACAGAGCAGACCAAATATGAAAAGCTGAGTCCACAGGACATATATGAGCTGATAGATGTGCTTCAGCCAAAGTTCAATACAGCAGTGAATTATAATTATTTTCAGGGTAGGTCTAGAACTGTTGAAATTTTACATCTATAGATATGTGTAAGAATACGAAGAATACCCATAAAGTATGTACCATGATGGGATAGTTCAAGAGAGCAAATGAAACCACAGTGAAACACTGCATAAGTATTCTTATTCTTCATTATCCTATACTTGGATGTGTTCAAGGCCAGGCTGCATGGGGCTCTAAACAACCTGGTCTAGTGGGAGATGTCCCTGCCCATGTCAGGAAGGTTGGAACTAAATGATCTTTAAGGTCCCTTCCAACCCAATTCATTCTATGATTGTATGATTTTGTTTTTGGTTTGTTTTTTTTTTCTATAATGTGACTAAAAAAAAAAAGAATCTCTAGTCATTCAGGTTCTATTGTGTTATGAAAAAAAATATCTGATTTTATAATTAATCTGTTTAGGCTTCTAGTAAACTCCAAAGATAAATAATAAAAAGGAAAGTTCTGGGCTGTGGGAAACCCAAATAAGTTTTAATTGGTTGGTTTTGTTTTAGAGTGTTTGGAAGTGCCATTTATTTTACATTATTGTCCTCATCCTGATTTAAACTTAGAGAATGCATGATATAAAAACTCTTTGGGTTTGGAATATTCATCAAGAAGAAGATAAATCTTCACTATCGCACTTTAAAATTATTTTATGGGCTTAAGCAAATGAGACTGTATATTGTATTGTCAAAAATCTTCATTCCACTGCATTAAATAAATACACTGTATACTTCACAAGTGTCTACAAAATAGTATTTTAAAAGCTATAATAATCTGACTACAGAACAGTTGCTCATCATGTGATTTATGCCTAATAACAGTAACAAGGCTGCGCAACCCCATTCATTAGAGGATAACACAGAACTGAAAACAGTCATTAAGCCTCCTAAGCTATTGTTCTTTCACCCTCTTCTATAGTAGAGCAATTTATCTGATCAAAACTATCTGGTTAGAAGTAGTTACAACCTAATGCATTGTTTAAAAAGTCAACACACAGAATATCAGAGATACAGCAGTTTCCTGCATCACATCAGAACACAGATATGCCAGTGTGATCTGCTGATATGAGACACATCCCCGTCATGTCTCACAGAATTACAGAACCTTAGAATGGTTTGGGTTGGAAGGGACCTTAAAGGTTATCTAGTTTCAACCTTCCTGCCGAGGGGAGGGACACCATCTACTGGACCAGGTTGCTCAAAGCTCCATCCAGTTTGGCCTTGAACAGTTTCAGGGATGGGGAACCCACAACTTCTCAACTTCTCACAACCTCAGGCTCAGCCTCTTACAACCCCAGCTCATTCTGTGGTATCTTGCTCAAGCAATGCCTTTACACTAATGGAGAACTGAAGCAAATAAGTCAAAACACGAAGCCTGAGGAAAACAAACTCTACAGATTCATCTTTCCTTTCTGACACAGTGCTTTTTGCACATTTGACAAAATTAAGATCTCTTGGTCATTTGGGAAACAAACCTTGCTGGAGTTAAGGGAAGCTGAACAAATCTGAACATTGCATTTTGCTTCAAAACCAAAGGAGTTCCCTCCTTCTCAGCCCTCTCTATCTCATGTGATGACAAGACTGGGCTCTAAGTAAATTGCCAGAAAGACCTTTGCTTCCCTTCATCTGCTCTAAATATTAGAGGATATTGACCTCCAGCCCTGTTTTACTTGGAGGAGTTCTGAATTATTTTCTTGTCATTAGGAATCAGATAACATAAATCACACCTAGACCCCAGGGCAGCAGGTAGTTTAGTGCTGCACAGTCAAACCAGATGATGCTGCAAAGGAAAAATTCAGTGAAGCCTTATCCAGCACTGACTCCTGTGTGCCTCCTCCTAACAACATTATGAATTATGCTCATGCAGGGAAGCCATGGATGAGTCCAGCTGTCCTGAATGCTTTTAAAAATCATCAGAGAGGAAAACAGTAAATGCTTTTAGTTGCTTTTAGACTAAGGAGGAAAAACAACTAAGGAGAACACAATTTGCACTTTCTTCATTAGAAATAGGAAATAGAGATCAAGACTAATCCAAATTCTTAACCTCTTTCCCAGAAGTTTGTTACTTTTTGATCAGACCCCCAGTGTCTTACTAAGGGAAGAGTCTCGTATCAGAGTTTGGTTCTAAACCCCAACCTCCAGACTCTCAGCCCAGGACCAAAAACCTTTGAATTAGATTATCCTCTCCAATGAGCAAGAAAGAACTAAGCAGAGGGGCCTCCTGGCATTCCTGAGCCCATTACCTGATCAGAGGCTGGTGCAGAGCCACCAGGGACGCGTGCACTGTGACGGAGACCACGGACAGGTGGAAATAGTCAAACATGACAGGGACGTGGTGGTGCAGCCCTCGGCGGGGGTGGAAGTGCAGACACAGCGTGCGGCTGCTGATCATGGGGATGGCTGGGATGTCCCTCAGCCTGCAAGGAAAAGGGATTTACAAGGATTACTGAAAGGCTCAGTTGTCACAGCCTGTAACGTGCAGGCAGCAGGCAGAGACGGCTTGAGGTGAAATTTTATCAACTGAAGAGCATCTTGTGCTGTACTTGTGCCAAACATAAATATTAATACTAATATAGATATAATTAATATAAATAGAAAGGCAAACAATAAAGAACATATGTAGGGTTATATATGAATATATGGTATAAAAGAAGAACAGATGTGATGCAATTCTGGTTTTCTGTGGTGATTGCCCCTGATGTCCAGCTATGCACTGTTAGGGACATCAAGATCTAACAAGCAGAAGGAACTGCATTTAGCAAACTGTTCAGATGATTTGAGTGTTCAAAGATGAGACAGTAGACTGCTTGTGATTTTCTGTGTAAGAACAATCGTCTCAGGCAATCTGTGCAAGTTAGAAGCTGTCCTGTGTCAGACACAGCTGAAAATATTCAGAGTACTTTTCCAGTTTGTTGATCTGAAAAAACTTTTTGGAAGAGGCCAAAATTCAAAAGAGAAAGGGAAATAACTGCAGAGGAACAATACAAGTTGGATTATCTTCACTTGTTTTGGTTTGGTTTTGGGTTTTGTTTTTTTTTTTCCCAGGAAATAAAAGTCAAGACTTTAATTTAAAGTTTGTTTATAACTATTCCAGAATAATCATCCTAGTGTGCATTCAACCACATGGCATGAGTCATCTATAAGACTCAATTGTAAACCTGGAACATCCCTAACCACATCTTCCCAATGCAAGTGAAACTTCTAAAGAGGAATTATTTTAAAGCATTAAAGACACTTCTGAAGCCAATTGTTTCCCAGAGCTAAGAAAACCTAGGAAGAGATGGTTGAGTGGTGCAGGGTTAGTCCCAAAAAATGTTTCAATTACATTTGCAGAATATCGTTTTCCAAAAATCACTACTTTGTATTTATAGAAAATCACACTAATCTTTCAGGTGGTAACAGAAATTAAGTGTATGGGTTAGAGCACAATTACATAACTTAAATGTTTCAGGTTTTTTTTTTTATTTGTGGCTGTAAATTAATGTTTTCCTTTTCTCCCTTCAAGACCCATAAGCACTGAAAGTTCCACCTGCCTGAGAGAACAAGTTTTCTCTTTTTGTATCTTGAAGATAACAGAAACGTGTTCTTGAAATTTGTTTGTGTGCATTGTGGATATGATCAAAATCCCATTGGGAAAATCTCAACATGAAACATAGCTCAGGTGGTTTCTTTGCATCCCCTCCCACTCCCTATAAATCCTGCTGAGGTCATTGGAACCCTTTTCCCTGATTTAGTGAGGCTAAATAACATCTGGGACCACACTTTCTGCTATGTCTGAGGAAGGGATGCTATTCCTACTTCACCTGAGATTAAGAATCAAATTCAGTTAGGGAAAATCTAATTCAGTAAGAAAACTCCTTCCTCTTAAAATATAGAGGCAGTTCTGCTTCTTAATAGAAGAAAAGTGCTTAGCATGTTCATACTCCTATCTTCAGCCAGAAAATACTTCATTGCCTCCTGAGATAAATGCATTCCTGAGTCACAGACTCTGACCACATGGTCAATGATGATATTCCCTTTAAAAGCAGCAGAGATAGAGCAACACTTAATGCGTTTGAAAAACTTACACTTCAAGGAGAAAAAATTGTTTTTCCTTTAAAGAGAAATATGAGATGCACTCTTCAAATACAGAGAGGAGAAACAGGACAACTTCAACACCAAGGCAAAGGGATGCCTTATCAAAGCTCTCCCTTTTTAAAAAGGGCTCATTTCATCAAAGTAATTTTCAAATTGAACAGACCCCCACATTACCAATTGAGCTTTAAACCAGCACTTACTGTTGTTCACTATCAGTAAAGTGCAGGTCCAGCTTGAGCTGAAAATCTGCTTCATTCAATGCATCTTCCACCTGCAAAAAGAGAGAGACAAGGTTCCCTTTGTAAGTTGGCACCTACAACACAGAAGGCAAAGGTGGGTGTGTTTGTCTGATAAGAGCAAAGGCAAATTTACACAGCAACAGCAGCACAGAGGCAAAAAGAAGCAAAAGTGACAGTGAGTCAAGGTAATTGCTGAAAGAATCAGAGGGAACCAGAGCAGTCAGAGGTGTCATCTACCCCCGGTGCCCTGACATGTCAAAAAAAATCACTCCAGACAAGAGGAACCGGACAGCATCAAGCTCTGCATTTGTTGGGTCCTTGTTCTTTGCACACTGAGAGCCAGGGGAGAATTTCTGAGGCTGCTCTTCCTCGCTGAGTGAGCTTTTGTTTGGGTTATCTTTTCAGGTGAAAGAAAGCAAGCATTGGGTTTCCTTGGATGAGAAACAGCCACAAATCCTTGTGGCTACCTACCTGTAACTAATATACTTTTTGATGTTTACAGCACAAAACATTCAGAAATAGCTTAGCGAATTCTAGAAATTTCTGATCACTAATCATTAATCTTTGATTTTATGTCTCAGCAAACCAATGCTTTCCTGGCCCCTGGTCACCCTTTCAGGCCCTTAGCAGGTTCATGGAGGTAGTTTGTTCTTAATTCTCACATAGACCATTTTCTTTCCAAAATTCAAAGCTCTTTGTTGTTTTTAAAACTAAAACAGAAGTTTAACTTGTTGCATGGCTGAGCGTGCCTACCCTTGGCAGAAGTCTGCTCATCAAAACCACTGAAGAAATCATGTGTGACTCACTGGTACCTCCGTTTTAACTCATCTAATGGGTCCCACCAGTAAATTATCCTTCTTTTATTGTCAATAAAATAGTTTGATTGGATTTTTGGAAACAGTGCTGGAGCTGATAGTTCATTACCTTCACCTGGAAAGAATTAATTTGGATAACACATCCCAGCTTGGCACAGTTAAAATAACTTAATCAATTGAAATATATAAGTTAGAATGGAAGAGGATTAAGCTGTTCACCACTTTCTCATCCACTCCTTAAAGTGTCAATTCTTCTCCAAGAAAAATAGCTTTAGTAGAATTTAAAAAAAATAATTTCTAACAATCTAAATGGAAATATGACAAAACCCACATTTTATTACCAAAATAATCTGTATCTGTGAATGTAAACATTTTTTACAGTATGACAGAATACAATAAGAGGTGTACAGGCAGAAAGGTGGAAAATGGAAGTTATTCACTGGGGGTGAGGTGTTATAAATACAACTTATTTTTATCTAATTTTTGCCACAAAAATGTGAGTTGAGATATATGGGTTCTGTCTTCTGTTGGTGGCAAGCAACAAGCAGAGGCAGAGAGTGACCTGCTCCATCCTGGGGTACTCACCGGAGAAGGACAATTAATGACTGTTTGTGCCTGTCTCTTTCTCCTGACAGTAGCTAGAGCTTAGAGAAATATCTTGGTCTAGATACCCTTGCATTTTAGATGGTTTAAAACAGACAAGATGAACTCTGCTTTCCAAAACTGATCATCATATTCTTAACAGAGCACAGACTACACTAAAATAGCACTGAAGACAACATCAGAGACATCTATGCTGCTCTGACAGGTAGGATTTGTAAAATATATAACATAAACCATGTTTAGCCAGGTTTTCCAAAGGTGAGACTGCATCGACAATGTACAATCTTTTCCTGTTGAAATAAGAAAACTGAGAGTCAAGGATTGATTGTGCTTTGAAAAAATTCTGGAAGATGTTAAGTTTAATCTCTTCTGAAGTAATATGGCATTTCTTCTAACATAGCCACAGGCATGGAGATGTGAAGGGAAAATTCCTGCTTCTATTTAATGAAAATGTGCTTTCTCTTTTGTGATTGTCTCAAAACACCTGGAAGTATGCCTTTCATTTAAAAAAAAACAAAAACAAAACAAAAAACCAAACCTTTTTCCTTTTTAATGAGTTGTTGTCACAAAAAATTGCAGTTGCTGACAGTTGCAAAAAAAGAAGTAATAATTATTGAAGCTACATTCCGAATGTAAACTAGGAGTTCAGTATAGTGTTTCAGACACAGCAAACATTCTCCTCCTCCAAATAAAGGGGCTGGAATTTTGGGTCTGTGCCCAACACTGCTGAGCACCTGCAACTGCCACTGAGATCTGAGTCGGTGCTCAAAACAAGCTCAGTAGCTGGTGACAGTGGCCCAAAACACCTTGTGGCAGTGAACAGATGCCTGAGAGACCAAGAGACACTCTTCACTGCTTGGGGTCATGCAGTAAGCTGCAGAAATTGGATGTTTTTAATCCCAAAACTGTATTGAATTCCAACTGATCGGAACAGGGCAGAGACGTACATAAAACCCATCACAGTTCTCACTATAGAGGTAACATTTTCCCTTTTCCCTCCCTAATATTAAACCATTTAGCCAGAGTGTCAAACTGAATGATTTGGATGTCCCAGCTCACTTAAATTTCTCTGGAAAATACAAAATCTAATATACTGTCATATTCCAGCTTGCCTCACTCTGTTTTCTCCCTGCTACTAAATTTTCCCTGAATAGGGCCAGCAAGAAAGAAGCCAGCCAAGTTATCTGTTCTGCTGCAAGATGAAAGAGGCAAAGCTTCTTCTCTAATAAAAAAGAAAGCAAAAGCTTATGAAAATAAATCAGAGTTCTTTGTAGCAACAAAGGCTGCCCCAGCCCTGCAAAATGATTTCCTTTGAATTCCAAAAATGCTGTGTGCTGGGACAATATAGAAACAAGGCATCAAATAAACCAGAGTTTTAAAGCACCATATATATGGTGAAAGGCATATTCAGTGCCACTTCTAGGCAAATAATAGTGCTTCCTTCCATTTAATGCCAGATAAAAAAAAAAAAAAAGCATTTACATATTTAAACTTATCTAGGGTTATGGTAGAGGAGGAAGAGGAGGGAAAAAAAAACTAGCAAATAATCTAATTTGGATATTCACACTGATTTTTTTTACTTCATTGTTTCTGATTGCTTAGGGGTTTTTATTTTTTTTCCTGAGACTATCTCAGCAAAACATCTCATCAACAAAACTACCTGAGCACCAGGAGGAACAAAGCTCTCTTAATATAATATTGGATAATTCCAGCTCTGACAGCAGAAACTGCATGGAGTGTATCAACTCAATACTTCCATTATCCAGACTAACTCCTTTTTCTGTTTATCATAGCTTCCATCTACAGAAAAAAACAGCAAACAGAACCTTCACCCTCAACCAAGAAAAATCACTGTAGCACACAAGAGGCACAAAAAAGGATTCACATCTGTTGTGTGCTAAATAAATTAACAGTTATGAACACAGATGATATTTGAAACACTTTAAAAATCTCTAGGTGTCTTGCCAACACCACATTGCACAGATTTCATCCAACATAGGAGATTATGTGACAAAGATACAAAACTGTCTCTGAATAGTTGTGAATGTAGTAGTGGCACACTTGGGTCTCTCCCACATTTATATCAAATTTGCAGAGCTGTGGAGGAAAAGACATCAAAGCACAAAAAGAGAAGCCTAGGAGCATTAAACAGAAGTGAATTGTGCTAATCTGCTCAATACACAAAAAAATTTACAGCTCTTTATTTTTTGTATTTGATTATTTAGAGTGCCTTCAGCAACTCATCTGGAACAACAGACTTGTTTATCTTCTTATTCTACATCCATGAAAACCCAAAGCTACTTCACCGGACAGTAAAGTTGAGTTTCTCTGTGAAGAACCATTCTGTAAGTATAGAGCTGGGCAGCTTTCCTCCTCCCAAGAGATCTACTATGGAAAGCCCATTGGTACTGCACACAGCTCATCAAGAGTCACAGTGAGTTTTAGCTGTGAGGAACCTTGCAGGCTATTTTTTATTTTCCATTTCATGAGGAGCACAACTTTCTTGAATAATAATGCAAAAATCATCAGAAATCACTCCTGCCCAACGCAGTGGAAACTGCTGTAATTTGAGGGGAGGGATATTTAGTTAGAGATGTTCCACAGAAGAAGGATAAAATTAGTATTAGATAAAGTATGCTGGGGCATTTTCCTAACAAGAATTGATAGAGTTGCATTTAATAATTTTTCATATAAGCACACACCAACAATCCTAGGGAGGAATAAATTGACCACGCCATCTTAAAAAAAAAAAAAAATCAAACCAAGGCAGCAAAAGGAAAGTGGGAGAGAAAAGGAAGCATGTTAAGCTTAAATTAGGTTTTCAAGCTGTTTTAATTTAAATCTATATATAACAGACACACACACACACACATATATATATAGATATATATATATATGCTTTGAAATAACACAAAAAAGAAAATTAAATCTCATCACGGTCAAATAGAAAGTTATACAAAGGACAGGTTAGTGTCTCTGGCCCCGAGTTCAGCATACAGCCCATGGTTCACACTGGCTGTGGGACTCTTTTATGGCAATGCTGACCTGACAAAGATGCTGATGTCATGTCTCTTGTCACTACTGAGAGCAAGTACCAGTGCCAGACATTTAGTAGCAGTCCTTGGGCTGGCAAAGCAGGGATGGAACACTGGACATGCCTAAATGCCATTCTACTGCGACACTTTCTCCCTATTAAGATTTCAGTAAAAGAGTGCTCTCTGTTAACAAAGATTGCTCCACCCTTGTAGCTCCTGGGAAGAGGAATTGCTGCTGGAAGACTTTGGTTTCACAACAGTAAGATTAAACCAAAGGTGCTCTGCAATCTGGGTGCCTCAGATCATGTTCTTACCTTGTGTGAGTGCTCCTGTTGGTTGAAGGAGTGGACAGAAAAAGGGTCTCTGTTGTTGCTGAGGTACCACAGACAAAAAGGTTGAACATGAACTATAAGGAAGGGAAAGCTCCAGCAGCTCTCCCGTGGACTCCTGCGGACAGGAGAACCAAGGACAAAGGCCAGGAGACCTCTGAAGGATGGAAAGGGACTGGGAAGCTGTAGAAAATTTCAGTCACAAGAGAGAGGAAGAGAATAATAAAAATGGAAGGCAGTAGTAGCTTGTCCTAGACAGAAGCAGCAGACTCCCAGTTTTCTTGGGTGGGGCTGATCCGCACAGCAGTGTAAAATGAGTGATCCAGAGCACAAATGACAAATTATGGTTGAGACACTTGAGTTTCTGATATTCTGATTTACCAGTGTACTTCAACATCTTATTCCACTGGAAAGCCAAGGTGAACCCTGCTCCTCATAAACAGGCATAATGCAGAGGGTCTATCTGACCACATGCAGAATTTTACAGGGTCAGCATGCACAAACAAATAATCACAGTGTTGATGGGTACAGGACAGTCAACCTCCTTCTAATGCAGCTGCAGGTGTATTGGTCAGATAAATCGTGCCTTTTCCTCTACCAGCTGCTTTCATGACACTTCTGACAGCACGTGGACTTCACAACTTCTGAAAAGGAGATACCTGTGCAATGCATACCTAAAGTAAGAGGGATCTCAGCCCTGCTGGTTTTTATGTGCATCCCAAAACAACTCACCCTTTCACCATCCAGAAGCAGGTGCACTCTGAAGTTCATTGACTCATTAAGAACGATCTCTTCATTTCTGTACAAAATCTGAAATATTCTGCTGTAAACGTTGTTTTCATGAATGCAGGCTGAGCAAAGGCTGGAATCACCTGCACAAAACACAGACAGATTCCTAGTGTGATTTCAACAGGGAGATTATTTTTTATCCTATGATTTCACTCCAGGGTTACCTAGGTAGTACTTGTAATTAAACACTTGCATTCTCAGTAATTAATGGCAGTAGAACAGACTGTTATTGTGGGTTGCAAGTTCACAGACATGATATTTAAAGGCAACAAATGTTAAACTCTAGGCAGGCTGGATTTCAAAATGAGAACACTTGATCCTGTGACAGCACTTATCCTATTAACTTTATTTCTAATAAAAGCTAAACCACCAAACTCAGTGCACCCAGCACCATGAGAACTGTGGGTGTTCACCTGTGAAATTCCATCTTTTATCTGCAATGGACACCTTTCAGAACAGGGAGTTTTCTTCCCATCATTACAAATGAACGTCACATAAATTCAGGTGGAATTTATCCTCTCTAACTTTTAGGTGCCTCCAGTGTATGTATTTTGTTTTGGTTACAATGGAGCCTATGGAATTAAGGACATCATTTGAAAAAACAAAAAAAAGTGCATTCTTTATACTGAGGCAAACTTTTGCTTCGAGTCTACTGCTTGTTGAGCAATTCCCCTTTCAGTAAGAGGAAAACTGTGAATTTCTGAACTGCACAAACCCACAACTTTTACTACTGTAAATCCATTCCAGAGGAGCCTGCATGGATTGTGGGACTTTTAAAAGAACAATTGAGCACCAGAGTTAGGTACTTTCCAGATTTGTCTTGGCTGGTAATCAGAATCCCTTGTTAATTCTACTTTTGTAACCCCAGAGCAACAACAGGTGTCAAAATTTACTCAGAGTTGATTTTGTCTCTTTCCAGCATTCAGTCTATAGGAATCTGAGCTTTTGAAATATAGTCATTTAGCAAATTGTATTTTGGATCTCTCCTGACAAAGGGAGCTTTAAAAAAGTGTACCAGAATCAGTCCTTCAAAGAGAGACAGACTTGGATCACCATGAAAAAGTCAGAAGGGACATGCTTTTTAGAAATAACAGTTTTTCAGAAGGTACTTCTTGGAATTTGCCCCTTTGCAGAATTGTTTTGGGTCCACAAACTGTGGTAAGATAAAAGTTCAGTGGCTGCTCCTTCTCAAGGGTTTCAAATCAGGAAAGGTCTGTTCTGCTAGGATTTGTACATAATTTGCTATCATAGGTCAGTGAGTCAAGATTGACAGAGGATTAAATATTTTATGACATAAAGTTTGGTTAGAGGGAATAAAAATAAAAGAACAGAAAGGAATTCAAAGCAACAGAAAAAAAAACCCTAATAAAAAGGTACTGAAGACAACTAGACAATTGAATGGAGTTTTGCCATTATAGTGATTCATTTTGTGGTGCCAGTCTACTGGAATTGGAATAGTATAGACACTGAAATATCTAAAAAAAAAAAAATCAATCACAGGGGCAGAATTGCCTAAATGCCAATAAGACCAATAAGACTTGAACTAATTAATTAACAGAACCATAGTGCTACCATCCAAGCTACATTCAAATAATTTTCCTATTACTGACTTTTATCAAGCACACCCAGGGGCAGCCCAAGTATTTCATCCTGCTATTGTCTTCCCATCACCCATCCTGCATAATAGTTATGCACAAATCCAGGCATCTTAGATAAATGCATATTTATTTTCATGTGCTACACCAGTTAGGCTAGAATGTTTCAGCCTGATTAGTTCTTCAAAAGCATGCAGTCATATTTATTTTAATTTAAACCTCATGATATTACAGACACTGCAAAAATCATATTAGAGGTATAATGTATTCTTACTCCTAGCTGGCAGACAAAGGAAACTTTATGTTATTTGATTTAGATATTGATATACCGGCACTCTTCTCGGATGGAAAGTTTAATCTCATTTTCTTTTCAAACACACTCCTGAGCAGACCACTCCTCGTGTGTAATTGCTTTAGGAGCTGGATTTGCAAGGTGGCATAAGGAGTCATTTCTCTTGTTGGAAAGGTCAAAGTCAATGGCATGCTACAGTGTTTGGGGCTGCCTCAAATCAGAGTGAGTCACAGGGCCAAAAATCGCTCAGTTTTAAGCAGGGAGAGCTCCTTTGCAGACATTTGGCAGAGATCCTCCCCTAAGCACATCCATCCCTGCCTACTTAAATGGGCTCAGGTGGCTTCTTCCCCTCTTAAAGTGTGACCTAAGGCTGCAGCAGGAATTTCCTCAGGGGAGGGCTCGGCAGTCTTGGCAATGCTGGCAGCAGTGCAGGGATTCTGCCTCTGGAATCGAAGGGAAATGAAAACATCTCCACAGGTGCCGCCTTTCAGGCTGCAGCACCAACTGGTGCATTCTGTGCTTTCAGGGACAGGCAGGGACCAGGCTACATCACTCTGCTTGAGCTGCTTGCACTGACTAGAAGTGTTTGCTTCTCCAAACATATTCTTCCTTAGTCTACTCCATGAACACATCATCATCCCAGAACCTCCTCCAAACTTCCCCTAGTTCCTGGGATTCCTTCTGGAACTTGTCTCTGTAAACCCCAGGTGTGTCTGCTAAAAGACAGGGATACTGAGGCTGGTGTTTGTCACAGCTGCCATTGTTCAGAGGGTTGATAGCAGAAGACACAGCCGGTGTACTCCAGGTTCAGGAGACCCTGCAGGTGTACCCTGTGTTCAGGAGACACAGCAGGTGTACCCCAGGTTCAGGAGATACTACAGGTGTATCCCGTATTCACACAAGCACCTCTATCCCTTGGCACAAAGCACAGGAGGGTGTGAGAGAGCAGGTTGGAACCGTGGTTTTTTCGACATCTCTTTCTAGCAGAACCTCAGCTGTGCAAACACCTCAGCAGTCACAGGCAGCCCAAAGGAGACAGACACAGTGTGCGGAAACTGCTGGGAGCCTCCACTCCCAGGTGAGATCTGGAGCTAAGAGCACACTGACCTGTTTTTATTCCACGGTTTCGAAGGCTTGAGCTTTGGCAAATTCAAAAAAGAAAATAAAATTTTATGGTAATCAAATTTTGATCAGTAAATTTCCCTGACAGAAGATTTATTTGGGACACATGCTAGTATTCCTCATGCTAGAAGGAACCAAGTTTTCCTGTCTGTTCCTAAGTGTTTATTCCATTTACTGCTTATTGTGTTTGGGTTAATTGTTCTTTAATTTATCTGGAAAGTGAAAGAGCTCTCAGGGCTGTGAGAACCATAGTAAGTATGAAGAGTTGTGTTCCACAGGCGTTCTGAAAATGAGAAAAGCCTGTTAATGCATCCCTCTTTTACTATTTTTTCCATGCCATTCCTTCACCATTCCTAGAAATTCTATCACAGGCTATTGAATAATGGCATTTTTAAAAAAGAAGGAGGAAAAGGCTCTTTGCTTTCATACAGAGAGTATTTGCACAGACCAGTCACTAAATCATGTCCTGCTTTCCCATTCTCACCATATGCAATCTTCCAGGCTTCCCTGGATACACTCTAGTCTACCTAACTTTCCCATCTGGGAGTTTCTACAGATGGAGGTTTCTAAATATTATTGCAGCACATCATACAGAAATTACTCATCTCTTTAAAGATTCAGAGAGAGGTTATTTAGATCCTGGAGGGCCCTGAAAAATTCTCTCAATCTTTTAAGAAAGGAATAGATGGATAGATGACCTGTAAACAATTTTGTTATGTATTTAAAATCTAATTTAGTAAGAATAGAAACCATATCATTCTGACCACTGCCAGGATGAAGGCACTGAGGTGGGTTGGGTTGGTGGATGACAGGAAGAGGAGAGGAGAGGAGAATAAAGAGTGGAATGGAATGGAATAGGACAGGGCAGACAGGACAGGACAGGTTTACATAATGCCTCAGAGAATATGAGTATTGGGATAAGAATGTTGAAAGAAGTAAGGAATGGATAAGTCTGTTTTAACGTCTTTTAGAAAAAGCGTTGGAACCTGAAGAACCCCACCAGAAACCTTAGCCTTGTACAGAGCCACATGACAAACCCAAATCAACCCCCCTGATCAAACCCACTTAATTAGAGCTTTGATGCTGGCAGTAGGTGTAATTTGATAAAGTAAACAATGAAATCATCTTGTGTTGACTGTTTTGCTATTTGTGTTTTGAAGGAATGTGATGTGCCAGAAAAATGGGCCTTTCAACTTGAAAGCCCCACTGGTGCAACAGCTGAAAATGCTGCTGGCCAGACTGGCAGAGTCCCTCAGCTAGTGCAAAGCTGTGTCAGGGACTCAAATTTTCCTGATTTTCAAATATTCTCATTTGTGTCATTTCCCCCAAGAGAATTCTCACAGCACTCCCATTCATGTGAGGAGAGGGAAACATTTCTAGGGAAAAGTAGTGGAAAATGGTGATAACATTCTGCAGGTCAGAACTTTTTCCCTGAAATTTCTATTATACTAATGCACACCCACCAGATAGATTAGCACTCCTGCCAAACTCCAACAGTCAATTATCACAGTTGTTCACTCCAGGAAATCCAAATCATATATTTTCCAACTCTGAGCATTTATAGCATCATTTCTCTGCTTTCATGACACCTAAATTATATCAGTTTCCTTCAAAATTCCTTTATGTGAATCCTCCTTTACTCTTTTTTTGTTGTTTTGTGATTTTTTTGTTTGTTTTTGTTTTTGTTTTTTGCAACTGCTGTAAAAATGGTTTGAAAAGTTTCATGATTGTTCTAGATTAAAACCTCTCCCTTGGAGCAAACAATGACATGCATATCTCAGCCTCTGCCAAGGAAAGACTCTGAAATGGCAAAGTCATGGTGTAGCTGACACTTGATGATAAATGATTTCCCCAGAGCCATTAGAGTCACATGAGCCCTTGCTGTTTGCAAAGCAAAAGGATTGGCTGGTCCTTATGCCCCCTGCATTCTGTTTGCCATGTCAGTGACTGGACTGCTCCAATCTCCCCAGCTAGGATCATTCCATAATTACATTTCCAATTTGGCTTCCTCATGATGGCTCTACCTGCCAAAGAAAACTGGAATGAACGTCAACCAACTTTTCCAAGGACTGTAAGCACCCTGATCTGCAAATCCAGATTTGCCCAGCAATATTAACCTTTGAGAAGTCATGCAGGTTTGTTCTATTTATTTTTTTAAGGCTTTAAAACAAATAAATTCCTTTTTGTAGAGCCCTTAATGAAGAACTAGTGCATGAGAGAATGCTCCTCTGATAGAAGGATACCTTGAAAGCCATGAATGGAAGTTTGTTTTGGAAAAGATAGAAAAGGAAAGTTAAATATCCTTCATTACCTCACATTATTTTCTAAGCTCTGCTTCCTACAGGCACTAGTAGCAGTAATAAAGCCTTGCAATTAGTCCTTTGGTTTATTTTAAATTTTACTATCTTACTAAGAATAACTTTTAATAATGTTAGATAACTCCAATCAACAAAGAGTGTGAGACCTAAATGAAACGTGAAAAATTCATTTCTCCAAAGGAAACACATTAAAACCTCCTGCGCAGCAAATTTTATCCTACACAACTTTTCTTATAAACCTCTAAGCCTTGGCTACAGAATGCTGAGAATTTGAGGGGAAAACAACACACATCTACCTCTCTGTACATTTTTCTTTTAGTATAGTCTAACTTCTGTGTTTGACAAAGCAAGAGCATAGACAGGATTTACCTGAACTCTGTCCTCTATTCTGCAGCCCATAAAAGTATCATTTGTTAACACCTTTTCAAAGTAAGGAAGAAGGTATTGTGACAATTCAGTCCTTACACGCTGCTGCTGAAAACATTACAGTTTCCTATCCCCAATACAAGACAGAGAACAAAGAAAGTAATATTTATTTTAATTTTAAATATAAAATTACAACTCCAGACCTTTTAGATGGACAGCTTCAGGCTTACAACCAGCTTTCCCTAGAATTAGCTCTCCACAGCTTCATGAACACTATATCAGAGGTCTAAAATAGATAGGAAGTGCTTAAATAGTCAGGAGAAATCCATATGGAAAAAAGATCTAACTTCAGATCTAGCCTCTTTAATGTCTTTATGACTATAGCACTGGAAATTAGATAATTACTCAAATGCTGGCAACTTCTTGAATCTCTCTTGCTATCTGGGAAAAGCAGTATTATTATGCTGCTATTCAGATAAATGAAAAAGCAGGATTCTGCTATGTTCTGCTTTAATGAAAGAGATGCTTTTCAATAATGTAGGGAAATCAAGATACTGCAGCTGTAAAAAGAGCTTTACTGTAAATATTTCTTTACAAATAACAGCGCACACTTAAACATTTGTATTTCAGCCTAATTCATGGCCACAAGAAGTATATCATACTTGTGTTTCCAGACAGGAAAACCTCAGATGCAGATGATACCTTTAAAAGCAGATGGGTTCATTCCCCCAGGTCACTCGTGCACAGACGGAGGGAGGGCACTGCAAGGCGCTTACTTGAGAATGAGCTGTGAACGTTTTGAAACTTTCCTGCCCACAGACCTTATGTTACTGCCCACACAGACATGTGGTGTCAGCAGTTCATGTGATGTCTCTGAATCTGCCTCTGTGGAAAGCTGGCTGTTGGTAAACCCCAGCAGAAGGCAGCTTGAACCCTGCTACGTGTCCTTGCCCTGGGGCCACCTGGAAGCAATCATGTAGTCAATTAAACAGAGGTGAATTAGGAGGGTGACAAGAAACGGGTAGAGTATCACAAAATAATCAGAGAATCACACAATGGTTTGGGGTGGAAGAGATCTTAAAGATCCTCTGGTTCCAACTCCCTGCCATGAGCAGGGACGGCTTCCAAAAGACCAGGTGGCTTCAACCCCATCCAGCCTGGACTTGAACATCTCCAGGGATGGGGCATCCACAACTTCCCTGAGCAGCCTGTGCCAGGGCCTCACCACCCTCACAGTAAAGAAAGTATTTCTTCCTAACATCTAAACTAAATCTCTTTTCGATTAAAACTGTTGCCCTTGTCTTATCCCTATTTGTGTAAAAAGTCTCTCTCTCTTTTTAAGTACTGGAAGGCTGCAAAAAGGTCTCCTCAAAGCACTTGATGTCTCAGTCTGGACTAGCTGTATTCCATGTACCTTTAATCTGAGTGATCACAGAACAACCAAAAAAAAAAAAAAAAAGGATTTGCTAAATTTCCTTGTCATCTCAAGTCTTCTACTATTGTCAGAATTCTTAAATACTTGCAAGCCACACTATTTTGGTATTTTTAGAGATAATTAAGACCTGTAATTCCTCATACAAAGAGTAGGCCATCTTTCCAGAACCTAAGCAAGCACTGTGCTGCAAAATATAAGCAAAGGGGATCAGAAAAGCTTGTGCAAATATCTCTGTTTATCTAACTTTCTTTTTTGCCTTTACCATCTGTTGGAGCCATATGCCTTCTTAAATAAGAGCTAATTATAGGTCTCCACCAATACTAATCAAATAGTGGTAACTGTTGCAAACTTCAACCGGAATTTTCATTTCTCCTTGATAAAAATTCCTCCAAACCAGGCTCTCAGAGGGCTGCCTTTCTCTGGTTTTCTGGACTTAGGTACAGAGCAGTTAAAGCTGTCACACTCATGTCCATGTCAACACATGGGATAAATTCATAAGAAGCTGTGGAAGTGGCAAGCTCCAACCAAGCACATTAGGTTTGGGTTTGGGTGACTTTGGGACAGAAAATGGCTGTGTCTGATTAATTCCTACTGACACATTCTGTTGCAGAGCTCTTGGTGATCTGAGTTTTCCTTCACTGCCCCGTGATGCTGTAATTACTGAGAAGAGAGGAAAGAAACGACCCTGTCACAAAATTATCTGGCTTTTAGCAATGAAGAACTGGAGCAAAGATAGATCCAATACTAAAATTAAATTCCGAATGAGAGATTCCAGCCTATTTAGAGAACAATATATCTCCTAATGAGCTTAAAAAAGGCAAGACTCCACTTTCATGTCCAACAAGCTTTTGTGTAAATGTCCATTTGTATAAATGTCAATTTGTACCATTCAGGCAAATGTTTTATAACTGCCTCCAGTGTCAACGTTATTCTGTATTGCTGTGTAATGTGAAAAGACTGAAGGATAAAAATTAATTCAGTCCTAAATATGGCAAATGAAAGATTGAAGTGACTTTTAAAAACCCCAAACACTAAATAGCTCTTTCAGCATCACAAGACTCTGGCAATTTCAGTCTGTCGTACTGACCTTCCAGGAAGTTTAGAACTATTCTAGCAGAAATTAAGACTAATAAGAAAATATAAAATAAAAGAGAACATAAAATAATATGTTTTTCATTCATTCCACCCATCAGGTAGAGAATTATTTCCTATTCTAATCACCAAAGTCTCCTTGTGTAACTGAATGGTGCACAAATAAGAAAAAAATCACTTCCAGAATTGCATTCCAACTAGTCTTTTCCTCTGGCTACCAAAGGGAAGATTCTCTTCCACTTTTTTCACCACTGTTCACATAACACTTTCGTAGTTGGGAAATCACAAATGTTTAGAGGTCCAGAAATGTAAGAGTTGAAATACATATATAAAATTGTGACTATCTGTACTTTACAGACAAGTGCGGATATTACATTACTCTACTGGCTATTCCTTCAGTGTCTCACAGCATTTCTGGCACCAGCACAACAGCTATGGATTCGGAAAGAAAAGTCCTGAATTAAAATCCCAGACCTTAAATCAAACTGAAAATTAAAGATTTCCCTGATGTGTCTGTAACGCTTTCAAGTCCTCTGTCAATGGTATAGATTGGGAACTGAATGCTTCCTAATGTGCAGTTTCAATGCCTCCTGTGTTCAAGAAGGTGATGGATGGAAGTTGTACATTTACCAGATTTTTATCTTCAGCACTTTGGCCAGTTGCACTTTAGTCAGAGGATAAATTACTTTGAATTGAATATGTAAAACATTTTGTGGCAGTCTAATAAAAAATATGAGAAGAAATCTAATTTGTCAGAGGTAGGATGTTCCTAATATTCCACTCTAAAATAAAAATCCTGAGGATACAGAGCAAAGGATTTCAGACTTCCCATGGAAGAAGCCACCAACTCTGGATCATGAAAGTAAATGTACAAAAAAGGCTTCAAGGCCCTACAGGTAATATTCTCTCTATACAACACCAATAAGGAGGCATTTCACATCCTTTCTATGATTAATCTTTAGAGTTAATTTAGATACAAGAAACTTGATATCTCAGCTTCTGCTGCAGCTGAAGGTCTTTCATTCTACAGCCTGCAAGTTCAATGTACAGTGTGATGTTCAAGGTGGGTTTGTCACACGACGTATTCAAAGGGATCCCTCCATGATATGTCCTTCCTCCATGTTCAACTGGGCCTGTACAGATCCCTTGCTCATTCATGAGAGACCTAATCCTGCTGGCCAGGATCACTGGGTTTGGTATTTATATACAATGGGAGAAAAGGTAGAATCACATCCAGGTCCATCCTTGCCCATAAAAAGGTGGCAGAACTCTACAAGTTCCCAAGTCAAGATAATGGGCTCTAAATTAGATTTTCCTCTTCTGACCCAAGTTCTTTCCAAAAATTACAATACAATCCTTGCTCTGGAGACATTTCACATATATGATGCTGGTTTCTCAAGGCAAAGAAATTACAAAACCTCCTCCAGAAAAGAAGTGGAGACTGGCAGAGTCAGACCACAGGAAAATGGTGTTGAGGCCTCATGTTTTCAACACAAGTATTGTCACAACCCTTGAAGCAGACAGGTGTCACTTAGATAGTTCAGCAAAACTATACAATTTTATCAGCTTACTAAAAAGGCTAAAGGAATAAAAATTTCTCCTAAATATTAACCCACATGCACACAAAAATAAATTTCACTTCCTTTTGGTGGGAAAAAATTCTGTTAAAAAAAAAGCAAATATCATTATGAAGTAGCTTCCAAACAAGTTAACCATATTGCTAATCTGCCACAGGAACTGTTTTCATAAGCTATAAACTTGACTGAAATCCAGAATGTTCTTCTGTTTGCTTTAAATATTCCTTTGAGTAGTTATTTTTAAACTTCCCATCAGCTGGGCTGAATTTTCTCCTTTCTTAGGTCAGCCAACTCTTGCCTGATTAGTGATTTAATTACTGTCTATACAGCTCAGCACAAAAATACAATAGATTTTTTTTTCTTATTTATTTGCTTCTCAGTTTCTTCTCCAATTAGATTCCATCAACCTCTGCCACTGGATTGGGTTTTTTTTTCTTTTTTACTTTTTTTTTCTTTTTGTTATGTACATTATCTCAATTGAAATCCTCAGGCTTCATCTGTATCACACAGACATAAATCAGTAAGAGACCGATCCTTCTTTGTCAAGGCATGTCAGGCAGGAGCCATTTGAGTTTCTGTCAGAGGTTTCACTAAATTGCATTACTTTTCTCTCTTCCTGTGATGTGCCAAAAGTGTCATTAGCAGTTCTCTTTCTTTGGATTGTTTTCTGGTAAGACCATTCATTGCCCACAGTCTGAGTTAATCACTCAAGAAAATGATCTGTTATTTCTTTCTGAGCAGTCCAGGTTTTTTTTTGGTATAAACTTTGCATACACATCAGAACTCTGCAGTGAGCTCTTAAATGGAGTAATCACCATAAGAGAAAATCTAATCCCTTGAATCTAATTCCACCTGTCTTTCACAATAAAAACCATCTAAGGTTTTGAAATTGAAATTGGCCAAATCCTGTTCATCCAAAAAAATCTCATATAACCTCCCCTTCATTCAAACTTTTAAATGTCTTTACCTCCACAAGTAAAACAAAGGTGCCAAAAATGGGATTCTAGCCACTACAATAAAGACAGTAATCTTACACAAAGTTATGGTCAACGGTATGATAATCCTGAAAATCAATGGCAAAGCTGGGGAAGAATTCATAGAATGGTTTGAGTTGGAAGGGACCTCAAAGCACTGAGATCTCCAGAGAGATCCAGATCCCTGTGCTATCTTTTTGAGAGACATGAGACAAATAATGAGGCAAATCTGTGCCTTAATTTCCCACCTGTTAACTTCTCCTTTGCTTTGTCTCTCATTTAACCAGTTGCACTTGCAGAGCTGAATGTTACTTCAATATTTACCACACTGCTTTCAGCAACTCTGTCTGTCTTGGCTGAAAAATACTGCTGAGCCTGAGATGTGAGTCCTTTATGGCTCCCACAAGGGATAAATTGTGCCAATATTTCCTTAGATATTCTTGCTTACTGACAATCATACTTTTTATAAATTTATCCATCAACATTCCCAATAATTTTGAAAATAATGATTCCAAGTGCAGTCCACAGAGACAAGTTTAAGCTGATAATATTCAGGACATGATTTGCAAGGTTTGAATTGAAGTCCATTTCCTGGAGGCATTATAACACCTTACAAAGTTCACAGAAGACAACAGGAGGAACTGTGTTGCAGCTGCTTACAACTAGCTCCCTTCCTAGCTTTTAAACTCTTTCCCCAAAGAATGATAGTATGAATAGTATATATTCAAATGACATAACTTTGGAAAAAAATTATCATTTCTGCTGCATTGGCTAAAGAGGTATTACTGGTAGGAAAGCCTGAGATAAGAACAAATCCTGAGATGCTAACTAAAAAATATTCACAGAACTGCAGGATCACAGAATTGTTGGGGTTGGAAGGGACCTCTGGAGATTATCTAGTCTGCTCCCCTGCCAAGGCAGGGTCACCTGGAGCAGGTTGCACAGGAACTCATCCAGGGGGGTTTTAAACGTCTCTAGACACACTCCATGACCTCTCTGGTTATCCTGTATCCTTGATGTAAAGAAGTTCTTCTTCTTGGTGAGGTGGAACTGCCTATGTTTTAGTTTATGGCCACTGCTCCTCCTCCTGTCACTGGGCACCACAGAAAAGAGTCTGTCTCCATCCTCCAGGCACCCACTTGGGGATATTTGCTTGCATTGAGTCTCATTCTTCTCTTCTCCACACTAAACAGGTCCAGATCCTGCAGTTTCTCCTCTAAGAAGGATGCTCCAGATCCCTCACCATCTTTGTGGCCTCCACTGGACCCTCTCCAGTAGCTCCTTTTCTTTCAGGAACTGTGGAGAGCAGAGCTGGGCACAATATTCCAGATGTGGCCTCAGCAGGGCTTCGTAGGGGACAGGATCACCTCCCTCGACCTTCTGATGCACCCCAGGATACCCTGACCCTCCTCGATGCAAGGACACACCATCAGCACAATACTGCACTTATCAGGAATCTCCCTATATAAGGCAGGGTAAGAAGACTCAAAGCCAGTAAAAACAATGTCTCTTTTCAGTACTTTTACAAATACCTAAAGCCAAGATATTGTTTTCCATTACCCAGGGAATATTGATTTAAGTTTAGCTTGTTCTACAGATATTAAGATGCAGAAAATAATTACAGTGTGTTTTGAATAAGCCTTTTCCAGATGCCAATGGCCATGTAAGGTTGGCTGTCCTTGAAAATGAGAGCTATGGGAAATCATGTAGGAGCCCATGGATATGAATCACTGGGAAAAGACTAAGAGTTAGCTTGTACTTATTCAAAATTAATAAAGGAAATTTAAAAACTTGAGGGGAACATTTCATGCAGGAAAAAAATAAAAACTTTTTTACAGACAGATTTTTCAAAGTTTTTTGTCCAATTGACACTCTACCCATTTGTGACCCAGCCCTGTAGCAATGATCAGAGCTAGAAGGTGACAGAGGGAGCTATTGTGAAACCTCTTAATAGAACAAACTTCAAATACGAGTCCGTCACAGTCAGATAAGGTGTTTACATCAAGCGTTTTGAGAGGATTTTGTGCTCCTCCTTAATGTATTTTTAAAAATACAAGATTGAGGACAACATAAAACCATGGGCTAAATTCTAATCCTGTTCCAGTGACCTCAGCACTGAACTTGACAGTAGACACTCCTATTCTATTTTGATCAGATATTTGGTCTGAGGTTCTGAGTAAATTATGAGTGACTGGATTAAAATCCTGGCTTCATGTTCTTCAAGCTGGATCATTAATACACATAGAATCACCCCATACTGTTCTACACTCAAATCTGGGCAAGGTCTCCCAGTTCTCTGAAGCATTATCCAGCCAACAAAATTTCTGGAGCAAGAAATATTTTTAGAAGCTCAGGAGTTTTGGAAAAGTCATCAGTTAAGTAAATTGGGGGGGGATGAAAAGTCATTTTTTCTTTAAAAAAGGAAAACATCCTTACTCTGTTTTTTCTTAGTTGCAGCTGAAGTTCTGCAAAAGATAAATGCAGGAAAGTTTTTTCTAAAACTGAATTCTGCAGAAACTGTGTCTAAATCATCCAGAATTACAGCTGAACAGCTGAGTGAATCTCAATTTCCACAATCAGATGAATAATTTAAAGCACACTGACATCAACACCTGGTAAACATTTCTTTAATCTCATTGCCATTTTCGTCATTTCTCTGGCTGAAATTACTCAAATTTGACCGGTTTTCTTTCATACTTTTAATATTGACTTTGATTTTTTTGAGAAAATTGCTCTGTCAGCAAGAACTGCAAGTGCACCCATTTCAAGAGGATTTCATGTAAAGCTGGGTCAGCACCTCTGAAGAGAGCTCGTGCTGGAATTGCAACTCTTTCTTCAGTGCAGCTGTGTCTTTCCTGCTTGAGAACACTCTCTAGTCATTTTCCATTGGGTCACTTCTGGGAACTCTCTCAAAAAAGGGATGGCTTTCCACTCAAGCCTGCAGAGCTGGAAAAAAACCCAGAAACTGCCTACTGGAATGGTTTTGTTTCTTTCCTGCTAGAATTGTCTAAGATGTTTTATAAGGCTGAACTCTTCCTAGCTGAGAGTTGCTTTTCCCTTCCTGCTGTTCCCTTCCAGCAGTATTGGTATTAAGGTCTACCTTGCACTCAGAGTGTCTCAAAGCTTGCAACAAGGATCTGGTGGAAGAGACACTTTGATCGGTCCATCCAGTCACAGCTGTTACTTATCCTTTATCTTTTCACTTAACTCTAGTTAATGAACTTTTAAATCAAGGATGCTGCTGAGATTCCCTTGGCCTGTGCTGAATTACATTGGCAAGAATGGGAGCGATAGCAAAATCAGTGCCTTAATTGTGAGGTTTGGGAAAGTGGAGAATACAATTTTCAGTGGAGTATAAAGCATATTATGACTAATCCCCATTGAGGCATTGCTCCTTCTTGAACTTTATTGGCAAAATAGGATTGTATGATTTCTCATTTGTACAAAATCACCACCAACATACTATTTTACCCAGTCCCTCGTGTTCCAGGGGCCATTTGAATCAAGAAGTGTAAATGAATGTAATCAAACTTCTGTGCAGGAATGGGCTGGCTGCCTCAAATGTCTGCATTTCCCCTTTTCCCCAGGCTGTTGATGGACCCAAAGCCTTGAAGAACAAGGAGAGGGTTTTATCCTTTTTATCCATGAGTAAATTCTACATCACAACTCAGACTACAAAGCACTTATTTAATCTATGGTTATCACCCTGCAAGAAAACAAAGTACCTCTTCCCACACTCCCCCAAATGTGTATTCAGCATCTTCTTTTGCTGTGCAGGAAATCAGGATTTTGTTTGCAATCACCAGGCAAGTGACCTCACAGAAACAGGCAAACGCTCAATTCTATTTAATTCACTGGAGCTCTCATTAATTGGCTGGCAAAGGGGAATGTATCTCCTCAGACACCCCCACAACCTTCAGCTGAACACTAATGCAGGGAGCCCTCCCTTTTCTAAAGATGCTTGTCACTAATGAGTCTCAGCTTCCTTGCATAAACCAATTTCCCATTCCACATAGCAATTATGTAAATGAAGGTGAAGTTCCTGATAACTTCCATTGGTTCCACTTGGCTCACAATTAAAAAGAAGAAAAACATTGAAAACCTTTCATTTCAGTCTGGGGAAAGAACTGCTTACCCAGGCAAAGAAAAAAAATAAAAAAGGAAAATTTTGAATGGGCTTTCCTCTTTATCCCAAAAGAACAACAATAAATAGATGAAACACCACTTCCAGATGTTATTCAAAGAATTTACTTCATTGTGTATAGTCATTCAATTTCCTAACTGCTAGCTGCTGCCAAAACCAGGCACTGTCAGTGTAAACAGTGGTCAACATTCTATATTAAATCTCTTTGACATGACATGAAAGCCCCAAATTATTTGAATGGCTTAGAAGTAATGCACCACATGAACAGTTTTATGGCCTTTTCCACATCCTCACAGAGTAAATTTTCTACCTTTACTCGCTACAATGCTAATTGTAGTTACTGTTCATGTCACTTTTACAGGTGGAAATTGAGGCAGGGCATGACTTGGAACTGTTTCCTCAGGAATATTTAATTAAAAACAATGTAAATTAGGCCTGAGAGGGATACTGAAGATCTGCATCTAAATGTCCAACACTGGGGAGGAAGCCTCTTGGACAGTAGGAAATAGAAATCACATTTCACAGTGCAGCAAATGTCTGAACTCCATTTTCTCCTATTCTCTTCCTACTACTGTAGAAACTTCTACTAATGGAAATCAAAAAACCAAAAAGATTTCTAAAGTTTAATTTCATCTCATTAAAACCTAAAACTCAATTCAACAAAAAAAAAAAAAAAACCACTAAAAATCCCCAAGAAACCTAAATAAACAAACAAAAAACCCCCAAAACAAAACAAACAAAAAAAAGTCCTAGCCTTCCAATTAAGTCACAAAAAAGAAAAATTCATTATAGAAGTCTAAACCTCTGGTTCCTTTGTACTAGTACAGAACCACAGATTCTTTTCTTGGATCCTGTCAGAGATCCTTTGTAGTCCCTTCCAATCTAAGCCTTGAGCCTCTGAACTCTGGTGAGTGTATTTTCAATCAAAGATTATTACATCTAGTAACACAGAAATATTTATTGTGTCATTTGTACCACAGACTTTTAATCTCCCACTAATAATACTACTTTATTAGTGTTTGAATGGAGTTGTTAGACTACTTTCCACTACTTAAGACAGAGGGAATTAACCCTTGATATTTTTGAGAAGGTGACATGGGGAAAATTCAAATATTAACTTCCACATACTTCTTAAAGACTACAGATGGGGTTCCCCAGATCCACCGCACATCAGCACTGCCCTTGGTTGCACCCACTAGCCTTCAACGAAATTTTTAGGATGGGCTCTGTCTCATTTTGGTCACAGGAATGGTAGGTAATTAATTTGAATTTTTATGTGTGTGTGTGGGGGGGTGTTTAGATTGGTTTGGTTTTGTTGGTTTTTGGGGTTTTTTTCTTTTTTTTTGGTTTTTTTTGTTTGTTTTGTTTTGTTTTTGTTTTTGTTTTTGTTTTTTTGGTAATATCAGTGGCAAGAAATTAAGACCTAACAGCAGAAACCACTGTAAGCTAAAATTCATCCTTCAGATATGTGGAATGAAGTCCTTCCAGGGGGAACTTAGGAGGGAAACATGCACTGCAACCTTAGGCTATTCAATCTCACTCTAAGATGACACAAGTCTGTAATTATTGCTGAGATCATGTGAGAAACTCCCATTCCTCCTCCTGAGATTGAGAGTCCAGAGCCAAGACCAGCAGACAGAAAGGAAAGAGATGATTCAAACCTGCCAGGGGTATGAAAGAAAATGTGCCTACGTATGCAAAACTCAAACCTGAAGCCAAGTGATATTCACCTTCATAAATGGCTTCTAGGTGAAGTGTGAGATGAGAGATAACAGATGGGTTGACATAAATAGACAATTTCAGGAAATTAGGAGATGATATTAGTCTCCATGACTGGAAGTACTCTCAGCACCGTGGCTGAACTTGCTGAGACCTTCACCAAAGCACCATTGCTGTTTGAAAATCTTATACTATTCAGGGGAAGAGAGGAGGTTCTGAGACACCTCACTCAGTAGTTTCCATTACTTCCCTGGATAAAACTTGACCTCTAGTTATAAAGTTTTCCATCACTTGAGAAGGCTTACAGACAAAACCACACCATTGTTGGCCAGCATCTGTGCTGGGCTTTGTGTGGGTTTTTCTGGGGTGAAAATTATGGGAAATAAACTTGGCATGATACCAATAGTTGCACAAGAGAGAATGGTGCCAATCCTCCTAAGATAACAGCCAGCAAAATTCTCTCAGGGCAAGAGGCAGGATGAATAACATGCAATGTGCTGACAAAGAGTCATTTAGAACAAGTGCAGGCCCTCAGGAGGTAAGTTAACTCAGGGAAGGTGTGTATTAGGTCACAGAATGCACCAGGACAGTGTCAGGCAATATCTTTTTGTGCTTGGCAATACAGACAAAAGCTCCTGTTTACCTCACAAGAACTTGGCCTCAAAGCTGTTAACTCACAGTAATGAGACATGCTGAGATGTGCAGGTGGAAAGTGTTATTCAAAAGTGGCAAGACCTAGTAGCTGTTAATGAAAAAATACCAAATACCATAAATCAATGTATCTGAGCTGTTTAAATAGGTTTTTCCCACCACATTTTAATTGGTTTGCCCTGTTGCTTCTGAAGATGTAAATATACATCTTCTTCTATACAAGACAGGCATTTTCCCAGAAAATTTAAGAGCATTTCCCAGTAAACAGGAAGGTGCCATCTGACTAAGAGCAGCCCTAAGGTGGAAAAGGTATTAAAGAGAAAAATTTCCACTGAAGTAACATCTGTCAGCATATGTTATGCTACTCAGGTACTGTGCAGAAGGGATGGAACTGAGCTGGTGGGGAAAGTGATTTTTGTTGTTGGAGTTTTAAAACTCCTTTCCTCTGAACAGCCCTTGAACTACACACTCATCTCAGCTGGTCTCTGTTTCATATTCACACATTTGGCACCCAAGCTTTGATGGGCACAGAGGGTCTTGGATCAAGTGAGGCAGTGCAGCCTCCTCCCATGGGGTGTCAGCCTGAGCTCTGAGGGAGCTCTACATTCATCTGTACTCAGCATGGGACTTGTCTTCTGGACCTGGATCCAGAGGTGTCCATCACTCACCAGACTCTCTCAGGGGGGTCTCCCATGTTGGAGTGCAGGTGAATAACAATAGTTCTAGTGGGCAGTAAAAGAAAGTTTTATATTTTCCTTTATACATAATAACAAGTCCTAGACCCTCCCTTCATCACCCACACTGGAGTGTTGAGAGCTGACACCTTCCACCACACTGTCCCATATTTCTTGCTGTGAAGGACTGTAGCACTTGTGAAACTCCAGAGACACTGGCTGTATTCAGATGGTCAAAAGCAAAAGTTTGTTCACTGCTGAACATTTTCCAAATGCATATTAGTAAATTCTGACAGTTTAATGTGTAAAGTTTCAGGGAAAAAATGTGTTCACAAGCAGAATTATTCTCCTCACTTTGGATGTGGTACAGCAGCTATGATGAAGTTGCAACATATTTCCATTTAGGACATCACCCACATTTAAAAACCTCCCACCTAGAAGAAAAGTCAGTGGTTTTAATTATATTAACAGACTCCCAGATAACTGTTATCACTGAGACTCATTACAGTGTGTAGAAGAAATAGTAAGTCAAACATTTTCCTCTTTAGATCCACTGTTTTACTCCCTAAAATGTGAACTAACCATAAAAAGTTTCAAAACCATAAATAATTATCTGCTCTCCTTCACTGTCACATATGCCCCAAAAATCAAAGCTCTTAATATTAAGTAATCAAGTTTCACAATACACTTATGATAAAGCTACAGTTACCCCATTACACATATGGGGAAACTAAAACAGAGAGAAGGTGATTGCTCAAGATCAGAGCTGGGGAAAAGAGGCCAGCAACCATAGGACTTAAGGACTAGTAAATCTTCCTGGGTCTTTAACTCCTCCAGCTATCACATTCCACACAGACATAGAGCTATAAAGACTCAGAGATTTTGGTTCTGTTAAGTTCTTTCCTGGGGTTCTGCTTCTGGTATTCACTGGCTTGAGTGCGGGATGTTGGACATATACATAGGGTATTACCCACAGGTTCCTTTTTCTGTGTGTTCTTTAACCAAATGAAATGTCAGTAACACTAGGATCCTCTCTACACTATGCTTTCAGTTGAGTTTCTTTTGTAACAGCAACAATTGCTGAAATAATTTTCAGCAGGGATCTAAATATGAGTAACAATTTCATGACTGTTTCTTCTTACAGAACGAGAAAGATTTATTCTTATTCTTAAGGGATAATGTGTTTACCTCCTGTGTGATTTTTTTCTTATTAACTTTGTTTGCTTTTTGTTTGAATACTAGCTTTTGATAATAACAGCTGATGCCTGTTAGGTAAGGTGCAATATCATTCCTTTAAGATGAAAAAACAGATGATAGAGTACTGTCCTTCAGTTATATGCTTTTCTTGTCATGCTACACTTTCTACATCATCCACAGCATTATAAAATGCTCTTGTGAAACAGATCTCTCAAAGTTATAGCCTGCAATACTAGAGTAAAAAAAATTATGTCTCAGAGTTGCTGGAGACTGATTTTATCACTTTGTACTCTGACACAGAAAGATATAGTGAGTCGGCTACTCCACTGAACTCCCCACTTTACATGCAGCCCTCAGAGGAACATTTAAATGGACACGGTGTAATTTCAGAGAGTTTTATGATCTTGCCAGTGGAGGGGGTTGTGGTAGCAAATTTTACTACTCATTATGACTTCCCACACAGATATGCAAGGGAAAGAATAAGTAACACATCATCTGCAGTAGAACGTGAGCTTTTACCACCTGTCAGTAAAGGCCAAGTGTGTAATTTTGAACTTTATAAGTTCTTGTTTCCTATAGCACAATTTTTATGTTACCAGCTACATAATTTACAATCAAGGAGAGACCATGGGTTTTCCCAATATTCTTCCCCAATCTATCAAACAAGATAAGCTGTTTAAGCAACAGCTTATCTAACAAATAAGCAGGATCTGTTTAAGCCAACAGGATGGTCTGTAAGTTTTAAGTTATAAATCAGCATTTTACTACACAGGATTTTACATCAGTCACTGGAGAAAATGCATGTTTCTGATAGATTAGGTCATATCCACAAACACTAGGTTACTTATAGGATGAAGAAAGTTTTTATTCATGGCACAAGAAAGCAGACACAAATTTACATGATCCTAGATATAGAAAGGAAGAAATAAATGGGGAAAAAAAAAAAAGTTTGGTTCCCCCAAACCTTGCACCTATTTTAGCCACTTGACTTTGCTATTGTGCTTCAAGTATATACCATCATTTGTGCAAGTGCAAAGACACTGGAAATTATAAATCCCAGCTCAAGATACAACTTGTTTTTAATTCATGAAAGGGGTGAAAACTTTGTATGAAATCCAAGGCAAAAATGGTAGTTATTGTAAACATACAGATATTACTTCTGCATGTGGAATCCATAGGAAAGGAAGTGCTGAGTTCAGCATTGTCTGGAGACTCCGTAGTGTCACCCCAACAGGGAATACAAGCGTAAAGAAGATGAAGAGAGTTTGAATTGTTCTCCCAATCCTCAGGATGTTGCACAAACCTGATGTCTCGCTCTCCTTCTTGCCCAGTTTGTTGTAGTTCCATTGACTTCCCAAGGATTCCCTTAATTTTTTTTTTTTTGTTAGAGAAAGAGCAAGCTCAGGTCTTATAGGCAGCAACGGGCTCAAGGCTGTGGTTCAAACCAGATTCACTCTCTGTGAAAATGGATCCCAGGCAACAAAGTCTAAAGCAAAACTGGGTTTTCCCCCCTGGGACAAATGGTCCAACTCCAGGGCTGACCAGTGCATCTGGGCACAGTTCTGAACCATCACACGCCCCTCCCTAGTCAATTTAAGCATCAAATTTAAAGTAAGCACTTGCAGGGCAATCTCAATACAGCAAAAGTGCTTTTGCCTAAGTGCACCAATTTTTTTACTCATTTCTTCACACAGTGCGTATATAAGGCAATTGTCAACAAAAAAAAATTGAAATTGCTGCATTCAAATCCATATTTTTTTGTTCTGTCTGATCATGGTAATTCATGCATAAAATCATAGACTCATAGGATGGTTTGAGTTGGAAGGTGCCACCTAATTCCAACCTCACTGCTGTGGACAAGGACATCTTTCACTAGATTATGTGGCAAAAAGCCCTCTCTGATTGTATGCAATATTTTAATCTTATTTTAGCAATGAGAAAAAGAAAAAGCGGATGAACACTAATTAAAACTGCAAGAGTGGACATCATATGTCTCTGATTACAATTGCTAGAAAGGCAGGGAATGTTCCAGTTGTTTCCACTATAAAGTTATTCACATAAAGTAGGACAATCCTTTCCCTGAAGTGGAAATGGAAAAGAAAAACAGAAAAGAATTACAAACCTAACCCAAAAACAAGAACCCCAAACCACCTTCCTCTTTTAAAAATTAATATTGAACATACTTCTACAAAGATGTGTCACAATTCACATACTGGGACTGCGCTCTGCACACAAAGCACTGGCTAAAGCTCTATGGTTTAGAACATATCAGACTAGCTATAAAAATGGTCTTTCTGGACATAAGAGAATTCATGCACAAATCTTCCATAACTTTCCATCTTGTTGTGACATCATTACCCTACCTTGGGACTTAGTTTTTCTTCACAGGAAATATTTTGACTCAGCTGCTAGAGGGTGTATGTCTCTAGTTAATTTGGATTCCTTTTCCTTGTCTTACATGTTTGGAAAGCTATTAGATTTTTTTTTATTTTTATTTTTTTTTTGCATCTCTGAAGCTGTGCCAGCATTTTACATATAAGACACAATATTTCCTGCTGTGTGTGTTCCCTGTTTTAACCTCTAGACTGCAGGAATTTTTCAGAGCACTCCCTGTCAGTGATATCAACAGGAAATTAGACCAGTGAGCATTCTTTGGCTAGAACAGTAAATTAAACAAATCTTTCTAGAAGGCTCACATATACACTGGAAGGCACAGAAAATTCTCTAATTTTTTTAATTTATGGTCACATCTCATACATAGTGTTAAGCTTCAGAGATACTGACCAGAGAACAATATCCTAGAGATCTGTTAATAGCACAGAATACTTCGTTGAACTTCAGATTAAATTCCTGGTTTGTCAAAATTTAAACCCGGCTTCTAATTCCCAGGATATTTTTTGTTCATTTATGAAATTATGGTGAATCTATAGTCATCGTTTTAGTCTTTCAAAATATAAATAAACAAACTACACCACTTCCAAAATTTCATTTTCAACTAATAAATTACAGTGCCATTATGGAAGGAAAATACTAATTCATTTTTTACATAATACATAATAATAGTGGATTCTTTTTTCAATTACTGCCAGAAAGAATTTCTAAGAGGAGGACAAGAAAGTTGTTCTCACCTTGGAGTCTTCTCCTTGCTCTTATTTTTCACCCAGAAAAAAATCCTTTAGAAACATTTTATGTAAAATCCTGACTCAAGATGACATCTTTGATTATTTGCTGGCAAAGACAAGAGCACCATTTCCTTTCTATGTTGAGTATGTCACCTTTTATCATTACTTGCCTAATTTGCATAGATACTTGAAGGCACAAACTGCAATCACAGCCTTTTTGTGCCACATCTTTTACAAGCACAATGGAAATGTCTCTCTCTGCAAAAGTTCCTGCAACTTCTTTTATAGTAAATGGACAGAAATAGGTGTGATTCAACTCATCTCAAAATAGATATGTTAAATTACTCCCTCAAATTACCTGTTTCTCTCCTCTGGTTATAAAGGGAGACTGTTTGATTAGCCTAAGTAGAGACACCCACAGCACAGATTTCAGCACTTAGATAAGATTATTTTTACCCTTAGCCACAGATTTCTAAGCCTTCTCATCTCCCAGCCATAACTCAGGTTACAGATAATTTATTGCCTGCCCTTCCAATATAGCCTAATATACCATTACAAGACAACTGTTTCCTGCTGGTATAGAAAGCTTGGTGAAATAAGGCTTTTTAGAAAGCTAACACATAAATCAGACAAGACATCCTCCCCAGGGAAGAACCATTATTACCTCTAGCTAGTAAGAGTATATATAGATATGTTGTAACAAATGAATATTGACTTCTTACTTAACAACTGTTATTTAAAGTGACATCTAACTCTCATTTATAGATGTCAAGATACTTAAATCCTAATTTTTAAGATGTTCTGCATCCCATAGTCACTAGGAAATCCTGGCCACCTGTACTCTCAAAGAACCATCACTCCCTGCAACATAACTGTAACCTGTGATGATTTGCCAAGCAGAACACTGGAACATAAGCCACCATCCATAAGGTTTTTTAAAAGAAAGTTTTAAAAATACTTGTAGTCTCCATATAAAAATACAATTGCCCCTTCCCAAAAACGTAATAATTTAGTTCCTACTCAACCCCAAAGTCTTTCATTTTAGATGATGCTAACCCTTTATCACCTTGGTTGTGTAGCAAATTCTTTATTGCAGAATCACCTGCTAATATGAAAGTAAATCATGACGAGGCAGAGATAAATGAGAATGCAATCACACTAAATGATCTTGTTAATGGAAAACCCTTCTAACACCTGGCTTTGAACATGCTGCATGCTCCTCATATAATCCCTCACTCCCTTCTGCACTTTAGATCCATAAAAGATCATCCCTTAACTGGTGATTCACAGCCTTGGACAAAGATGCCTGTGTCCTTTCTTTTAGGAGTTTAACTATCTAAAAAAATGCAAAAAGCAGCTTTTAGAAAAACAGAAAGATGACAGCAGAAAAGAGCAGCTTATACCAAGTTAGGCAGGAGTGTTGATCTGATGGAGGGTAGGAAGGCTCCAGTAGGAAGGCTCCACAAAGGGATCTGTTCAGGCTGGATCAATGGACATCAATTGAATGAAGTAGTGAGGTGGGAGTTCCTCTTTTCTCCCAGGTAACGAGTGATAGCACAAAGGGAATGGCTTCAAACTGAGACAGGGGATGTTCAAACTGGATATCAGGAGAAATTCCTTCACAGAGAGGGTTGTCAAGCATTGGAGGAGGCTGCCCAGGGAAGAGGTTGAGTCATTATCCCTGGAGGTATTTAAAAGATGTATGGATGTGGCACGGTGGGAAGTGATTTAGTGGTGGACTTGGGTCATCTCAGGGGTCTTTTCCAAATGAAATCACTCTATGAAAACACTCAGTTGTGCTATTTACCTATTTCTTAGCTAACAAAAATTCATCACAGGACCATCTTCTGCAGCATTTTCTAGTGTTTCCTAGACCTCTGTTCAGTGTGTCACAGTCCCTCAAACATATCCTTCCTCAAGGAAATATGAGGTTATTAGAGCTGCCAGTTACATATGGTGCTGCTTTGAGTTCATAATGACTTCAAGTGACGCAGGACAAGCTTTCAGTTTTATCTGTCATATATCTAGAAAGACAATATACCTGCTCTGCAATCTTAGCACAAAATCTGCTGCACCAACATTCCAGCACTTGAAGCTTACAGGAATGTACAGCTCCATGAACCACAAGGACAAACCCTGGTTTTGGGTGTGATGACAGACTTCAAGGAGCTGTGTGATAAAACTGGGTTGTCTCCTGCTCAGAATTCTGGGTACATTTTTGGTGATTTTTTCCTCCTGTGATACATATAAAATTTTTATATATTGGTTTGTAACAGTTAATTGTCAAGATTTTCATAATTTGTTGCAAGCTGTCCATTTTTATCACCATTTGGCACTCAGTGAAGAGGAAATATCAGATCTTATTACAGACCTTAAGCTGTGATTTGTTATTTAGTTTGTCCATTTTGACATCCCAGCTTCGAGTACCTTTCTATTAAAACTTCCGGACTGAACAAAATATATATAAAATATATATAAGACTAATAAGCAGTGACTTCTGAAAAATTTGGGTCTGAAATCAACAAACTAGGGTTGAACATGTCACATTTATCCTCATGTACTGAGCTGAAAATCTGCTTTTAAGGAAGTTTGAAAACCCAGTTGCTGAAGGTTGAAAATACACATTCTTTGGCAGAGGAACACTCATGCAGACCCTCCAGGGCTAAAATAAGCCTACTTATAAAGTGCAAAGACAACATTTTTCAGGCATGAACTCATTCAATGCATAATCATTTTCATATTTAAATGTTTGAAGAGACTTGTTTTAATTTTGAAATATTATGTTTAGCATATTTATATTTAGAATAAATGGAGATGTTATATTTCTAAAAGAGACACCATAATTTTAAAATTGCTTGATCAAAAAGTTCAGGATGTTTGCTCCCTCGGTGTGACTTTTGATTAAAGCTGCACATTTCTGAGATGAATCTTTTATCTTAACCTTGCCTTTTGACATTTTGAATTAGTCTCATGGAAATAATTATATAAAACTACCTCTCTAGCTATACATAGATTCTATGATGATAAAAAGCAAGATGTCCTATTAATTTCCTTGTAGGAAGGATTCTAACACAAATACTGTCTCTTATCACTGATTTGTTCTATAAACCAAGGTTCATTTCTCAGACATGCTGAAAATTGAGATGTTAGAATTACTGACCTGCTTTGGATCAGCAGAAAGTTTTCTTTCTTAAATGATTAATGTTTTGCAAAAACAAATAGAATCCAGGGGATTTTGCAGTGTTTATATCTGTTTCTAAACTCATTGCTAGTTGCCTTAGCCCTGTGTTTAGGTAGAGAATTCATATATTAAGAATATTCTGTTCTTCAGAAACTTGTGTGAGCAAATACTGATTTGTTGTGTTTATATAACTCTGTAGCTGACACTCTGTATATTTATTCCAAATATTAATCCAGGTGCCAAAAGTCTCCAAATAAAGTATGGGACATTACAATAGGATACTACATAGATCTAATAAAGATTAGCATCACCAATGCAGAAAAAAAGAAACTATTGTCTGGGTGCAATTTACGTCCTGAATTGGGGTATGTGACTTGCCAATGTTTAGAGCAGTGCTGGATTTTAAAGGAATCTCAAGACTGATATTTACAGCAGAGTGAAGGCAGCTAGAATCACTCTGTGGGGAAATTAAAGGCATGGAAGTGAACCTGGAAGAGAAGAGAGCACTGTGAAGGCCAGTTCTCACTGGACTGGTGGGTCTGGAACAGCTGGATGGCTGATTCAACACTGAAAGTAAAGTTCACCCTTGGGCCCAAGCAGCAGGAATACTGTGTTGGTTCTCATGAGAACAGCTGGATTCTGTCCCAGCCAGACCTTCAGATGGCCACTGATGTTGAAGTTTTGTGTTTCAGACTCACTGTCCAGGGGCAGAGACTCATGGCATGTGTTGGTTCTTGCAGACCCTTCCTGATTTTGGCTTTCTCCACTGACCAGGTCTCAGTTCAGCATCTCCAACACTGTGGGACCTACTCCATTTCCCTCTGAGTGACCTGCCCCAGCTTCTGGAGGGGGAATTGAGGGTTCCTGCTTAGCTGAGAGTCTACAATGGAAATTCTGGTAGCCACAAGTACTTTCCAGCCTCTGTCCTTTGAGGAGTTTAGGATGAAAGGCCGTGACTGGAAGATGATTGAGTCATGCACACAGAAATATCACATCAGTCAGAAAGATCTTGTTTACTTCCTTTCCATTATTTTTTTCTCTGTTTCTTTCTCATTTTTTCCTGGAATATCCTTATTAGTTCTGTTTAGATTGTGGATTAACAATTCTTAAAAAGTCTGATCATAAAATCTTAGGTTGGAAGCAACCTTAAAGATCATCTCCTTCCAACTCCCCTGGTCAAGGACAGCTTCCACTAGACCATGGGCCCCATCCAACCTGGTCTTGAAGCTTTCCAGAGATGGGGTCATTTCTTATGACCTCACAGATTAAGTTTTCTAAGACAATTCATTCCCAAAACAACTTTTCTCACAGTGAAGTGCCCTCTGGATATAATTTGTGTTTATCAGGTATGCTTTATTTCATATAGAAAGTGCCTATTTATTTTCAGATTACTTTTAATAAGCTTTGAAAATAAACCCACTTGTTTGCTAAAGCATAAATTTCTCCCCCTTTTCTTCATACTTCAAAAACAGTAACCTTACCTTCACTTAATGGAGGAAGAAATAACCTTTCAAAAAGTTATTGAAACTAATGACTGCAATTTCATACTGTTCCACAAGTCATGGAGCTGTTTCTATTTGCTCTAATGAGCAACTAATTGCAACTGTTTGTTTTGCCTGCATTAAGAAGCCATTTACAAGAAAAGATTTCTCTTTAATAATCAAAGCAGAATTCCTTCACTGGGAACTGCTCTGAGATAGTCAAGCATTAATGAAGAGATTAAGATCACCTCTTGTTCATTAAAAACAGGCACAAACAGTTAATTATGGAGCATATCAGAAATGTAAATAACCCCTCAAATTATGTCTTAGGTGAAAGGTAGCCACAGACTTAATTTCATTAAACCATTTAATTAATAGGAAAAGGAATTCAGTATGGATTATCATGAAATTGTATAGTTCAGACAAAGGTTATAGCAATGTTCTTTGTTTTAGGGACATGGGTTAGGGGTGGACCTTAATGTGTTAGGTTAATGGTGGGACACAATCTTAAAAATCTTTTCTAGTCTAAATGATTCTATGGTTCCATGATTTTCTGATGCTCCTACTTTTTTTTTTTTTTTTTTTTTAATGCCATAATTGAAGTTGTTCTTCTTGTAACCTAAAGTCAGGTTTTCCATTTTATGAAAAAGCATAAAATTATGAGTACACAATTTTACATCACCTATTAAAAGAGTTAATGTGTAATGGGAGTCACAGCCACTTTTTCTTGATTTGTCTGGAAGAAATATTGCATCTTATCTCCCCTGCCTTTTATGAGAAAAATGAAGAAAGAATCACATTCTTTTGCTGTCTTTGGCCTTCTGCACTTTTAAACAATAGCCCAATTTAATTGAATAAAATGAGGTGGAAAACTTCTGCAGTTTAATAAAGATTAGCACAGCCAGTGACATTTTTTCTTAAATACTTTGTATTACTTGTAATTTCATTTTCAGGTCAAGTTTTCAAAAATATTTGTCTATGTGGAGTATTGAGAATTGGTAAGTGGTACTTCTGGGTTGAGAAAAAAAGGAAATCAGGACACAAATCAAAGTCCTGAGTAATTTCTTTAGTTATATGCCATGCAACCTTTTTTTTTTTATCTTAATGTTCACCCAGCAAAAATATTTCCTTGGCCTGTAAGGTAAACAAATGGACATGCTGGTAGTAAACAATTATCCCTGGCTGCAGTAAATAGGATAAGGCATAGTGGGTTGAAAACTTACAAATATACCCAATTTCAACTTTCACTACTAAGGAATAATTCTGTTTCAAAAGAGTAATGCATTCAAGTGGTGTGTGGACTACTGCAAAACACTGCAGAGGAAATAGAAATTTATATTCTTTCTGAGATTTGGTTTATCAGGCATCTTCAGTGATATAATTCACCCTGAGAGTCTCTGTTGGCAATAATGCTGCAAGATTTATCCATGCATACCATGTTCCTTAACTAGTACTCTTCTGTACTGTTCTGGTCTCCATTTCCCCCTCCTTCATTCAGTGCAGAAAATCAAGATAAAAAAGCTAATCCTAACAGTTTCTGAGCAGTGCTCTTTCTCCCAGTGTTTTGAGGAATGACTTTGTGTGCCTCAGTGCAAAACAAAAAAGGTTTTAAATACATGTTTTTAAGATAAGCTTCTGCTGTCTTTCAGCTTGTGCCTGTAGCCTGGAAATCAATGAATGGCTGCATGTTCATTACTTCTATGAATCCTTGCCCCAAAATTTGTACAGTAGCTTAAAATCTTACGGCAGACACTTAGTGGGTCATAACACAACTCAGCCAAAGAGCTAAATATACAAATTATAAGTGTGACATGGCATGTCCACCTTCCGTGCTCCTCTAGCTGTTCCTGCTTGGGTCCCACAGGTTCAGCCCAGTCTGCAGGTAGACACCATCACATGGTGACATCAATAAGACATGCTGCTGAAGAGCACCAGAGGCCAAAGCCCCATAAATTCACTCAGAAAGGCATTTCTAGGGTTTAAATTCAGGCTATGTCTGCATTAGCTCAGCCCTGTAGGAGGAGTGCCAAGGGCAATGGAGTTTGTGCTGTTATGAGCTGCACATGAATAAGCAAAGAGCATAATTTGTTCTTCACAAGCCCAAAGCAGCCTTCAGTCAAGGTATCTATTAAAAGACAGGAAGCTGAATTTTGTGGGGGTACAAAACCTGCATGACAGCAACTAAAGACTGTGCACAACAAGCCTTGTCCCCTCCCTTCTTTTTGTTGCTCAAAAATGAGGAGCATATTCTGGAACATAAGTCCTGAGAGGGGCAGCTGATGAACCTGGGGTGGTTTGGTCTGGAGAAAAGAAGACTCAAGAGAAACCTTATTTTTCTCTACAACAACCTGAAAGGAGTGGTGGTCAGTCTCTTCTCCCAGACAACTTGGGATAGTACAAAGGGAAATGACCTCAAGCTGAGTCAGGGGAGTTTCAGGTGAATAGAATGAAAAAAATTCTTCCCTGAAAGAGTGGGTAAGCATCGGAACAGGCTCCCCAGGGAATTGGTAGAGTCACCACCTCTGGAAGTGTTCAAACAAGTAAAAGTGTCACTCCATTATATAATTAGTGGTCAGGGTGGTATTTGAACCAAAGATTGGACTTGATCTTGGAGGTGTTTTTCAAACTTTATGATTGTATGATTCTGTGAAAAGTCCCCAGTCACCAGTCTTGTCTGGTCTTTAGGGAAACACACCTTGTCAAAAATGCTTAGGGGTATGAGTGAAATGTATATAGTTTTATGAATATATTTATGAATGAAATGTATATGGTTTTATAAAAATATTTATGTTCACAGCATATTCCTGTTTATGCACCCTGACCCAACACAAGCCAATGGTCAGCCCTGAGGACATAAGTGACCACACCACAGAAGCTCCTGGGCTCCAGCACAGCTCTCGTGAGATTTGACAGAGCCACACAGCCCTTCCTAAATTTTACACAGGATATGGAAGAACTGTAGACCATGTGGGCATCAAGGCTTCCTGTACAACCTGGCAGTCCTGTGCCATGGATGGAATTCTTTCTGTACACATTTGGATGGTCACCACCAAGGGTATTACTACCCACAGACTTTAGCTTTCCCTCTGCTCAATTTTTGCAAAACTATGGGTTTTTTTGCCTCTGTTGCTGAAAATACCTATTGGGAAGCAAACATTGCTAATGCTGTCAGTTCCCAGGGTTTTATTGTAAATCCTGTACATTAAATAAAAATAAAAATCCATGTACATTGGAAGATAAATACTGCCTCTTATTTATTTTATATACTTACATATTTTATATATTTTGTTACTGCATATATTCACAGGATTTATTTTATGAATTTACATAATCACTTCCAAAATATATTCTCAGTTTTCACAGATCCTATGAACCTGATAAGGGAGAGATTAAAAATACTTCCTTTAAACTAAACTCATGAATTCCACTTATTTTATAGTCATTCTTGCTGGTGAGGTACGAGTTTATTCACTATTTTATATCACCCTTGTTTTGTTGTAAAGCTGTTTTAATAGGAGTGTCTTATCTAAACATGCACAGCAATTTAATTAGCCCTATCCCAGCTATCTACATACTGAGAGAGATCAGTGGCAGGAAAAAAAAACCACATTATGGCCTGTGTACCTTTAAGTTCAGTCCCATTAAATAATGCTCTCCTGCAGATCTATGAAATCAATTAGGAAGTACTTGCAAAGATAGCCAAGGAGAAACTGTTTAAAGCCTTAATGGCTTAAATATCCCTTGTCTTGATGTTAGCCCTATAAAGCTATTAGAGCCCAGCCTGGATTGCATTAGCACCATGAAAGTCAACTGCTAATCCTGTAACTGCACTGCCAGCCTCTCCTCTCCCCTGCCCATGTGTCTACGTGAATTGTTTCTAAAGAGGTGAAAGAATCTTCAGTATTTTCTTGATGCTGAAGATGTATCAGGGAGAAGAAAATAGTATTCTGTAAAAAAGTAAATATAAACCACAGTTTATTCTGCACAGGATTAGTTTGGCTTTTTTATTGTTATTGAGCGTTTTTTGCCCCAAGAAAGTAAAACTCTAGCTGTCTTCACAGGAGGTCATTTCATTAGTATAAGGCTATTTACACTAGAAACTGCTGTAATTTGAGAACATTTCCAGAGATCAAAGGAACTCCAGGGGATTCTGGACATACCAAGGGCAAATTATAGCGGAATAAGTTGTAAAATAATTTCATTTCTTCCTTGAGGATGTTTCACAACAAGATATTTTCCCAAACCTAGACTTAATTATTCATGTAATCATTATTTATTTTCCAAGGAAATTTCTTTATTCAGCTTTTGAGTTCAGGATGTTGGTTTTTTCAGGTGATTTTCCCAGACTTTGGTATAACTATTTTTGTTTTCTAAAACTTTTCTATAATTTTGCATTTTAATTGAACCACACTTCCAAATTGAATAATAAATTTTATTTATTAAAAAAGAGAGAACCTTAAATACTTAAAATAATATGAAACCTGAAAATTGTCAGCAAGAAGCCACATATAAGAGACATGCTTTCAGATATGTGAGATGGTGAGAATTTCCTCTGCTTTTCTGACAGACACAAATCCTTACCAGAACAGAGATGAACAAGTACTGATCATTAGGGAAAACCAGGTTTGGATCCCAGTCCAGGCTCACCTGTTCCCCACACAGATTGTCCTTCTCCATCCTACCCCACCTGGAGTCATGTCCCATTCCTCTGGGACCTGCTTACCTGTCTGTCCTGCAATCGTAGCAAACAGCCTGTGGGGAATCCTGGATGGGATCTTCAGTCCTGCTCTTATCTGGTAATACCTGGAGAGAAAGGATGAAAATTTACCCAGTGTTAGAGAAGTGACATCTTGATCCAACCTAAAATTCAGTGACAGCACATCTTGGGCATCTGCACTCAAGCGCACTCAAGAGAGCAGGCATGCTCAGGATCTTTTCATCTGCTTTTTAGCTTTAATTAAAGTGGGTTTAATATGGCCCCTCCTGATTGTGTCCACCAGCCAGAGTGGACACAATGGCCTGATGTGTGAATAATGAGGAAAGAATGTAAAAAGCACTTGGCCTCCTGTAGGAAGGAAAAGGAGACATAGAGAAACATCTATGATAAAAGACAGTGAGATCAGACAAGGAGTGACAAAAATTTAATACAAAACAAAAAAACACCACCAAAAAAAAGAAAAAAAAAGAAAAAAACCAAAACTTTAGTGGAAAGACAACAAAAGTGCTAATCTCACATGCAGGAACATTCAAATTATACATAGTAGTTATCTTTCTGCTGTTACATGTGGAGTCTACCTGATCAAGAAAATGTTAGCATTAATCACTAGCCCAGAGAGGGTATGGAATCTCCCTCACTGGAATTATTCCAGAACTGTCTGGACACAATCCTGTGCTGTGTGCTCTGTTGTGACCCTGCATGAGCAGGGAGGTTGGGTCAGGTGGCCCACTGTGGTTTCTGTAATTCTGTGATTCTATTAATCATATCTAAACCAGTTGTACTCTGGTTGTTTGCTATCCCATAGGGGACCCCGGAGGTGAAGGAACACAGAAAATATCAGCAATTTCACTGGTTTAGGTTACACATAGAATCATGGAATATCCTGAATTGGAAGAGACTTGCAAGAATCATCAAGGACAACTCCTGGCCCTGCACAGGGCACCCCAGAAATCCCTCCATTTGTCTGAGAAAATTGTCCAAATGCTTCTTGAACTCTGGCAGGTGTGGTGCTGTGACCACTTCCCTGGGGAGACTGTTCCAGTCCCCAAAACATGAGCTCAGTCTAAGCAGAGGAAAAAACTCATCCTAGTCTTCCTTCATCACCATTTCCATGGATGTGGAGTATGAAGCAATGTTCACTACTGTACCTAATCCAGGATATTGTAGCTTAGGATATCTCCATCTGTTTGCAGACCTCCCATGACCTGACACCATGTTGGTGCCAGTCTCCCTTTCTCTGAATTTTCCCTCCTTTGGTCTCTTTATTTATAAATTCCTTTAAGCCACTTGTATTTGCAGATAGTTTTGGCCTGATTTTTGTCCCAGCCTCTACATGCAAAAGTCTCTTCTGACCTAAACCATTCTATAACTCTATGAAAACACCAACTTGTCTGTGAACTCCTGTATGAACAACGTCTCACACAGACTACACTCACCAATAAAATCTTTGCCAAGTATGTAATAGTGAATGAACTAGATATGTCTTTGTGAGGTTAAACCTGAAGAAAAGAGTTTGATAGACAAATCAAAACAAAAAAAGCACCACTCCAGAGGCAATTGTTCCATGTCCTTCACAGCTGAAAGCCCATGTTACTCTACCTGCTTCAGCTGGCAGCTCCTTCCCAACTGGGTTATAATTCCAGCACAACCTTTAACATTTCTAAGTATCTGTTTCAGTCAACAGCTTGGGCAAGGCTGTTTACATTTTAGTTTTCAGAAAAGAAAACAAAAGCAGATCATATTCTAAATTCACACAGTATTTAGTTAAACACAGCAGCAACCAAATCTAAGCTACCTTATCTTTTTCTCCCTTATGCTGTTCTTGCACTATGCAGGAGTTTTAATTGATGGTATTGATCCTGATTTTTTCTAAAGCAAATATGAGAATTATGCCTTAAGACCCTTTGAATTTTCATTATAGTTTTATGCAATACAGTTTTTTTACTGACAAAAGTACTCTGTCTGGAATACTCACGAAATCTAATAGCTTCCAAATAACAGTAACCGGGTATTAAAGAGGTATTACACATTAATGTAATAGGACACTCCTCCATATGCAGATATTTAAGATTTACCATGTGGCAAAGAATAATATTCTATAACTGTCTGGCCACTTCTTTTTAGATTTGTGCTGCTCAGAATTGTGGTGGGTTATCCTTGGCTAACAGCCAAATTCTCAACCACATGCTCTCTCTCCCTCCCCCTCATCAGCAGAACAGCAGGAGGAAATAGGATGAAAAATAGGATGGGATAAAGACAGGGAGATCACTTAGCAGTTACTGCCACTAGCAAAATTAATTGAACTTCGGGGAAATTAATTTAATTTATTCACAATTGGGTAGGAAGAAAGAAACCCAGACATTAAAATAAAACCTCTCTCCAGCCCATTCCCTTCTCCCCAGCTTGGCTTCACTCTTTTGGACTCCTTTCTTCCCAAGCAGCTCAGGGGGATGGGGATGGGACTTAGTCCATAAAAGCACCTCTCAGCTGCTCCCTCCTCTTCACACATTCCCTGCTCCAGGCTGCAGCTCCTTCAGGGAATATCCAACAGGGTACCTCCTGCCATACGATGGTAATGTCAGCCTTTCCTCGTTGTGTGTCTCACGCTCAGAAACATCCCAAGTAGCCCTAAATATTTCTGTTAGGAAATCAATTTCCAGTGGCTTGGCTGGTGCTTCTGATTAAACCACCTAAATCTGGGGAGATTATACAGAGGTGCCTAGAGTGACACTTTCATATAAAAGAATCATAGATTCATGGAGTGGTTTGGAAGGGACCTTAAAGCCCATCTCATTCCACCCCCTGACATGGGCAGGTACACCTAGACCAGGTTTCTCAGAGCTCTATCCAGCCTGGCTCTGAACACTTCCAGGTGTGGGGCATCCAAAACCTTTCTGGTCAATGACGGCCATGCAGTCAAAACTTTCAGCATGCTTAGAGACATGCAGCTCCTGGAGGATACTGGACAGACCATTTTTTCCTCATTGCCCAAGCAATACTGCTTTGGATACCAAAAACACATGAAGATACCTCACTACTGGTGACTTCATAACAAGGTTAGTTCCAACATTCATTATGTCCTTTGCCAAATGGACTAGGTGCATTGACATAAAATAAATAGGTCTTCATCTTATTTAAACCTTTCCCTATTCATCCCCTAAATTTTGGTAAATTCATTTGGATGGCAGAGATATTGTAGGGGTCATAAGTAGTTGTCTTCCTGTGTATCCACCAAACTGAACTGGTCAAAGTAAAAAATGCATAGCAAAGTCAGAGAAATCTAAGGAAATTTCAGACTAAGGTCAAACTCTGAAGCTGAAGGTCCAGATATAAAGAGAATCCAGAGACTAGCAAGGTTGCACTATTAAGGAGTGCAGCCAAAAATGTAACTCATATTTTTTAGGTGACCAAGCATGTTTCAGTTCTTAATAAAAAGAATGGCAAGAAACAGTTATTAATAAATTATTTATTACGGATTGTTTGGCAACTAATGCCAAAAAGTCTGGCCTTCATAGCACAATTGCATGATGTAGTTCTGGTATAAATCATCATGGAACTAGATACATTCTTCCTAAAGAAAGACATTAGAGAATGGTCTTCTAGTCAGAAAACACAGGAGGTTTCTAAATGTCCTGTTGTTGGTTATGTTGTGCATATGAGTGCATTGCTAAGACTTGTATCTCAAGGTGCTCAGTTGGATTAATGGCAGAGGACAGAGATGTAAAAGACTCAGATCCCCCCCAACATCTCAGTGACATTCATGGAAAAGAACACACAGGCCTCTGAAATTTTTAAAGGCTCAAACTGGTAGATTGAATAAAAAACTACATTAAAATTCTAGTGCTCACAATTTATCAGTTTATTCCTTTAATATATATATATATATATATATATATGTATATGTATATATGTATATATATATATCTTATATTTTGAGTGACAGTTTCAGGCAAAATGTTATCAACAGCTCCAGAGGAGGTAAATAAAGGAGATAAATATCACAAGCAGTATATAAGCAAAGAACAGCTTGGGTGGCCAGAAAAACCCAGGGACATCCTTATTTGAGTTTCACTAGAATTCTTCTTATCCCATTAAAATAAGCAACCTTCACCCAGGAAACTGAATAAAACCCATTACCTGTTGTGTGATTGCTGGTTGTTGAGGGTTTTTTCCTGGTTTTTAAGCCACATATCCACATTTAAATCATTAGGCAAACATCAGAGCTTCCTTTAAGCCTTTCTAAGCAGAAAGGAATTGCCAAACAGTGAGTTTATAACCAAGCAAAACCAAAAATATAAAGGTTCTTGTTCCCCCACTGTGAAGTTGGATGTTACTCAGAATAGCTTGTGCATTGTGAGGAGGGGTTTCCTGATCAAAATACAGGAAATCAAATATGTTATAAAATACATTGCAAGATGCAGAGTGCCACACAATTTCTTCAGCAGCAAACACAGATAGATCTCCCCATCCCACTATCCCACACCTCTTTGTTGTGCCAGCCTGAGTGACACTGAGACTGACATATAAAACAAAGCCATGTTATTTTAACATAAATAAAACAGTTTTTCAGTGCCTCCACAAAAATCCCCACTGTTTGGTGTCTGAATACTATCCTCAGTCCCTGCTAAGGCCAGGACAAGGAGAAATGGCTTCAAACTCAAACAGAATATATTTCAATCAGATATTAGGAAGAAATGCTTTACTGTGAGGGGGGTGGTGAGGCCCTGGCACAGGTTGTCCAGAGAAGCTGTGGCTGCCTCATCCCTGGGAATGTTTAGTTGGATGTGGCCCTGTGCAATCTGGTCTGGTGGAAGGTGTGCCTGCCCATGGGAGGGGATTGGAACAAGATGATCTTTCAGATCACTTCCAAGCCAAACCATTCTATGATTCTAACATGATGGCAGAAAGAAAATGTTTTTTTGGGATGCTAAGACCACTCATCTCTTCCAATGAGGCACTCTGAACTATAAATGACATAAATCATACTGAGGAAGCAACAGGTACACCTGACCATACAGTGCCTGCTTTTCCTCAAAACAAAGTGAACCATCTCCAGCTGGCTCTAAAAATTCTCATCAAGGAGTAGCCTCATAGTCTGGTCAGCCTCACCAGACTCTTCCAATTCCCCCAAGATAAAGAGGGACCAGTTTTGTCTCCTGAGCTCTCCTACAGTCTGCATAATCTGTTCCACCTGAGAGGACCATCGCCATGTAGACCCTGCAGCAGCAGAGCCTTGAGGGTGGGATGTTTCCTGGGAGGGGACAATTGCAGGGATATGATTTCTCCCTCTTTGTGTAAGTAGCTGCTCTCCGAATTTCAGGCTTGGGAAGAAATCCTATGGACAACTTTTTCTCTTTCCAGCTGAGTGACCCTCTCGAAAATTATGTGAAATGTGGACATAAAAAACCAAAAAACACAACACAATGTGGAGATTAAAATCTAAACTTAAAACTGGAGAAACAGATTGAGGTAGATGTTGCAAAGGCCACCAAAGTAGTTACAGGAGGTCCCCCATCCCAAATGTGTAGGAAAGGATTGCCTGGTAGTGATACGGAGCTGACAGTACTGATAAATGAGATATTGTCTCCCAAAATAACAAGGTTTTTTTCTTAGGGAACCTTTGCAGAAGTGGCTTGTGAATTGGACACTTGGTAATACAGACTTGCAAGAAATCCATAAAGTTACAGAAGGGCTAGTGAAGAGCAGAAGCTGAACAGTCATTTTGCAAAGGGAGTGGAATGGGCATCACTTGGGTCCCTGAATGTGGGCCCAGAAATACATAAGGCTTTTAAGCAGATTTTAAGGAAAAGAATAATTAGGGAATAAATGAGAAACTGCAGTACAATTCCTGTTTTACTGCAATTAGGCTGAGTCTGGCTGATTAGAGTTAGGCTAGGCAGTACCTCTCTTTGAGTAAACATCTGGCTTGTGGTTTGTTGGGGTTTTTTTTCCCTTTTTAAAGGGAAAAACAGTGCAGAGAAGCTTATTTAGACTTCAGTAAAGTAGGGAGAGTGTGGAAATTGCCAGTTAATGTGGCACAGGCACTGTGAAGGGAAGATCAGGAAACAACAAGCTGATTTTAAGGACTAAAGGAACTCGGTACACTTAACTCAGCAAAACAGAGCAATCAGATCCCCTCTCCATCTATAAATATATTGGGAGGAGAATAATCAGGAAGAAATAAGATTGAGGTACAAGAAAGTACAACGTTGGCACAAGAACAAACACATATAAACAGCCAATGAATAAATCCAGTTTAGATGTAAAAACTGTAGCTGGCAAAGGAGCAAGACTGTAAAAAAAAAAAAATCAAATGAGCTCCTAACAGAAGCAGAAATGAAAAAGCCAATTTGTTTTTAGGGGAAGCTCAGTAAATTTCCAAAGGATTTATAGGACATGGATCCTTTTTATTTGCAGGACAATGATATTTATGCAGGCAGTGCAAACTACTCCAAGTCCCTTCTCTCTTGCAAGATAAACTGCATGGGTCACCCTAGTAGCAATGAATTTACCATCCCCGCCTCCACTGGCTATTTGGAAATTCCTAATATTTAAAATTAAATAATTTGAGTGGCTTCTTTTTTTTCCTGTGGCTGCACACATATAAAGCCCCGCTGACGTGCACTGACTCACCTCACCCGCTGACTTTGGAGCCTCCCTCAGGAGCCTGGCTGCACTGACAGATGTGCTGGGTGACACTCCCTGCCCTTGCCTCCCCCTTCACAGGGCAGAGCTGCTGACACCTCTCAGTCTCTTGGCACTGAGGTGCTCAGACCTCCTCTGCTAATGTTAGGATAATAAAATGCTTTTGCTGCAGATAACTCATCACGTCATCTCTAGTGATCTAACCATACCACAGGGCAGTACCTAATTCTAAAGAATTAAAATCAAAATCAACAGAGAGCAGGGTGGTACCTGTTACTGGTGCTTTGCACTTCATCCTTCCTTTCCTTCCTCCTCTCAGATTAATGCCAGAGTATCTCAGCTCTCATCTAGTGGTGCAAGTTGCTGCCTACTTGTCTTCCCCTGCCATTGGCTTGTAATGGCACTGTAAAACCCAGGTTAAGAAGGGTTGACTGGTTTGAGAGAAGCAATTTGTAAGATAATATTGATGCATCATGCCATCAAACCAGATCACTCCCGCCAGGAGCACTGACAGACCAGACTGCTCTTCCTTGATCATTCCTGCAGTATGGAAATCAAAAGCTTTGGCTCAGTAACAGTGTAATAGGAGCCAGACAAGTTCAGCACTGAAAAGCTTCCACTTGCTTTGAATCATACCTGAACAGTTCCAAGGCTTAAAATTTCATCTCAGGTTAAGCTGCGTTTAAATAAACAACCCTTAAGCTAATACATACAGCAAGCAAACGAGCTGTGTGCTGAGCCTGGTTAGTCAGCCTGGAGGTCCAGCTGCTTCTCAGACCAGGGTTGGAGCTGTCTTCCAGGAACCCTGTCAGCAAATCTTCTCCACTGAATTACTGCTTCCAGGGAGCCAAGTATTGCAGCACACTGTTTGGGAGTCAGGGAGAAAAAGCCTTACAGGCAAGGAAAAAGATGGATTTCTTCATGAAAACAGAAATAGAAGAGAGCTCAAATCTCATTTCAAGGCTTAACTTCATGGGCTTTGAACTCAAGGTCTGCAGATGTAAAAAGACACATTCTCTCTCTAGAAACATTAGGAGACCTTTCTGTCCTGTACTGATGATCCCCAGCAGAGGATCGCTGAGTGTGTTACCATCTGAGGGCTTCCTGATAAATATTCCAGAAGTTTATGCAGAACATCTGTGACCATCCAGGCTGATTCCCAGAAAAAAAAAAAACAGTAATCTATAATCTGCCAAATACACTATTATCTTCCATACAAACACTGGGGACCAAAATTTAAAAATAAAGCTTTCTATTAATTTAGCTTCCTGCTGAAAAAGTAAAAAATTGAAAATCTATACCCATTGTGGAAGTATAGGAAGAAAACCACGGCAAAGAAGGCAAGCAGACCATTGTTTATTTATCCTTTCCCTTCAGTGAAACAACTCAGATGTGTAGCCACATCAATTCTGTAAGTTTGCATAAAACAGTGGAGAATTTTCATTGTTTGTGGTGATAATGTTTTAGGTTCCATATCTAACAGAGTCAATAATTTTTGGCAGATCTCTAAAGTTCATAAGTGCACTGTATAAATCCATCCCTACCTTCTTTGGCTATTCCAACAGAAGAGCATGGGAAAAGGTGATAATGTTACACCTAAGATTGAAAATAGACAGATAAATCAAACTGTGTAGCCTTTCAGAAAAATTATCACATTGCTATGGAAGCAAGCACACTGTGCAATACCATGTGCATGAGGAAGCCCTACAATACGACCACAAAATATTTCAAACACATCTAAAAAATCCAGGTATTTCTCAATTAAATATTATTTCAATAAGCTTTTCTGACCTAACTCTACCTAAGACTTCTGGCTGGCTCTAGAATAGCCCAGATAAAAAGGGAGTTAGTGCGGGATACAGGAGCTAGCAGCAGACAGGAGGTGGTTGTTCACAGAAGTCATCACCATTCCCACAATTAGCATTTTCTTCTCACCTTTCTGGAAATAGGAAGAACACCTCAGACTGCCCAGAGAATCTTACACTCACTTAGGAGGCTAGTAGAGGTAGGAGAGGCTTTTCTCAACCATCAGTCTTGCACACAGTGACAGGTCTGTCTGGCAGCTCCTTCTATGATACCCAGAGCTGCTGTGCCAGGGCAGCTCAGTCAAACACAGCTGCAGTGCTCCAATCCAGACTCCACAGCCATTTATCACGTCAAGTTTCTATGATTCTCATCCAGTTTTATTCTCAGGCTCTTTAACTTTTGATGAAGGTAAGTCTAAAATTAATAGTGTAAGGAGGGTGAGCCATACCCTCCTTGCAGTACAGTAAGTAATGTCTGGTCTCTCAGTAAAAGACATGGTGGGTCTATAAAAGAAAACTTTTCACGTAACAAGAGTCTGCGTCATGCACATAAGATGAAATTGTTCAATTGTAAATGTATGGCAACCTTCTTTTTATTTTTTTCTTATTTTTGTTATGATACAAAATCCTATTTTAAAACCAGATGTTGCCTAGTTCTGCAGGCCTGAGAAGTGCTTGGTGTGACTCCTTCTCATCCAAGCAAACAGCACACATGATTTCTCAATATCTTCAGAAGGTGATCAGCATATCCCTGAATCAAACATGGAAACTTGTGTCCTGAGTCCAGGATTTAGGGGTGGAAGCTCTCAAGAGAACAGTGCTCTGGGCATAACGTGATAAAAATATACCCAACATTTGGCTGATGAGCTCTAGTGTCCACAAAATTATTTCAGTGCATTGCTGAAGGAAAGCCTACATTTGGCACTCAGTGCCTTTCAGGCAAGGATTTCATTTGGATCCTGGTAAGCCACAACCTTGATGGTTTTTGTATGTCCAGCTTCTTGTAGTTTTATCAGATCATCTCACCTCTGCAGAAACTTTCAGTCCTACAAGGCATTAAATCTCCAGCCCATGCAACCCTGAGGCTCTCTGACAATTACACCAACCAGGTTTCTTTACATCTCCTTTTATGCTCACCTCAGGTGCTCCTGCCCTTTTATGCTTATCAACGTAACAATGCTGTCTTTTATTTAGCCCCATTTTCATACTTTTAAGCAATTTGCCCTTTACTTCCCTTTCAGTCATCATAGGAAGGCAGGGGTGAAGAGGAGTGGGCAGTAGAACGGTGAACAAAGAGTAAAACGATAGAAATGTGCTTTATTGTTGGAAAAGAAAGGCAGTGAAAGGAAAGGGCAGAAAAATTAGGACCCCAATAAGGATATGAGCACTTATATTCTTGTCTCAAAAGCAACAGGAAACCTTGAAAACATAGTTTAATTTAGTCTCACAGTCAAGTAGTAACCTTTTCCAATCTGTCTTATATGAAGAGCTAAAGATGAGAGATTTTGTGCTCTTCTAACTGAAGCACCTGGAAAATCTTACACTGTGATTATATGAGAGAGAGAATTAACCCTCACCTGTTCTGGGTGCAATCAAGAGACTATAAAATCATTTAATAGATATAAAATGAGCTGAATATTCCTGGAGATCAATTCAAACCTTTATATTGCATCTTTTTTATTTTTTAGCAAACATTGTGTCTCAGTAGATTTCTAAAGTGCTTAATTCTAGTAGAGTGAAATGGATAAATAGGTTTGGAGATGTGGTTATTACACTACATTTTGTTTTGTATCCCACTCCTGAAAACAGGAGAAAAATGAAAATGATAGGCATGAAATTGCTTCTCAGAAGCTGTTTAAAAATCATGGTTTGTTGCTTTTGTTTGGGTTTTTTTAGTTTGGTTTTTTTTTTTGTTTGTTTGTTTTTTAAATATATCTCAGAACTTCTCAGAAGGTTGAAAGCCAAAGTGACCTTGAAACAAAGACGCAAACTACTGGGGACACAATGTCTAATCCAGCAGACTAAGGAGAGGTTTTTACTGGTGATTCACAGCCTGGTGATTGTCTAATCACAAAGGAATACAAAAACTGAGTATCTTCTAACCTTTGACCCTGGAGTAGATTCCAAAAGAAGGAGGTTAATGAAAATTAGCAAAGTGGAGATATATTGTGACCTGATACAAAGTGAATCACAATCCCAGGACAAGTCACTTCACTTAGTCCATCCCCCAGAACCCTAAACTGTACTGTCACTAAATTGGTCAGCCCAAATACCAGGAAGTCTCATGCAGGCTGAACACCTCCTGTGGTTGAACAAAGCTGTGCAGATAGGTCAAGTTGAGTGGTCTCATGGCTATGCCTGTATCTCTAATGATTTCAGGATGGCCTCATGGTCCATGATCTCAGACAGCCACTGATCTGTAATTGGTCTGCCATCACTGGACTCAATTTCAGTCGTTGCTGGCTGGCAGAACAAGAGAGGAGGTGCATTACCTCACTGCAACTGGAAAGTGCCTGTACTAAAGCCCGACATTTTCTGGAGCCCAAGGGGAATTCACACTCACTGCCACCTCTTTTCCAAAGCAATTTAGGGTTACAGGTCCTCCTTCAAAGCACTGACCCAACACGTCAGGTCCTTGCTCAGCTCAGGTGCATGAGCAGGTGTAAGGTGGGAGCACCTGGCAGCAGCACACAGGAAATTCCCACAGGAAGGCAGAGCTGCATGACACTGAGCCCAGGAGTGGCTGATCAGTAACACAGCAAAGAGAAATACGAAATTCAGCATTTCTATCTGGGTCCAGCTCAATTCTTTAGGTAAGAGAACAGAAATTTTTTCAGAAGTACAAAGACTGCTTCAGTGGCTTCTGCTGAAGTTCCGCTTTATTTGTTCTGGGCTATTTTGAGGGGAATATGCTTTTTCATTCAAGTCAGAGAATCATAAAATATCTCAAGTTGGATGGGATCCATCACTGGGTCCAAGCAATCATTGAGTCCAAGTTTCTGTTTCTCACAGCACTAAGTAAAACTAAACCACATCACAGAGCATCACTCAGACACTCCTTGAATGCTGACAGCCATTTCCTAGGATGTCTCAGGTGGGTTTCAAGAGCAATTTGACTCTGTTTTCTTTTGAACCCTGATTTCTGGAATTCATTACATCTAAATTCTCTCCTATTAAAGAGAAAGGGATTGCAATGGTCCATTTCTTCTCAAAATTAGGTTCCTAATTGAGACAGACCCTCATATTTATGAGGGTAACCCTTATGGGATGTAAACAGAGATTGATATATCTGTGTCATACATGTAGCAAATAAACTGAAAAACAAAACAAACAAACAAGCAAGCAGCATTTCCTATTCTGAAAGACTAAAGACCTCAGTACAGAATCAGAAAGAAAAAACACTCACAGAATGGTGAGGAAATGTGGACACTTTTCAGTGTCAGATTAGAATGCGGAGCAAAAACTACATTTGTATTGATGTTTTGCACATCCTGTAAAACTCCTTAAGAAAAGAAAGTGATGTGCCAGAAAACTGTAACACCTCTGCTCCTGTTATAATTACTTTCTAGGACTGGAAGTAGAATTCTTAGCAAAGCACAAATTAGAGCTTCAGTGTCAGGAAGGAAAGGACCATTTGAGCTTGCCCTCTCAAATGATAAAATAAGATGTAGAACATGGGGAACAACTTTATAGAAACCAGGACTCAGATAAGTAATTATTGGACCCTGTATATCTAAGGTATACAAATTCCAATCCTTGAAAAACAGCTTGAAAAATAGTGGCAATTGGAGGATAAACAGATTGTAGAAAGGAAAATTTATTGGGGTTCAAGAAATTAAGAAAGAACTGTTAAAACTTAGAAGTAACATCAAAGACTTCTGGAATGCTTACGGAATACAAGGTAGAATTTTTGCAAGCAGAAATAGGATGGATGAATACCATAAGTTTTTATTAAGAAAGGAACAAAACCATCAATAATTTACAGTGTCTGACAAAGAAATAGAAAAACTGGTAGCATAGATGCAAGAACTGGAGAATAGAAATATTGAGTTCTTAGGGATTGTAAGCTGGTTGTAACAACAACTACAATGAATTAAGAAAGTGGTAAGAGAATTAAAAGAAAATGATGAAAGATTACAACAGTAACAGCACAATAACCAGATTCAGATGTCTGCTTTACAGTTTAAATTGGATGATTCAAGACATGGCTACCCACAGAAGGCATCTCTGATCAAGTGCTTAAGGAACCATTGGAGGCAGAACAGGAAGCACTAGTGACAAAAGAGAGATTGCAGCATTATGAGAACAAATAGAACAATATAGAGATAATTTGATCAGTAAAAATTAGGAGATATTAGAGCTGAAGTGACAGAGGTGCAGGGAAAGCACAGGACTTCCACCATCACTCAGCCTTGGTCAGAGAATGTACTCCTGGGGATGGACCTGGGTGTTGTGAGTTGATCTTGGTCCCCTGCCTTGAAAGAACAGTGGGAGAAAGGAAACAAAAAAAGTTCTCAAGACAAAAATAGGGAGAGCACTTATGACTTACCATCATAGAGAAAACAGACATGGTCTGGGGAACGTTTTTTATTTATATTTAAAAGCAGAGTAGGCTGATGATAAACAAAAATAAACCACTTTCCCTGCATGACGTGGCTTGCCGTCACCATAGCACCCACATCAACTCCTTTTTTTTTTTTTATTTGGAAGCTCAGCCAGCCACATTCCTTGATTCCTGACTCCAATCCCTGCCTTTTTCCCAGCCTCAACCTTACTCCTTCATTCCGAGCTCCTCCTGCTCCTTGCCCCAGGGTCTGTGTCCAGCGTGGTGCAGCCCCGGCCTCTTCCCCACAGAGCCCCTCCCTGCTGTTCCTGCTTCCAGAACTTGCACAGGGACACCCCTGAATTCAGTGACCCTTCAGTTTTCCTTTTCCAACAAACAGTTTCAAGAGACAGATGCATGATACAATGTCTGCTTTCATTTTCTTTCCTAACATTTCTCAAGAAATGGGTCATCTCTTTGTCCACCCATGCACTTCACAGAAACAAAACTCGTTGCTAAATGGGGGATCTTACCAAAATTCACCTATGTTCCTCACTGAAGTGTTGGCAGCATTGAAGGGACGTTTCCCCCTCTAGCAAGAACAATGAATACTCTCTTCTGAAAGTACACTCAGTGCTGGCACAAGCCTGACAGCTCTAGAGATGGAAATCCCATTTTCTGCTGAATGGATTCAGCACTAACGACTACACTGAAACCTCTTCACAATGTTTTTGTCAATATGAGTTCTCAGTCCTTTACAGAAAATCTATACAGAGAGGCAAAAAGAGTTTTCATTCCCAATGGTATCATAAATCTGTCCCCTCTGCTCAAGCTCCGATCTCATTTTTTAGCTAATCCTAAAAATATTAATTTTAATGATGTAAGAATTCGCAAAACTGTGTTTCAGAAAATTTCTCCCAGAAGAAATTATTCACAGAAGAAAAAATAGAATCAGAGCAATATTGAACAACACAGCAGTAGAGATAAATGATGATGTATCCACCTGAGTTGCCACCAAATTCTGGAAACATCAAGAGTTTGCAGCCACTTATCATTGCAGCAGTAAAGCCTCCAAGTTGTTTGCGAATCTGCACTTGGTATGAGAGGGACTTATTTCCAAAACAGCTAGAAATGAAACCCACACTTATTTTCCACCAGGATCCCCCAAAAAATACTCTTCAGAGAGTCACAGAATCATAGAATAGCCTAGAATGGAAGTGACTTCAAAAGATAATCCAATTCAGCCTTTCATGGAATCCAGGAGATCATCCAGCAGCCTTGTTTAGACCAGTTACATTTAGAAATCCTCCACAGATGTGGGCTCTACAATGACCCAGCCCCTGAGTTTGTTCCAGTGAATGATTATTCTCTCTGTGAAAACTTTTTTTTCTTATACAGGGATGAAACCTTTTCTGGTGTAAATTGCCTTTTATTCTCCATGTGGCTCCTCATGAAGAGACCGTGTGTCCCCTTTGTAGTTAACCTGGAATACTTAGTGGAATACTGTGATGAGATCCCCCTAAGCCTTCTCCTCTCCAGGGAGATTAAACTTCAGTCAGAAGAGATCTCCTTCTGTCATTCCTCAGGGGTTAGGTCTTTGGTTATGTCATTTCTGCACTTGTGTTTGTTAAACTTCAAACAGTTGCTGTTGCCCACTCTTCTAGATTGTCCAGGTCTCTCTGTAAGATCTCTCTCCTGACATGTCCACCTCACAACCATGGAGTCCTCAGCCAACATGGTGAGGGTTCAGTCAACTGGCTCATCCAGGTCATGTATGGGTTTGCCATCTACCTTAGAGAATGAAAGTCTCACTGGCTCCCTTTAACAGTTTCTCTACTATCCTTAATTTTTGAGGCACTTTCAGTGCCTGAATTCAGTGGATTTTGTACCTTGCTAATTTGGCTAGCAGAGGATCTTGAAAAATAAAGGATGTTATCTGACACCAGGGTAATCTCGGGATTGGACCATCCTAAAATGCTTGACCATCAACTCAATTCTGAAGAGTCCTGAAGTAGAGCAACAGGTCAAGAATAATCCAGCATTGTTTCCAAGCAGGGAAGTATTAGGAGCTGAAAACAGGGGGAAATATAATGAATTTTTACTGGCAAGATGATAGAATAAAAATTGTACAGCCTTGAGAAGAGAAGGCTCCAGGAGACTTTCCAGTATGTAAAGGGGGCTTATAAGAGTGAGGGATTTTATATACCAGCAGATAGTGACAGCATATGGAACTTTAAAGTAGAGGAGAGGTTTAGGTTAGGAATTATGAAGAAATTCTTTACTGTGAAGGTGGTGAGGCACTGGCACTGGTTGCCCAGAGAAGCTGTGGCTGCCCCATCTCTGGGAATGTTCACAGCCAGATTGGATGGCACTCACAGCAACCTGGTCTAGTGAAAGGTGTCCCTGCCCTTGGCAGGACAGTTGGATAAAAAATGAGCTTTAAGGTCCCAAACCTAAACTATTCTATGATTTAGCATTCTTTCTTTATACTTTATGAAGTTTTAAGTGACCGAACTACCCAGGGCTGCTCCTGTCTGAGAATCTTCACACCTGATCACTTCCCTCAAACTCTAGTGGATCTACCGCATCAACTTATCTCTTTCCACTACTTCACAAAGTTTATCTTGGGAGGAGGACATATGAGCCTTGGAAATATCTAAACCAAAGAAATTACCTTAAAATGGTCAACAAAAATAATACAAAATAAATTAAAAATCCACAGCTTTTTCAGTATTTGTGGTGGGTTTTGGTTGCAGACACCACTCCAAACACTCACATTATTAACTGACTTCTCATTTGTGGCAAGACATCCTTATAAAGATTTATCAAGCCCAGCTAAACAGGAACAAGAGATTACTATACAACAGTTCATTTTTCAGCTGCATTTCATTTGTAAACCTTTTATTGGCAGATGTTATCCCCACAAATGAATTAATGTTCCATCGTAACAAAGTGGACATGGATTGATGGGAGAAATTGATTTGTGTTTGTTAATGTACTTTTGCTGCAGCAAGCACATTAAGTAATTAAAGTGCTAAAATAGATCTTCCCATCCAGACACACAATATACTGAACTACATAAATGCAAGGACGAGGGACAACAGTTTTTTTCAGTGCATCTCAAGTGCACCCTGTCTGCAGCATATACACCATATAGCTGAATTGTGTCCATAGAATTAAACTATCCAGTTCCAAAAATAATTAATATAGCAAGGAAATTCTAAAGGATTATATGTCAAAAAAACAATAATTATTCTGAGATGTCAGCACAAGCCATCTTAAAAGGGTCTGATCAAGAGATTTTGTGCAGTTTTCCATTCCACAAATTTGAACTTTGGGATATTTTAAGCTGAATACAAAGATATCTGAAAAATGAAAGTCAGAACAAACCTTTCCCATACACAATTATATTTTCTTCTATCACAGCATCTGAGCATTTGCAATTGTACCTATAAAGAAAAATCTTCTGAGATATTATTATTACTCCCATGTTTGTAGATAATAGTTGATGAGCTAAAAGGTCATTCAAGCCTGCCTCAAGTAATTTCCCAAACTTACTAGTCATTCCAACAAACAGCAACAATCAGATATTTTATTTCAGTTTAGAACAGTTACATTAAATTGCACCTACAAAAGTGCAAAGTGTATGAACAGTATAGCCAAGGGACAGGATTGCTTCAAATGTGAGACAGGGAAATAGAGCTGAACCACATCTCCTGGACAGTACCTCCTCACTGAAAATAATGTGTATTATTGACATAGCAGTGAGAGAAAATACTGGTGTGGGGTCTTCTTCTTCATCTAACACTGCTGAGGGCTGCTCAGATGTTAGTGATGAATATCATATAAAAATCTCATGTAGAATGGGATAAAAAAAAAAAAAGCTTGTTACCTGGTGTGTTTATGTGCATGTCTATGTACATATTTGTAAATAGTTTTTAGTGGAGTAGTGGAGTCTTTGGTAATGTCATGCTTTATGCACCCATCCTTCCCCTTTCTTTTAAAAATATATTTCTTGAAGAGAGGTAATTAAACAAAAATGTCTTGTACTATTTACAATTAATTTTTGAATGCTCAGAGTTACTATGAAAAACAAAGCAGGTTGTACCCCAAAGTTCCAAAAACATTTAAATATGTAACAGTTTTAAAAAAATAAAGTATTTTTAAAATAATAAATCCAGTTTCCATTCACTTATTAAACAATTCATTATTGTTAATCAGTGATAGAGGAGTGGAAAGGAAGTGTGTTCTTTGCAAGCCCTTATTTAACACAAAGAAAAAGAACAACAGCAACAATAAAAGCAGCTCCAAACTGGGTTAAATATTGCATTTGACTGGCCAAAAACTAAACCTTTGCCTCTTAACATCTACATACTATCCCCTCTGAAGAAAGCAAGTACCACCACAGTTCAAGTGACATTTACATTGGTGCTTTGATGACTTTCTGAGTGAATTATGTCAGAAAGTAGATTCAATCTCACCACACATGATTTATATTTATACACAGCTATACTTGAGATGTTCGCTAGAGCTCCTAGCTTCAAGAGTTGCAGATGTACCCATGTCTGCTGCTGGGAATCATTTAGCTCTCTGTCTGTGTAAGTCGTGGAAGGAAAACTAACCCTCAGGCTTGTGAAAGTATTTTTTGTGTATGTGCTGCAACATATTATTACTTAAGAAAAAATGAAGTGACACAGTTTTAAAGCACTGATCTTCACTAGAACAAGGCAGAAACATGGCATCGTCATAGACTGTGTCAGTGCAATTATTCCAGACAAGAGAGAGTGGCAGACAGGAGTGAATGACAAGGTCTGGTAATAAAGTAACTACGAAATGCTTCCAAAAATCCACTGTGTTCCTTGTGTGCAATTTTTTAGGGAAACAAAATTTTCATTTTTTTTCCAAGTTTCCATGTGAGAGTGATTGTGGTGTCTTTAGCCCTTCTGGCACTCTGCAAACAGCAACTAACAGAGGCAGCTGAAGTATTCTGTGTTTGGAATGTGTTATCACATTGTTACATAGGTGGGTTAGAACTAGATGGTCTTCAAGGTCCCTTCCAAATCATTCTGAGGCACACACTGTGTATATCCCTAGGGAAAGCATGGAGTGATCACCAGCAGCAAATCTTGTCTTTAAATACAGGAGAAGCTCTTGGGAGAACAGCTAGACATGCTCCTTGCAAGCGAAAAAGTAAAATCCTTTGACTATATTCAAGCTCTGGAATTTGCCGTCCAGAATCTGGGGAATCTCTATCCTTGGAAGTTTTCAAGACCAGACTGGACACGGCCTTGAGTAACTTGGTCTGAATTCACTAACAGGTCCTGCTTTAAGAAGGTATTGGGCTGAAGACCACACAAGTTGCCTTCCAGCATGAATAATTCCCTGACTCTAGGATGAGTATGGCCATAGTCTTCTTCAGCACAAAAGCAACAAAGAAGTGCAGCTTCTTTCTGCACTCAGTTTCAGCCCATGAAGTAAACACTGCTTTGTGATTTACTATTAGCACAGTGCTCTCCAGTAATTCACTTGGCTTTTTAGCTTACAGCACAAAACAGGTTTACTTGGTTATCATTAAAATGTGATTTTAGCTGAGAAACGTGGTTTACTAATAAAATTAGGTTCTGCTGTTCAGCTCTATGCAATGGTCCATGCCTTAAGTCTTGATGTCACCATATCGAGTTCCTCATCAAGTGCGTCAAATCCTGAAGGAGCTCAATTTTCAGTGCTGCATCCCATAACAAAGATATTCTAAGAATTTTTGGGACTCATGTCATCAATTCATTAAGAAGATAGACCCAGAAAGTAAAACAAATCTAAGTGCATCAATAAAGATGACAGCTGCTTTTAAAAGTAATATGAACAAAGAGTAGCTACTTTTTGTTTAAAGTCTATTGGTTCAAGTAGAAATTCACCTCAAAGACAGGCATTTAATCTATTAGATTAATACATTTGATTAGCAGAACTTAAGGGGGATCAAAGCCACTCTGTGATACTCTAGGGAATGATACTTTAAATTTAAAGACCTCTGCTTATAGAAATATTTTTATTTAATGAATTGGATTCATAAAAATAGGAAAGGCAGTGCCAAATTACACATCAAGAGCTTCGAAGGCAGTCTAATAATAGTCAATTTTTAATGTTATAGATGATAAAATGAGCTGTCTTCCAGGTTAATGGCTGATGAGCATTAAAAGCTGGCTAAATCCCAAAAGTTTCATTTTGGTTTTTTCATCTCTTTTTAACTCTATTTTTTTTTTTGCCCAAGACTTCAATCTAACATCACAGCTTGCATTTTATTTCCTAGGAGAGTGGATCCCATCTGTTTGCATGACATTCCTCTTGGCTAGCACTGTCTATATGATATATTTTAATGTTTGTCTTTCAGGAGCAAGCAGAATGCCTTCTCTGTCTGTATCCTTGCCTTTGATTTATGAATTTTCCTGGTGTGTACAAAGCTTTCCACCTGGATGCCAAAGTATCCATATCAAACTGTTCTCTCTGTAAGTATCATCGCCTTTTATCTTTGTATCAGAAATTGCTTTGAAACATTGACTAATCCTTAAAAAAAATGCCTTTCTTCAGTCCCAGTTGTTTATTTTCTTCAAGTGTGGAAAATCTGAGACTACTCTAACAAGACCAGGATCAGAAAGAGAGATACGAGATGAATGTGTTGATTCATTAGAATATACTAATTTTTTTTTCCTCTGATGTGCCCACGACCTGAGGTCAATTTGCTGAATGTTGTGCACTGTGCACTTTTAAGTAAGTTGTCAGAAAGACTAGTTTTCACTCTAGTATCATGACCAAGAGTCATGTGTGCAGGGTGGCTGAAGTAAACTGAGCACATTCTTTCTCAACATATGACTCAGTTAACTCATGTTGTGTCACATGGGTGCCAAATGGGAGAACAAGTGGTAAAGCTGGACCATATGGGTTGAGAAGTGGCAAGATGACATTTGGAGTTCTCAGAAGCTCTCAAATTGCTATAACATTTCTGTGCTCTCCAACTTGTGTTTGTTCCAAATAACTGTGTTGTCCAGAATTTTCCCTCTGACGTTGCTCATGCCTGGTTTTCATTCTGTATTAATGATTGTTGGGAAGTGTGTGTGGAAAACAATCACAAACTAGCATGTAGAGGATTATCTCAATGCCTCTTATTTCTGAATTTGTACTAATTCTGTGATACTGCCTTGGTCAGAAAAATTTTTAGGAGAGTTGGAGTTGGCCTTTAGCTCAGTGGTCTATAGGTGACCAAGTGACACAGAACAGTTACCTGATGTATTTATGGTCAGGTAAGCCAGAGTATTGCTTATTTGAAGGAGAAAGATAATTTCCAGATAGAAGAGTACCCTACTTTCCACTGACTAATAAATTAGCAGTCAATGGTGTTTGCTGAGATGCTTCTCTTCACCTGCAGAACAGTCTCACCTCTTATGCTCCGCTCCATTTATTTTCAATGTTTCCCCCACCACTGGCACAGGAGTTCCCAACTCTCTTCAGCAGATACAGAGTGCCTAGAAATGAAAGATGGCTGTACCCGTTAACCAAAGGGGAAAACTGTCTTCACCAGCTGTCATGACAATAACCCATCATCCATGATTCTTCTGGAGTTGACATTTGCAGCACTTCAGGACATTGATGTTTAGCTTCATGCACACCTGCACTGCAGCTACTTGCATGACTTTAAATTTGTGCTAAACTAAGTTCAACCTTGTCAGTTCAGTGCAGCAGGTTCTCAGCTATCACTGTATGACCATGTCAAGAGTCACTGCCTTCTTATTCCTGAGAGGGTTGGGTTTGGTTTGGTCTGGTTTGGTTTGGCTTTTTTAGGACAATATTTTCTGCTGCCTTAAAGTGAAGCAAATATATCCTTATGGCAAGAAAAACATCAATTCTGTTAATGCAGCTGTTCCAAGGGACAGCACTTATTATTCCAAAAATGCATCACTTCCATCTCTTTACAATACTTACAAGCCGTCCTCCTTTCATTTTTCCCCTTTTTTCCTTTATTTATAATACAGAGAATTCATGCATCAATAATGAACTAGGTAAGTATTTTCAAAATGGCATAGATTTAGTCCAAAAGTGATTTCTATTTCATTACAAGTGAGAAGCCTGAAGAGATGCATCTTTTAATGAACAAAGTAACAAGATTTACTTGTCCTACACTGCTGAACCCCAGTTTGTTGGGAAAAGCAGCTGCTGCATTTTGTCTCTAAAGGAATGACTTCATGGCTAAGCACGCTGAAGCCCTGGTGTCCATCTGGTAGTTAACAGGGATGTTTTGTCACATAAAAGCTTAGTATATTAAGTCAGAAGTTCTTCTTTCCAGCAGCTCTGAATTCTATTGATCCCTGGCCTGATCCTTGTAGTGTTTTGTAAGCTCTGAAACCACTGATCTTTTCCCAAGGGCAATGGTGCATTCCTTTAAGAAGAAATTGGACTTCATTTTTCCACTCATTTCTAATCTCCACCACCCCTCACACACTTAAACCACCAGTGTAAGTGTCAGACACTTACAAATTGCAGCCTGGAATTTGAGGATTGAGAAGACGGATAAGCTGTTGATTCAGTCCCATGATCAGTAACCAGTGATTTACCATGGTCCTAGTTTTATAATAGATCATTGCTTGAATTCTCCCACTAGTCAGTCACTATTTCACATTCTCTGTGCCTTCTATTTCCTCACAAACTCCAAATATTCCTCATCTTGTGAATTTAGTACTTGTGGGTCTAATTTTTTTCCTTAGTCAAATAGATTTTGAAAAGCTTTAAGAAAAAAAGGTGAAGAAGGATTGCTTCTGACAGAACCAGACAAATCAATTAATTGATCTCTGGCAGTCAGGGATAATTTTATTTCCTGCTCTATTAAGGAAAATCAGAATCAGTTAGCTAATTTCACTAGAGAAAATGTCACCAGTTATTAAGCAGCACATGATGGAAAGAATTAAAGACGGAAAACTCAAAAATGTTTTTCCTTCCAGAAATTGCATTACTTATTACTCAACCTTTAGAACTCTGGCATCAAGCAGCAAACCAAATCCTTTGGTTATACCAAAGAACAATTTTTCTTTCCCTGTAGCAGCACCTAGAGCATTTAACCTTTGATGTCTATAAATACTGACACAGTTATATTTGTGCTCCAGAAGGAGATAAATTTAACAGTAACTGACCAAACTACTGCCACACATCATTTACTGACTGTTCCTGATATATATTTGCCAAAAATATAAAACCATGACAAATATTTTTTTAAAATCCTGATTTTTGTATAATAAGTATTCATAAATGGAAATAAATATGATTCAAATATCACAAGTTGTAGTTCAAATACTTTAAAGGGCTTCCATTTCTCATGGGGAGGTAGAGATGGCAACTGGCTGTGTGTGAATATAGATTTTTAAAATAGCAACCAGTAAAATCAAAAATGGAACAGAGCCATTACGGGCAGCCTAACATTTTAAAGCACTTTGACACTGTGACTTATCCAGCAGATCATGTCCTTAATCAAGCTTGATTAACTATCACCTAATGGCTCCAGAAGGGCTGATTCTTCCTAAATCATGTTGATTTATTCATTCCTTTATTTGAATGGAGTGCTCTTCTTAAAAAGACTTGCAGCTGGCACAGCCACACTCTCCCAAAGGGCAATGCCTTCAGGACTCTTAGCCAAGACTAAGTGTTACAGGAAATATGCCCTTATTTCTGCAGCTGCCAAGTGCCAAAGCAGAAATTTCAACCTAGGCATATAGGAGCAGGACTATTCTGTATTTGTGGAGATGCATGTGCAGGGTTTTTATTATTTTTTAATTATGTTTTTGTACCAAAATATTAAGAGGAAAAGTAGATTATATAAATCCTTATTAATACTCTTCATTTTTGTTCATGCTTCTGAGGTTAGAAGAACACAGTATTTTGGGTTGCCACAGAAATTAAGATTAATTTCAATTTCTCTGCTTTTCTGATAGAAAACACTTCATAAATCACCTTTCTGACCTTGATCAGGACAGAATTATTTTGATTCCATTTATAAGTCACTCAGAGAGGAAAAACATTAGTTAAATAGAAAATACACTTCATTCTTAATACTACCACACTCTCATCTGTAGAGACCATGTAAATCCAAGATATCCCAGATGTTTATACTCAATACCAAAAATGGCAATTTATAATGGCAAAATTAAAACTGTGCCCAAGTTAAAATGAAACTTGGCAAGCTCACCCACTCTTCACATATTTGTGCTATAGTGAAAGGGCCTGCTGAGCAGATGAAGTCAGCCAGAGGATAGTGACAAGCAAATATGAGACACAAGGATTTTGCTGGAAATGTAAAGGTTAAAACAATGGAAGGAAAGCAAATGTAATATTGTGCAGGCTACATAGAAAGAAAAATTACGGCAAACAAATTAATGCAGTATAACCTATAGTATCATGTGTTTGGAATATTAATCACTAAAGCAAGGTAAGTACCAGTGGGGAAAAAAGCAAAGGTAATTAGAACTCATTAGTGTGACAGATGAATACATTATCTGTGTTAGTGCTAGGTTTACCCCCAGACCAGAGATTTGATCTGACTGTGAAAGCCAAGGAAAGCATTTTACAGAAATGATTGAATGAAAAATCAGACCAATACAAGAAAAAACAGGCAGGTCATCACACTGGAACATGGAAAGATTCCTGGCTAACCTCTGACCATTCTATTGTCTATGTTCAAAAAGGCACATAGCCCTCAAATGGGTGTGGATTTTCAGTAGTGAGGACAATAGAAGATATTATAGTGATCACCAGAAACCAAGGGGGGGAAGAAATCTATAGTTAGGGCTGTCTTCTGTTATCATAAGGACCAGAATGCACATGAGATTTTTTAAATTTTTGGGGGGGGGGGCTTGGATAAACTAAACAGCTCAGGCATAGAGGTTCTTTTTTTCAGTTTGACACCAGTATTTGACATAGTCAGAAAACTCTCTAACATAAATTCGGTGGATATTCTCTTGCAAAGAGCTACAGAATGACAGATACCAGCTGTTAAAACCAAATAGAGCTGTGTTTCCTTCATTCTAGTTCCCAGCATTTTTCCCACACAGTTCATCAAAATAAATCAAATAACAAAATGCCTCTATACTGATGGAAACAGCTCTACCTAATCCATCCCAATACCTGAAACAATTCCCTGGTTTTCATGAGGGAAATGGTGCTTGAGATAGACAGATCAGCTGTGAACCACCCCTGTGCCAAGCAAAGGCTTGAAAGAGAATATGCAGTGTTCTATAAACATCAGTTGTGAGAGGTGAAAGAAAATAATATTCCTCTACACCCACTGTTTTCCATGAAGTATATTCTTTTGATCTCAGTGTCCTGGTCTCCCCCAAAAGTGCTGTTTTATCTAATTTTTCTTTACTGAAGAACACCTGTGGGGTGCAATATGCAAGCAGAGCAACAACTCACACCTGGTCAGGCTTCTTTACAACCACCAGGTTGTTATAAAAACGACAAGGAATAGTGGTGCAAAAAGAATAGAGGCAGAAGTTTAACTAGAACAGAGCTTTACATGGTCTTCTAGTTTATGGGGATATGCAAAATCAATGTTGCCACCAGAAGCAGAGCTTTATACAAACATGAGTATTCATTTCCCTTCTGAAAGGGTGGGATTCAGCTAAATTTGATTAAAAGAATATAGTCATTTGATTAATGGCCCTAAAATGAAAATGTTCTCATTATAATTCCATGCAGCTAACATTTACCAAAGAGACTCAAAACCAGTCCAGAAGCATTTCAAGCAGCCATTGTACTTTTATCTGAACAGGGGCTTAAAATAATTTGGAGCATTACAACATTGTATTACAAAACCAAGTCAGTCAGTCTGAGTTTATAATGAAAGTAATGTACATTGATCTTCCTTGACAGCAATGAAAGCCCAATGACATCCTTCTCTGCCCTGGAGATTGCATGAAATATAACTGCATTTGGCAGGAAAGAACCTGTTTTGCAATTTAACTCTTTTCTATAAGCTGCTCCTCTGTTTTCAGCTGCAGATTAATGGAAACATCAACTCACCCCCTCTGGAAGAGGTCCACGTTATGGAATTTGTGTAGCTCCACAGAAAACTCGACCGTTCCCTGAACCTCAGACATGGTTTTTTCAGGTCATCACCTAAAAAAAAAAAATTAAAAAAAAAATATATATAAAGACATTGTAAACGTTTGAAGTATTTTGCTTAACAAATCCATGAATGGATTATTTTGTTTTAGTCAGCATCTTGGGGTTCATGCAAAGCTTAAAATTGACTGATATCAACTGGAATCTTTCCAATGACATCATTTGGCTCCATCTTCAGGAAAACTCACTAAAAGCCAGATCAAAGCAGTAATTAAGAGAGGTAAGAAGTCTAATTAAGCCTGAGGACAGAATGATAATATTATGAAAAGTATAAGAAGCAAAAAGTAAATAACATACTATGTGCAAGAATCTCAAAGCAAATTTTAATTAACTCTCTTGCTGCTCTTGTATGGGAAATTGATTTTTTTTTTCTTCTCATTTTATGAAATGGCAGATTTCCAGGGTCAGCACAGCTCATTTCTGTAAAAGCACAGGCCAAAAAGACAAGAACCCTAGATAGATGAGAACAGAATTCAGATTTCTCTTGCTTTTGACCCTTCCTATGACTTTGTTTAAGTCCCAGAAGGGAAGCTTCTGAGGGAATATGAATAATTTAAAAATTAATGAATGGAAGATATTCTTTTAAAGAAAATGCTGACAGTCATGGCACCTAATAAGACACAACAATCAGATCAAGATTTTGAAGTATTACAGCCATTTACATAGAACATCTTATGTGCTTACTGAATCACAGAATAATTCAGGTTGGAAGGGACCTCAGGAGGTCATGCCTCACTCAAGGAAGTGTTTCCAAACCAGCCCTATTTAATACACAAGTGTAGATTGTTAACATTTCTCTAATTATAGCAGAGGCAAGGCAAGGACTTTTAAAGCTTTCAGAAAGATTTTCAATTTTTTTTTTTTTGCAGTTCCCTCCTTTTTCCCCCTCTGCAAGTGTACTTCTGGAAATCTGCCAAGCTGCCTGGAAATTTTCTGCAGGCTCAATGAGAGGATAAAGATTAATTTTTTTCATTAACACATTCAAAAGCAACATTCTAGTTGTTGTTTGACAGAAGCCAAGTGCAGTCTCTGAGGAAGACTCATGCCAGGGGTCTTAACAATTCCCCCTTCTGAGACATACAGGGCTTTAAAGGGACATGAAGCTCAGATGCAAAGTGAAAATTTTGTCCAGAGGTGTTAATCAATAATTTTCATGGCACTCATAGATTTGACTGCATCCTTTAATGAAGCAGGAGTGAAGAGGATTTTGATACATGAAGTCCTCAGATAAGCATTAGGCTTTAGCTTTCTCAAGGCTTGCTCCCGATTAGTAATTTTCCAGCTGACTGGCTTGTTACATTGATTATTTTAAACTAAGGTTTTTTCCTGGCTATCCTCTCAAGCACTACAGTTTTTCAAAAAGATCTCATTCCAGAGTTAAAAGGTTATTAATTTTTCATTCACCATCCTCAAACTTTGGAATGACAATAATGTAATATAAAATATATGTAATATATGTCTATAACTGTGAGAAAGAAAAAGATAATTGCTAAGCTACACATCTGATACATCTCCAAGGTAAAGAATTCTACATTAGCTTGTGTCAGGCCACAATTTGGGTGCTGAAGGTATATTCAAACTTTATTACTTGTCACAGAAACACAAAATCAGCTAGGTTGGAAAAGACCCTTGAGATCATCAAGTCCAACCTATGATCTAACACCACCTTGTCAACCAGAACAAGGCCCTGAGTGCCACGTCCAGTCTTTGCTTAAACACCTCCAGGGATGGTGACTCTCCCACCTCCCCGGGCAGCCCAGTCCCATGCCCAGTCACTCCTTCTGTGAGGAACTTCTTCCCAATATCCAGCCTAAACTTCCCCTGGAGCAGTTTAAGGCTGTGCCTGCTTATCCTGTCACTGTTCCCTGGGAGAAGAGCCCGACCCCCACCTGCTGCTCCCTTCTGTCAGGGAGTTGGGGAGTGATGAGGTCTACCCTGAGCCTCTCTTCTCCAGGCTAAACATCCCCAGCTTCCTCAGCTGCTCCTCACAGGACGTGTGTTCCAGACCCCCCACCAGCCTTGTTGCCCTTCTCTGGACCTGCTCCGATATCCCAACATCCTTCCTAAATTGAAGGGTCCAGAACGAGACACAGCACTCAAGGTACAGCCTAAGCAGTGCTGAGTACAGGGGAAGAAAAGTGATGCTTTCTATTTTCTTTATCCCCCATTTCAACAGGAACGAAATGAATAATTTTTCCTTTTGCTTTTCAGCACAGATTAAGAAGTGGTACACAGTTTATAAGTCATGAATATCACATATCCACCAGGTTTTGTGAGAGTCTGTGTGAGTGGCTGACAGTCTTGCCTGAGTCGAAAAGCAGACTGTGTGGGAAGCTAGTAGGAAACCACAAAGCGATACTCTGACAAGGTATTTAGTCTTGAGGAGAGTGCTAATTAAAAGAATTGCCTTTGGCAATATATCTGCATCTTGGGCTGAGACGTATTTCCCTAGACCAAAAGCTCAGGATCAAAGAAAATTCCATGCTTTTGAAGACACTAGTCTAAAGAGGAGAGCTGTGAATGGATGGCCAGTCAGTTCTGATCAGCACCAGTAATTGCCAAAGACAGAAATGATGATGTGAAGATTAACTAAGGTATAGGAAAAATTAAATATATGAAAATATGCACATGGGTCTTCGCTGTATTTGCACTATATTTTTCAAGCTTTACACCTCTTCAAAACAAATACAGAAGTTATCCTAAAACAAAAAACAACAAGCAAACTAAAAACCTGTTTCTATAAGTTTATTTCCCTCATTATCACCAGAATTAAAGTGTAAGCACCTGTTACATCAATTTGAACTTCATTCCTACCCACCAGCACACCAGAAGATCAGAGCACATCACTAGAGCCTGATACTTCAGGGAACAACCCACAAGTACTGAAAGGGGCCTCTGGTGCACCTTATTTTCATGGCACTTAACAAGGTTCACAGAATCTTGCTTAGACAGATGGGTACTATTCTTCAATGCAAGAAGTTATGAAATTTGAAAAAATAGATGCAGACACCCCTGGATCAAGAAAATATTAAGTCATTAAAATGATGCACTAATTTTTAACTTCTGTACCAGGTATCTGCCTAAAAGATCCTATCAAAACCCTATCATAACCCTCAAAAATCCAGGGCTTATGAAGGATCTCTGATCAACCCCTGTGTGGGACAACCTTGGGTTATAAATAGAGGAATAGTTGGTAAAAATAATACTGAAGGTTGTCATGACATCAGCATTGTAAACACAATAGGGAACGCTGCCAGTTTTGAAGTACTATCAGTTATCTAATAAGCAGTTTAAAGAAAAATATAGAGGTCATATTTGGGAAGGCTTTAGTACATTTGTATTTCTGAAACGTCTGTTTCTATATGAATCTCCTTGCGTTTTTCAGAGGAGACCTAAGACAGCACTAATAAGTATCAATGCAAAACTAATAAAGCTATGTGGGGAGGGTTTTGGCCATCTGCTCCTGTAAAAGCAGTGCCCGTGGTCACCCTGGTCTCTCCAGAGCACTGGACTGGTTCAGATGGCACTGCCATTGTCACTGGCTGTGCTGTGCTGTCCTCCATGCACCAGTGCATGAGTCAGGTCACCAGTGTGACAGTTTGTCCTTCCAGCTAGACTTGGCGTCCTAGCAAGAGACGGTCAATTTCAATTTTCACTTTACTTAGAGCAAGGACACACCAGCTAAAAATCAGAATCCTTTATACAAATAAAGCCTATGAAAATCTATGTGTTTAAAGACTGGAGACTCTCACTTGCTTTTTTAAAGGAAGAATGGATTTTACTCCCCACATCTCCATTTCTGTCTGGGGAGAGATCTTTTGCATTGGAGACCGTTCAGGAAATTTTATTGGCCTAACACATCCTTTTTCAATTACAATATTTGTACTTAATAACATTTTATGGATCCAGTCAAGTGACCAAGCCATCTGCCAGGAAATGATTGGTTATGTAGAACACACACCACTGCTGAACACCTTGAAGATAAAAATAGATCTGACAATTCCCCACTGTAATGGCAATCACTGCCACCTCAACCAAAGGGAGCTTAGAAAGGTGAGATGGGGAGAGAGCACATTGGATAGGACAGGACACTACATAACCCGACAGTCCCTGAACCTTCTAGCATTTGCACAATTACATCCAAGCAAAAGAATCTCATATTTTTTGAACATGTACCACACATTTTTACTGTTTTTACCATTCTTAACCATCTCCATTACAGAAACTAGGTTTAAAAAAAAAGGAAAAGAAAATTTAAAACCACCAAGGACAAAAGAATGAACTGTCATGTTACCAAAAGCAATGATTCATGAACCTAGAAGCATTCATTTAGGAGTATACAGCTACCTCTCAGGAAACACAGCACATATTATCTGCAGGATACCACCACTGTCCTTACTGGTTTTAAAGCATCTTTTATTTTATTGCATTTTTTTTCAGAAGCTGGCATTTGTTTCCAGCTAGGCATTTATATCCATTTATATCCATATTAGGAATCCCTTAATTAGTGAATAAAGTCACAGTGAGATAAGTTTACTTTCCTCTCCACTAATGCCTTCACCTGTACTCCTAAGTAAGAAAAGTGCAAGGAACACAATACAAGGAGGACAGTAAACACACACAAATTCACCCTGAGATGAAAGGATTAGAAGAAGTGAAGCCATTAGACCAAATCTCTTTTTCATTGTTATTTTCTTTTTTAATTGCTAACCTTCGTGCAGTTGAACTGGATCCCAGTTCTTAGGACAGTGATTGCATCTCAATAGCCTTGCCTGAGCATACATTAATTTCCTGAGACAAAGCAGTCACAAATGTCAGTAAGTCCTTTCACTACAAAGCTGTCATTAGCTGTTCTCCACTTTACAGAACCTATCAGTTTTTCCTACCAGCACATCAGCAAAATGAGAGAGGTGAGGTCTTCATCTTCAAGGTGATTTCAAAAGTTAACACCTCATTGTGTTAAAATAAATCAAGTCAGTATTTCTTTTCTAAGATTGTAGGTGGCAGTAAGATATTTCCTTTACACTTTAAAAGGAATATGTACAACATTAAAGATATAAACAGTGACAAGACTTGTCAATGCCATCAATACTCAAGTCCATCATTTGATCACAAGCCCATTTGTATTTTTTTTTACCTCTCTTCCTAAACTCCCTGATGTGTCATAGACCCATTGAGATATAAATAGCTCACCCATGTGTTCCAAATCCAAACCCGCCTGAGCCACTTTAATTCTAGCTGCCTCTTCCACCTGCCCATTTTTGACATGTTCTTTGGTGTCACAAGTCCTAGGTACACGACATGTGCCCCTCTGACCAGTCCAGGACCATATCCACATTTCCCAAGCTCTCAGGATTTCCAATCTGAGCCCATTGCATTATCAGTGCACTTCCTCAGCTGCAAGATGCCGGGAGGGGACCCTCTCTTTGAAAATCCAGCTCATCCCAGAAAATCAATATGCAAAAATCACCTGCGCTTCAATATCAGCTATCTCTGAAGAGGCTCCAATTCCTTCATATGTTGCCAATATTTTGTTTTCAGATGGAGTGTAACAGGCTTTAGATCCCCCATAACCCCCCGTTCCAAACCCTAGAGACCAGCCCAGAGTCTCTGCAGGTTCTTTTGGCCAGACAAAACCATTGTCCCTGTCTGGGGTATAAAGTTTGTTTTTTAACATCTTGTCATATCTGTACTGGCCCAAATTATCACCCTTTAGTTTGTTCAAATGTTTGCTGCTGCTCAGCACTCCTCTTAAAGTCTTTCTTCTTCCAACAGAGAAGAACTCAATAGAGAGGGAGACTTTAAACAGTATAGACCAGACTGAAACCTGGAACATGCATTCTCCAAGAAACCCTTGCACCTAAGAAATCCTGTGTTTCTGTTTTGTTAATTGTTATTTTATTGATCTCAACACTTGAGATATGATCACATCTACCTTGCTATTTTAGTCCTAAAAATTGAATTTCCTGTGCAGGTCCATTTACCATACTTTTTTCTTAGCAGAAATAGCTTTCAAAATAATCTGGATTATTCTTCTCTTCTAAACACTTTCTGCTGCTGTGTTGCCCCATAAAATTATGTCACCAATGCGCTGCAGGTGTTGGGAATATACATCTTGTTCCAGTGCAGTGTGTATCAATCCACAACAAATGGTAGGATTATGCTTTCACCTTTGGCAGTCAATTCCAGGTGTACTGAATAGGCCTCCATGTGAAAGCAAACACCAAGAAGTCTCAGTTGTCAGATTCTCGGAGTTGTCAGACCTGTCATCAATAGCTGGTGCCTCTGTGGCTGGTCAGCTCATTGCCACCCAGCTCTGTGTGTTTACGATGTCAGAGCACCTCATGAAAAATTTCGCCTGATGGATTGTGTGCACCAGATTTACTCTGATCTCTGGATTTCAGGTCATTATAGATGACCTCCAACACAGCTGATTTCCCCAGATCCGGGGCCTCTCCCTCCATGTGTGTCCATTTCCTTTGAGACTTTGCAAGTCCTTCCTTGAGGAAAACCAAGGAAAGCCTGTTCCTGCCAAAGACTGAGACTCTTGCCTTTTTTCTAGTTCATTTGTCAGTGGCCTAATACTTAGAAAGGGATTCTACCTGTTGGGCTTCCTTCACCAAAAATTCCTGACTACTCGCCCGAATATCTCAGCATTGGAGCAATCAGCTGAGAACTAGCTCACCTGTTGACAGCAAAATTCTTTTTCATTTCTTGCAGCCCATTTAGGCATAGGGATCTGGTGATTTCTGTCTCATTTATGATTTCAGTGTCTTCCTCCTCCTTTTCTTCTGATTGCCCTTCTGCAGAACAGGCTGCCTCTTCTGATTATTTTTCTACTTCTCTCTCTTAAGAGAAGCTTCTTCACCTCTTACTAAACAAGCTGACTTCTGCTTGTTTTTGTTATGGAAGCAATTGATGGAGTGTCTCATTTAGCTACACTGCCAGCTGATTTTCTGTCCCTCTGTTCTCCCTGGGGCTGCTGCAAAACACCAAGCAGCATTTGGCAGATAGTGACAAGGGCCAGAACAGAAAAGCAAATTGTGTCTTTTTGGAATAGACACAGGGGTTTTTTCAAACATTCCACCACTTTCAGCAGTGAGTTCCTCAGTTGTTCAGGAGTGAAGCTCCACATCTCACTGGAGGTGAGAAGTTCTCTAGAGACCCACCTATATTATCCCACATGCTGTGCCACCCATGACCTCTGGAACCTGGGACACTTTCCTAAATTTCGTGTTTACCTTAGGCAAAACCACAGCACTATTTCTAAGAAATGCCAATACAATTATTGTAACCACCCAAGGATCTTAAGGTACTGAGAAATTATTGTAAGGAGCATGAAAACATCATGCAAGATGCCATTCTGTATGTCCTCCACAAAACAAACAAACAAACAACAAACAAAAACACCTCTCAGGAAGAAGTATAATTGTTAATTTTCTTCATAAGAAGGTACCAGATATACAATCATGGCTTCAGGTCATATTCAAGATCAGTGTCTAAGTAACAAACCTCCCAGGCAAAACATCACTAATCCCTACAGAGCACAGCAAGATGCAAAGCCAACATCAGTGTTTAAAAGAAGCTGGGAAAAAAAAAAAAAGAAGGAAAAAAAAAAGCATAGTGCAGATCACAGAAATTGATATCAAGAACAAATTAATCAATATTTTGATCCACATATGTTAACATATTGATAATTTCGAATACATTCTTATCAATCTATAACCTCAAAATCCTCTAGCTCTGAAGGTATTAAAAAGAAGTGTTGTAGTTTAACCCAGCTGGCAACTAAGAACACACAACTGAATCACATAGCCCCAGCAGGATGTGGGGAAGAGACCCGGAGGGGTAAAAGTGAGAAAACTTGTGAATTGCAACAAGAATACTTAATTAACTGAAATAAAATATTTGTAAAAAACATTAGCATTAGTAATGAGAGTACTGAAAAAGAAAATTCAAAGACAAAAAAGAGTGACATAAAACCCAAGAAAGAAAAATTATGCAAAAAAAATCCAATTGGTCCCCACCAATCGACCGATGTCCAGCTAGCCCCTGAGCAGCACCCTCAGGACATCTTTCCCCCTAGTTTATCTGCTGAGGAGGATGAAATATAGTATGGAATATCCCTCTGGTCATTTGGGATTATCTGTCCTGGCTGTTTCCTCTCCCAGCTCCTTGTGCATCTCCAGCCTCCTTGCTGGTGGGGCGGTGTAAAAGGCAGAAAAGTCCTTTACTCTGTGTCAGCTCTGCTCAGCAGTAATGAAAATATCCCTGTGTTATCAATACTGTTTCCAGCAGAAATCCAACACAGCCCCATACCAGATACTCTGAAGAAAATTAACTCCCTCCCAGGTAAAAGCAGTGCAGGAGACACTGTACATGCACAGTTGGACTCAATGATCTTCAGTGTTTCCAACTTAAATGATTCTATGATTTTATGATGTAAAATTCAGCACAAAGACCTTAGTTTTGTTAGGCTTTCGGGTCAATGCGTGTTTGTGATTTTCTGGTTGCTCTAATATGTATTACAATTAAGACTTCAGTCTCAAGTGTTCTCTGGAAATCAAGTTATTTTCCACCATGAGAAAACTTCTAATACTCTCTTAGTCATGGAACTGTCAGAAATTGTTGCTTTGTAAGATCTCAAATCTTTACAATCATCTAAAATTACCCAGCATAATTTACAGAATGAAACAGCGTCATGGATAATCCCTTGCAGCTCTTTTCGTAAGGTTTTTAGGTTTCCAGTCTGCTGTAATCTTTTGCATATTTTCTCCAATATGGAAGCCAAAGTAAAGATTTGTGATACAGGTAAAAACAAATACAAGGCCCATAATCTTACTTAGTCACATCTGTGAAACAAGATTTTTATCCAGTTTATAAGCATTTAGCCCAGTTTAAAATTATAAAGAGTAATTCAGTTTTTATACTCTAATGAGCTAACTCACTTTGAATGCAAGCCCTGAAAATAATCTTTCAACATTAAAAACAAAAGTTTGGTCTTTAACATTCCCAGGAAAATCAATATTCAAAATTTTGTCAGATGCATTAGACAGATGTTCACAGAGTGCAACACCATGAATCACTTTCCCCAAGGTTTTTTGATTGCTGCCACTGAAATATAATGAATTAGAAACACAGAGACAAATATTAAATGATCCTTTTAAAAATTACTCATAGCCCAAAGAGTATTCAGAGTAGAGCAAATAAGAAAGAAGCTGGGTTATTTTGCTTTTTTTTTTCTTTCTGCATTTACAAACTGCAGTGTGATTTGTCTTTTACTATTACAAGTGGAATTCACAAAATAGCAGTGGTAGTTCACAGGTGGGAGATGCCCATTCAAACTCCAGCAACAAAATTAATGTTAAAATTAAAACCACTTGAACCCCAGAGATGAGAACTTTCACTCTAGAGCAATAGCTTCAAATATATGGACCACATGGGGTGAAAACAGACTGGAACTAAAGGGTCCACAGAAAATCACTCAGGCAAACAAGTCAACAACTTACTTCAATTCCTTTCACATTCAGTTTGTGAGACCAATCTACACTAGAGACTTTGTACAGGTCACCAGGTCCAAGAAAGCTGAGAAGCAAGTCTAGATTATAACTTCCATAAACTGGTCATTCCAAGGATATTTAGATAGAGGAGTAAATCTACTAAGAGAAAAACACAAAAATACCAGGTTATACCAGAGGATTTTTAGGGCAGAACTGAAGAGGGGCAGAATAAATGTCAGGTGCCAGTAGGCTGCTCTTATGAGATATAAAGCCTTTGAGCTATTGCACAGGATTAAATGTGAACACAGCTGTGCAAAGTCAGGTCAGATCATTAAAAAAAAAAAAAAAAAAAAAGAATGAAGAGCAACCTTGATTTGTCCTCTGTCAGCACGTGCCTGTCAGGACACCAGTGCTGAGTTCAGCTCAGCACAAATCACTATCTGCTTACACCAGTTAATAATAACCTGCTTTTGGTATTGTGCAAAAAATGAAGCAGCAGAGGAAATTCAGATAGAAGAGGAGGGAGAGCAAAACAGAAGGAAAAAGGAGATAATACAAACTTTCCCCTGGACTAGCTTCCCACTGCTACATAATCCTCTCTTCTTCACACCTTCCCTACTTGTTCCTTCTCTGACTTATTTTCCTTCTTTATGACCTTCAAAAGAAAAAGATGTTTTAAAATTTTATGCACAACTGAGAGCTAAAATTTCAGACTCCTCAGAACATCATCATCTTCAATCTTCAGCAGTTTTTGTGCTTTATTCCCACTGTTCACCTCAGTCTTTTTTTCTGATATTCCCGTTGTTAGTCTTAGAAACACAAAATGCATTAAAAGGCAGCAAGTTATTTGATGCTTATTTAGGACACTCAGACAGAATTATCCATCATTCTCACATTTGACTGAGTTCCTCTTCCCAGTAAAGGGAGATATATTCTTCTTAGTCTGGGCTCTTTTGTTGGTTTCATAAAGGAAATTAGGGCTCTTTAGGGGACTGACCTTATTTTATTTTCATGTACTTCCAGAAGAACCTCACAATTTATTTTTATAACAATTTTTTTAAAGTTCCACTCCAGTTCATTTCTGACTGAAGTCAAAACCTCATGGATATAGGTCTATATTAAGTGTTTGGGAGTTTATCAGAATGTTTGGCCACATTCAAAATTCCAGCAACAGCTAAAGGTCAATTCTGTTTGTCTTCCGAATTCTGAATGTTACAGCAACTTGAACAAGATCCTCCTTGTAAAAAGTCCTGTATAAGGTTCTGCAGGACTGCAAAGGAGAGCAAGAAGATGAATGAGATGCATCCTCTTGCAGGAGATATGGGGCTGCATGAGTAAAGGAGCTCTCTGCTTTGGAGCACAAACTGTTATGTCAATAGGGACGTTACCAAAGAATCCAGATAGGAAGCTGAGGGACCTGAACATCAGCCTGATGTTACAAACTAGTCACAGGTAATAAACTAGTGACAGTTATGACAGAGAAAGCTATGAGTTATGTGTTTTCTTGGCACTGTTCTGACTGCATTTCCATTTCTGGTCATGAAAAATTTCATGGCACTGTCTAACTGCTGTAAACTCAACTGTCCTTGTCAGACCTTTAATGCTTATTTTGCATTTTGCTTGATTAAATTCACTCCAGACATTCTTGGACAAGTTGTAGTCTCCTTCAGATGTTCTGAGGACATTCTAATAATTCATGTTAATTCCACTGATTATCCTTATTTGTGAAAAATTAAAAACACAGACAACTGCCCATGAGATTCATCCCACTAACTAGAAATGCCTTCATATGTATGAGGTGTTTAGAGCTGCACTGTAGTCAGTAGGGATACAGAACATGCCTTCAACAGGATTCATGTGACCATTAATCGCTTCCAAGGGAGCTGAAGGCAACTTTCTCAGGTGTAGACATATGAGCCAAGTCTATACCTACTTAGACGAATGTCATTCATAGCAAAATTCCACATTTAAAGAGGATTTTGAATGTGTCTGCAGAGTCACTCTTGGAAAGGGTGAGAGAGGTAGAATGTGTGCATCTATATGTATACATTTATGCCTTTATGTTGTACTTGATAATCTCGGAGGTCTTTTCTAACCTTAATGATTTTATGATTCTTTTTTGTGTATATAAAGGAAAAAGGAAAAATGAAAAAAAGGCAAATCCTCAAAACTTGGTGACACAATATTTTTCCTTTCTTTGCCTGATAAAATTTTGCCTTTTATCCTACATATGTACACATCAAGCTGGAACCACCAGCCAGATTATCACTGGATGTAAAGGTGCTCAGCACTCAGAAGACAGGAAATGTCAAAGATAAGGCCACTGAGTCTCCATTATCTCCTTATTTACTGCACATGGATCATGTTATAATCAGACACTGATCAAAATCACTTCTGCCTCTTGCAGTGTTCAGGACACACAAGGTCTGGGAATTAATGTGGACACTACAGGTGAGGTTTTTTGGCTTTTCAGATTTCAAAAGAGGTCTTATAAGGGAGATAAGATACTGTAAAAAAAAACCAAAACAAACTATTCTGCTGATCCAAGAAAAAATGTGCATATTTAACAAGTCAGGTTCTGTGTTGTCTTGTTCTCTTGATACAAGTTTTGAGCAAGTTAAAGGCTCTTAATGAAGCCCTTTTTATTCAATAAAAATATCTGAAGTTGCTAGAAAGGAAACACTGTCAGCAGATGTTAAGATTTCATGTGGATTCAGTGGAACTACAGATGTTTGTAAGGAGAGATTGAATTGAGAGTTTGCAGTGTTGGACCAAGAGAGAACAGCACAAGAAGGGGTTTCATATTCTCACACACTGAACAAGAGCAGCATTCAGAGCCCTGGACATCTGACAAGCAGTTATGGTTCAGTTACCATCACCAGAAATGTTTAAAGGCTGGGACAGGGTGGGAAAATGTCCCTGAAAGTGTTCAAGGCCAGGCTAGATGGGGCTTGGAGCAACCTGGTCTAGTGGAAAGCATCCCTGTCCATGGCACAGGGGTGGGACTAGATGATTTCTAAGGTCCCTTCCAATGCAAATCATTCCTTAATGCTATGATTATAAGAAAATAAGGATGTTGGTGACAAAACTTGGTAGAGAGAGGCAATCAGAACAGTATCAGTAGAACCAGGGTCGTGATATTACTAGAAGAGGGAATATTTGCAATACTGAAATTAATACAGTATGGATTTACTTTCAAGCTCACAGAAAAAAGAAAAAGTTAAAAATAACTTTTCATCATCATCTTCAGTGGTAAAATATTTAACAAATTTCTCAGAAACTTTGAGGCAGACATTTTTTACAAGGGCCATTGACTACCATAGTAAGTAAAGAAACTACAGACCATTTTCCATCATAACAACTCAGTGGATAGGCAGTAACTATTAAACTGGGATGCAATAAGGGAGGAATAGGTTCTGTTTTAAAGTAGCGTGATTTAAGGCAATAAAATATGCAGAGCCATAATCAGAATTTTGACTTGTTTTAAGTGCTTGGGGCCTTGTTGATATAAATATCTGCACCAGGTTTTCCTATAGAGCAAGAGCTAAATTAAGTGGTTTACAAACAGAGGAAAAGGCTGACTTATTTGTCATGGCACTGCTTGATCTGTGACAAAAATAGAAAGGGCCAACTGTGCCACTGCTAGACTTGAAGCCAACACAACAGGGCCTGAGGTACAGCTGCTGAATACAGCGAGGCCAGCAGAGTCTATCAAAACAACAGGAAGCATATTTCTTTCTCAAATTCAGCCCAGCATCTCGGCAAACTCCTCCAGAACCTTTTGTGCAACCAGAAAGTTTGCCTCACAGAAGGGCTGTAATTTTTCCTGAAGGCCATGGCTCTTATTCTAGCTGCAGAACAGCTGCCCCTCAAGCTGTGCCTGTCATGCTCAAGGATGCCACTTAGTCATCTCAGGGAGATATGAGTAAAGGCTGGCAGGATGGGCAGTGAGCTTCAGAGGCTCAGCTGGACATGGAGATGGATTTCCCAGAGTACTGGGGGCACTGGCAACCCATTAATGCTTGAAAATTCCTGATTCTCCACAGCACCTAAGTGTTAGCTTTTGTGTTGTCTTTAAAACAGGGAATTGAGTTGTACAAGAAACAGTGTCTGAAGAGGAAGGTGAAATTCTAACACAACAAAGATCTCCATCTCGGGGCTTTTCCTGAAATACTTTTCATGTCTGCCCAAATATTTCCAGACAAATAAACCTGGGCAACACAGGCAGGGAGCTTTCTAGAAAGGCAGCCACTGAGACACCAGTACCACCATCCTGCCACGTCACCTCCATGTCCCTTGAAGCTCTGCTTTCCTGGCAGTGACTGTGATCAAACTGGATGTCCATGGCACACTGTAGGTGTACATAAACAGCCATGAACTGCAGTTTTCTGATGTAGATGATAGAAGAAATTTCACGCAGACGTTCATACAAGAAACCCCATCAGGCACAGAAATCTGGAGACTTTGTGGACAAGGCTCTACTGATATCACATTTTCACAACACTGCTGTGCAGTTCTTCCTTCTTAGATCCACTCCTATTTCCTTCCTAATTTTGTTGCCAGACTGTTAGTCCTGACAGACCAAATAAAGAAGGGGCAACTTTAGCCCCTATTTTATTGTTGGTGTGGGTTTGAGGTTTTTTACCCTTTGTCAAAGCTCTATGTCCACAGAGACATTCTATGCCTTACGGGAGAAATACTTAGAAAAATTAAGGGACATTTGATTTTTGGTTTTGGTCACTGCCACATAGCAGTACTGAGTGTGATTTTGGTACTGAACTATTTACAATATGGCAGTGACGACTACTTTTACTGGTTTGTACAGCTTAAAGCTAGTGATCTTGCAATTCTGTTTAATTTCTATTTGGTTTTGGTAATGCAGACACACAATTTAAATCAGCAACCAGAATCAGAGGGAAGACATCAAATACTGCAATTCTGTAAAAACACCAACACTTCCCATATAAATATTTATATTCAAATAAACATAACATGAGAAAAGGTGCAAGGAAAACATCACATGAGAACTCTTCCCAAGGCAAAATATTGCAAATTTGGAAGTTGTGGAGTAATTCCCCCAGTTACTTGTTTTTCCCACACTAAAATCCTGCTTTGTTATTTCAGGAATGAAGGAAGTTTATCAGCACATTTTCTCATGTCTTTGGATATGCTTTCAAAATACACTACATTAAGGCATTCAGATATTCTAATAAAGTTGCAGAAAAAAATAAGATGGAAAGATGTTACTCTGTATGAGAAACATGAAATTAAACTGTTCTGTGCTTACGCCTTTCTATATTGTGTGGTATAATCTCAGCAAAATGAAAGAATGAACCCAACACTGTGACAAATTTGCAGCCAGCAAAGGTGTCATTCTGTTAATTTTGCTCCCATTTCACTAATACACTGCATATCCAGGAAAAAAACATCTTGAGGAAAATATATACGACACCAATATCTTGTACAACACTAATTACACAATCTCACACCAAGCTGCTGAGCTAAAAAACAAAGCAAAACAGCTCCAGGTGTTGTTGGGCAGGAATTCAGTGACAAAACATCTTAAAAGCAGAGAGGCTGTCTATGAGCAGAGGAAATTTCATCACCAAAGCTGAATCTGGGACAGCAGTTTGGATGAAACACTTATTCATAGAAGGAATCTTTTGCAAATAAGGCTGAGATGCAGCCCAAATTTTTAGTTTTATGCCAAATAACACTACTGAGATTTCTACGGCACATGGGAACTTATCAGATCATTTGCTTCTTACCAACTTGAAATAAAATGTCATTTTGAAAATTATTGACAGCATTTCCTAATTAACTAATAGTCTGTAGAGGACTAGCCTCCAAATCCTGACGTTGCTAATTTTTTGAGTTCTTTGTATTTACATGCCTCACAGGGAACACCCATGATCTCTTAAGAATGAAGGCTCAGCTTAGGAGAGGCACTAATTAACTAACAAACGCCAGGCTTAGATCAATCATCTATATTAAAACAAGCAGAAGGCTTTTCCTCCATCTCCAAATGAGACAGTGAGGTGTGAGCTTGAAGTCAAGTGAATGTAGTTAACCAGAAAGCTGTAACAAAAATAGGTACACCAACATCTAAATAACAGTCCCTGTTTTGTGAATATCCCTGTTCAGAGAATGTTTATTTAGTACAAATATCTGCTCTGTTCCTGTGGAATTTTCATAGCCTAATTCTTGGCAACAGATTCATTATTCATGGTGTCCCACAATCAAATCCTTAACCCTGACTGGTTTAGGGTTTTGTATTAGAAATACAATCAATACAGAGAACATCAGGAGCACTTACAGAGCACTCAGTGCTATGTGCAGCTTCACAAACCCCGGCAAATGTTTCAGATTTCTTATGACCTCATTTTACCTCTGCTGTAAAGGGTTTAGCCAATTTTAAAATTCCATATGACTTTTTTCAGGGGCGTAATTTTATTTTCAGAATTCACAGTAGAAGTGATGATGATCCTGCAGAGCTGAAACGAGCTTAAACTACCTTCATGTTTGCATCTCACTTTGAATTTCAGACACCAGCTTGCTGTGCAAGCAAACATTTCAGATTTGATCTGAAAATCAACAAAACACGAGGAACAGAGGGCCTCCAGGGTCTTTTTATTGCCTTTTTAAAAGCAGTGGCATTTTGCCTCTCATTTTGCCCCCAGAGAATGCTTATATCTATGAAAGATACTTCGGGAAAAGGGTAATTTAGGACATCTTGCAGACTCAAATGCCAGAGTGCTAAACTATTACTATTTTCACCCGTAATACCAGATAAGAAATTATTAAAGCTCTATTTTCAACAGCAATTAAACAGCTAGGGAGAAATTCCAATGCCTAAACACAGAGATTCAGTGTCATTTTCTACCCCCTAAGATATAAAATAAGACAATTATTCCCAACTGTCAGTTTACCCACAATGTGGGAGAGTCCTGCTTTCTTTGGAAGCAGCAGCTAAATATCGGATGAGGCATCTTGAAGCCTCTCAAATGACAACACATATTTATGATTAGGCACAAAGCATGAGTGTTTTCTCTAAAATCTGTAAACAAATAAAGCCTAGAAAGTGATTGAACTTAGCCTGAAATAGCCACCCAAGTGAATTAATTCAGCCTCTACTCACTGCATCTCTTTTAGAAGTAATGGAACTTGGATGACTACACACAGTGCCTTAATGACACAATGGAGGTGCCTCGATGTGGGAATTCATCCCATTCTCAATCTGAAACCTATTTCACCTCTTTTAGGTACATACGTTGACTATTTCTACATATGGGCTACTTGTCTACAAAAGGAAAAAATAAAAAAAGTAGTAGATTTCCCTGACCCACTTCTCTACATCCATTTTGCACTGAAATGAGTCACACCACTTATTTCCACAGATTAGCAGGAGAATCTCAGTGCTTATCTCCTGCTTAAGGAGAGATGAGAAATCCCACTTCTGGAAAATGGATATTGATCAGGAGTAGTCACCTGCATCTCAGAAGTACCATCAGACATCTACACATATCTTCAGGCACTTACAATTCATTTGGAACGCTACATTTTAAGTCAAATCCTTACACTAGACTTCACTGCTCTCCAAAATACAACTCAAAACAATCCCCCTAAAGGATGTGGAATTTCCAATTATATACTTTAAAAAAAAAAAAAACAAACACAAAAAAAAAAACAACAAACTATTGCTAGGAATCTAAATGCAATTTTGACCTACAGATTTTGTACCTCAAACAGAAAAATAAATAACAAGATTTAAAAATGGATCCAAGACTTTTATGTAGGGATTTTGTGTGTGAACATCACACTAATCACTCTTAGATGTTTAAATGAAACTTTAGTCGTATTTATATTTTCCTAATTTCTAAGGGCTGAATGGAAAATAGAAGTGAGATTAAATAATATCAGAAAAGATCCCAGATGCAACAGGAATTATACTATGAAGCTAAGTTCTGTCCACTCAAAGGTAAAAGTTCCCTTCACCTAACTCCTGATTGCATTTTTCTACTTATAATTTTCCAATGCCACACAGTCTGTTTCAAACCAATTTCCAGTTTTGATGCTATAAAATATCTTCTTTCTACAGCTGATAGAAAGTAATCAGAAATATGTAAACTGGAGAGCACTTTGGTGCTCCTCTAGGTTAAAGAAATGTGAATTATTGTTGGAACAAAGTAGCAAAGCAACAAGTCACATCTTCCCCAGGAGTGACGGTCTGTCATTCTGGGCAAGAAAATATAGAGGCTTATTTTCTCTTACTCATGTTATCATCACCAGCATCAGTTTTCAGTGCCTCACACAAAATATGTTTTTCTTTTTGTAAAAAGAAAAAAAAAAGATTAAAATCTGAGAAAAATAGTGCGATATCAAGGGGAAAGTCTCAACACATCTTTGGAGTTTTAATCACAATCATGAACTTGATGTATTGAAGAAACATTCATCCTGGATTTCTGATTTCATCCTCCTATTAGCAGCCAGACACCCATGAAATGTAATTCTCACACAGTGCTGAAAATGAGGAAAACAGACGGAACACACAACTATGGCAGGGCCATGATTTCATTGGGCCATAAATAGCAAGTTGTGAAATGTTCTGTTCTTCTGCATCTGAATAAATATCACTATGAAGCAGATGAAGGCAGGAGACTTAAGTGTTTACAACTGTGCCACGAGGAAAATGCAGTCGTGTTTCCACCCTGACAGCAGAGACAGATGATGGCAGAGCAATTCCTGGCTGCTTCATGGTTTATAACAGCTGAGCACCACACAGCCTGCTGGGCAAGAAAATTGAATCTGGGCCAAGATCTACATTTCACCTGGTCTAGAATCTCACTCTGATCCTGCAGAGGAGAGTCAGTGTTGACTGGAGCAGGGTCCTGTTTGCAGGACTCAGCTCCCACAGGATGAACACGATTTAGGCTGCTCCAGCACTCTTTACTTCATATTTATGTGCAGAAATGGGCCATCTGTGTGTCTTCTGAGATAAAATTTTGGCAGCAAAGACAACATCACACACTGAGTAATATCCCAGCGATTCCTGGAATATACTGACTGCAGTAAAAGTAAGGATGTTGGGTAAAATTCTGGTGTCATTAGAACAGCTTTGTGAATGTTAAACAGCTATTTGGGGATATCAGAAAAAATGAGAAAATAGAAACAACTGTATCTATCTTCTTATTCAAAATTGCATCTGAGGTCACTTTTAAGATTTTATCAGCACTACATACACTGGAGAGACGGGAATATTATTATTATTATTATTTTCACAATCTAGATTTTCACAGAAATTTGATGTTGAACAACTGAAACATCAAGTGAACTTTGATATGATACCTGTGAAATTTAAAAGCAACTTCAGGATTGTAGAAATAAAATCTTTGCAGGATAAACACACTTAGCACCATACACCCTTGGCACAAGGCAGACTTTCACATCTACCCCTCTTTTCAGTTGTCTCTCCCTTAGATACAACTTCTAATAACTTATGTGTTAATTGCAATTTTTAGTTTGTTTGTTTTTCATGACAGAAAGCTTGTTTCTATTTGCATGATCAGAGTAAGGATATACTAAGAGATAAGATATGATTCTGCTGAAACTTACTCATGACACATAATTTATTTCATGCCCATGCTAAGCCAGAAAAACAAACAAACAAATAAAAAACCAACAAAAAAAACCCAACAAACAAACAAATACCTGTGTCTGTAAAAGTAAAAAATAAATTCAATTCTGCATCTCACTTATGAAACATTACAAATTTGGCCATCAATAAAACTTTCTCCAGCAAAGGTTTCCCCTCTCATCCAAAGTAGCAAAATGGCTATTTTCAGGTTTTTTTGCATATATCTACATGTCACTATTAAGATCAGGAGACAGGAGACAAAAATGACTCTGAAAAATTACAAAGAGCGTTCTCACGAACCTGTCAAGCTGAATGGCTTTGTGGGCTGGTACTGTACAAAGAACATTAATTATCAAACTGCATGGAACCAGAACATGGCATCTGGAATATTTCTCATCAGTCAGGTGTTCAGGCAGTGAATACTGGTGCAGTTTGACTGAGATCAAGGGGGTTTGTACCTACTTATACCACTGGAGGATGTTTCCCACTGTATGTTTAAAATGTCTTGACCTTTCTGTTCTTGTCTAATAAGGCATTATTTCTGCAGCCAAGGCTTCTGGAAAACATGATATCTGTGTCAGAGGGATAAAAATATACCTGACACATGCAGATTTCATTTAGAAAAGCATCAGAAGATTCACAGTTTGAGCTGGAATTTATTATTGATCTTTTCAGCTCAATGCCAATTAGAAATCATGCTCTGAAGCAATACACTTGCTTAGTCAAATCCTTATAGCAGCATTAAGAAAAATATAAAACCACACAATTTTAAAATGAACTACTATTTTTTAAAGTGTGTTATGGATCCACCATTAGACATAGAGATGAAAAAATGGGCAGGAATTTGTATTGGATAAGAATTTGAAAAACATGCGTTTTCTTCTTTTTCGATTGTATTTGTCAGAAAAAAAAAATTCTGCCTTGAGAGCACCACACTGCAATTGGACACCAGGTTTAATAAGGCCTATAGAGGCAGAATAACTATGTAATTAACCCTTGGAACTTAACAAAACACTTTTAAATCTTAAGCAACAAGAGGATTTTCTTGTGAAGAAACATTGACATGATTCATCTTCTCTTCCATTCAGATTGATGTGCACAAAAACTAAACTTCAGTTTCTTAGTATTTCTCATGGATTTCTTTTTCTTTCCTTTTTGGCATAACAAAATGCCTAAATTTCTCAAACATTTAAAATTCAGAAGCCCAGAACTGCTTGGGTATTTATAGATATACTATGCTAAAATTAAGCTCAGGAATGAGTCTGCTTTCTTTCTTCCACTGCATCCAGTGCCTTACCTGAGTTTTTACCATCAGAGCTCTCTTTGCTCTTGCAGTTTGGGCTGGGGTCCCACTGACATAATTTTGGCCAGGCTGAGCCAAATGTTGCCATTTCTCAGTGGAATGGGAGAGGGCAACTGCAAAACATGCAACCTTCTGATGATGTCCCTTGATTCTCTTAGTCTAGAAAGCATCTCTGGACATGCTTAGAGCACTTGAAGAAGAGCAAATTACACCCCAAATACAGTGTCTAGGGGTGATTTAATCCTGAACCAAAAATGCTAGTTGCAAAGGCTGGAAAGAGAGAAGGTTTGGGGACTGAAGGAAACACCCTGAGGGTCAATGTGGAGATATGTGGCCTAAACACAGTCAACACTCATTTACTACTATATGTCCCCACCCTATGCCTTGCCTGGCAGCTCCTAAATTTAAATTTATTCTTGTGGCTCTGACAGTTTAGCAGTCCTTGTATGTCACTCTCAGCCCTCAAACAGAAGTTTGCCTGCTGGAGCCCAGGCTGCAGAAGATATGTGTGTTGGGAGTTTCCACTATGTTTCTTTAGCAAAAAAATCACTTTCATCAATATCTTGTCCTATAAACAGAACTCTGAATTGATTCACAGGTACCTCCTACCCTTACTCTCCTAGGCTGGTGGGGAAAAAAACTTCCCATAGAGGGACAGAACAGACTTGAGCATGACTTTGCCTTTAGCCCTCAGACATCTCACTACAGCCATTCATCTGTCAGGGACTTCATCATCTGAAACTCCACCACTTTAGAAGCCAACAAAAATTCTTACTCATACTCTTTATTTCTAAATTTTCTAAAATTTGGCTATTTTGAAAGAAAAACCATAAATGAGGACAGAGTAGGACTTTCCTGGGGAGTATCGTTTTTGGCAGCAGGCACAGTTAGGAAGTGCAGCTGCAAGTTCCAGTCTTTGTACACCTCATTTACAACACAGCCTTTCTCTGGAATAATCCTTTTAGTGATGTTACAGCTGTTAGGGTTGTAATTCTACAGAACCAGCATATCACAGGCTCCCTCTGAAATCACCAACCATTTCAGAGGTATAAAAGAACACATTGGATTGCAGAGGAATTCAGTACACTAGAAAGCTTGTGAGGAAGCCTGCTTTTTAACGAGTATGTTTTCAAAGAGTCTGATTTTACAAGGCTAGTTTGTGAACTGCTGGCTAAGCAGCCAGGTGGTGAAGCTGATTCCAGATTTAGCAGGTCTTAAAAATTACAACAGCACTGTATAAAAATAAGATGGGAAGAGTATAAACTCTGAACAGGAGAGAAATTAGTCTCTGTGCTTCAGATAATTTTGGAGGTTGGCTAAAAGGACTCTGGGATCTGTCAGTAGCAACTGACCATGTGTGGCCTCTTCTGAGCAAATTAATGAATGTTCATGCATAAAGACTCTCATAGAACCACAGAATTCTAGAATATCCTGAGTTGGAAGGGAATAATGTATCTAGCCTTACACAGGACAACCCTAAGAATCCCACCTTGTGCCTGAGAGCAAATCCTTCTTGAGCTCTGCCAGGCTGGTGCTGTGCCTACTGCCTACTGTTCCAGTGCCTAACCACCCTCTGAGGGAAGAACATTTTCCTGATATCCAACCCAAACCTTCCCTGATACAACTTCAGGTCATTCCTTCAGGTCCTGTCACTGTCACTACAGAGAAGAGATCAGTGCCTGCCCCTCCTCTTCCTCTCACCAGGAAGCTGTAGCCTGTGGTGTGCTATTCCCTCACTCTCCTCCAGGATGAACAAGCCAAGTGACCTCAGTCACTTGTCACTTCAGAGCATTAGTTTTGTGAACTACTGAGGATTTTGAGGATTTCCTTTTTCCCTTGAGCATTTTTCTTCATCAACTGATACAGAAATTTTGCTTCTACAGAAAAGTTCATCTGAGCTTGACTTGACTTTTACTTAATTGAAAGACTGGTTGAACATTAAGCACAGCTTGTGTTTTGGCAAGAGAGCATGTCAAACCAGGTGTCAGCAGAAAGGAAAACCTTCTCTTATTCCATAAGGAACATATCATAGAGAAGGCAATATACAGCTGGGAAGTACATATCAGGAAGAGGATGATTCTACAGTGATAACAACAATAGCAAAGTACAATAATCTTTTAGAATCTAAAGGTAAGTGCCTTTCAAAGAGCCATTTAGTGGATTATCCTAAAATCCTCACTATCAGCATGTAGGTCAGTTAATCCAGAGCTGGAGAAAGCCCTCAGGCACACAAAGAAAAAGAAGTATAAAAATAAAGGGAAAGGGAAAAAAAAAAAACCAAAAAAAAAAACCGAAAGAGAGCGAGAGAGAGAGAGAGAGTAACAGAGAGCTATAGAGGCACAGTACACCAGCACACACATGGACATACATCACTTCTCTGCTCACAGAGCAAAACAGCTTCACCTCTGATCTTATTTGAACCATCAGAAGCAAATCTGATCTCAGAAGCATTCTGCAGTAGGAGCATGAAGATGATAATTGAAAGTTTATTACTTAACACTTGGCAAAGCTATTTCCCATGGCAATTTGATAAATACCTTGACTTTTCTGCCTGTCACAACCTCAGACGTTTATTGCCTCATTTGCCATAACAAACGTTCAGTTATCTCCTGACTACCCAGCTTACATTTAACAGACCATGCAGAGGGAATGTTGCCACCAAAGAAAAAGACCCAGATGAGACTGGAATTTCAGGTAGCAGGAGAGACATCAGCTTTTCAGAGAACTGCAACCCACCTTACACTAGAAAAGCTGTTGAGTTGAAGGAGAATTCCTGCTTAAATAGGCTGGGGGAAGCAGAGGGTCCTTTCTGCTGGTAGAGTCTCTCCTCACTCTTTCCAAGTCATAGGGAGGGCAGAGACCCACATCTGCATGCAGTGCTCTAGGGCAGCCTGAAGAAATCATCATAGGTCAGCTCACTGGGACTGTTCACATTAAGTATTTATTGCTTTATTTACTGCAAGCCAGTCCTTGCTTAGGCAAGGTCATCTTAGTCATCTTTTTTATTTTTTGTAATAAAAAAATTTGGGCTGAGGGAATCCAGTCTCGGAGTAGATGATACACCTCCAGAGCCGTGGGATTTTTATGGCCAAAAGGATAAACAGATCATGGGCTGACACTGCCCCCACTCTGAGTTCTCTCTGCTCTGTGACGAATTAATGAATTAATTGCTCGGACGCACAGGGCAGTGGAGCAAGACAGGGTTCTCCTCCCCTCTGTGGGGCATCAGGGCCAGCATGTTGCCAGACAGCAATGGAAAATATGTATTTTGAAGCTGAGAGCATCTTGGACTAGAGATAGAAAAATATCCTGATGCTTACTTGAGAGTTATGGGGGAAACAAGAGATCCAGCTTCAGTGAGATAGTGTACCTCACTCATTGCAGCTCACTCCAATCACCAGGTATTTGGGATCACCAGGGATTTTGTACCACTTCCATAGGCACACTCTGCCCTTCTTACAGTGTCTGCACATGCAGGTGGTGATTGTGAGGCGAATCTGTCCCAAATCACCTCTCCGTGACAATAAGTGGCACGTGTGGCACCAATATTGGTAGCACCCACAACTCTATCACCCTCTACATCTGGAGAGGTTTTATCTTTTATGAAAGGCAGTGAAATGGAACAAATTCCAAAGTTAATGAAAAGAGAAACAGAATTTTCCAACAGAGAGCAGATAATACTCTTGTAATCGTCAAGGTGGAAAAGACCTCCAAGATCATCAAGTCCAGCCTTCATCCAAGAACCACCATACCCACTAAACCATATTGCAAAGTGCCAGGTCTTTGAGCACTTCCCAAGTTGATGACTCTATCATTTCCCTGGAGAACCTGTTCCAATGTTTAACACTGTTTCAGTGAAGGTTTTACCTAATATCCAATCTGAACCTCCCCTGGTGATACACGAGATCATTTCCCTTTGTCCTATCACCAGTTGCATGTGAGAAGAGAAAAACACACATGGAACATGACTGGAGTGCAAAATTTCAGGTCTGTTGCTTTCAGAGCTTACCTTGGGGCTTAAGTACTTCCAGCACCTGAGGAAAGATCAAAGGGTCTCAAAAAACAAACCAAGTATAATTTCCTATGGAGCCAGTATTAGAAGTTTATTCTTTGGTCTGCATTTCTCTGATATTATTCTAATTAGCTGCATTATGATGGGGTGCCTGGAGGCTCAATTATTTAAATTCACCAGGGATGCTTGCTGTATTAATTTTTAAACAATACATTTTAAATATTTACTGAAGTTGTTAAGAATCTGCAGTAAGATGCCAAAGCTGTCCTTAACAAGAAGGATTCAACTGTTTTCTAAAAAGTACTGCTTGTTTTATCATTCAGCCAAAGTTCAAAATTTAAGGGGAAATATTAACCTGTCTTTGTAATAGCTCTCCAATCTGAAAGAATTTGTGATGGTGGGTTTTTTCATTTCTTTTATCTGTACATTTCACCTGAAGACATTTCTGGTGAGAGAATTCATTCTTTTAGTGATAAATTCTACACCCTGGGTTAAGAGAAAGGAGAGGATAAAGTAAAAAAAAAAATTAAAAAGAAAAAAGAAAAGTAAAATGGTGAAAATGTGATTAATTTCCAAATGTTTCTCTCTTTTCTTGAAATTCCAGATCTCAGATGCAACTGGATATAGAAATGTTCATCTTCTTGTACATAAAGGCAAAACAGAAGGAAAAAAATAGATTTGTATGTTTTAAAAGTTGTGTAAAACACAAAATTATTTCATTCTGAAGTTTAAAACCAAGTAATAGAAGTGTTTATACATTCCTATGTATATATTTTGATCAGAGATTTGAATGGGCGTTCAGAGAGGCTGTGGGAACTCCATCCATGGAGTTACTTGAAGATCACCTGGCAATGTCCCTGAGCATTCTGACCTAATTTTGGAGGTGGCTTTCCTCTAAGCAGGAGGTTTTAGGTGACTTTTAGAAGTTATCATAAATCAATCTATGATTCTATGTTTATAACTGATAAAGCATCTTGGAAGACCTTCGGTGACATTAGAAAGCATGTTGTACATCTCAAGAAGGAAACCCATTTGGTCAATCCCTCCTGCAGGTCCAAATTTCTCTGTGGATTTAGAGGTGCAGAAAGTCAGAGATGCAGAGACATGGCTGAATGGGGACCCTGAGCAGACCGCTGACCATGTTCTTCATAGACTAGATCCCACAAAAGTGATAATAGATCTTTCTTCAGTGAAAAAGGTTACATTTTGAATTAAAATCAATGGCAAATTTTGGAGCTTCTGATGGCAGACTTTCCCTGGAGCAATCTTAGTCAAGGTTTCTCTTCTTTTTTGAGAGGTACAGAGTATTTTTTTCTGTTACTGTTATTTTTAAAGAAATTATTTTGCCATTGCTGATGTGTTTTGGTAGGTTTCAGCTCTACTGTTTATTTCCCCTTCTCAAATGAAAATTTCATTACAATCAACACTTACTTGCAATATTACTACCTTTTGTGATAAAAACTGCATTTTTCCAATAGGAAAATATTTCTTGACATGTTTTCTTTTCCTCTTAGCTTGATCTCTAATATTTATTCAGCACATTTGTGGGGGGTTGACCTTGGCTGGATGCAGGGGCACATCAAAGCCAGACTGTCACTTCCCTCCTTGGCTGGATAGGGCAGGAAGAAATTGAGATGGAAATCTCGTGGGTTGATATAAGGACAGAGAGAGATCACTCACCACAGACCATCATGGGCAAAACAGATGTGACTTGGGAAAAAATTTAATTTATTACAAATCAAATCAGAGTAGGATAATAAGAAGAAACCTAAATCTTAAAACACCTCCACCCCCATCCTTCCTTTCTTCCCGCATTCAGCTTTACTTCCAGTTTCTCAGTGATGCAGGAGGATGAGGAATGGGGATTGTGGTCAGTTCATGACATGTTGTTTTGGCTGCTCCTTCATCCTCAGTGGGAAGACCTCCACACTCTTCCCCTGCTACATGGGGTCCCTCCCAAAGCAGACATCCTTCATGACCTTCTCCACCCTAAGTACTTTTCACCTTTTTCATGAACTGCTGCAGCATGGGTCCCCCATGGGGTCACAAGTTCTGGCAGCAAATCTGCTCCAGCATAGGTTCTCCAGGGGCCTACAGCCTCCTTTGGACACATCCACCTGCTCTGGAGTGGGGTCTCCCATGGGCTGCAGGTGGATCTCTGCTCCTTCCCCATGGACCCCCTGAGCTGCAGGGGAACCTCTGCTTCAGCACCTGGAACACCTCCTCCCCCTCCTTCACCGACCCTGGTGTTTTCAGAGTTGTTGCTCTCACATATTATTATCACTTCTCTCTCTGGCTGCAGTTGCATAGGGTTTGTTCCCCACTTTTTGAATACATTACCCCAGAGGTGTTTCCATCATCTCTGTTGGCTTCATCTTTGGCCAGCCATGGGCCCACCTTGGAGCTGCCAGGGACTGTCTCTGTCAGACATGGAGGAAGCTTCTGGCAGCTTCACACAGAAGCCACTCCTGTATCCCCCTGCTACCAAAACCTTACCACACAAACCCAATATGGCATTATATTGTCTGCTCAGTCACTGTGATATCATTGCACAATGGGCACTAAATGAAAATAAACTAAGAACAAAATCCTCATCTGGCCTGAAGAAGTGGAGATGAAATCAACAGATCAAAACTCAATTACCTATAAGAAGTTCTAAACCTGTAATGCAATTTACAAAACATCTAGGAACGCCTCAAAACCAGACACTTCTTTCTATTAAGTAATTCATATCTTAACCATTAATAGGAAACTCTTCTTATCTTCTAACTCAGCTCTGCAGAATAATTTCTCACTAAGTATTTCTGTTCATATGCTATTTTGATATCAACATCCCTTAGCTAATTTAGTGGGCTTTCTCAGTTCTCAGATGAGGAATTACATGGGTTTAGTAGGACTGAGCATTCAACAGTTAAAGTGACTTTTCATGGTGTTCTGTGTTATTTTAATTATATTTAATTTATGTGGACGAATTCAAAGACCAGCACCTGATGCTGAAAGCATCAGGTTAAGCATGGTTTTAGTCTAAGGTGTTGGTCAGAACACTCAGGATTTATACAAAAAGCAGGTTAAATCCTTGATGATAAAGCTCTGTCACTTTTTCTGCAGTAAGGAACTTCTCTACAACAGTTTGGCCATTGAGAACTCTGCATAAATAACAGAGAATCACCTTATAAAGACATAACAGTTGATAACTCCAGCCAAAAGATTTAGTTTAGATGACAATAGGCATAAAATGCAGCAAAGGAAATTATAATCAGAGGTAAGGGAAATATTTACTCTGGGTGGTTCCACTTCAGTAAGTTGCCCAGAGAGTTGATGGAATCAGAATCCTTTGAGATATTTTAAATCTCTTCAGGGCATGGGCCTGTGCCACTGAGTATCATCAAAGGCCTCCATGCTTTGGCCATGGGATGGGCCACTTCTCCAGGGGTGCCTTCCAATTGAAAATAGTAATAATATGACAAAGCTTTGCAGTTCTCTGCAGCCACGACATGCTGACAGACAGCTAAATCTAGTCATGGTGCCTGACTGTAAATCTACGGCATAAGGATGATCCCCTCCCAAGAGGCATAGCTAAATCAGGGCATTTAAAACTGCACATCTGTGTTGTTACAACAGGAAGAATAAAAGGGGAAAGGGTATTTGTGCCGTATTTGCTGGCATATGTAGAGAAATGTCATCAACTGTAGAGAAATTCACCAACTGTGGAAAAATTCCACAGCAGAACAATTATGGCCCTTTTAACAGGAGCAAGAATATTTCAGAGTAAAATCAATTTAATAATTCACCAGTCATAACTGTAAGAAAAAAATCAGCAAGTGTTACACAAAGGCTATCAGGTCCACCTCCTCAATGTCCTTTCCTTTTACTCCAGAACTCTGCAACATCCCAAATACAACCTGAGAACAATCAGACAAGCAAGACGGGCTGTAAGTACCGTCTCAAGAGGGAAGTAGGTGGAAGCTCTGCAACTTTATGAGCTTTCACAGCAGAGCCCGTGTGAACACCTACAGAAAGCTGCTCCCAACTGTGAGGCTCCCAGCTGGCACAGACCCACCTGAATCTCTGTGCTCCTAAGCCCTGTGGGCTCGCAGGAGCAGGAGAGCGAATAAAGCAGTGCCCATGAGAGGGCCCAGGATGGAGGCGAGCGCTCCAGGCTGGTGTTACAACAAGCACAGGGGGCTTTGGCCTGGGAGATCCAGGGCTCAGGCTCTAAAGGTGATGGGCTGCAGGATGCACAAGCCAAGGGACACTTCTTGCTCCTTGCCTCACACTGCCCATGTCAGCCACGCTGCAAAGTTATGGGTATGAGCAGGAGGGGAAGAAATGAGACTGAAATTCCTGAAGTCACTGGTGTAGGGCTGACTAAAGAAAAAGACTCTGAGGGTTGCAAACTTAAATCCATACCTGTGCTTATACCCCGCAGCAATATGTGGACAAATTAAAAGGCTGGGTCAGCCTTGAAAAAGATCTCCACAGTATTCTAGCACTTTCTGTATTTACATTTTGAGCCTAATATAAAGAATATTGAGAGAAGATGAAACCTAAAAAATACTGACTAGTACCATTTACTTTCTCACTTGATAGAACTTCATTTTAAATTTTAGGAAAACATTATCTCTGGAATAAAGCTTAGATTAAGTGTGTTAATCGTAAATTTACGATTTTCCCCACTGCTAACATCTATAGGCTGGCCTTTGCAGCAGAAAAATCAGCACCTTTCTCCTGGGTTCTCCCCAAAATCTGTATTGTGAAAGAGATGAATAAACAGTCTAAAGGAGGATGAATGAGAAGACTGGAAGGTGATGTAAGTTTCCTGGCTAGGTAATATAAAGATCAACCTACATGAAAATGTTGTTCCTCTTGTCACCCTATCTTTCACCATTCTTAATACACATAAGAATAAATATAAAATATATCTTAATGTATTAAAAATACTAGCTGAATTTTATGTTCTCTAGGGAAGTTCTAATAGAAGCAAGATCTCTATTTCATATAAAAAAAAATTTGGAGATGTTGCAAGACTCCTTGTCTCCAACTGCACTGTCATTAATGTTCATTTTTTTAAATACCAAAAAGGACAATTTTAATAAATCAATAAAAAAACAGACTAAAACTCGAAGCCCTCTACAACCCGGGCAAGACTCTCATCTGGGAGAAAGGAGAATAATTTCTGTTCCAGGTAGCCTTCTCTAGCAATCAAACCACCTGCACAGAGAATTTAAAATTCCCAAAATCTCTCGGATAGCACTTGAGCTTTGATGTTACTCAACTCTGTATGCAAGGGGAGGCCTGGGGGCTGCAGCTGTAAGAGCACTGCAGGCAGAGTGGAGTTTTTCTGTCTCTTTGCTCACCTCTCCTTTAAAGAGCTTCTGAACACCTGCAGCTCACATTAACTGGAAGCCAAACCAGTCTGGAAATCAGTCCCAATGCCCACACGATAACATGCATTAAAATGAAGCACTCTGGTACTTCAACATCAGCAAGTCACTAATAATCTAAATAACTAATAATTACTGAAAACCACCTGTATACAGCCTGCCTGAAACTCTTCTATTGCTGAAATAACAAGCAAGCAAATGCCTCACTCTTTCAACATCTAATCTTTCAACATCTAATTTAGCTTAATATGCTATCTGCACATCTGCTTTTTCAAAAAGCTATTAAACAAATTATATTGCAGTACATCTTTTTTTCTTTTTTTTTTTTAACAACCCACCAATTCAGAACTTACTTGCATTCCTCTGTATAATTTTTTTTGCCAGGAATAGACTGAAATACCGATAAAGCCACTTTAGGAGTTATTCACTGCTGCTAAGAGGACATCAGCACAACTGTTAGCCTGCACCACTCATGGTAGAGAATAAGAGAATAATGTTTCAGTGGATTTTTTTGGTCTAACTTCATAGTCTAAATCAAATAAACAATGGAAGCTATTTTCTTTTGTTGTTAAAATCTCCCATTAGCAGTTTGATGTGATTTAGTCGGTTGAACTGGCATTTGTACTAAACAAATCCACCAATGAGCTGTTTCAGTGCAGTCAGCAAATCACCATTAGCCTCATTTAGGAAATAAAATATGATTTTCAAAATGCAGCATGAGCACTGATGTTCATTATAACGGGCATGTAGTTACCTACATAACAAATGTGGGATCACATCAGCTCTAGCACACACAAGATTACTGTGTCTGCAGAAGAGCAGGATGGTGCATAAACTCCCACTCCATCTCATGTGTACCTCCACATGGCAAATGCTGGAAATTTTATAAGGTAGATTTACTTGTTGTACATATCTCCAGATGCCAAGGTCATTTAACAATTGCTTTGATACTGCTTCAAGGAGATCTTCAGAACTTCAGATTCGTACAGTAAGTGTTGGTTAATTTTACCTGAGTTGAAATCATTGTCAGGAGGTAGAAATTCCCCCAGGATTTTTAAGCACCCTGGCACCATCCTATCAACACTAACCACTGGACATTAAAATGAGGGCAGCTGCAGAATGCAGAACAAAGTGTTAAACTTGACTTTTCTTGCATAAAGCAAAAACCATGAGGACCATCTCTTTTAACACAGTTGTGATCTATGATATAAAAAACTTCCTTCTTAGTAGATTACTTACCAAGGTGTGCAAAATTTATTTAAAAATAGGTGGGCTTTTTTTAAAAAAAAAAAGGAGTAAAGACAAAGAGACTTTTTTTTTTTTTTAATTAAAGGTGAAAAGTGAATAAGGCTAAAGGAGAAACTGAAAAAGAACAATGTGTCACCTGACTTGTGGATGATTCCCCCATCTGTGAACTTAGATAAAGATGGCCCAGGGAGGTTGTGGGCTCTCCCTGTCTGGAGATATTCCAAACCCATCTGGATTTGTTCCTGTGTCACCTGATTCAGGTGACCCTGCCTTGGGCAGGGGAGGTTGGACTGGACGATCTCCAGAGGCCCCTTCCAACCCTAAAACTTCAGTGATATATAACTTATATATGACTACATACTATCTTATGACTACAAAGAGCATTATAGAAGCATATTTTTGTTTCCTTGTTGTGAGGTGCTAGCTCTACTGTTACTGTTGTTTTCTTAATGTTTAGTTGCCATCTGAAGATCTTAGAAGATCTGGTTTAATGGGAGACAAACTAACAAATAAAAACTTAAAAAAGGAAAGATAAGCCAATATTTCTGTGGCCAACATCATGTGTAGGAAAAAATATTTGTAATTTTGGAAGCTTGTAATAAAAGAATTCCAGTTTTAAGTCCTATTTTTTTTTCTTTCTTATTGCATTAAAGATAAAAATAAACAAACACTTCCCTAATCAGAAATCAAAAATATTAAAAAATATATGAAAACATGAAAATAATGCATCACATAATCAAATTTTCTTCCTTTCTTGAGTCTCAGAGCACTTTTCTACTTTTCTTACCAGCATGATAGAAATATTTTCAGGAAAATGGAGGATTTCAGAGGGCAGGGACAGTTCCAGGACAAGAGAGATAGAAGGCTGCACACACAGTCTTTATAAAGTGATATCACAGAATAAGAGCACCCCACCAAAAATGAAGATTTTAAAGGATGTGACTCAAGTCCCTTCTACCTTTCCATTGCATATGAACACTATATTTTAAATGACAGGAAAATTTCTAGCTATCCATTCTAAAACCCTTAGACAACCAGTCATGACAGCAGACAACAAGAAAATGTGAGTATTGGCCCAGCTTGAGCTGCAGAACAAAATTTGAAAGATACCGTCCTTCTTTGGCTCTGTACACATGAAGATTGACCTTAGGAGCTGTGTTTTATTGGCTTGCAACAAATGGCACTACTGGGTGAAGAGGACTCTGTACAGGAGGAGAAATTAGTTGTTTCCCCCTTTCTCCATGCTAAAATTCTCCCTCCACCCTGAGGAAATTCCACCTCTTGGCTTGATGAGTCAGAAAATAAAGAAAGGAAGAAGAAAAGAAAACAGAAATTCTTCTTTTTCAGTGCATTTGGGATGTGAGAAATCAATATTCAGCCATAGACTGCATCTGATCTGCAACCTCAAACCCAATAATCCACTCTTGATGCTTCAACCAGGATTTTAGTACAAAAGGCCAAGCTTAGCCCTGGCCCCAGGTCCTGTGTCAACCTGGGATGCCAATATGGTGATATGAATTCAGGCATTTAACCAGCAAAGATGGGCAATGAAACACTGAGGAGCCTCTCTTGAAGTACCCAATATAATTTACCTAGGTAAATTCATAATTAAATTCTTAATCTTTCCATACACAGTCAACACCTGAAAGCAACAAAGCAACTCCCATCCCCTGCTTCCCAGGGATTTTCACACTGAAATATATAAAGTTCTTATATTTTGAAACATATAAAGTTCCAGCTGTGTGGAGTGAGTGGATTATTACACTTTAATGCAGCAAGAAATGCACACAGGAGGGATCTACATGCTGCAGTTCGTGAACTCAACGTCTTCATTCCTCTCTGCCTGTCAACAGCCCAGAATGTTCTGTCACTACAAAAAGGTGGCTAAATGTTTTAATAGGAAACAGTGTTTACTTCTTCAGCCCTCAGGAGAGAGATGGAATAGTTGAGTATTTAAAAATTGCAATTAAGGTGTGAAGATCTATTAAAATTTAAAGATTTCCTCATTCAACCGACCACAGACATGGGAATACAAGAAATGCTGTGGCTGAGGATGAGGCTCATTCAAGGTATGTTTGTTGCAGACTAAAGGAAGAAATGTACAATCACAGAATGGTTGGAAGAGACCTTCAAGCTCATCTGCTCCAACACCTTTCACCAGACCACATTACTCAAAGCCCCATCCAACCTGTCCATGAACACTTCCAGGGATGGGGCAGCCACAAATTCTCACACCATATTCATACCAATCAATGTGCAAACAACCAAAAACACGCCTGCAAAAAAGTTTACACCCATGTTGATTTACATAATGTGAGTGCAGGAGAATTCTTTATGTAATTTCCATGCTTTTTGCTTTGATGATGATGATAACTAATGGCAAAATCTAAATGTCTTTAAGACCATATTCCTGTTGATTATGAGCATGGCTAGTGATGCCTGTGACAGAAGTGATAGTATTAGGGTTTTGTTCCACAGATGAGACACACTGTCTGAAAATATCCCAAGATCTTCCCCAAAGCATAGAGAGATGGTGAATGAAGACTTGTACAAACATGACAAACGTATGTCAACACTGAAAACCAGACACTGCAGTTTTAAGAATGCTTTTTTTCTGTCATTTGTGCTGAAAATGTTTCAAACAGCAGCCAGTTGTGAGGCTGTAGTTTCATCTCTCACTTCATCAAGATTTGTTTCTTGCCACTGAGGGAGCAGCCCTTTAAATTGTGGCTTGCATCCAACCCCTTAAAAGCGCACCCTCAAGTTCAATGACCCTGACAAAAACGAACAATGTTGAAACAAGTTATAGAAGAAAAATCAGTTAGAAATCAAAGTATATCTCTACTAAAGCCTGAGCTCCTGCAGCAAGCCTTGTCAGTACCAGACTCTCTGCCTTTCTCTATAAGAATTGTTCAAAACCAGCATAAATCTCCCAAATGTGATTATTGTTCCAGAATCACAGGGAATATTTCTTGCTTTGGACTTTTTTTTTTTTTCTAATGTTTCATTCAAGTGGCCCTTAATAGGCATTCATGTCACTATTTGAATTAAAGAGCCTTGAAAGCAAATATTTCTTACAGACAGAACAATGAGACTTATATCAACCCTTTGCTGCCTGTAGAAGGCCAAGGTGGAATTCCACTGAACAGTACCTCTTTTACACTCATAAGAGCTTTTATTCCATAGAGCTCAAACAGATCAGAAGAGCTGTCCAACAAACCATATTTTTCATCATCATTAGCTGATCTCCAAGGTGTCGTGTAGTTATCTGATGCTACTGAAGACTGAAATGTTTCATATATTCTTGGACAGAAAATAAAAATTATATGCATGGGGTTGGTTGCCAGATGTCTCTGAAGATACATATTTCATTGCTCTGTATAATTTGGAGTTTCTAGGGTTTATGTACAGAAATACCACATTTTCATAATTCATCTGAGAAGAAATTAAATTAATATCTGTTCATTGTCTGTGAGTTTAGAGTAGTTTTCATTGGCTTGGGATAATGCTCAAAGAATGATATAGCCACACTTCCAACCAAAAAAAACTGCATAAAAGTTTAAATCCCCTATGAATTCTAAAATAATTTTCCTATTATGAGTTCTGCCTGTTTTCCTCGGTCACTTCAGCCAGGGTAATTGATCAAGAGACAGAGACTCATCACAAGCAGCATTTTTATTCACTAAACATCAGTGGACGTCCTAGTCACTAAACATTTTGGTGAAATTATCTATCTTGTTAGCTCTTGGATCTTCCCACTATTTGTCTCTTGGCTGGATTCGGAGCAGCCATGATCAGCTCTTCCAATCTCTGCTTGGAGGGATCCCTGTATCCTTTCCAAAACTTCATTTCACAGTCTCACTCCTGCATAGATATTTGTTCAATACAAAATAGCCTGGCACCTTGTTCCTCTCTCAAGGTGGAAAAATGATTTAATGTACACTGGGCAGCTTTGTGATTTTGTTGCCATCTGCATTTGTTTCTGTGTTGAGACACCTTTTAGTTTCTTTGTGTTTTTACTCCCTTTGAGGAAAAATAAAACCAAATCCATCCCAAATCCACAGAATCAAAAGTTTTGAAATTCTTTTATAATCCCTTAATTTCTCCAGTAAGCTCTTTTAAAACAGAATAAAGTCTGCTAGTGGTAGTCCCTGAGCTTCAGTGAGGAATTAATACTTACTCTCTTCTCGTCAGTATTAACAATCTCCCTAAAACAAAGTGTCACAGAATACAAAAGCACTTAGTAAAGCCTGGATCTTTATATTAACATGTGAAAATATGTATCATTTTCTTAAAAAAATATTATTAACTTCTTCCCAAATGTATTCAAACATCAGATCCAAACCAAAAGTTATCAGGTAAAGTGCTTTTAAAGTTATATAAGTCACAAATCATACTTGTTAACTTAAGTGACCCTAATATGGTAATTAACATAGAATTAATCTCTCTTTTGGAGATATAAAACATATGAAATCAAGACAATCTGGAATCCAGCCCAGGAAAAGGGTTATATAAAAAGGATGTACTGAACAACACTGAACTAATCTTTTGAAAGGAGATTCTAAAAGCTAAATTTTAAAGTGATAGAATAAATAAAACCTTCAGGACTTTATTCCTAACCCCATGAAGTAGAATATTAATTATATCTTCAGAATGAGATAATTTCATATGCATAAACATGGTTCACAGGTTAACCATCCTGTTTTCTAGAGGGTTTTGTCAACTGGGAATATTAATTCATTTAAAGAAAAAAATAAAACAAACCAAAAACTAGATCAAAAAACTCAGACACATGCTGCCACTTCTATTGCAATGGCAAGAGACGAATCTGGCATGAACATTTAGTGGCCAAATTATTGACTCAGTCTCTCTAGCAAAAACACTTATGACTTGAGCCTGGAGAACAGGGATATGCTATTGGATAAAAAGATTCATAACACAGTTTTAAAAATACAAACAGCACAAATAATCCAAGGAAGATGAATAAATTCAAGAAGAAATGAGAGAAGTGAACAAAAGAACGGTTAAGGAGGTAAAGAGTCCTCTTCAGGAGGACCCACAGCCTCACACAGAGAACCCACAATCTCAAAAGCAATGGAAACTAAGCCAGTATTTGCTATTCCCCAACCTCCATAACCTTCAGGCACTTTTCTGTCAAGGAAGAGGACCTATCCCTTGCTCCTTTCCAACTTTAACTCTTCAGTTTCTGTGAGGCTCCCAAAATGTTGAAACATGATCCTGAGATGAGCATGAATAAACTCCAGAATAAAAAGAAAGCGGAAGACTGAAAGTATGATGATATAGGATTGTACCACCTAAAAGAATAAAATTACGTGAGCAGCATCAAATGGACAAGGCACCACCCAAATTCACTTCTCTTAGGAACTTTTGGAACTCAGCTGTGGTTCACACAACACATCAGCAACACAGACACACACACCGAAAAAAAAGCAATTTTCAAACAAGAATGTATTGTTTTCTCCAAGTGTTTCAGAGGTCAAACAGACATGAAAGCAGTATATTTCTTTCAAGAGATGTATAGTTGCATAAATCACAAATTAGCAAAGTTATCAAAGGAATTCCCAAAGATACATACATATGATAAATACATTTAATATGTTGCACATGGATTTAAAAACTGGTAGACTTTGTAAGGAGGACATAAAAACTGAAGCTTTATTAGGCACTGAATGTTTCCTATGTCATTTAGATCCCTCCTTTGCCCTCAGCAAGCAACTCTTCCCCTTGCCTTGGCACTAGGGGTCCATCATTCCCAATGTTTAGCTCTCAAGGCTCAGACAGCCGAACATATTTAGTCTTATAAATAGAAAAAACATTTGCGTCAGCCACTACACTATGTTAATTCCCTAAATTGCCATATTTTCATTTCTCGTTATAAAACATCCTTTTACCCCCCTTCTTCCCCCGCCCCCCATCAGGGAATGATCTCTTGTGTAAAGGAGATAAATGTGGTTAACTGTTTAATTAATCCTCACGTTAGATCATAGTTTCTTTCAGGGAAATAATTAAATTTGTAGAAAGTAAAGAATATCAATGAAATGGAAGCTTCCCTTTCTCAAAAAGAAAAAAAAAGTTCAAACCTTCTGTCCAGTTATAGTCCCACTAATTGCAATACTTAGGACATTATTCATTTCATCTGCATTGAAAGAGGTTTCCCAGAGAAATGGATGTCCCACCCCTGAAAGTGTCCAAGACAAGGCTGGATTGGTCTTGAACAACCTGATTTAGTGGAAGGTGTCCCTGCCCATGGCAGGGGATGTGGAGATAAATGATCTTTAAGGTCCATTCCAACCCAAATGATTCTATGATTCTGTGATATCATTTCCTTTCCTGTTTCTCAGGAGAAGCTTGCAGAAATAATAATTCTGGCCTGTTAAATCACACTCCCACCACAGTGGATTCCCATATGAAGAAAAAAAGATTCTTTGCTTCCATTACAGGACAAACTTCCCTTTGTTTTTTCTTTTCTCTCCAAATAATTTGCCACAATACAGGAATTTTACTATATCACTGAATAACCTTTGCAATAAACAAATTCATAATGGGTGGCTTCAGTGCCCTCACTTAGCAAAACTTTCTTTGAATTATATATAAATATAGGTCATATATATTACTATGTATTCACGTATATACAATATGAAATCTTATAAGAAATATGGTTATTTTCATTTACTGGAAAAACAGATAATGAAATAACAATCATCATATTTCACAGGGCAATGAGGCAGCAATTAATTTGTTCATAATTGTGCAGTGTTTTGAAAAGGTAAAGAGTTCAAAGTGCTGGTTATTATAATTAAGAAATTGCTAAATGTTGATAAACTGAAAACCAAAATTTCATATCTGAAATTCCTATGGGGCGATTCACCCTCCATCTGTGGATACTGTTCTTACAGCAACTATTGACTGCACAGAGCTTGAAGCTTGAGAAGGCTTCATTCTGAAAAACCAGCAGGTGAAATGCAGGTCTTACTCAAGGCAATGAACAAATTGCCCTGACATCAGAGGGTCTCCTTCAGACTATACCAGATACTATGAAGAAAATTACCCCATCCCAGCCAAAACAATGACAGAGAGTACCTTTCACAGTGAATTGTTTTTCTGTTTAGGCAGTAAACAATGATTTTAGGTAAGCAGTTTGTTTTGGTTTTTGTATATTACCTCAAGAAGTCACTTGGTCTGCACAAAATTACTGACTGCAATCATTGGCTATGTAAAGAGAGGGTCATAGAGTGGTTTGGTTTGGAATAGACCTTAAAGACCACCCAGTTCTGAACCCCCTGCCATGGGCAGGATCACCTTCCACTGGACGAGGTTGCTCAGAACCCCATCCAACCTGACCTTGAACATTTCCAGGCATCCACAGCTTCTCTGGGCAACCCGTGCCAGTGCCTCATCATCCTCACAGTGAAGAATTTCTTCCTAATATCTAATCCAAAGCTTCTCTATTTCAGTTTGAAGCCATTGCCCCTTGGCAATTTCTATCACTACATGCTCTTGTAAAATGTTCCTCTCCATGGGCTTCAGCAACTCTGTATGGGAAAGGCAGGTACGGAAAAGAGGTTCCTCTGCTTCCGTGCTTGAAGATAAGTTTCAATAGTTTAAAATATCCAGAACTAGTGGAAACTCTTTAAAATTGCATCATGTTCATTGGAATATACTCATATTTCAAATCAGATGAATTTTTGCGTCAAAGCAGGCACTGAAATTTTTGCTTTGTCTCATATTCACTCATTAGAGTCTCTTTGGAAATTTGCCACAAAGTTCTGCCTCCTCATTCTCAATCGATTTACAGGGGACCTGCAGCAAGGAGTGGGTTGGGAAGGGATCAGCCTGGTTTACCACAGTGGTTAACAATTTGCACCAACAACAGAGGAAGAAGAGCTTTGCTGTAGGTGAGACACTACAAAAAAATCTGTGAAGCAATTATTTACTGTTGTCTACTAGAAATCATGAAGAAATCCACCTGTTCTTTACCTTGAACCAGAGAGCTCAACTGATATGTTTCTCTCTAGAAAAGGAATTAAGTGAAAACACCCTTTCACTGATGAAAAAATACCAAATTAAAGGCAGTATGAATTGACTTCTATGTTCTCTTTCAGTACCATGTGCAAAAACTGATCTCAGTGGCTGTACACAGAGGATTTATATAGTGAACCTGTTTGAAACACCTGTAAAAACAAAATCTGCTTTTCCAGACAAAATTTGGTACTGAGGTCAAGGTGAATGCACAGCAGTTCAAGTCCATTTGCAGTCTAACCTGATTTTGAAGGCACAACAACCACGGTAGAAAGAGTATAGGTTAATGGTGCAAACTCATGCCTAAATCCATCCAAACAAACCTTCAGGGAATTAGACTTTTCTACCCACATTATCTTCCAAATCACTCTGCTTTGTTTTGAGCAAGTCTTCATGTTGTCTGTCAAACCTGGAGCTGGCACCCCTGGATTGATTGCTCCCAAAACATGTTTCCTCACATTTCTAGCAAATTTAAACAAATTTAAGCAACAGCTCAGTTCGCTTTCAAAAATATACACTGATCTACTATTATATTTGACTTTGTGGTAGTAGTCAAAAGATCTGCAGCCTCTCCCCAGTCATGCAAATAAATCATTGAGCTGAAAAACAGCATTTGAAGCATTATGGTTTAACAGTCACTTCTGGTATTACAAGTGTGGCGAGCACAGCCATAGAGCCAGGGTACATGGAAAGCCAAGACTCTCCAAGGCTCAATACAACAGTAGGGAGCTTCCTGCATAAAGAAGAAACTTCCAGCTTGCATGCAGTTAGGTAGGCAAAAAATAGAACTGATTTGCTTAGCACAAGCCTCTTTTATGTTGGGAGAAAACCACTAACAACTGAGAAAATGAAATTAAATTGAACGAAATGAATCAATCCTTTGTCCAAAGAGATTTGGCTTCATAAGACTGAGGAAACACTAGGAAATGCAAAAACAAGAAACTGAAAAAAACACTGTTCCTCATTTTTTGGTCAGCTATCATGATAAAATGCATTACCCTGAGCAGAGTGAGACAAGGTAGTGTCTCAAAATAACACAACTCAAACTGTACATGTGGTGTCTTTGGAGATACAGGGTGGAAGGGCCCTGATTCTGCAGGAAAACAGCAGCATGGAGAAGTCATTCCTTATGTTGCAAATGTCCAGATAAAACGAAGAAACTGAGTTATGAATGTTCCCCAAAGTGTTATGAAGACATTTGAAGTATAGAAAACAATCAGTGGGTTTGGGATTTGTTTTTTTTTTTTAACTCAGTCATATGCTTCCAGAGTTATCCTATGTTTCTTTTTCAGATTTGCTCTGGAAGTTTCTTACCTCAGTGCCCTACAAAGGCAGGAGACTGTTTTAAAACTACATATGATCATGTTGGTGTCATAGTTCCAAGACAGAATTATCATAATCAGCTTCACTTCATAAAGGTTGCTATCAGTTCTTAACCAGCCTAATTAAGGCTGTTTTTTCCTGAGCATAAAGATGACAGTAAAAAAATAAACTTCTAGCACCTACGCCTCATCGCCCATATTTGTGCAGGTCTGAGAAGCACACAATGTTGTGTGACACTTCATGTATTTGGAAAACTCAGAGACATTGCAAGAGAAATATTGGCTGAAGAACAATAAAAGGTGGTAAACTATCATACCTGGGTATGGATATCACAATTTAAAAAAATAAATTAATTTTAGGTGGGTGGGTTCAAGGTGACACTTTTACAAAATATGACCATGTACTATGTCCATCTCTTTTCCTCTGAAACCCTCACCATCCCATCTCTAGGCATTCAAAAAACCTGCAGATTAAAGAATAAACAGATCCAAGGTAGTGAATAACTGATCTCTCTTCTCCATTCAACACCAATCGTAGTAATGAGACCTTCCTTGGAAAATAAACAAGCTACATAATTAGTCTGCTATCCAGAGTCTCTCATATTCCTCATTTCAAGCAACATCAATCACTCACATCCCACGTTATTTCCCCTCAAGCACTGCATCCTTCTTACTGCTATCACAGAGCATTAGTTCTGTGAGAAATGCCAAATCACATAAGCAAAGTGGAAGAGAATATTGTTTACAACACTGTATGGAATCCCATAATGTTTTATATTTTCTGCCTAAATTATATATATATATATATATATATATATATATATATACATGTTTCCACTTCACATTTGAGCCTTGGCAAGCTCAGAATGATGCTTACTAGCTCAGTTAAGGCATCAGTTCACACTCTTACAAAATGTTCATGTAACTCCCTAGTGAAACAGTCAGATGCTGGAAAATTGCTTCCAGATCACAACAGCACAAGCCAAGGAACACAGCACCCTTTATAAAAGCTGGCTACTAAAGGATATATGAGAAGAAAGGGAAGGAAAGATGTAATCTGGAACTTTAGGGGACTGCACACCATTTATCTGTCATGGTCTCCTGGCCGGCTTGCTGGCTGATGACAAGAGCTACAGATGGAAAAGGTGGGAGGGAGTTAAACGGAAAGCTGTCCAGCTTTTCAGACTGTCAACAGCTCTTCTCTGTTATTTTTTGTGAAGCTTTTTTTCCAATTCCCCTGGGGAGAATTGTTCATAGCTTTAATTACTCTCAATTACTAAGAAAGAACACTGAAACAGAAAACAAAGACACAGCAGTTCTTCTCTGCTCCTGAATTTTGTAGGGATCATGTCACTGACTCCCATCAGCTTCACAAGAACCCTCAGAGAACAATTGCAACAGGTCAGCACAATTTAAGAACAGCTTCTTTCAGGGTCTAGCTGTCTGAAGCTCCATTATGAGCCAGAGGGACTCAGCTTTTAATGAGATCCACACAGTTCCAAACTGAAGCTTCCAAACATGTTACATTGAGCTTGACCAGTGATGCTTTGTCTAGTGATCTTTCCTCCCAGGTTGAAAGTCAACAGTTCCCTCAGAACAGCCTGTACTACTGAGGAAAACTCACTAGAAATAGATTTTAAATATGACATTGTTTTTCTTCCCTAGCCTTCCCCTTCCTATCTTCAAAAGCCATCTCTGTGAAGGCAATCTGAAGAGAGTAATAAGGTTACCCAGAGATCTGGAGCCTAAATAATATCTCACCAAGGCATAAAGTCTCCCGAGCCTTTTGTGATAAATAAATGGCATACTGTAAACACAAATGAGCATCACTGTGGATGTGATTTCATTGTCCCGATGGGGAACCCGTGCCTGGAACAGGGCCAGCCGGGTAATTCAATCCTGAGACACAGCACACAAATGGACCTCGGAAGGAGGATCAATTTTAATGTAATCCTATCTACTAATCAAAAGAGACTGAAGGATTAACATTCACTAGGAAATGTCTGCTCAAAGTTGTCATAGCTCATTGATAAAGATAGCTTTGTTTTAATTAAGATACAAAATGCCAACTCCAGGTCTAATTTTAGCTGCAAATAATCAGTTATTGATGATGTGTCTGGCTGAATTGTTTTAACCTCTCTAGAATATTGGTTTTTTAACTAGATCAGTCAGTGTGTATTGTTTTTTTCATACTGCAAGAAGACCACATTCTCATACTGTCTTCATCCTCATGGCATGAGTTGCCCACAGTTTCCTGTTTTCCCAATATTCAGTGTTGGCCCCACACTAAACCTGACTCATGACTTTCATCCACCCGTCTATCCACCTGCAAGTCTGTATCCCATTCTGTCTAGCCTATGACATGCTGAAAGCAGCAAGTCAATCTGCACGTCTCAAAAGGCCAGATGACGTCTCAAAAACTCAAGTACGATGTGCCAAAAATAGTTATCTCCTGTATTATCTGATCAGAGAGAGCAGAAAACACCATGCCTGATTTAGGCTGGGTGAGTTTTCCAAAATAAGCAGAATTGACTTTCTTGTATCAGCAATAATGTGGCCAACAGGACCAGAGCAGTGACCATCCCCCTGTTCTGGGCACTGGTGAGGACACACCTTGAATGTGAGCTCAGTTTCAGACCTCTCATGACAAGAAGGACATTTAGGTGCTGGAGAAGGGAACAGAGGTGGTGAAGGGTCTGGAGCACAAGTCTGGTGAGGAGCAGCTGAGGGAGCTGGGGATGTTTAGGCTGGGAAAGGAGACTCAGGGGTCTTATTATTCAGGACCTTATCACACTTAACACCTACCTGAAAGGAGGATGCAGCCAGGTGAGGGTTGCTCTTTTCCCCCAAGCAACAAGAGATAGAATGAGAAGAAATGGCCACAGGTTGTGCTAGGGGATTATTAGATTGGATATTAGGAAAAATGTCTTTATGGAAACAGTGGTCAGGCATTGGAACAGGCCAGTCAGGGAAGGGGTAGAGTCACTATCCCTGAAAGTGTTAAAAAATTGCATGGATGTGGCACTTCAGGACATGGTTTAGTGTTGGGATTTGGCAGTGCTGAGTTAGTGGTTGGACAGAATGATCTTGAAGGTTCTTTCCAACCTGAATGGTTCTGTGACTCCATGACTCTAAAACTACATTCAATGACAAAGCATAGAATTTACACCTTCTGTGCCCGGTGCCACACATCCAACCCCTTCATCAGTTTTGAATATTGTCATCTGTAAACACCAATCCTATAAAACCTTTGGGCTGCACTCATCTTTCAAAAACACCAATCACGCAAACAGCTTTTTTCAGTGAAATGTGGGCACTGACACTTATTTTTGTGACCCACAAGAAGCTTCATCCATCAGCAGGGCAGTGCCTGAAGATGTTGTCTACACAGGTGGTACTTCCTGCTCCATTTCAGAAAGCAACAAGAAGATAAGGATCATCTTCACAGGGCTGAAAAATCCTTTCTGACCTACTGCTGTAATACACAAGCAGCAGTTGGGCTGAGCAACAGCAGCACATGGAAAGGCAGAGGGTTTGGCTGCCGTGGAGTTCAGAAAATAATTTCTCCAGCTTCCCTCATTGTGGATTTTCCTCACTAAACAAATCTGCACAGTTTTGCTGCAAATCAGACACAACAAACTCCAGCCTCCATAAGACTATAGTGGCAAATGAGAAACCTCTGACATAATTTCACCAAATCTCTGGGATAAATCTAGGTCCAGCATTGAATTCTGCATCTGAAGCCTCTGTAACAGGACACAGATGCAGACAGTTTTGTAGACTCATTGAAATGATAGAATGCCTTGAGTTGAAAGGGTCTGTAAAGACCATGCAGTTCCTAGGCCCTGTCATGGGCAGGGATGCTTTCCACTAGGCCAGGTTGCTCAAGCCACATCCAACCCAGCCCTGGACATTTTCAGGGATGGGTTATCCACAGTTTCTCTGGGAAACCTGTTCCAGTCTCACCACTCTCACAGTGAAGAATTTCTTTCTAACATGTAATCTCGCCTCTCTCAGTTTAAAACTGTTACTCCTAGTAACAGATAGGCCTGTCACTACCTGCCCATATTCCATCATATTGATCTTAAACACTGAAGCTTGAATGTGTTTTCTTATTTGGCTCAAATCACAGCACATTCTTTTCCCTAATGTTGGTGTTCAAGGAGCTTTATACAAGCAGTCAGACCAAGAAGCAGAGACTAAATCCTACACAGCAGCTCCCAGCCTGACCAATCCTCTGCTGATCTCCCACTTCCCTCATTCAGACAGAGTGGTTTCAAGGTGTGATTTAACTTGAAAGCTCGGGCTTTACCTCTTTGACAAGCACTCCGTTGTGTCCATGTTACTTTTGCAGAGCTGTTAGTCCCAACTCACACCAGATCACATCCCAGGCCTGTGGACAGCTCTTTGTTCCTCCCTTGCCAGTACAAAGCACAGGCCTCTTCCCCTCCCACCCACTCATTTGCAGTCAGCTGGTGCAACTGTGACTCATCTCATCCTAGTCCAGACTTCAGAAACCTGTTCAAAGCATTTAATACCTCATCTAACTGTAGCTATGGCTCTCATAATTAGTTGGGACCATTTAGAGAGGAAGAATTTTAAATATTGCCATTTCCTCTCACTTCTTTCCCTGGCTTAGGAGAGGATGGGGGTCCTTCCAGAAGACAGCTGGCAGCAGAGATAAGAATATGTCTCTGCCTGGCAAAATTGATCCCCACCTCAGTACAGAATCAATCACAAAATCACAGAATGTGTCAGGTTGGAAGCAACCACAGTGGGGTCATCTGGTCAAACCTCTCTGCCCAAGCAGGGTCATCCCAGAGCACGTGGCACAGGATTGTGTCCAGACAGTGCCGGAATATCTCCCATGAGGGAGCTTCACATCTTCTCTGGGCAACCTGTTCAGTGCTCAGTCACTGCACAGGAAGGAAATTATTCCTCATGTCCAGGAACTTCCTGAGCATCAGTTCCTGCCTGTTCCTCCTGTCCCAATTCTGGGCACCAGGAGCAGAGCCTGATCCATGCTCTGACCCTTCCCTGCACACACAGGCAGGGATGAGGTCTCCTCTCAGTCATCTCTTCTCAAGGCTGAACAGGCCCAGCTCCCTTTCCTCATAAGAGAAATGCTCCATTCCCTTCATTATCGCCACTGGAGCCACTCCAGGAGCTCCATGTCTCTCTTGTCCTGAGGAGTGGAGAACTGGACACAGCAACACAGATTACCCTCACTAGGGCTGAGTAGATGGGCAGGATCACCTCCCTCAACCAGATGGCAACCAATGCCCTTTTTAATGCACTCCAGAATTTGCCTTCTTAGCCACAAGGGGCTGGCTCCAGGGGGTCTGGATGGCTGGAATTCTACAGGGGAGGGGGATGGGGAAAAGCTGCCTTCTTAAAGAAAGATTATGAGATTTTTGAGAAATGCAGATTGGTTATAGGTTGGAAGGCAGGGAACAAAGCTGTGGAGAGGGAAGGCAGGAACGAAAAGGACATGGACAATCCAGCTTCTTTTTCCAGAAAATACAGCAATCTCAAACACACCTAAGGTTAAGCGGCTACAGATTTCAGTAAAGATAGGTTGTTGATTTCTGCATCACCTCAGAGCTGTTCAGCACCCAGAGCTGAGCAAGCTTACAGAGACATCAACCAAGAGGCAACTGAGCCTGTTTGACACAAAAAAACCACAAGGATAGACTGAGCTCAAAGGCATCCTTCCCAAACTGAACAAAAGGGGAGGAGATTTAATTTTGAAAGGGAAGACCTACTCTCTAAAACCAGAGACAAGTCATCACAGCTTTTTGGTTTTGGCTAATGGGAAGAAGGGCAAAAGAAAAGGCAGATCCCTGGTAGCAGTACCCAGCAGTGAGCCCAGTGGTTTGCTGGGATTGACACCAAGTTGTAATAGAAATGTGGCAGGTTCCCATGCAGGGGCAGCAGAGACAAGGACAGAGAAGAAAGTGCAAGACAGCAGGAGGCAATGTTCAGCACATGTCCAGGAAATGGGAGACAGGCAGGAAAAACCTGATGAAGCATCACTGAAATCAGGATGTGTTCCAGTCAGGAATCATGCCTGAGCACATTAACTCAAACCAGGAATGGCACAACACAATTTCAGGGAAGTAGCGATGAAACAATTTCCTTTGTTTCTGTAGCAATCTGTTTACGGGACCTGGGGATAAGAACTGGCCCAAGCAATATGAGAAGTCCATTATCTTGAAAGGTATTTTACAAAACTCCACCTCCATTTTACATTTGACCAAGGGGAGGCCATGGGAGATGCTGGCAAAGAGGGGGAAGAGGGAGGACATGCTGTGAAGAGGTGTTTCTAAGCTGAAAGAAAAAAGAAAGGAAAATTCCCATGGGAACTTTGCTACCTTTAGCCTTCCTGTTCTAAACCTGTCATCATGAGCATTGTGTCTTTTAACAATTATATTTTATAATCACAGCTACACAGTGATGGAAAATATTAAATCCTATTATGGCACAATGGGGTTTTTTCTTGAGAGACACTAAACATTTTAACTTACTGTGGCAATGCAGATGGGTCTCCTTTGAACCTGAATAAGAGATTGCTAATAATTGATTTATAATAGGACAATTTTGCCATGCAGACAGAAGAGGAAAATATGTTTCCAAGATTGTTATTTATTTTTCCATTGTCATAAATATTTTTCTGTGGATATACTGAGTCCTGGCATTCTGCACTACCTTTGTATTTCTTCCCCTCTATTTTTCACATACAGTTCAACGTTCTTATTTCTTACACGTTAAATAAATTGAACTTTAGTTTTTACCAAAAAAACCCAAACCCAAAGCCTAAAAATATCCTAAGGAAGTTAATTAACAGGTTGGGTTGACTATTACTTTTTTTTTTCCCTAATCTTGCATAACACAGTATGCAGCACCAAACCCAGGCTTTCTGAATGCTTTTAGTGAGGAAGGCACCGTGACATTTAAAAAGCAAAGCAGAATACAGATCGTGTTCTATGTACTTAAAACCTACTGTTATGTGCACTATGACCTAAGAATTTCAGTACTGATAGAAACAAACATAAAGGAAAAAAAAACCCACCAAAACTCTAGACACATCTCTACATATGGATAGGAGTTTATGACCCAAAAAATAGATGCTGGAGTTCACCTTTCCACTTCAGAATACTGGAGATAAATACCATATTGCAGTACCAATGATAGAGGTTTCAATGAAAAGTAAAACTCATCCTGAAATTACAAATTAGACAAACTGCATCTATGGGACAAGCTGGCAAGATACAAACTGGTTGAGTGGCCTGCAAAATGGGCAGGAAATCAGTAAAAGGCTGCACTCAGAGTGGTGATCAGTGAGTGCCCAGCTCTGCTCAACCCAGTTCAAGAAAAAAACAGACAAATTGGAGAGACTTCAGAGCAGTGCCATGACCTGACCTCTGAAGAATGACAGAGGAAGATCTCTTCCCTAAAGAAAGTCCTCAGGGGGAATCTCATCACATTATTCCAATAACTATTCCTGGGTAACTACAAAGAGGACAGACTGTCTCTACATGAGGAACCACATGGAGAAGGAAAGGGGATATGGTTACAATTTACACCAGAAAAGGTTTTATCCCTGTGTAAGAAAAAGTTTTTACAGTGAGAATAATCATTGTCTGGAACAACCTCTGCATGAGGCAGAGTTCCCATCCCTGGATGTTTTCAGATGTGACCAGGCAGGTTGCTACATGATCCCCTCTTGGCTCCCCTTCCCACAAAAGGCTGGGCTGAATGAACTTTGAACATCTCTCCCAGTCTGGGCTGTTCTGTGAGAATGAAATGTTTAAAAATGTGTTTCCCAGCAAGTATGTTTTCCTATCATTTCTCTCAGGTATTGCTCGATATAAAAATGAATCAGGTGGGAATCTTTCAATTTTCTCAGCCCCTGTGACCTCAGCCTCTGTTTAATACCTGATTTTAAACTCATCCCCTCATCCTCTAACCACAAATGGAGCAGTTTTCCCTCACTTCCCCATTTTATTTTTTTTAATTTTCCTTTGATATTTTTTCCTAGGTTTTGGGGGCTTCTTCTGGTTTAACTTGATTTGGTTTAATTTTTTCAAGCTACATGGTTTAAAGCAGTTGGTTTGGTTTTTTTTAATCTACACTAAAAGTAATGCCTTTAACTTTCATAGAATGCTATCTTTCTCCTATATTTAGGAAATTAAAAGAGACAAATGTAAATTGTTTCACTTTCTGTTATTCTAGGTACTCAGCAGTTACTTCTGCAGAGCACAACTGCACCCAGCTTGCCACATGAACTACCTTATTGATACCAAAACCAGAAGCGAAAACTTTTCCCATACAAAAGGAAGTTTTTCCATTAACTTCGCAGACACTGAGAACATGGGTACCTCACTCTTCAGCATTAAGAAATGCTGAAATCACATATTTGTTTTACTCAAATCCAAAGCACAGAAACCAGTACGAGTTCTGGGCTCTGCTGCTGGAGCCTTCTGCTTGTGTGATATTGACCCTTGGAAGACAACAACCAAATTATAATGGAGCATTTTAGGAGAGGCTGTGCTTCTGGTGAGACACTACTATGATTTGGAGAACACACCCATGGGACCTGTAGCAAGAAATTTTCAGGCTATGAGTGGGTGGGTGTTTGTGTTCAGACTCCAAATGAAAGCCCTATATTTTCCACAAAACTTTTTGATGGAAATAAAAATATTTTGATGGATCAAAAACACTGCATCTCAGTGAATCAACACTTTTCATTGAAGTTTGTTGTTTTTTTTTTAATGTAAATAGCTTTTATTTTCTAAAACAATTGGATTTTGACATTTAAAAAATATGTTTCAAAACAAAACAAACCCTGAACTTACCAACTGGATCCCTTAATTTCCAGATTTTTCCCTAAACAAATTCTAGACCAATACTTCCCACTGGTTCATGTTAATTGAAGTTAAAACATTTTTAATTGCCAAATATTTCACTGTAGGGAAAATAAAAAGGCATGAATAATTTCTCTATTCACAAATAATCTTCATCCCAGTTCTTATACACCATATATTCTATTTATTCACAGCAGATCCTATTTCCTAAAGTACCCATACACATAGAAAGGTTTTCTGAAAGCTTTCTTTCCTCTCAAGTATTCAGAATTTATTTTTAAGCCAGCAAGGGCTATGAATCATTTAAGTTAATTCTTTCCATTGTACATTACTTTGTATTCATCAACAGAGAATTTCACCTTCTTTCAGACAGCTTTGTAAAGGTGCCACAAGTCTCACCTAAGCATAATAATTCTGCATTTCCTACCATCTTTATTACTTTGTTGATCATTAAATCAATGATCTGGCAAAAAAATAAATATGTATTTAACACTGATTTGAGGCTTACAATTGATGTGCTGAGACTTGACAAAGATTCATAAACAAAACAAGATAAATATTTCTCTTAAAATCAAAAGGGAGGAGTCTGTCTTCTGCCCCGGCAGTTCTAGTGCTACAGACTGGAGTAGCAAAATGTTTTAATTAATAGTTCAGGTTCCTTCTGATAACCCACCCCCTTGACCTGCAGATCCTGAGCAACCTCATCTAGTGGAAGGTGTCCTTGCCTCTGGCAGGGGAGTTGGAATGAGATGATCTTAAAGGTCCCTTCCAGCTCAAACTGTTCTAAGATTCTGTGGTTGATCCTACCGGAAAAACCACAGAAACCAAGTGAACAGCAGTCAGTGGGTAGTGAATTGCACAGTGGTGGAGGAAACAATCATTCAAGTGTCTTCTTAACTTATTGTCAGCAATGTCTAAGAGAACACAGGAGTGAAAATTTCTGGAACAAGTTTCCAGAACACATCATCTTCTACAGAGAGGACCAACTGGATGATCAGCAGTACAGTTGTGCAGCAGGATTGTCTAATCACAGGCTGGAGAAAGGTCACAAACGTCACTGACAACTACAGCCACTCATGTCAGCATCAAAGCATCAAAGCATCTCAGCACTCCTCTGCACCACCAGCCACAGTCACTGAGCGCACCACAGGCTGGGCTGGCACAGCACATTCCCAGCTGGAGAGTGGCTGCCATGAAGATGTGGTACTTGGGAACTGGAGAGAGGCACAGTGACCATGTCTAATAAACATCATCCAGGGTGACAGGTCTGTGTGTGGAATGGGGGAAGACAGCCATGGAACCAGGGGCTTATTTTGCTACCTAAATTCTTCAATATTTTTTTCTCAATTCTACACACTTCAGGCTTTAAGTATCACCTGACATCATTCTGCTGCTCTTCTTGACTTCAACAATAGTTAGAAGGACTTGCAGTGCACGAGGCAGGATAAATCTGCAACCACACACATTAGAAGTTCAGGCTCTACAGTAACAAAAGGAAAATTCCATGAGAGTCCTCATAGAGACAGTAATGGCTAAGCCTCATAGAAGCACAGAATCATAGAATGTCCTCAGTTGAAAGAGACCCACAAGGATAATTGAGTCCAACTCCTGGCCCTGTACAGGACATCCCAACAATCCTACCATGTGCCTGAGAGCATTGTCCAAAACCTTTTTGTATTCTATCTGGCTTGGTGCTGTGAACCCCTTCCCTGGGGAGCGTGTTCCAGTGCCTAGCCACCCCTGGGTGAAAATCCTTTTCCTAATATCCAAACTAAACCTCCCTGACAGCTTCATGCTGTTCTCTTGAGCCTTATTGCCGGTCACCAGAAAGAAGAGATCAGTGTCTGCCCCTCACCTTCCACTCATGAGGAAGATGTGGACTGCAATGAGGTCTTTCCTCATCCTCCTCCTCTTCAGCCTGAACAAGCCAAGTGACCTCAGCTACTTCTTGTGTGGCTTCCCCTCCAGGCCCATTACCATCTTCATGGCCTTCCCCTGGACACTTTCCAATAGCTCTTTATCCTTACATCCCCAGCCTCACTTATTGCCACTATAATAGCTGTTGTGGGAATTAGGCCTTCGGTGCAATTCTTTTCCTGAGGTTGTTGATTTACTAAGTACCAGACATATTTCATCCTTTTGGAAATCAGCTTCCAACTCCTCTTCTTTCCCCACACAGAATAAGCATCTAAGGTACAAATACGAACTGCTGGTGAATAATGGAAATTTCCTCCACTTAATGTGTTTTGTTTTAGTTTTCTTCTCTTAATGTGCAGCCATAACCTCTGCAAATTACCAGAAGTGTGTCTATTTCTTTAAGAGGATCTGTGTGTTCCCAGAAATGCACCCACACAAAGCACTAAATTACTCTTTCAAACAAAGGGTACTGCATCTCTGAACCACTGCAGAGGTGTGCATGAGCTGTCTCTGAACCAGCTCTTGCAGGGGCAAGGAACAGATGCTGCTCTGCTTGGGTTAAAGCACCCTTTCCGAGAGCTGTGCATCCCAGAGATGTCCTGCTGCAGCTGGGCACCAGGCTAAGCAAGTTATAGTGCCTGTTATCCAAGCTGGCTTATGGATATTTGCATCTTTGAAGTTCAAATGCTGTTTCTGAACAGGCTGCATTTTTGCCAAATATGCCATTTATTCCCTGATTATATCTTAGAAGCGAAATCCTTTAGACTTCATAATGTGAAGCAAAGCTAGGATTGCTTCACCATTTCCCCCTGTGCTAGTCCAGCAACCAGCCAGAATTCCAGAGTGGGTGGGACATCACACAGAGGAATGTGATGGCAGATCACAGGAAATATGGTCTTGCCATGTAAAATGCCAGAACAGACTGGAAACCCGAAAGACAAAGGCAGTAGGACTGTGTATGATTCCTTCTGGGGAAAAAAAAAAAAAAAAAAAAAAAAAAGAAGATCACTATGCCATAAAGACAAGTGTGAAGGGTGTCGGGAAAAGAGGCATAAAGATCAGGATGTTTGTCCCCTGTTCCATATTTTGACAATGAATAAGTTTACCCTCAGTAAAAGGACAGACATCTACAGTGTAAATTGCTGTTCCTATACTATTTGTCCAGGCTCCTCTTCAGGAAATGAAGACAAAGCTTGAGCATGATTTTTCTGTCCTAAAGCATGCATTCTAAAAGAGTTATCTGGGTAGTGCCTCAGAAATATCTGTTTCTCTGCCCTGTCCACAGAAAGAAAGCTGGTGGCTATTGCATTAGCTCACTCTCCTAAAGAAAAGCAAAATAAAGTAAACCACTCATGATCAGGATCTCAGACAAAATGCATTCCTAGGCGTGCACATTACCATAGAAGAATTATCAATGTCCTTTCAGTATGGGGATCCTTGTGTAAAAAGGTGAGGGGGGATGAGAAATTTTCATTGCAGTTCAAAGAATGTCAAGTTTATGTGGGTGGTCCCCAAAATTAAGGGGGCTGGGGGGGTGGCATGGCACTTCTTCTCTGATGGTCTGACTACACAAACTAAAGTCTCACAGGATGAACTAGAGCCAACATCCCTCTAATTTTGTACCTGTGCAGCCATCACAGGAAATATTCTCACCCATTGCAAGACTGCATTACACAGGGAAGCAAATGGAGGTGCATCACCTCCAGATATTCTAACTCCAAAGGTGGGATGCAGGCAGAAAAGAGGACTTCTGATAAGACCATTATTGCCATCACAAATGCACCATAGTTGAATAACCATGCTTGATTAAGAAATATATTGGAATGGGCAGTACTTATAACCAAGATATACTTCAGCACTCACACAGTGTAGCTGGTGGCATATACAGATTTTAAATCACATATCTGTCTTAAGACTAAGAAATACTGTTCTTTCTCGCCAGAATAGGCTACAGGGATTCTGTTGCCAACCATAACATATAAAAGAACCTATAAAATTACAGTCACACACTAAGGCATATGTCTCACATTTAACTTAATGTTTATCTTGTTAGGAATTTCAGCTAGACCATGCCAACATTTTGTTTCATTCATGCTGTCTTCAAAATCATCTGTTGTTGAGGGAGGAAAGGAAGGGAAGAGAAAAGAAAACGCAACATAATTATCCAAATATATATAAAGGAACAATGTTCAAATCAACCTCACAAATAAGGCTCAAAGAAACCCAAAAGCATCAAACAAAGGATTCCAGAGTAATAGCATTCACCTTTACAGGGATTGAAGTTGCCATCCTCAATTTCATCTAGAAAATAAACAATTATTCTAAAATTCTAAGTTCTAAAATGTGCCCTTTGCACACTTAGAACAAAAAGTGAACTCCTTGATTTCTGATTTCTTACTCTGCTGAAAGGTTTTGTAAGTTTTGGTGCTGAGGAAGTCACCTTCACATACTACAGACCTGGTATCAGCCACTCCTGAAGAACACACTCACAAGAAAAATCAATTGGAACACACACAAAAAAAGCAAAATACTGAAATGGAAACTACTTCTTTCAAAATTATCTAAAATATCTTTATTTCCCTCATATTAGGAAAAAAAATATTTTCTTGCTTAAATCACAGCTTACACAAGTAAATAATTCATCATCATGAATTATTTAGAGATATGTGGACTTAATATGTTTACAAGTCCCAAGCTGTTTTACAAAAGAGGAAACATTTATATAATTGGCCCTCAAACACTTTTTAAAATGTTCCTGTGATATGAAGGTTCTGATTATCAGTGGCACTGGTCCTGAAAGCAAAGCTTTTATAAACAGAACGTTTGGTGGGAAGATGAGAGCAGTGGGAAATGACTAAGTAAGGTGATCTTTTCTTAGTAATTGGTGATTATTGCTGCTGAACAAGATGATTCTTCCAAATGCCATCCTGCAAGCCTTGAGTTATCTCAGGTATGGTAAAAGGTCTCCAAACAGACATAATTAAATCACTGACCTGAGGCATTATCTCCCAGAACAGTCATCTCCCATGTACATAGGGCAAGGCAGACCCACTTCACTGCCAATGTCAGCACTTTGCCCCCGGCAGTGCATATTCCACAAGTCCCCAGAGGAAGCCACTTATGCTGAGGAATAAACCTGCCCTTGACAGCCCAAAAAGGCTTTTGATAAGTTCATTTTCACCTCTGTCATGCTCTGCACACCACTCTCCTTTCAGAGTTGCTGCCGGTTTCCTCTGGGTATCTCCACGCTCAGAAGTCCCCACGGAAATGCTCTTTGCTTGTGCTGTCAGACCTCCTGTCTCTCTCTCAAACTGTCTCCAAAAGCCTCTGATGACTCTGGTCCTGAAAACTCAGAGAATCTTAGAGGCCACTCACTTTCTGTTATAGATGGATAAAAAGGTGGACTAGATAAAACTCTAAGAAGGCTGGTCTGACCCCACAGGTGACCCTGGATTATAGCAGGTGATTGGAATAGATGTTCCTTCCAACCCGAACTATCCTATGAAACCATCCTGTGAACAAAAATAACTTCTTGTTATTCACTTCATCAGAGAGTAAGTACAATAGCAGTCCCAGAAAGAAGCTAAGACTGCCTAAGAAAGGCGGGAAGCTCATCATTCCTGGTGCTCCCTTTATTCAGGTAACCTCAGACCAGAGAAGTCCGCACGAGAAATACCTATCCCAAGAGGAATAACCTCTGTGCTTTGCCCGCTGTGTCTCCAACTGAACCCTCAAACTCCAAAGAGTCCCTGAGGAGACGCAAAGAAGATTGATGCCCTTGGATCTCCTGGTAAAAAAAACCACCTGAGGTGCATTGTGGAAAAGGCTTCCCTCTGTGTTGGGTCTTATAAAACCAGTTCTGTTAGCTGACATTTCTTCATGCACTATCCTGACATTCTGCTCTGAGGGAAGCACCTGTGCTTGTAAAGGAAGCAGGCATCTGACTTTGGGAGGAGAAGCAAGGCAGAAATGATGATGCAGTCCCTGCATTCCTCCTTCCTGCAGCTATGGTGACCAGAGTAGCCACAGCCATATCCTTAACCTCTCCTATCCCAGTCACAGCTCTCTCTCAGTATTCAAACAACTGAAGGAGTCCCACCACAGCTGGGTTTTATTACACGTAATGCAGGAATTTCAAATTAGAGCATTCAGGACTTGCTTCTTGTCTTCATTCTCTCAGCACTTTGTGTTTGTATCCTTTATCTGGAGACAATGTCTCATCACTTGTGCCCAACACAGTCAATTGACTCCCTCTTTTCACTAAGCACTTTTCCTCATCTTGGCAGTGCTGGGTTAGAGGTGGGATTTGATGATCTTAAAGGTCTTTTCCAACTTAAATTGTTTTATGATTCTATGATTCATCTACAAGGCGTTCCTCACCTTTGATCTACCATCTGACAATGCAGCAGATATCCATGTTGCACTGCTGATTCTGGCACTAGATGTGTCCTAATTTCATCTAACTAACCTATTTCAGGGTACCCACTACCCCCACTACATCTGGGCCACTTTTTTGCTTATTGTCATGGAGATTTTGAAGCTCATAGCAGGAAAACATGTACATGTAAACTGAATTTCACCCTTGTAGAGCCCAGGTGGAGAAGTTAGGTAAACCCTGGGAGGCCGTAGGAAAAAATTAGATAAATCTCTTTGACCACATTGTGCAGCAATAACTCCAAGGCTCATAATTCAGCAGCAATCTTGACATCTGCTGTTTGTCCCCAAGCAGGAGCAGGGAGCAGTGGAACAGAGTAGCCATGGTTACACCTCGGTCGCTGCTGCCAGTCACTCCCGTGTCACTGGGTGATTCCATGATCACAAAGTCCCACCCTGGGACAAACTGGCTTAACAAGTCATCTGGCACAGCCCATTTCACCCTATATAGTCTATTTATGGCTCTGGATAATGATTAACTACCCAAGGATATTAATTAACTTCTCTGAGGAGCCTTGCACACCTAAGGCAGCGCTAGGGAGTCACATACGGATCATCACAGAGCACTGCTCATCCAGCAGCTGCCAAAAACAAAGGTAAGCCATTCTCCCCACTGCCAGTACCCAAAGTGTGTTCAGCATGTGCTGCTGTAGGCAAGAGGGTTGTGCTGGTGTATATTTTTAGTTCAACTAGCAGCGACTATTTCTGCACTCTGATGTCTGATGCTGAGCTATCCCACCTTCTGTTTCTCCATCAGGGTATTATTATTAGCTGCACCAAACCAATGAGCTCCTCAGCACAGCAAGTTTAATAAAGCACTACTGTCACCCACTACCAACGCAAGGCACCTAAAGAAAACAAGGCCTAATTTACAGTGCTACTAAAAATTAGCAGGAGTCTGATGATCATTCCTCACTAGCTTTTTCACTGTTTTTTTTCTCAACAATCTTTCTTCCCTCTTCAGACAAAAGAATTGATGCAATCCTAAAGAGTTGAAGCAATCCAAATGAATTGCTGCAATCTAAAAATCTATTCCTCCCTTCCCCACCAAAGAAAAAACACATCTAAGGGCTTTTCACGTGACCTTCTCACATTATTATTTGTCTCCATTTCATCCCTTCCTCCATATGGACTTCTTTCAAAAAAAGAGTAGCCTTGCTGAAATAATGTCTCTCTGCCTTGTACCTGTTCTGCCTCTCAATGCCCCTGAGTTTGCTGCCTGGTTCCCCAGGCAAAGACAAGGAATGTTCAGGTGGTGGTGACATCCCAGGCTAAAACAGCAGCTTGACTTTGATCCATCCATGACAGCCAACAAAAGCTTTTCAACTGAGAGAGTTCAGGCTTCCAGCCTTTCTCAAACAACAATCTCTTCACAGCCTTGTGCATTATCTTTCCTTCTGAAAAGACTTTTGTGCACGGGGATGACTCCTGCTGTTCCTGAGGTCAGTGGCTAACCTCCCACAGTCTCCAGTGGTGCAAGGACTGGGTGGCTGTGGAGCAAAGCACTCTAGAACATCACACAATGAGACTTTATTTCCTCTAACATCTACCCTGGCAAACTGCACCCTCATACAGCTCAGCCCAAACACAGCTGCAAAGAGAGAAGGAAATGGAAAGAAAACAATGAGGCACAAACAAAAAGAGAAGTTTTCAGTGAGATTTTAAACCAAGACAGGCAGGAAAAGAAAATAAATAGCGCTGTACTACTGCAGGGTGTATTACAGGTTTATGCAGGGCAGTGTACTTTGTAAGTGCCTGTAAGAAGAACCACTTGCAGTAGCAGACACTGCTCAGCTCTAATGAAATCCATCTGCCTTGTCCCACAGAGATCCTCATGTCCTATGACGTGGGATAGTTGGGCCCTAATAGCACAGAGGAGCTGTGCAGATGTGCACCGGTACCTGCGGCACTCAGGTGCTCAATCACAGAGAGGGAGAGCAGTTGCTACAGGCACTGGCAGACTGCCAGCTCAAAAACCTGTAGCCCAGAGTCCTCTGCAGAAACCAAAATACCAGTAAGAACCCACATTTTTTTTTTAGAGCACACAAATCCAGTAAAGTGGCCTACAAAGGGATTCGATCTTCCAAAAGTGGGTGTTGCCCCATTGTGCCCCATCACTTCTGAAACAAATGGGAGACTTTTATGCAAGCAAAATCAGTGGTTTCATGCAGACACCTCAAAGCTGCCACCTTACAAGCCAAGGGCCTATTTAGAAAGAATAGGAGGTTACATCATCTATAGGCATCATCTCCCCCAATGAGGTCAAGTCAAAGCCACTGAGCAGAACAAGAGGCTATGAGTGGAAAGGAGGAGATCGTTTAATAGAGATGGAAGTTTTCATACTGAAACACCTCTCTTGTCTAGGGTTCAGTGGATCGAAATTCTAGTCCTTTTGCTCTGTTCTTTAAGAGACCGTTTTCATACAACAGGATTGCTTTTTCTACTGCCACAATGGTTTTGGCACTATGGGTTGACAAATTGACAGAGATAGAAGCAACATTTCACTCAAGCCACATCCTCCAAGTAAGACTCCAGTTCTTCAGGACCATAAAAAGGTAATGGGACTGTGCCTGCCAGCCACAGAAATAAATGTAATGTTAACAATGAGACAAGCCAAAATTACACATTAGAAGATGGTGCAGAGCAGAATTCCTTCCCAGTCTTGCAGATCTTCTCAGGAATACAACAGGGGAGATTCTTTTGCCCAACTTGCTGGACCAAGAAAGAGCATGGTCCTCTCAAGGCTGCTAAATGGTGGCAACAAGGTCTTAATAGCACAGGTGATCCCTATCAAGCCAAGTTACAATAAGAAAGTCCCACTTGTCATTGTGCTGCATTCTGTGAATCCTCAAAAGCCACACTGTGACCTGAGTTTGAATTTCCATACAAATAAGACAAACACCACTTTACTGTCACACCACTGCTATGCATTTTCAGTACAGGTCTGTTGGTTAATATCTGCAGTTTCTCCTCTAAATACCAAGGTCTTATCTATCCCTGACAACACCACAAGAACAGATAAAAAGAAATTATGATGAACATAACTACTAGATGTACATGTTAGTTATATATATATATATGTATATACACACTAGATATACTACTACAAAATCGAGAATTTGGTAGGTATAGATCATACAGAAAAGGTCAAGCTACCACTTTCCCATGATCCTAAGAATGAGAAAACACAACAAGTAGGAAGAGCATATCAGGATATTACATTTACCTACAGTGCCTCATGTGCAGTAAGAGAAGGAAACTTTGTGGGTCCCTCTGTGACTTCTGAAAATGATCTTAGTACTGAAACATACCCAGGTCAGAGGTGTGGGGACTACAGAAACAGAGAATTCACACCAAGGCATGTCTGAACCTGAGCGAGAAGCAGAAATGCCATGAGATTTCTGGCAGATTTGTAGGAGGACCAGAGAGAGCATCCACCCCCACCCCCAAAAGGTATTCACTTTCAATACGGGACAGCACATGGATGTCAGCAGCATCTGAGTGTACAAAATAAAGAAATTCTTCCATTTACACTTTGTTTGGATGTTTCATCTGCAGCAGTGGAACAGAGAAGAAATAAAACTGCTGAATAACAGAGTCCTTAACATTGCAGTCACTAATAATAGGATTAGAGAGAGAATAAAATCATAACATCTTGGATTTGGAACATTTGGAGGAAGCCAGCTTCTGACTCACTCTCCCAACAAGTTGAGATCAGGCATGGCACAGTTCTGACCTTCTGAAGGAGGACTCGGATCAGCCCAGCAGCCACAACTGCCCAGGTGGTTTCAGCCCATTCCCTCCTGGAGCAGTTTCAGCAGAGGTCATGCTCCATCACAGGGCCCTGAGGTTCTTGCAGCCTGTCAGGCACTGCCAGTGGGCAAAGGAGGGAACTGGGTACAGGGGAGACAAGAAGAAATGCACACAAAAATGAGACACCTGCTCTATTTGTGCTCGTGGGCACACTTCTGTCAGAGCTGGGCTGGAGGGAAGCACAGACACCCAGATAGTCTCACCAATGGAAGAAGAAGGTGCCAAACCATGAGCAAGGAAGCTGATGGACCCCAGGAGCCACAGAGCAGAGACCCAAAGCTTACCCCACCTGAGCCAATAGACCAGGAAGGAATTATAACCTTCCCAAGGGGCTGATGGGGTATCTGCTCAGTGACACAAAAGTTCCCCTTGCATCATCATGGGTATCATTTAGACTAAGAGAACCTGCCAAGACCTGTCTGACTCTGCAAGATGAAAAGTGGCAAGAAAAGGGTTATTTCTGTATCAAGTATGGATTGGGTGCATAATTTTAAGGAAAACAAATAGACAGAGCAGTGCTCAGTTTTTAATGTAAATATCTCATTGTCCCCCTCCTCTAAGGGAAAATTTTTCCATGGTTAAGTGATTCATTGAATAGTGAATGTAGCCAATCACCATAGAGTGTAAAAGGAGAACACATAATATTGCAAGAGGGAACAAAAAGTGTGATTATTGAATAGAATAATAAACAGCAGTGTACACATAGGTTCAAAAAAATAATAGCATTGTTAAACTAAAGGTACAACATTCTTCTTCAAATCATCTTTTTCTTCAGCTTACTACAGGGCAGGATCTGGAAAAAAAGCACCTTCCTTATTAGAAAACAAAACAAAACAAAACCAATAACAACAAAAAAACCCCAACACAACAAAAAAACCACCAACAACAAAAAAACTCAAACCCTGGCTGCAGCACTTCCAAAATTCTTGCCTCAACCTGTTGGCAAATGCTGACTTTAGAGCAGCAACTGCTGTATAAGTCTTCTTTTGTTCTGAGCTCTGAGAGCCACAGTGGGTGACTAATGAAAATTAGGAGGGAGATTTTAAAAGATCCTTAGTTATATCATGAGATATAAATTTTTTCCCCTTAGAGCAGCGCTAGTGAACAACAAGTGAGCATTGAGGGAGCAGCTCTTAACAACTGTGCACAAAACAAAAGAAAGACCGTGTTCCCTTCCATTACTAAACTAATAAAATATAATAGAAAAAGCCATAAGGCAAAATGAAAAAATCCCTCCTAAGCTTTCAAGGTTTAGCAATGTAAAAAGTTGCAGGACTGGGGGATACTGAGCATTAAATACTGCATAGCTGAGGTGGGGAACATCCTTGCTGTTTCCACTGATCCCAGCCTCAATGCCCTGAGTTTCTATGAACAGCCCTCCATAGAGGATTTCTATGGCCAAGCAGTACTGATGAAAACATCAAGCTTCCCTGCCTTACCCAGAGTTATTTCTAAGCGAAGTTTTCAGCCCCGTAGCAATCAAAAGTCCATGTATGAATTCTGGCTTCTCTGTAATCACCTCCCCACCCCTAGCAGCAAAGCAGGACTGTGTAGGAATATTTGTAGGGTGTTAATGTGTAATACCCAGAGCCCTCTGACCTTCAATCATCTGCTTGTGCTGATGAGAGGGTCACTGCGCGGCGTCTCACTGAGCTGCCCCTGGATTATGCACTGTACATCTCTGCAGCACATGTAAACAGGACTGTGGCTCTGTTACTGCTGTCTCAGTCTCAGACACAGGATCAGGTTTGTGCTCTTTTTACAGGCATTTTGACAGGCACTTTTACTCCCTCTCTGTTATTACGAAGAAATCTCAAGATTTAAATATTCTCTAGATTTGAGGCAAACACCAAATCTCATGCAGAAATACAACATGTAATGTGTGCCCAGTCTCTTAAGGGCTGTAGCCCTACAGTGCTTTAGTTTAATTAATATAAGTATCCAAAATCATCCTCTTCAGTTAAACTTGGTGTCTGCGAGCACCGTCATTGCCAAATGATCAAAGAGCCCCTTGTAGAGAGGACCTGTTGTGATGAGGTCAAGTTCCTCAAGAAATTATTTTTCAAATCGAAGCACTGATTCCAAATAGCTGCCTATATTTTTTTTTCTATCCTTTACTTAATCAATTTCCCTAGGGATGGAAAATAATTCCCAGCTAATTTTTGCAGCACTTCTGCATAAGAACTGGACATGAGGTCCTGCCTACCAAAATTCCTTGTACTGTAACTTGCAGGAGGAGAATGTTTATAAACAGAGAGAAAGAGAGAAATTCTGTCGTCTGTCCTGTACCTATAAACTTAAATTATATTCCAGCTCCTGCTGATTTTAGGAGGATCTACAGATGTAGTAAAATGCTATGGGACCAAAACCACTCTGATTTTCAAATCAGGTTGAACATGAGAGACAGGTGCCTCTTAACCTTTACTATATGTACAAGGATATACATATATATATAAATACATGTGTTGTAATTGTAATTGTGTTGTGTCATACCCAGATCATTTCCCTGTTTTAATTAGGAAGCATTTCCAGCTACACAAGATAAGGATGATTTAGGGAGGACAAGGGACACCAGAGAGGAAGAGCAGGGTTTTGGAGAAGGAGACAGAGACAGCAGCAGCATCAGATCTCTTTCTCCTTACTGCTGACAATAACAAACAAACAAAGAAATAAAAATAGTTCTGTGGAAGTGGAAAGAGCTCTCTGCTGTCATTGCATAGCAAACACTCAGAGCTTAAATACTTGGCTTAAACTTACTTCTTATTGTCCCTCCCTTTGTGCTCCTCAGACATATGCACTCATGCACAACTATTTGCCTGCACAAGGACACTCCACGGCTTTGTACCTCCTGTGTTTATAAAATGATAAGGACTTTGGGATCAGAACTATTCCTCCTACCTTTTCAAATGTACCTAGTACATGCTTTCTCTCAACAGATAAAGCAAGCATTTTTTACTGTATGGCATCAAACTCACATCTTTAGGATATTTTTTTTTTTTTTTTTTTTTTTACTTTTAGGAATGTAAAGGTTTAAGAGCAGTATTTTTGCAATTCTATACATACATATCTTCTTAGTTATGACTGCATTGATATTGTAATAATTTACTCTGGTTTTGAAGCACTTAAGGTAAATCTGACAGTTGTGGACTACAGTGAGGTTTCTAGTCTTGACTATTCAGATACCTCTCTGCTTTACAGCTCTCTGCTGAATATGATGAGAGAGATTTATTTGTAGAGTGGATAAAGACAGATGTGCATTGTCGCATAATTTTTTTTTTTAAGGGTTATTAATTACCATGTCAACCTTTGCTCCACTGCTGCTGCCCACTTTTATTTTAGAAGCGCAGCCATTCCCCACTCTGATCACATTGGGCCCCCCCCCATCCCATTTTCTAACGACCTTTTAGAACATTATTTATTATTCCTTATGTATCTGAGTGGAGGAGAGAAAGAGAGGGACAGCACGGCAGAGATGAGGAACATGAGCCGGAAAACATGCTTGCCTGAAATTGTCATCACACTGCTGCTGGAAGGAACGAGCCGGAAAACTCGCAGCCAACACTCGCACGCAAACACACGCCAGCCACACAGCACATCGATCCCGGGGAGTTTGTGAGCAGCCCCACAGCTCTTACCTGGGTTGTCTGGGATCCCTCTGCAGTGCAGCTCCCTCGGCTCCCTCTGCCCTGTTTCCCCCGGGAGCAGCGGGGCTGGGGCTGTCACCGGGCGCCGGTGCGGGTAGGGGTTGGCAGCAGCTGGCTGCAGCCTCGGCTGCCGGGCTCTGGCTCCTGCCAGGGCTGCTGCTGCTGCTGCTGCTCCTGATGATGCCGAGGAGGAGGAGAGCCGAGTGAGGAGGAGGAGGATGCTGGCGGTGATGCTGTTGCCATGGTTACCCAACTCGGCGGCGGCACCGCTCAGAGCAACAGCTGCCCCAGCACCCAGATCTGCTCGAACCCATGGCTGCCAAGCAGCCCTGGATGTACAGGCACAGGGACGGCACCCCAGAGCCCCTCTCCATGGGGAAAGTGCAGCCGGGAAGACGGAGGTCACTCCTTGGCATGGTTTTGGGGCTCTGGGAAAACAGATGGAGTGATGCATCCAAAATGTTTGCATTCTGCACTTGTCGGCAAAGAGCTCACTGCCCTGCAAAGGTCAAACACCAGCTTCCAGGAGGAATAATTTTCCTTTTTTAGGGGGGTCCTTGCATTTTTATAAAGAACTGAACAAAACAGCAAAGCTGAGGTAGGGAATTACTGTCAAAGTTGCTGCTATGATGCAATTTTAAACTTTTTCTTTTTTAAACTAAGGGCTGACTCTGCATTTAAATTGGGACTTAAAAGTGGGCTTTTTCTGCCTTAATGTGTAAGGGTTTCTTTACATATAGAAATCATTCTAGAAGCAGGTTCCTTGTGTGACAGAGAACTGCCTCTAACCACCAAACAGTGAGAAAAAAACCTTCCAGAAAGGAACCCACTTACACAGCACAGGACACTAATTCTTTCATGCATGAAGGAAACAAGCTGAACTTTGCCTTTGTCTAATGATCTGAAAATAAGAAAGGAAAAAGACCTCAGGTGAATGGACTGCCACATGATCAAAATACGGCGAATTAACTGAGAGAGACATGTGAAATCAAGGCATTCAGCTGCCATTTATCTATCAAAGAGGCATGTCATGATGCTCTCATTTTGCACTGGAACATTACAAGACACAGCAAGGTCACAACAATCAAATGTCACTTCCATCCCAAAATGTCAGTGCAAAGCTACGTAATGCTCATAAGCCATGACAGTTCTTTCAGGAGCTGGTACTGTTTGCAGGACATTGTGAAACCCTGTCTAAAAAATACTGAAAAAACAAAAACAAAAAAATTGCTGGTGGAAACTTTCTAAAGGGATTTGCTTCCTGCTGCCAGTTCTCTGTTTGTAACCTGAATGCTGCAGATATGAGCTCGAGGCACGAAGAAAGAGCACTGGATGGTATTTCCTATTAAAGTATCAAACCTGGATAAATGGTTATAGAAGATGGAAGCCTACAAGAAAGATGGACAGGGTTTTTTTACAAGAGCAGGTAGGGACAGGACAAGAAGGAATGGCTTCAAACTGAAAGAGAGGAGGTTTGGATTAGATATTAGGGAAAAGTTCTTCACTGTGAAGGTGGTGAGGCCCTGGAACAGATTGCTCAGAGAAGATGCAGATGTATCAGCCCCAGAAGTGCTCAAGGCCAGGCTGAATGGAGCTTGGAATAACCTGGTTTAGTGGAAGGTGTTCCTTCCACTAGCAGAGAGGCTGGAATGAAATGTTCTTTAAGATCCCTTCAAACCCAAGAAATTCTATGATTCTATGATGTGCTGTTGGCAGCATTTCTCAAGATATTCTAGAAGACAGTGTCTCCACACTGTGTTCATTTGCAGAGTCATAATCTGGTTCATATAAAATCATTTTCTATATATCTCATAACTGTGGGAGAAACTGGAACTACCTGACTGAGGAAGAAAATGTGCCAGCCAGCATACACTGTCAAACCTCCTTGGAGTAACTTCTGATTTCACAGCCTCCAAGCATCTTATAAACCATTATCCCTGAAGATTTTTTAATTAATCTTCTTTTAGGCAACAATTTTGATGTCTGCTCAGAGATTATGTGGACTAGTTGACTCAAAGGTACTTTCTAGCACTCTAAAAAGAAATAAGAAATATGTTATCTGTTTTAATCTTTAATAATGTAATGCATGTAAAATTAGACTGAAAACCTTCTCAAGAGCTAAAAAATATTTGCTTCATGTGTGGCCCAGGAGATTCCCTGCTGTAATTCTGAATGCAGGGCAAGAAGATCTCATTGCAGTAATGATGGTGAGCACATCTAAATCACCCACTCCATGATTAAGTAGCTGACAGCAAAACCCATGGTTATTCTGAATAGATCACTGAGACCACAGACAGATTTATTTCTGCTAAATCAGGATGTGTACTGCAAAATGTCCCTGCTGAGATGTGTGTAACCAGTTTGCAAGATTATATTTTTCAACTTTGCTTGTTAGGGCTATTTTTTGAAAGCTGCATCTCTGATTTCATGAAGACGCATATGAATAGCAGGAGAGAGTTTTCCTCTAGCTTCAGGTTCTTTGGCTCAGCATGGCTGTGTTATAGCACTGAGGAGTCGCCCACCTTAATTCTCTTGTTGGTGCTAATCTGCAACACTGAGGAAAAATCCACCTCAAAGGAGATGCAAAGTCCACTAAAACAGATGGCTTTGATACCTCTCTGTCTGTACCCTGCAGAGTGGGCATCTTCAACTGTTCCAAGTGATGACAAAGTGGATATAAAGATCAAACAAAGAAAAAAAAAACCAAAAAAAAAAGCCAACAAGTAAAACAGTTTCATTTTCCTTTCATCATGTAAGAAGTTCCTGCCTGGTGGGATCGATGACTTGCATCATTCACTAGGGAGATAAGGGGTGTTAAAGTATGTAAAGCATGCTGATTTCATATGTAGATATAATTCAATAAAGAAAGGACACATCACAGATGTATTTGACAGACCTGAGGGGAAAGGCTGTGTTTTTAAGCACAGCATTAGTTTTTAAAGATAGAACCACTGTCATATCTTGCAGACCTGCTAAGGAATTACAGACCCCTCTGGACATCTCAGATGGTACTAGGCACCTATGTTTATCATGTCTGGATTAACTTTTTGCTTTAAATACTAAAGGCAGGTAAATCAACTCATCCTAACACAGATTTCTAGAACTAATCAGTTAAATTCTCCCTTGTGCCTCTTTTTCTCTCCCTGTTGTTAGGAAAACACGAGGGTTGACTTACTTAGCTGTATTTATCTACATCCTGGGGCAAAGGCAAATCCCATCCCTAACTCCAGTTCAGAAGAACTATCCCACCACATCAGGCATCTAAGCCCTGATGCCTGTCAACAAAGTTTTAAACCAAAACATACCTTCTGGAAATGTCTCTTAGCTGCCACCTTAGCCCCAAGCAGACTGAGGTTTCAGCAATGAAGATGCCCCAGTGCCTGTTTAGCTGCTGAATGTTCCCACACTGGCTAAAATCCCTATGGCACAGACATCCTTGGACATGCTTGGTGTCCTGTATCCCATCATAGGCAGAAAAATTTATATTCTGGTTTCTTTGTGTAGAGCCTTTGGGTTATTTAATAATAACCTGAAACAGATATTCTCATTAGGTAGCAGGATAACTAATAGATGTTCAGTGGAGCAGTCCATGCTGCAGGGCACACACTGGGTGGTAAACATTTCTACAGGTTGCATACTCCAGTCTGCTCCTCTGCACTACTAAAGATGGAGTGTAATAGTAATTGTATAAATTCTCATAAGAGCAGGGTTAAATTTTAAAAAATCTTATAATAAGTGAAACAAGGTTAGAACTACAAACTTCTTACTGCTGTTCATGCCTGACCAATTTGGTGACCTTCTGTGACAGGGCTGCAGTGTTGGTGGATGGGCCGGAGTGACTGACATTGTCTACCTGGACTTATGCAAAGTATTTGATACTGTCCCACACAACATCCTTGTCTCTGTATTTCAGAGATATGGATTTGATGGAAGGACCACTTGGTAGTTAAAGAAATGTCTTGATGGTACACACACAGAGCGGTAGCCAACAGCAAATTTTCCACATGGAAACCAGTGATGTGAGTGGTCCCTCAGGGGTCAGTTCTGGGCTGATGCTCTTCAACATCTCTTCAGCAGTCACAGGCTGGAGGGAAGGGATGGATTCAGAGGGACCTGGACAGGCTGGAAAGGTGTGACTGTGCAAACCTGATGAAGTTCAACAAAGCAAAATACAAGGTCCTGCACCTGGCTCGTGGTAATCCCAGAGACATCAACAGGTTGGGTGGAGAAGTGATTCAGAGCAGCCCTCAGAAGGAGAACTTAGGGGTGATGGTTGATGAAAAAACAGCAGGATCCCGAGCAGCATCCGAAGGAGCATGGCCAGCAGGTCGAAGGAGGTGATTCTGCCCCTTTACTCTGCTCCTGCGAGGTCCCACCTGGACTGCTGAGCTCAGTTCTTGTGCTCCCAATATAAGAAGGACATGGAACAGTTGGAACAAGTCCAGAGAAGGCAAAAAAGTTGATAAGAGGACTGGAGAATCCATAACAACCTTCCACTATATGACAGGGGCCCACAAGGAGAGGAACTCTTTGTCAGGAACTGTAGTGATAGGACAAGGAGTAGTGGGTACAAAAAGGGCAGATCTAGGTTAGATATTAGGAAGAAATTCTTTGCTGTGAGGGTGGTGAGACACTGGACCAGAGCTGGGATGCCCCAGCCCTGGCAGTGTTCAAAACCAGGTAGGAAAAACCTGAAGAAACCTGGTCTGGTGGGAGTGTCCCTGGCATGGCAGAGGGCATTGGGACCAGATCATCTTAAGCCTCTTAAGATTCTTTCCAACCCCTTAACACTCTATGCTTGTGTGATTCCTCTGACACCTCAAAGTCAGCACATAAAACCTCACACAATGAGGCACAATTTTGTGATTTAAACACACACACAGAGCAAGGAAGTGAGTGTGTCTTGTGTCAAGGAAGACCCTCAGCCTCCACCTGGAGCACAATGCAGGCAGAAACCTCATCCTGGCTGCAAGAGCTTTCCTCGAGCTCTGGGACCCATTTTTGCTGCAGGAGACCTCTGTGAAAGCTCCCTGTGGGTGTGTAATCGGTCACACCACAGCTGGGGAGAAGAACAAAGGGCTACACGTGAGTTCCAGGATTGCAGCAGGAAACACAGCAGCTCTGTAGGTACTGGACAGAGAAAGTTAGGCTTCTTTTTCAGTCAACTGAGAAGCTGAATCCACCTTTTGATTGCAATGCAGTTTCCAGGGGCTGTTTCTCTCTACTTTATAATTTCAGGAAAGGTTAAGGTCCAAATGGAAAGTCTGACACAAAAAGAACAAACAGAACTCTCAACCTCGGGGCTTTGATTACTTCTGGATCCCCTGTGTGCTCTAGAAGCATTCAGATTGCAAGACCCTTTTAGGAAGCAAATGTACCATATTGTTATAGCAGGATTTGAAACGCCCTCTAATGTGAATTACACAGTCTCACATAATCCAGTTTCATGCTATGCAACAGAGAAGCAGTTAAGCAAACAAGGAGAAAAACAGGAGAAGGGATCAAAAGATGCCTTTCACACAGGTATTTGAGAAAAACATAACCAGAAGTGTCAACTAAAATATATCAATATTTATTGTGATGAAGCTGGTGACAGTCAGATATCCATCACTCATGCCACATCATTGGAAGCATTCAAAGTCAGATTGGAGCGAAAGTTGACCCAGTGAAAGTTATTGCTTTCCATGGCAACAAGTTTGGAACTAGATGATTTCCAAGCCATTTTATGATTCTAATAAATATAACAGATTCTTAGGGAGTACCATAGTGTAAAGTTGTTTTTAAAATAATTCATTTTTTTTAACCACACAACATTTAAAGTCATGAACAAAAATTTCACATATCATAGTAGAGAATTAAAGATAAAGTTTACAGTACTAGAAAAAGTATAAAGTATAATTTATAATTTTACTAAGTATGTTTTTCACACAAACCCCACACAGTATAATACAAAAAGGATCATAAAGATTTGGATTGTTTTAGTAGCTGCATCCAAGAAAAGCTTATACCTCTCCTTGCAAGTCTTTATACTTATCATGTCCTCAAGTCACAGAGTCCTCATTCAGCTGCCACCCATTTAATATTTTATTCATTTTACCACTCAGTTTTAGTCCAACATTTTGTTACAACCAGCCTGCCAGGTAGACAGCCTTTCTCTAAGTTACAAAAATCTACTTTTACCCACCAGTGCTTCCCTTACCTGGAGGGCAGTGGGAAGTCTCAGGTTACAGTCCTCTCATTCAGGGCTCTGGAAGATTGCACACTGGGTAGAAAATAGACAGGAAATGAACACACTTATTTAGAGTGTTTAACACGATACAAACATCTGATGGGTCTTGAAGGAACTACTGCAGTATTAAATGTTAAAAAAAATAATTAAAAAAAACCAAGAAGAAGGATTTTGTGACTAACACAGCCCAGGCCCAAATCATCACCTTGCAGAGAGCCTTAGGTGCTGCAGAGCACTGCTCACTACTGCAGTACCTCACAGAATCACAATCAATATTTTTCTAAATACTCTTATTGAAAATGGGCAGCCATTGCCATCTATTTTGTGCTTGGAGAACAAGTCCTGGACTTTTTCAGCAACACACACACAAATAGTTGAGATTTTCTGGAGGTCAGTGCTGAACTCTCTGAAAATTGGAACAAGTTGTCCAGACACTTGTGGAATCTCCATCACTGGAAATATTCAAAACTTGATTGAATATTTCCCTCTGAATCCTGCTGTAGCTGATCCTGCTTTGGGCAGGCCCAGGGATGGTGTGATCTCAAGAAGTGACTTCTGACATCAATAATTAAATGAATTCATTAATAAGTCCCATACTCCACTGCTCCCAGCTTGCATTCCATAGATTCCTGATCTCTGCCCCCTTTTTCAACAACTCCTAATCTCTTCCTTGATTTTATACATATTGCCATACACCTGTAGTCACACCTTACACTCCTCCATCCCAGTCAATCTAAATCATTTGGTGTCTTCCCAGGCCCTTTGTTACCTCCTAGACCTCCCTCTGCCAATTTTGTGCAATAAATCATAAGGGGAACTTCCTCCCCTATGTAGTTTGGGCACAGTGCCAGCTTTCCTCTCACTTTGACTGATGTATCTCCTACCTTGTGTCCCACCTTAGATCTGGCTACCCCCCATCATCCCAGAAAAAGGGAAGGAAAGTTGCAGACAAATCTGTTTTGACACAGACTGGAAAACAGCCAGTGCATTCAGTATGTCAGAGGAAGTTAGCTGTTTGTGTCTAGCTGCTGCTGAGCACCCAAAAACTGTGTTTATTCAGAGGTTTATAGGCTGTCATAGAAGTTTTGAGAGATGGACACAACAGAAAGATGATTTCTCTTTTTGGAGTATCTGCTCCTAAGCACATAAATGTAGTCTTCCAAAGAAGAGCAGATGATCTATTTCTAAACTGATTATTTCTCCTAGATTCCTCTATGGAAATATCTAAACTATTTTGGCTGCAGTTTTTCCAAATTAATTCAGTCCAAGGAAGATTCCCCTGCATAAAATGCTTCAGCCCAAGCAATTAAGATACAGACAACTGATAAGCAAGAAAAGCTAGAGTGTTACTATAAGAAATGCTGGACAACCTTAACAACACTCACTGGTATCACTCCCACCTAAAATACATATTAATTGACTAAACAAGCCAGATGGGCTTGTTTGTTTAAGACTCTTCCCTAGAGGTTTCCAGATTTTATTTTTTTTTAATATATGTCTTTTATAATGCAAAATACCAGCTGGCAGGCCGTTCTAGTAGTACCTAACTACTAACTGGAGTTTGCATATAAAGATTATTTTTAAATATCTCAACCAAAGATTATTTTAAAATATCAGAACCAAACACTTGTCTAGCATTGCTTTCAACAAGCGCAATGCTTCAGCCTTCCAATGAGAGGAGAAACATCATCTTAATTTATGTCTAGGTAAAGCATGGTGCAGTAAAGCTAAATATTCTTGAGGAAAGGTGTATTATAGGTGGGAAAAGAACAGGGGAACAGGCAGCTTACTCCAAGATATTCTTGAATGCAACAAATTATTCAGCCGCAGGATGGCAATTTGTGGCCAAATCCCAAGTGAGTGCCAAACCAGCATTTTTAGTAGTGAGAGAGGTTTCATGCTTGAGATTTGAACACCTATTCAAAGTTGCTCTAAGTGCTGACCTATAACTTCCAATCACTGTTTTTCTTTCTAGGTCAACAACACCCCAAAGCCTATTTAAATGCAAAAGACAAAAACTGCTAGAGACATTATAGTCCTCCCTGGTTCAAGGTTGAAATGCAATGGTATCAAGGAATAAGGTGAGGGAAAAGCCAAGCTCCTAACAGTATTTTAATGTCTGGGCAAAGCAAATTAAGAATTCATTATCTAGGTTGATGAGTCCCACCTTTTACCACAGCTCTACGGACTTCATTACGATGAAACCAGAACAGGATGTTTTTCAGCATTCACTACCCCAGGTAATGATAGTGGTTGCTAGTGGACACTTCCTTACCTCACATTCGTATCTGTTTTTAGCAAATAGGTCATTCATGAGAAGGAAGGAGCTTAGTGTAGAAACTTTTCAGACATGTCCACATTGCTTTGTAAAGAACTTCAGTCTTACTGTCATCTGAAATCCCATAGATTGTGGCTACATTGGGCCAATTCTCACCTGTCTTCTGGCTGGCTGGAAAAGTTAATCAGAAGAAACTAACCAACCTGCTTTGCAGAGTTAACGCCTAAAAACCCTTCTCTCTTTGAATGAAAGGCAAACATTGCTTATTACATACACATGTTATGACTTTAAAATAAACTGAACATTAAGGATTTTCATAAAGGGGACTATGCCAGTTATATGATGCACTTGTGTCTACGGTAGTTCAAAGAAAGGTGAAAGATATTACATTGGATAAAAAAAATCAAAGAATCCTATCTTAGCACCTGTGTAGGCACCTGCTGTTCTTCTTAAAGCTTATTATTTATTGAAGAGACAGTGAGAACTACTATACATCTGAAGAGGTGAACGACAGGTGCAGAGAGCAACTGCAGGACCTCAGGGTATGCCATAGAATGGGATGTATCTTGAAGTGCACAGGTAAATAATTCAAAATAATTTCCTCTTCTTAATGCCTTGATTTAGCATATGACAACAGAAGTCAGTGATAACACAAGCCACCAAATGGTTTCTCTCAATGAGGAAGACAAAGCCTGAGTAGATGTGGAGTTAGAGCTGGTCTGGGATGATGGCAGTGGACCCACTGCCTGTCCCAGCCATGCAGGCACATCTGTCACACTGAGACCAAACAGCCAGGATACTGACAGATATCAATATATGAATGACTAAAGATGGAAGCATTTGAGCCTTTGTGTTCAGTAGCTTCTCAGCTGGAGGCTTGACAGGAGCAGAGAGAGGTTTGATTTCCCAGTGAACTGAACCCCATCAGCAAAACTCATATTCAGCATTCAGTCAAAACAGGGTATCTTTCTACATGCTCTTCCCAAGAATGTTAAAAAAATACATTATCCATCTCCAAAGCGAATAGAGAGAAAACTGTTGACAATTTTCCCTGTTGTTCTTGAGGAACAGCTGCACAGCACCTTATTTAGCATGGTCAGAGTCCAGGGAATGACTGCAAAGGCTGGATGTACATGTGACAGAAGGAAGGACACTTCACTTTCCCTTCTCAGCTTTCTAGGTCTGGAGGAAGGGAGGAGAAACATGTTTTTGTTTCCCCTATCCATTCCACCCAGGAAAAATTCCCACACAGGCAAGCAACAACCAAGCCTTGAACAGAGCCCAAACCCTGGGCACAGCTCCATCACCAGAGTGTATTTTATGGTCTTCCCTGCCACCTAAGTGTTAAAAGAAAAATCCATGTGCACACACCACAGCCTACACAGACCATGTAGATGGGAGCATGAGGCACCTGGCACTACCCACAGCAACATCATCTCAAAACATCCATAATATTGTTATATATAGATCCAGCAATCAGTGAGGAGAACTGCAAAATGCGGCTCTTAGAATCCCTGATTCAGTGTGGGGCATTGGGAAGGAAGAAACAGTGGGGCTGATGGACTGGAGAAAAGGCTCAGGGGCTCTTGCCGAACAGTGAGAAAGAGGTAAGACTTGGCAGCAAAGACAGTGGGTCTCCAGGGCTGTTCCAACAAGGCTACAGCCTGTAAATAAAGGGAAGAGATTATCCCTCCCTGCCTCAGTGCTCTTCAGAGCACACCTAAATACTGAACCCAGCTTTGGTCCCTCCAATACAAGGAGAATCTGGATAAATTAGAGCATAGAGGACCACTGAGAAGAAGGGATCTGAAGAATGTTCCAAGTAAGGAGAGGGGAGGACCAGTTTCTTCAGCCTAGATAAGCCACTGCTTTGGACGGACTGTTAAGGGGTCAGCAGTCCCCCACTACCTACTGGGACAAATAATCCAGAAGGCAGAAAAAGGTTCTTCAGGGTGGTGTGTGCCACAGGAACCAGAAACAAAAGGCATGAACTTAGATGAGAGAGATTAAAACATTTTTTTCCTGAGGATTGACAAGCAATGGAGCACAATATCCAGAGGGGTTGTGTGGTGTTCATCCTTGGAAATTTTCAAGACTGGACTGGATAAAGCTCTGAGCAATCTTAGCTGGCCCCACAGCTGACTCTGCTTGGAGCAGAGAACTGAACTAAAGACTTTCTGGATTATTCCATGATACCTGTGACTTGTCTCATTACAGAAGTCACTTTCCCAGGTTTCCAAATCTTCTCTTTGTAGCCTGCCTTGCACTCAGTCTATGAAAGGAAAAACAGAGATTATATGTTTGTGTGCTTCTCAGTGACAACATCCTGGCTAACAGATTGGCACAGCAGGTACATGTCAAGCCAATAAAAAGGAAAAAGAAAGGAGGCAAAAGATAATCAAGGAATTTATCAGAGCATTACATCACATTCTTTTTATTATCCTTTCTTCTCCAGTCACAAACACAACAATAGCACTGACTTCATTACCCAGCTCTGAAATTAAATGGGGCAAGAGAGAGGCTCAATCTCTTCAACACAAAGGGAAAAGTAAACATCTCCCTCTGCCTTGACAACCTGCATGACCCAGTTCCCTGCCAACACCCAGATATGAGAGATATGAAAGAGAAAGGAGGTGAAAAGCAGCAGAAGTTCTTCTCCCAGCCTATCTGTTGAGAAGAAATGAACGTTTATCTGCTGTTTTGCCCATTTCCTACCACCCCATTTGTCCTTCTTGCATGGGACAGGGATGGTAACAGCCCCTCGATGTTAATCAGCTTTTAGCATCATCCCCTGCAATCTCAGAGACAACACAAAGCAGCACATAGTGTTTGGATTTTAACGGGATCCTTACATTTGAGTGTCCACAGCACAGGCCTGCAACAAGCACTTCCTCCTCACAGAAATCACAACCACCTGAGTGTGGACATCACAGGACACCTGGTGGGGAAATCCTTGAAAGATCATTCCAGCCCTGCCTGACTTGCTATGAACAACATGGGCTCCTCCAGGATCCCAGTCCTCAGAAGGCAGCTGTACCTTTCCCTTCCAGCCAAAAGCAGGTTCATTTATTACTGTGGCCAGGTGTCACCACCTGTATTATTGTTTGAAATGGAGAAAAAAAGTGATACCGTTTTATTTAGCTCTGTTCTGTCACCAAGCACCATCATTACTCATTTCAGGGTGAACTTTAGTAAATCCTCTGCTGAGGTATAGCTGTGACATAAGGGACAGAGTCAGATATGATGTCTCACCCACAAGAAGTTGGAAGTGACTCTGCTCAGGCAGAGATTGAAAAGGGAAGCTTTGACAATACTGGCCATGAACAGCAGGACCCTGTGATGTGGTTAGTCCTGCTGCAAGGTCCTCACTGCAGCCCTGGGAAAAATAAAACCTGGCAGGGAATTCAGTCTGCTTAAATTGGAGCTCTCTCTCTCTCCTGCAGAGACCTGAGGGTCTCCAAAATGCCCCTCAAAAGACAACTATTTGAGTTTATCTCCAGCCTACCTTCAGCAGTAGCTATGAAAAATATCACAATTGAGCTAAGAATCATTTTGAGCTGCTTCATCATAGGCAGACTGAATTCTGCTCTGGAAGCCTGTGAGGGCTCCCAGTTTCCAGGAGATCTTCCTGAAGACCAAAACCAGTTTTCACCCAAGACAGTGACCTCTCTGCCTGCTCAGTGACTCTCTGGCTGGGCAGGCTGCAGGCGAGGGGCACCGAAGCTGGTCCCTAAGGGGACAAAGAGAATAGCATTGCACATCCCAGCTTCCAGGAGGGGCTCAGAGCCTATTAAATGTTATTTAACATTATTTAAGTGCTGGAATGCGAAACTCAGCTGAGCCCCTTGCTCCAAAAGCAATGCACAAGTCCAGGTTTCCTCACTCCTTATGTTTTAATGACCTAGAATTGCACACGAATATATACATACAGGCATTAACACATACATCCAAAAATACATTCATTCTTTAAATATATTGAATTTATACAAAGGCACACAGAATTAAATATGTGACTACATATATACACATTATGAATTAGTCCATAATCACATATTGACAAGATATTTTATGTGTGTGTGTGCACTTTTGCAAAAATAATTTTGGGTATTACAGAACTAATCCAGTTACACACAGATTTAGTGCACATGTAGTATAAAAAAGGCTCAATCCAAGTTCCTAGAATAAGTTAATAATTTTTTAATGTAAAACCTCTTTTCCTCTTGAATTTGAAATTTAAAAAATATTTTAGGAAGATGACTAATACAATGCTGGCTCTGAGGGATAAGCTCAGTTAAAAAAAAAGTTATTCTCATATTTGTATTTTTCAAGTTCTAAATTACCATAAATTAACATTTTCAACTACCCGAAGAGTATTCCAATGAAGGTTCAACAAATCTGTTTCATTCACAAGGAAAATGATCTCTGATTATATCAATATTCCCAGTTTCACAGACTTGCACAGACTTCGTCAGCTTCTAAAAAACACTAAGATATTTGAGATGACATTGGAGAAGGGATTGATTACTTATTTGTCCTCCTGTTTCTCTAATATGATAAATCAATTAAACAAACTGAATCCTTTCAACTCATATGGTGAAGTCGGGGTTTTTTCCCACTAACTCAACCATTTTGCCATTTTCTTTCTTTATTCACTTCCCAAGCTCAAAGGACTCCTTGGACATGAGCACAAAAAAAAAAAAGCGGAAAAGGAGTCCTGAACACTAGAGGGCAGATAAGAAACAAACCATCAAGTTTATCCCTCATCATTCAGTCACTGAAATAAAAATTTTCTTCTAGTAATTATCCTTTCTTTTTCCATTTCACAAGCAACTTATGATTATTTTCACTTTAAATATCTGTGCCAGTGGTCATAATTGCATAGCATATATTCCCTGAGAAGCAAAGAGGAAACTTCATGAAAATAAAAATCATACTGAGACTTTGAGATTTAAGGGCTGTTACTGCAACCAATGGGAAATAACCATGACAATAGTATATTTACTATATAGAGAGTGATCTCTAGAGCAAACCAAACTGGTACATATGCTGGTAGTGCAAGCATATCTGAGTGACAGCATCCAGGGCTACATGTTTGCACATTAAAAATGAGGTTCACTTGCTTGGCTCTCATTTCATTCCACTTTTTCTCACTGCAGTCTTGTCTTGTTTCTTCCACCCCTGTAAACACTCTGTGCCATTACATGTCCCCCCTCTTATAACCCACATTGAGTTTCCTGCATTTAGGTGAAAAAGATGAGATTTCTGACACTTCCAGGCCTTGGCAGCCTCTGGTAGAGAGGCAGAGCTCACGAGCACAACAGAAGTGACACATACATTTACAAACATAAGAGGGACAATCATAGAATCATAAAATAATATAAGGGCTTGGGTTGAAACACACCTTAAATATCATGTTCCAACCCCTGCCATGGGCAGTGACACCTTCCACTAGACCAGCTTGTTCAGATTTCCACCCAGCCTTACCTTGAAATCTTCCAGGGATGGGGAATCCACAGGTTCTCTGGGCAACCTGGTCCAGGGCCTCACCACCCTCACAGAAAACAATTTCTTCTCAACAGTTAATCTAAATCTCTCCTCTTCTAGTTTAAAGCCACTCCACCTTGTCCTATCACTATCCCCTCATGCAAAAAAAGAAATTCTCTCTATTTTATAAGCCCCCATCCCTCTGCTCATCATCCCTCATGCTCCCAGGAACAGCCAGTCTCTAAACATTTGAGACATTCACCTCCTATCTCAGGACAGCTTGAGGGAATGCTTCTTTAAAAAGTCAGTCATGGCCTCAGATAAACCTCTGAATCACACCTGGGATGAAGCAATCCTGCTTAACTCCTTTGCACATCCTTAGCATGTCTCTTCTCACCACCAGGAGCCTGGCAGACTGCTGTAATTCAGAGGATGCTTCAGAACTATTTACAAACACACCTCCTTGTGCAGCATTGCTCTCTCAGCACAAATGCAAATACAGCCTCTGCAGTACCTCACACACACAACATTTACTGCTATGCAGATCATGCCTAGATGTTTTGGGGAGCTGCCTTCTTTTAAATGCTGAAATAAAAAAACAAATCTGCTATTCTTCCAGACATTTTTTTCTCTGGCAGGCCTCAGTATAGGGTCACCCAGAATGTATCTTGTGGACTTTTGTATCTGGCTTTACAGGGGAAACAAAAATAGCCAGGGTCTGCTGCCTAAGTGTATAGACAGAGACATTCAGCTGCATTAGTGGGGCTCAAAGCCTGAACTGATACACATCAGGGGCTCTCAGGACATTAATGTGGTATGCAGACACATGTACCCATGTTCTACAGCCTCTGGCTCAGAGTGGGCTCTCACAGGCATGCAGAAATGCAGACCACAACCCTCATGCATCCTGTCTTCTGGAGAGCCAAGACACTTCTCTCAACCATGCAAAATGGATATTAAGATACTGAAAAAAATCCCTTTGAGAAGCCTTAAAAGAACCAGACACTACAGTCATTCATGTCAAAGGGCCAAACACCCACCCAGCTGCACAGTCACTCCTCAGAGATACAAGGAGAGAAAGTAGAATGAGAGAGCTCATGGGCTGAAGTAAAGACAGGGAGATAATTTACCTGTCATGGGCTAAACAGGATTATATGGAGAGAATTAATTTAATTTATTCACAATTAAAATATATTCTGGCATTGAGAAAGAAAGACAAACAGCACAAAAAACACTTTCCTCCCAGCTTTTCTCCAGACCCTCCTTCCCCACTTAACTCCTGACTCCTATCCCCTGATAGGGTGGGGATGGGGCAATTGTTGGTCCCTCCCAGCCTCTCCGGGCTGCTCCTCCCTCCTCTCCTGTCTCCCTGCTCCAGGTCAGGCCTTTCCCCAGGCTGCAGCAGGACAGATGCCCCTGCCAGGGCTCTCCAAGGCTGTGAATTTGCTGTGAATTCTGCAGAGCTGTTATTGTGACATGCCTGTGTGAAAAGCAAGAACTCCATCCTATGACCTAAATGCAAAGGATACTAAATCATGTACTGATAAAGATAAGCCTGCATCCCCCAGAGATGAGATAAACAACCATTTGTGTCTTCAAAGTTAACTTATCTCCTTTGTGGAGATATCAGATTCCAATGAACTGTGCCTCACCTTTGCTCATCCCCAAGGAGCTTCATTTCTGTGCTTGTGAGAGCTCATGAATGAGTTCCCCACAGCACAACATAAAATATAAAGCTATTAGAAAGTATCTAAAGGAGGGCTATGATGGTGAAGGGTCTAGAGGGGAAGTTGTATGAAATGTGGCTGAGGTCACTTGGCCTGTTCAGCCTGGAGGGGATTGAGTGGAGACCTCACTGCACTCTGCAACTTCCCCACGAGGAGAACCAGAGGGACAGACACCGATCCCTCTCTCTGGTGAAGAGTGACAGGACCTGAGGGGTGGCAAGGAAGCTGTGTCAGGTTTAGGTTGGACATTAGTTAAAGTTTCTTCACCCAGAGGGTGGCTGGGCACTGAATAGGCTCCCCAGGAAAGTGATCACAGCCCCAAGCCTGACAGAATTCAGACACTTGAGCTTGAGGCTGCCACCAGTTGGACTTGATGATCCTTGTGGGTCCCTCAAGGGAACTCGAGACTCTATGGATCTATGGACACAGTACAGGTACAAATGGCAAAGCATTCTGAATTTGGTTCAGTACAGGTAAGGAATTACCCATCCAGTAAATGCCTGGTTAAATCATCAGGTGGAATTGTGTTTAGCATTTCTAAGCACCTGTTTTCAAGAGAAAAGAAGGAGGCACTTCTTCTTTTCACACAAAAGAAAAGGTGACTGTGATCATTGTGGACAAGGATACACAAAAAGCTCAACTTGGCTTAGGAATATAAAGGTTGTGGGAGGATAAGGTGACTCATACTTGTAAAGGCTGAATGTCAAGATAGTGGAAGAGTTAGCTAACTTTAAGTATGATGCTGGCACAAGATCAATGGGATATATAATGTTCAGAAATAGACTTAGGCTGGAAAATTACAAGATTTCTAGCAATCCAGGGATGGTGGTTTTGACCAGGCAAGATTGATAAAGTTTGTCATGGATCAAAGAAAGAAAAATATTGCTTCTCTTTATACTACATGACTTCATCTTCTTCCTCAGATCTCAGAGGGGATTTGTTAGATTGAATTTCTACTTCTGCAGAAGGGTAGGATAAGTGTTCACAGCCATGTCTCCTACTTCTTGAGGAATAGTATCATAGGAGCTCCAGGTTTCACACTGGGAGGTAGGAAGGTTAGTAATATTTATCAGGCATCAAATTATCCCAGTGATTGTGCTAAAAAAATGGGTTTGTTTTGGAATGGATGTCAGCAAACCTAAGGGCATTTTATGCCACTAGCCAAGACCTGGTATAATTTGTTTTTTTAGGTATCACTGTCAGCCAGTCTTTTAAGAAGCAATTTGGCACTTAATTCCCATTTATTTAAATGGAACTGAGGAAACCAAACATCTCAGTAAAACTGGCCCAATTTTTTTTTTTCATACTTAAATCCCTGATCAATAAATATAACCTAGAAAATCCGTGCTTCTGTTCTTTGGCCTTTCTCTAGACTCAGTTTTGAGCTCTGTGGTTCACTGAAGACAGTTTAGTCAGAGTATGTGCTTGCACTCTATTGTGAGATAATTAACACCAGGAGCTGGGAATGCAGAAGTAATTCACGTGTGCCAGCAGGTGTGAATCCTCCACCCTCTTTAATAAAACAATACTCTGAAAAAGTACCTCCAAACCTCTGCAAGAAACTATATGGAGGGGAGAAAATAAATCCCAGCACATTCGTTTGTCCTGGCTTTTTTAGCACTCAAGCAAATCTTGCCCATCTATTAATTTTGCATGCATTACGCACCCGGGCTAAATACTAACTGCACATTTGTACTTACCTAGAAGAAAAGAGGTCAATACCAGAAGTGTCCTGGATGGCAAACTGCTTTGCTTTAAACTTAGCCAAATAGTGAAAGAATTAAAAGTGATAATGAATCTACAATAAAGCAAGGAAACCTTACATAATCGGGCCCACTTGTATAAATGGATCTGAAATTCCTGCTTATTTAACATTTTAGTTTGCCTCTGTTGAATAATAGATAGTCTATTGAACGATTTAAGTTAGAACACGGAGCTGAATGTTACATATTAAATATTAAGTGTATGGTAAGGAAAACAGTTGAGTTCCCTGCAGGCATACAACTCTGGGCTCAGAGGTTCAGAGGGAAGGAGGAACTATAGCCTCACAGTCCCCATGTGGGGAATCCTGGTGGAAAATAAGGATGGAAGGAAGTAAGGGGAAGATTTGTGACTGGCAGGCTTTTTTTTCCCTGCAATTTTAATGAATCTATACTGATGTGGGTCATAAAAATATGATGTAACTAAATCTCCTCACATCTCTCTTACTCTTATAGAATATTTTTCATGGAACAGTTCCTTTTGCAGCAAAAGGAGTTGTAAGAGACTGATAAATCACATCAGTCATGCTGGTTGCATAATGTTAGAGTATAGTGCAGTATTTTTCATTCTTGTCATTATTTATTTAATGTTTTCAATGGGAAAAAAGGTCTTTTTATGGTCTATTATCCCTTGAAATGCAGAACTTCACAAAATTGAAAGAATTTTGACAAGACAAACTAAATAGAATTATTGCAATTATTTTGGTACAAAAATTTATTTGACTACATTGCCCTCCTCTGACCCCCTAAAGAAGGAGCCACAGCAGTAGAAGATGTTCAAGAACACTGTGAACTTTGAAAATTTGTGAACTACTCAAAACAATCAAAGAAACTGGACAGCATATGATGTCTACAAAGCAGGGACATTTTATTTAAGTGAATGGCTAAAAAAGTAGTGAATGGCTAAAAAATCCATATCACAGCTATAAATGAGAATTTCGGGAACTTCTTATAAAGTTAATGCTTTTAAATATTTTTGATTGGTGTTTAAATGCTTAACAGTGCACAGAGCACCTGGTGTGGTCTAGCTGGACAACTTCAATTAATTTTTCTGAACATTCTGGTCATCTAAACTGGAAGAAGTTGGCTAATAACATGGAGACAGGTCAGAGATTCCTTTTTCTAAGAGCTGGTCATGGTAAATCCCATGCTCCTGGGTAACTGCAGTTGAAATTTCACCTGGCTCTGACCAAGCAGAGCCTAACTGTGACACTTAGCAGTTGTGCTAGAAAGTACAAGGATATATTTCAACCTTAATTTTCTCAAGTGGAAACTTCCCTGCTTGCTTTGTATGAAGCGTGTGACCTGCTGTTACACTGAGTGATGGATGTTTGTCTGGGCAGGGTGAGAAATAGGGCCCTCATTGTTTTATCTGAAGCAACTGTTCTTTCTTTCATAAACCTAATTACTATTCACTGTGGCAATTACTTTTATTGAATTATTTATCAAGATTTAGATGCTGGGAAAGGCTGAAACAACACTGCTACCATCCCTTCATGAATCCATTAAAAAGGGAGCACACACCTAGCTCTTGAGCAAAAATCCATCGAGGATTTTTTCTTGTCCACAAGTTGAAATTCAGCAATAAGATATCAGAGAAATTGTGCATTAAGAAATACACTTTCAATACACAGCACCTCTTATGTGTTGTCTCCCCTTTATACCTTTCTAGAGAAAGGACATAGGTGTACTTTCTTCAGCCTGTAGCTGTGCTGTAGTAAATGCTGTATGAACAGGGAAAGAATCCCCACATCTCTCAAAAGGCACCTGGAGCAGTTTAAACTGTTCCTTAGTGCCCCACAGAATCCACACAGCACCAAAGTCCAGGTGACTGGTGCCTTCTCATTGTTCATTGGTATTTTCATAAAGGCAGCACACACAGAAATAGAGATGGGATAGCAGGATTAAATACAGATAATTAGATCAAAAAAAAGCCCAAAAAACAACAACAACAACAACTATATTAAATGTGCCAGGTTTTAATTCCCACCAAACCAGCAAGAGATATTCACAAGTTACTTGATGGTTTTGTTTTGGAACAGACATGGGCAGATCTATTTAGAATGTAGCTCCTGAATGTGAGAACTGTGATAGAAAATAATTAAGCATACAACTAGCCAGTTGTGATGCAGAGGCCATTGCAGCAGTGAAAACATTTTACTGAGGAGAAGAAACTTGAGGCCTGCCTGAGATATTCTCTAAAAGCATTAGGGCTGAATGTGCAGTTTAAAACATTCAGTGGAAAACTTCAATTTCATGCTGACTTCGATCATTTTTTTAACAGCTTCCTCCTAGAGCATTTTATGAAGAGGAAGATTTTCTAGGCAGTAAACATTCCTGTGCAACAACACATTTGGATAAGTGTTTAATTTCAAGTATATTCGTATTTCCTGTGGTTTGTTGAATCATGTGCAAACCCAGCTGGAAGCCTCAGGTACTGCCTTGAGCTTGTGGGGGCAGGTTTGGGGCAAAGGGGGGCTCTGAGGGCAGTTTCTGGAGTTTCCCTGTGTCCTACAGAGCCAATGCTATCCAGGAAGTAGGGATGGCACACTTAAAACCCATAAAATTCACTTTCCCTGGTGTTCTCAGAACTTTGCACATCCTAATCACAAATTTTGGGGGAAAAAAAAAACATTTTTATTGATTGAATTTGAGCTCCCTGCTCTTTCATTTCAGTGGCTGTACTTAATTCCAAATGTTCAGATGCAGGGAAAACACATAAGCTCTTGATCTGCTTCCTGAAATTTTTTTTTAAGTAGTGTTAAAATTCATATCTATGCTTCAAAGAAGACCTCTCACAGTACTTTATATTAGAGTCATCACCCTTTTTTGCACTCATCTGAGGTCTAAAATATCCTTTTTGAGATAAGGCATCAGTTCTACACATAGTCTCTCAAGTAAAATACACTTTTTTCTTAGAAGTCTCTAGCACTTCCATATATATAACAATGTATTTTTCTCCTTTATTATTTAACTGCAGATGGCCAAACCAAAACTAACTGGGGTTTTTAGTTCAGTGAAGCATATTCTGAAGCAATTAAAACTGTAAAGGCGGTCTCATTTTTCTCTCCAAATAATGATAACCATCCCACTTTGGACCATATATATATATATATATATATATGTATATATATATATATATATAATTGATTTCCAATGCTCCCTACACCAACTGTGATTCCAGTTACAGTGGACATAAAAAGAGACTTCAAAATTCAGCCTCTTTGGAAAAGAAAAAAAAAACAAAAAACAAAACTCTACCACTCTGAGTTCTACTTCTGTCTCCACATTCTCTATGACTCTTTTTGCTTTCATAATCATATTATCTGGCTCTTGAAATACCTTCCCCCTTCTGTATGAAAGCCTGAGCTGCTGCAAAAGAAACCATGAATCTGCCACTCATCAGTGGTGAATGTGAATAATGGAAGCCATGAGAAGAAGAGATTTTTTTCCCCACCTTGTCTTTTCTAATCTCTTTCTTTTAGGTTTTGTATTTTGGACAGTGCCTTTAGACAACACTGAGAGAAAGGTGTGAAGCAAGGCCAACTGCCAGGAGCACAAAATTAGTCTTGATTTCTTTTCTTATTTCCTCTCTGCATAGTCCTAAATTTGATTTTTTTTAAATTTTCTTTTCAAGTACAAAATAGCAATAGTGTGGATGCAACAAAGATCCTTTTAGAGGTGTGAGGGAGTTCATTTGTGGAAGTGAAAAGAAACAATGAGGAATTACCAAAAATCAAAATCAACAGGGATGTGATCTCCTTCAGAATAAAGGAACCTTCAACAACCGAATATAGAAAGTGTTATTTTTAAATTTTATTTTTAAAATTAGTTGTTATATTTCAACTGAAAATGGATGGAATATTCCAGATGAACTGGACTTTTGGGATGTGCCAACAATCTCTACAGCAGAGCACAAGCAATGAGTCTTACCCCATGCTCAGCAGAATTTATCTGAATAAATTGGGAAAAAAGACAAACTCTCCAACATGGTTGTAAGCCCATTAGAAGCAATGTAAAGAGCCATAGGGGGGATGGATAGTTTTTGATGTAAGCCAGAAGAACTAAATTGCAATTATGGAAGTCCTGCTTCATAATTAGACAGAAACATGCCCTTCTCATCACCAAAAAGAACCAAGAGAAATTAATTCTTATATGAAAGAAAATGAAAATTTAATATCTTCTCCCGGCTCTTTTTTTTTTTTTTTTTTTCTTTTTTTTTTTTTTTTAAGAGTCCAATTAAATGGCAAATACATCACTATTACAAGTCTGGAAAGCTACAAAGTCCTAAGCCTTCAGGCACTGCAGAAAAACAAAATTGATCAGCAGTATGATCTTGTAAAACATAAAGGTTTTCTTCACCCACTTAAAGATCACCTTAGATAACATGGTGAAACACTCACACAAATTCTCAGAACTGAAGTCTAAAGCCCAGGTTGTTGGAAGTTGCTAATACAGTTTGTGGTGTTAGGGCTGAGAGACAATAAATTCACACAGACAACTGGATGTCCTTGAGTGCCAAATTTCACTGGGCTCAGAAAACAACAATAAAATGTGAGATGAGAAGGAGGGAATGGAAAACTCCCTAAGGAACCTTCCAGACAACACATTTCCTCAGCAGATATGAAAATAAAGATGCCACAAGTGGACACAAGGAGATCTCCAAAGTAGAAGCTCGCAAAAGCCACAGGATATTGTCTGAAACAAACCCAGGGAACCACTAATCACAGAAATTAAAGCAATCATCTTCCATCTGTAGACAGGCATGAGCAAAAGATTTAGTAGATGATGGAAAAGGGGAACCAGGATATTCCAAATTAGACAAGGAAAGAGCCATCTTCCAGCCATGGAATGATAAACAGGAGAGAAATCTGACTTTATCTCTTTTCATCAGCATCTCCTGTGTTTGCTTCTCTGCTTTTATCACACCAGAGCCTGAAGTGAACAACATCACTTTTCATTTTGCAGTTCCACCATCAGTAAAGATCAGGATTCCTTTCCCTAATGTTGCCATGAGGAGTTGTGGATATCCCACCCCTGGAAATGCTCCAGGCCTGGTTGGACAAAGCTCTGAACAACCTGTTCTGTGGAAGGTGTTCCTGCCCATGGCAGGGAGGCTGGAACAAGGTGATCTTTAAGGTCCCTTCCAGTGCAAGGCTTTCTATGATTCTAATGTTTTTAACTTCACAGGTTATCTGGGTTATTAATTTGCACCGCTACTTCAGCAAGTATGTTCAATCCCTATATATACTTCACTATTAATTTCTAGAAACAAAAAGCACACAAGTACAAATGTTTGAGACAATAAAATCCTATAGTGCTAGGGTTTCAGAGGTTTGTGGCAAAGAAACAGGTGAGGGAAATATCAAAGACAAAACAGAAAAAAAAAAGGTTATTTTTAAAATAAAAATTTCAAAAGTTCCAAATAAAGTTGGTAGAGGATATCACCTTAATTTTTAAAGTCCTATTTAAAAATGTAGTTTTCACAGTAACAGAATGGCAACTCTACCTTCTTACAATATTGCCACAATATTTTCCTGGTGTGTTTTCCCCCATTCTGGCTGCAAAAATACTTATCACTAACTCTGCTTCCCACAGTCTTCTCATAAAGGTTCTGAAATCGTGTTAATAGCAAAGAATTGCAAGGATTTTGATTTTTCTTACAGCAGATGAGCACTTGCAATTTTGCAGTCATGCTGTGAGAGCACAAAACCAAGCCTTAGCAAAGGTGAGTGAGAGCTGGGTGAGCAGCAGAGTGTCTTTGGTGCAGCCAGCCTCCCAACTACACTAATATTGATACATCTGCAATTCCATAAGAGACTGATCAGTCTTCCCAGAGCAAATCTTTATGGAACAGTAAAGGAAAAGGAGGAAGGGAAAGGGGAAACTGCTAAAATTCACCTGCTTCTGTTATCAAAAGTTCTCCAGCAGCTGACTCACAAGTGTTTAGCCTCGTGGAAGCCTGTAAAGGCTCTCCTAAAAAGGTCTGCAACCCAGAGGACTGATTTTCCAATATCAAGCATAATCAGTTCTTCCAGCAGAACCAGGACGAGGATCTTTGCCTGGGCTTATCTTTCCTGAGCTAACTCACTCTTCACAGAGGACTGGCTGCTTTGTCCCACTACATCTTTCTGCATTCTTCCCAAGTCAGAGCTAGCACTGCTATCAGTACAACACAACAGTGGCCAGAAATAAGAAAAACAAAGCCATCTAAACATATTCCCATTACAAAAATATGATTGTCCTGATCATCTCAGAGACACAAGCTTCTTTTTCAGAGTAATAGCAGAGCATTTAACACTGCCAACTGCAGAGGAAGCAGCTCAGTACAGCTCAGGCCACTGCTAAATTGCAAAATGCGCCAGTGGCAGCTTTGAACACAATCCATCTGGGAGAGTTCTGCCAGCCAATGCTCATGGGGTATAATAAAAAAAAAGCTATTAAACACTTCTTGAGTTGCATTTTCAACCCTGAGCTCCTTTTTAAAGGACTTAATGCAGCAACAGTGTGTTGCTTGAAAATACATTCAAAGAATCATAATGGATCTTTCACAAAGGTATTTCAGCTATCAGAGGAACATTATTTGGGAAGGTCATCTTGGCTTTCTGTCTCTAAATGAGATCTTTACACGGAATTCTTTGCAACCCCACTACCATCACTTTTAGTTTTCTCTTCTGTAACATGCCTTGTTAAAGTCTGGATCCAATTGCTTTGAAAGAAATAGAAGTATCAATGTATTTTTATTTTCCTGACATACAGAGCACTTCTATTGACTGATTAGAAGATCCTTGCCCTTAACCCAGTGCCTTGAACTCCATGACATCTACACAATGTTCTGTGAAAGCCAACATTTTTCTTTCCCTTTTGCATGCTCTCCCTAAATCAAATAACTGTTAATTTAAACTGGTAGGAAATAACATTTATTGCAAAAGGCGGTGTTTGATTATATGGGAATTAGGGGGGTGTTTGTATTTTACTGTTTTTAATTACAAATCTCATGTTTGAAAACATTTAATGTTTTTGTTTGTTTGTTTTCAGAATCCCTTCCAAAGATTTTTTTTGTGAAAACTGAATATCATAAAATACATTTAGAAATAGTTTTTCCATATGTACTGCTGTCCTTAAAGTAAGACTTGAAGAATTACAGAAAAATGGACTCTAAAACAAATATGGTGGAAAATTCTGCCATCTGCCCTTTGGAAAGGGTTGGGTTAAATAGGTGTGATGAACCTTTATAGCCCCATTGTTCATGGATCAGAGGCTTCACATCTTCCCAACTTTTTTCTTCCTAAGCAACAGAAAATACAAGAGTAATCCACTTTGCCATGTCAGTCTTTAACAAGTCTATGTCACATGGGCTATTGTCACACTTTATGCTTTTACTATTAACCTTGAAGTCTTTCCCTCCAATGAAAATTTCTATCTTGCAGGACATAGAAAAACACCTGCATTTCTTGATAAATAGGAGTCATGTAGAGTAACTGAGGTTGGCTCTCTAGAGAATTCCCTTTTAGTCATTTGAAAAATAAAAGAGGGGAATAAAAGAGAAAAAATTAACCCAAAAATATCCAGAATGATATTAAAAGCAAAGGAATGTGCAGTAGTATAACACACTATCTTGTTTTAGTACCAAGTATGTCTAAACCCTGCCATTTTCAGGCATGCTGGCTCAGTAGGCATCCAGCAGGAGATAAGGTGTCCATCTCTTTGGGAAAAGCTAAAAAGGTCTGTTGTTTCTGGTTAGGCAATAAACCCTGGATGCAGAATCCAAATGCCACACTTTCTCCTCTAATATAATTTTGAGTATTGATTGCTAGAGAAGGAAAATAAGTAGTGGGGTTTTTTTAACATAAAATCATAGTTATTGTTGTAATAACGTCCTTCTATGCCCAATGAAGCAGAGTAGGACAAATGAATGGATGCTCCCCCCATGGAATTTTCCAGGATAGCAAAGCCTGTGTTGATCTGCAGTCAACACTTCCTACCATTTTACTCAAACATTGAATCAAACAAGGATGGAATTAAATCATGCATTTTCACTTCATCACCCACTGAATATACTTTCACATACAGAATCCTTCCAAGTATATCACTGAGAGCCAGACACCATCTACCCCACACTGAGTCTGTGCAATCAAGTCTCCATTGAAAACACAAATATAGAGCTGGCTGAGTGACTGATAGGCAAATTAGTTCCTGGGCTAAGCCCTGCTGGATAGGCTTAGCAAACTAAGAGAGTATTTGATATCTTCTAGAAAACCAAGGAGAAGAAAAAAAAATACATAGACCCCTCAGTTCAAGAATTACAGCTTCATACTATTCTTCAGTAAATACAGATGTCAGAAGTAGAAGTTTGCTTTGATGTGTTTGCCAGAGAAGGCGAGATCCCATATTCATTTTTTTGAAAGATGAAGATTGCAGCTTTTTTTTGCACAGTCTTCACTGTTCTTTCACAGAGCTGAGGCACATTCCAAACTACCTGGCTTACTGAAGGTCTAGTGCTCTTAAAAATGATCCAGAAACAGATCTCTAAGAAACCCAGCCCTATAGTTTCAAATATGTGCTGGTCTCATCAGCTCTCATTGAATTCACGCTCGGTACCTCTGGCTGACAAAATCTTCCAGAGCCTCTTCCTGAGGGTTTACTGAATATGGAGCTATGGTTCATACACCATAATTTGAAAACTATAAAGAATCAAGCAATGCCTCTACCAGATACATTTTACAAACAGCTACATCATCGTTATCAATTCAATGAAGCAAAACAGATAGGTAATAGAGTAATTCAAATTTACAGCGTGATTGGACAACCAGGTGTTGGCACAGTTGAAATATTGGTTCATTCAGTAGACACCTCTGAGGTCAGAAGAGAGCAATGCATGATTCATCAACTTCCTGCAGATTTGAAGTATCACCAGTCTCAGCCACTTAACCATCAATGTACTTTCTTCCTTTAAATGTAATTGAGGAGAGGAGACCAACTTGCTAATGGCACATTCAACTCCTGCATCCAAATCATTGACAGAAATATTGAACAGGACTGGACCTTGACTTGAACTCAGAAAAACACCTCTGGTGTCCAGTCACCAGCCAGACACAGCCACATTCACTGCAACCCTCTGAGCTCTGCCCTTCAGCCAATTCACCCTGCACCCACTCATACCACAGCTGGACATCTCATCCACAAGGATGCTATGAGTGACAGTACCAAAAGCCTCACTAACACCCAAAACCACCATCTTCCCCTCAACCACCTGGACATCTAATTATTTAAATGGTACTTTCCTTTTGTGAACTCTTGTTGATTGTGACTGATGACTGTATTATTCTTTAAATGCCTTTCAACAACTGTCAGTATCATCTTTTCCACACATTTTTACAGGAATTGAGGTTAGAAAAGCACATCTGTAGTTCCCTGGGTCTTTCCTCCTGCCTTTTTTAGATTGGAATAGCACTGGCAAGTGTCCAGACAGCAGGGACTCTCCAGACTCCCAAGATCTTTCACAGATGAAAGAGATGGCTCCTGCCACAACATTTGTTAGCTCCCTCAGAACTCTGGGATGAATCTCATCAGGCCCCATGGACTTGTGAACATTCAGCTGATGCAGTTGGGCCTTTACAATTTCAGTGTCCACAAAGGAAAAGTCTTTGTTCCACACTGGTGGCCCTCCAACTCAGGGGAGCAAGCAGCTCAGTAAGGAACAGAGGCCAAATGGGATGTGAAGGTTTCATTCTGCCTTAGCTGGTCTCTTGAGCATTTCACAGTCATCCTGTGATGTGACAACAAAAACTCAGAAGTTTTATCAATTTTAAATGTACAAAAAAACAACTCCAGAGAAACACAAGCTAACAACACAGTATGGAAGAGATGGTAAGGCTGGAAAATGTGCAATGCAGGTAGAAAACATCTCCATGCAGATGGAGTAAAACCAGATTGTATGGATGCTTTTGTATTGGAGCAGGATCCCAAGTGCCAGAGGCTTGAGTCTCAAAAGCTGGCAAGAAGAAATAGAAGATCTTTCAAGAGAGTAAAAGTTAAGCAACTCTTTAAAAATTACTGAGAATGCTATAATATTTCAAAAATCTTTGAAATAAAATAGAGAAGGATTTTGGAGATGCTGATTTTTTTAACCCATTTGATTACTTGATACTTTTCTTGAGGACTCACCATGATAAAAATCTCTTCCACTGGAATCAAGTTCTTCAGTCAAAAAAGCCATGGAGTCAACCAGATGTCACTCATAATATTTATTGGGATTTTTTTTGTAATGCTCTATATGTGTCAGAAAAATTAGAACATTCCCAGTTAACTGTATGTGGGAAATTAGCACAGACCTACCTAAAACTTTGCTAAGGAACTGTCAAATTGGTAAAACTTGACAGAAAGGTATAATTCCACCTGATTCCACAAAAAGTAATCTGCGACTGTCAGAGTTCCTTATCAATGAAGAAATTTTATCCCATTTTCCTTGGCATCTCTGGTCGTGTAGGACACTGAGAAAACACAAAGCTTCACCAACCCTTGCTTTCTTGGTTTGCAGCTGAGTGGTGCTGGAGCCTCTTCCAGACTCTCTCTGAAATGGACAAGATTTGTCTTTTCTTACTCTTTGCTATTTTCTAAACAACCCATTGGGGAGAGTTGAGGGAACACTTCTCTCCTTTCTCATCACTAACCTGGCCACTATTTGCCCTCCACTTCCAAGAAACAAAGCATCAATAGACATTTTATAATATATCACTTCCTAACCCTTAGGTAAACAGCTCCTGGAAGTTGTTAAGGTGTTGATTTAAAACAACTATAGCTCCAAAGACTTGATTTTTTCCATGAAAATCCCTCCTGGGTTGCAACAATCCAGGCTTTTATAGATTTCAGTTAGCAAACGTATCGCTTTACTTTCTGGAAAGAATTGTGGGTTTGGGGTGTTGGTTTGTTGCTTTCTGGGGGCAGCTTATTTGAGGGCTTGGTTTGTTTTTTTGTTTCATTTTGTTTTGTGTGATACTGTTGAACTAGGACAGAACGGGGGCACTGGGCACTGCAGAGGAAGAATGAGTAATTTTGAGTGCACAGGTCTGCAAGGTGTCAAAGTGAGATAAGCCTACTGAAGAGAAATGCACTGAGGAGGCACAGCAATGAACTGTGACTCAGGAAGTCTCTGAAGGGTAAAGCAGGAGAACACTGGGAGAGAAACCTCAGGGAAGAACTTCACGAGAACAGTCACCCCTTTTTATTCTCCCTTGGATACCCACTCCAAACCCTTTGATCTTGCACAGCTTGACTATGAGGGTCTAGTGAATGGTTGATACTTCAACACATGGAGTGAAAAAACAAGGCTGGTGCATCTACTGGAAAAAACTAGCTCTGAATGAACCGTTCACAAAAGAGGATGGAACACTGAAGGTGTAGTTGAACTTTCTCTTGAGCCAACTAGTTGTGTAAAAGGCCTTTTGGAATTAAGGTATATGGCCCTTTTTTGCTCTGTGGCATCTTCTCTGATCTGATCCTCCAAGACTTCTGCCAGTGAGGAGGTAAAACACCTTTGCATTGTCAAAGACAAGCAGGTTGTGCAGTGCATTTCTGGGTCACTTTAGAGTCATTACAACTGACAGAAAGGCATTGCCCTCTTTCCCAGGGTGTGGGGGATGCTCCAAAGTCATCTCTAAGGGTCCTTGCTGAGCCATAAAAGAGCCTCATCCCTGTGTTGAGTCCAGTGTCCCATGCCAATCCATCTACTCACTTGTATCCTCACAGCTCGGCAGGAAACCCCTTGACACAAATTTATGTTTAGTAATTTGTTTTAAAAGGAATCCTGTACCTGGAGGGCTATCTATCTCGGTAAGTCAGACTAATTCATCTTTCTCTCTTTATCTAAAATATTATCCAACCTTAGAGAGGAGTTTCCATAGCAGAACCATAATATAAATGGATGACCTCATTATAAAGATTACTCTTAGAATCATAGAATCATTTAGATTGAAAAAGATCTTTAAGATCACTGAGTCCAACCAACTGTTGACCCAGAACTGTGAAGACCAGCATTAAATCATGTCCCTAAAGTCTTTACAATGAACACATTTCATTTCTAGGTATGAAGTAAGACTGACTTTCTCTGTTTTGACACTAGACATTTTTGGGTTTCATAAATGTTGCTTCATGTTTGATTTCTGAATGGGGAACAATCCATCCTCCATGAGAAATCAACTTCCTAAAGTTGAGTTTGAACAAGCCCTTGGCAGTGCTTTTAGCTCTGAGTACTTTCTTTTAATATGAACATTTCAATATAACCTCTCTGTTGTTATCTGGCTGAGCTTCAAGAGTGGGACAGCCACTTAACAAATGAGATATTTCTAAAGAGAAAGAAAGAAGGAGCAAGAAATCAGTTATCAGAGACAGCTCTGCATTGCCTTGGGAACTAAAAAAACTAATGACCCCATAGCTGGAGCCAAAATACTTTATTGTCTTCTCCTATTATAAATCAGCCTAGCCAAATTCAGTCCAACTAATTATTATGCCAACCACCTACAGCAGAATGTGCCTTATGAAGTTACTGGCAATGGAAGGTAATCAGTCACTCTCTGGAGCCTCACACTGGAGCTTGGAAATGGACTTTGCAAAGCATCCTTTGCACCATCTCAGATTGCGATCCTCCAGATCTGGCTAGCAGGAACATCTGCAGGTCCTGGCCAAGGTCTGCTGACATCATGGAAGGGTTATGAAGCAGAAGTAGGCTCAGTAGGGTATGTGAGCTGCAAAATTATGTCAAGTATGCAGACAGTAACAAGCAGAGGAATCTGAGGAATCTTCTCTGATACTGCCTCTACAGACTCACCTAAGCCTTCATCCTGACCTCTTTGCCAATATTTCCAACTATTGGTATTATTTGACCTGCTTATTCTCAGCCCCCTATTTAGCAATTCTGCAGTGCTGCTGTCATTTTCTATTCAGTGACACATGAATTGAAATCACACTCCATCAATCTTGCATCAGCCAAAAACATGTTTTAAAAGTTCACCTCCTTTTGAGAAAGCCCCGCTACCTCTGCTTCAGGCTTTCTGATTTGGAATTGCCCAGAGAGTTTCTTTGCCACAGAGATCAGACATTGACCCTGCAGGAAAGTCATTCTAATAGAAATGCTTGTTCCAATCTCACTGTGCACTCCAACCTTTCCTACAGAGTGAATTTTTCCATTAAAATTTTTTGCAATCCCATTCAACAGACATATGTCTATCTGTCAAAGTAAGAATCTTCATATCTTTCTAAAAATTTACCTTTTACTCCCACAGAATTTGACAAAGCCAAATTTTAGTATTTTCCCCCAGGGTCTTAACTTTTCAGTATTTTTTAAAATCGTATTTTTAGATGCCAATTGTGGCAGTTTTGTCAAAATGTCTGTGAGAGGCAAGGAGGAGACGTGCAGAAAAAAAGCAGACCTTCCCTGCTGACACCATCCCTTCAATCCATTTCTGTGAGATCTCTTTGCTATCTCAGAGCACTCTCCAGGGAAACGCCTCCTGAGGAAGTGGACTTCTGTGGGTTCAAGAAAACTGAAGGAAAAATAGATTTTGTAATGATCTACACAGCCATGCAAACATGACCATCTGGAGGTTAATGAGATGCTGTAAAAGTCCCTCAAGACTGTTCTGGCCACTGTGTCCAATTTCAGAAGAAAATAACCACTACTCTTGACCTCAGCAGAGATGAGGATCAGAGACACCAGTCGCTGCTTCCTTCACCCCACAATTTCCAGGACTGACCCTACAGTCTCCCCTTACCCCATCTGAATTTGCAAGCAATTCCCCAAACACCCTCTTGCCCTCCATTTGAGGTTTCAGAGTGACCCAGAGAAAGAAATAAGCTGCCCATTAATTAAATCCACATCTGCTACAGCAAATACTGCTGCTGTTAGCACTGCAGAGAAATGATATAAAAGGACCCCGGGCCATAAGAGAGAAATTCACTTGATTTCCTTCCAGTGCTGCTGACTCAGAGCTGTCTCCCCTATCCTTGATCTCTATCTCTTTGCCTTGCCCTCTTGACCCCATCACTCCAGGGTTTCTGACTGGCTCATTTTCAGCCTAATTCTCTTTTGCTTATTCAATGCCTGTTGTATTCATGCCTGTCTCCCAGGTACAGCAGGAACATGCTCTTCACTCCCCATCTTTAAATATATGAGCCCCTCTTCCTACACCAAACTTTGATGGCACAGCCTGTTTCGCATTTTTATTGTCCTCAGTGTCCTGTTTCATTGGGTGAGATGTGTTAGTACATAAAAATATGGACTTAAACATGAACTGTAATTCCTGGCTTTTAATTGTTAGCACAAGCTTGCTGGGGTGTATTTAGAATGCCAATTAGCAGCTTTTCAGGCAGGTTTAGGACAAGCACTTGCAGGGAGCATTCCCTGAAGGCAGTGTGAGCTGAGGGAAGGAGAGGAGGAGCAACCCAATTGCCATTTCACCTCTGGGCTGGAGGTCGATGTCTAAACTGGTTTTTGTTTTTATCAAAGCAGCAGAGCCCTTGCAGTCTGGTTTCTGTTGCCATTGACTCTCATATTGATGGATGATTTGCTGGTGAATGGGTTTTCTTTGCCTGTTGTGAAAATTCCTTCAGCTACTGCCCGGGACCATCATTCCCTTGTTTTGTATTCTAACTCCTGTGTCTTCTACATGACCACTGGTCATGTTCCTCTAGGATCTGCCCTCCTTTCACCCTATACTTAACATGTTTGGGCTTTCCTTTCATGACAAGGAATCATTCAGCATTCATTTCTCTCTCCCAGACCTGCCAGTTCCAAATGAAAAACCTGAAATGGCCTTTGCCCAGTTTTGCTGTCACATCTCCATGGGACTATCCAGCAGCCAAGTCTAACATGAGGTGCACTTTTCATTGATGTCTGGCAGATTAATTTACAGCCTTGTGTGGCAAGATCAGAGAAATCAAATACAATTTTCAGTAGAAATTTCCAATAAGATTGCATTAAAAAAAATAGTGCCTCCCAACGATTTTTTCCAACCTTTTTTCATCATCACTTGACATCTCCAACTAAGATGTGCATTGCAGCTCGGAGAGGAACTGGGTAAAATAATAATTGATTAGGATCAAGGGCATTTCTGTGTGTGAAATTTACATTTGTACATTAATGGCCTTTTCTTTCTTAATAATGTCTGTTAATTGTCCCTTTTTCTTCCACAACCATGGTGGAATATCCTCTGTGTTGCTTTCAAGTGTCTGAGGCTTATCTAAATTCTCTGATAATTTTGCATTATTTAGCCACATGGACCTTTCATCTTAAGCATTTGACCAAGTGTTCTCCACTACTGCAGGCTTTGTTTTTCCTGGGGTTTTAAATCTCAGTTCATTGGTTTTGGACTAATCACTTAAGCAAGAATCATCTCTCCTGCCTAAAGCTTAATATTTGTCATCCAAACTCTTTAATGACTTTTATGGTCTTCATTTTGCCTACATCACCTCTTTATCTTCTTCCCCAAACTTTTGCTCCCACAGATCTGAGCCTGCCTTTCTTTCTTTCCTGCTCCTTCCTGAATCATTCTCATGACATCCTACTCTGTTTCACCACAGGGAACTTTCTGGGACTGTATACCCATCTATCTTCTTCATTAAAAACACAAGACATTTCATGGAAACACACACTTGATAAACATTGTTATAATCTAAATCGAACCTGACTTGATTGAAAATCAAATCCAAACACACAGCACACTTGACAACTTTGTGTTAAAGAAGATCCATGTTTTATTTTTAAATAAATACATGCTTATGTTTTTTTAAATAGACACCCTGAAGCTCAATATTTTAACCTTCAGAGAGGTGTCTCTTCTGCATCAGCAACAAACTCACATAAAGGAATTTTCTAGGCTCTTTTAAAATTGAAAACACAGGTTTTTATTTTTCCTATACTACTAGATCTATCTCAGAAGCTGCATGACCTAACTGTTCATGTTTTGTGCCTGTTGGTTTTCATTGCACATTATCCTGGCAATTCCTAGGACACTGCAAGGATTTTTTGTGAAAATATAGAATAATTAAGATAAAGCCCCTTTATTCATAGCATCAAACTATTTAAGGATGGTTTAGGGACAGAAAGGAAAACAACGTTCTGGTGCTGTTGTTTCAGAAAAGGAGGTATGGCAGGCAATATTCAGATTAATATACTCATATAATCTCAGAGGACTTATATATTTTTTTATTCTTCCCATCTCTGCTCTTGTCCTTCAAGGAAATGAAATTTTCCTCAATGATAAATTCACCATTAAGTTTACACTGTGCTGTTGCTTAATTATATTCAAACATTAATTAAAGAAGAGGTTAGTTATATTGGCACTAGTAACTGCTGAAGGTATGTTAGCCTTAGTATTGCAGTAATTTCAGTTTCCTGAATATACTTCCAACAAAGGGATTCTTCAATCCTAATACATATGTATAAGTCTCATTTTTAGAAAAGGTAAGCAATTATTCTATCAAAATTCAACTGCTCAATCTTTGCACCGCCTCTGCTCTTCTGCCCACATTTACTTCACCCTAGACATCCCACTTTTGAAGTCATATCCACAATAATAACAACAAAACACGTTTTCTTTACCTGTTTCAGCAGCTGTCAGCATCATTATTGCAATCATCCTCAGTGTGTACTTAAAAAATGCTATGGTGCCATGCAGCAGTGCTGCTTGAGAGAGCTCAAATATGATGAGCATGGATTTAAGGTTAGTCTCATTTCTGGGAACAGTGGGAACTGTTCATACCAAAACTAAATGCTGAAATTCCTTGTAGGACACTGCAGGATAGAGCATGGCTTGGAGTACACAATGGACTTCAACTGAGACACATCTAAATGGACTTGTGTAAAATTTCAACAGAGGAATCACCCTTTGGAAGTGCCAGCAAACCTGGGTGCCTGCAGCACATGGCACCACCTCACCAGATTGGTCTTCTCCTAGGCTTAAAGCCATTCCAGCCATCTCTTAAAAATACAATTAACCTCCAGGTTTTCCACCTATTTCCAATCTTTGTGGATGGCAGTGGTACAGTAACATCTTCAGCAGGGACAACCTGTCAGGCACACACCCACCACTATTCTAATTCTGGCGTCATGAAGAGCTGCATCAAATGCTGTGCCTATTTTAGGGATGCACAGTCCTCTCCACCCCACCAAGATGCATCCGTTCACCATGCCCAAGTTCCTGCTGTGATCCAGTCTTTTAATAGCTATATAGCACAAGCCAGTGAAGTCTGTCTAACACTGTGCTTCTTCTCTCCTCCGAATCACTGCTGCTCAGAAAGTGCAACTTCCTGATTTACAAGTTGCTTAAAACTTTTTTTAAAAAAAACAGATAAATAAATAGGAATCATCAGGTTTCCTTGCTCCCCTGTGAGCAAGCCTTCTCCTCAGACAACAAATGACCCAGGGACAGGCACAGCCAGCCTGCAGTGCTGCAAAGAGGCTGACACTAATGCAGTTGGATGTTCCCTTTGAACAAAACTTGGCTGCTGGCATGCATTCTGCTTTGAGACAGCACCAAGACGACAGCTCTGACAAATGCCTTGAAATTCAGTGCCCGTGGCCCTGCCCTTGCTGTGCTGCAGCCTGTAGCAAAGAACGGTGACAGTTCAAATGGCTGGTTGGCAGATACATTCACAATACATTAACATTTTGTTAGAATCCTGCCAAGTGTGTCTCTGGTCTCAGTGGGAACTAACCAACTGCTTCAGCTACATTTGGGCTGGACAGCTGCTTCATCAAAATATCCCATCTGTGAATGCTTTTGCAGGGTGCACTACATAGCAATAGACTTTTTCACCCCTTTCAGAATGTATCTTTCCCGTTAGAAAAGTCTGCTTCAATCTGCATTTGTCCAGCCTTTGACTGTCTTGTGTCTTGTTCACAACAAACAAAAAAATCTCAATTTCACAAAGCCAAACATAGAGATCATAAACTGTTCAACAGTCTTAGGGCAGCTCCACCAAGCCCTGGTTCATGCCTACATTCTGCCTCCAGAAGTATGTAGGGATTTCATTAATGGAAGGTCAAACTACCTTGACACATCCCAAGTCCAGCAGGCTCTTTGCACTCAAGCAGAACTCATGAGACAGTCCCTGAATTACCCAAAAAGTGAATTATCTCACCTTGATTAGTGCATCCTCCTCACTTCTTTGGGAAAAAAAGTGTAAGTCTGGATAAATTTTAAGTCATCAGCTCTCTATTCTGTTATGCAGAAGCTCTGCTTCCCATTTTATAGCTCTGGATCCTCCACTCCTGTTAAGACTTGTTGACTCAGGGCAGCAATGAAAAGGTTTGAATTTTAGCTCAACATGGAAGCTCTGAACATTTTGCCAACTCATCAGATTCATTTAAAGCCACAAAATTTGGTTTCCAATTCTGACATGCAGAAATATGATTGCAGGTATTGAAACATCTGTTTCCTACTGTGAAAATGGTGTTCCTTGGCCTTTGAGTTCCTGCCTTGGAGCTGATACAAACTGCTCTCTGGAAGCCAAGAGTCCCACTCTGACAGTGCTGTAGCAACCCTGATTCAGCCTCCACACTATGGGCATGGAAGGTGCCCCTCCCCATGGCAAGGGGGTTGGAATTACATGATTTTTTAAGACACTTCCAGTCCGAACCATTATTATGATATTGAGGACTCAGTCCCTCTTTAATTCATGCTACACCAGGTGTAGCTTTCTAGACCAAAATAGCCAGAGGAACAGCTAAGAATCAGCCAGTAAATTGCTGCTCACATCAGGGTCCAGAGATCAGAAGTGAATGTAAATTAAAATAAAAAATATAGAAAAAAGAAGATAAGGGTGCCATTGGACCTGCTGTTTTGCTAGGCATCACATCTGCATGGTTGCTTAACACATTACAGTGAGTCCATTCCCACCTAATTCATGTTGAACTCAAAACACAGAGAGGAAGAGGAGGGAGACAGATTCAGAGATCACCCTTCAGCTGGAGACAAGTTCTGTTTGTTTTTTATGGTATAATATCAAAGAAAAATCAGATGCCATTGTAGGCAATCAATGCAGTAACTCCAAGCATAAATCCAAGTCAGCAAAGCAGCAAGGATTTATGCACACAGCTATCAAATCCATAGTATTTACTCCAAGTGTAACACAAAGAGTATTTTAGATTGCTGTCAAGAAGACAGATGGTACAGGAGAAAGGAGCAAGTTGAATGTTACCTTTTCAACTGTAAACCAGTCCTCATCTCTGTAAGGTCCAATTTCAAAGAGTTCTGAGTGAACAGAAACAGCTCAAACAGATCACGGGGTTTTACAGATACAACCCTTAAAGCAGTCTGTTAGCAAATAAGCAAGCTAATTGGGGAAATAATGAACCATAAAGCAGTGTACACATACAAAAGGTTCAAATAAATTAGAGTTTACTGGCCAGATATTGTCTTCTCCACCTCCGACAGTAGCAGGTTATAAATCTGTCCATAACCTATTCTTAAATACTGTAATGTAAAATCATAGAATTATAGAATTATAGAATCTTAGAATGGCTTGGGTTGAAAGGGACTAAAGAGCATCTTGTTCCAAACTTCTGCCATGAGCAGGGAACCTTCCACTAAGCCAGGTTGCTCAGAGCCACATCCAATCTGGCCTTGAACACTTCCAGGGATGGGGAATCTGCAGCTTTTCTGGGCAACCTGTTTGAGTGCTTCTCCACCCTTGGAGCAACATCTACTCTAAACCTACTGTCTTTCAGTTATCCAAAATCTGCTGCAGCATGGAGGGCTTGTACAAGATTTTTTTAGAAATTTACCCATTCTAATCTGTAAGTGCCCAGTTTTCCCTTTTTTTTTCCCTGATGGCTCTGATTGCCCTTGGCTGAAGGACCCAGCTATTTGTGAATCAACACCCAGTTTGGCGCAGAACAGCTGCATAATGCTGGTTCTGCGTTCCTAACAAAAGTGTTGGGAGGTGGTAGTGATTATGTCCATCCTCACAGTGAGAACACCCAAGAGTTAAAACCACACAAGGCCAGAAAGGTGAAAACAAAGACAGAAAAATAATATCTAATTAGCTAGCAGTGCTAGCATTCAAGAGGAAAGAAATACCAACCCCAAAAAGGTATGAGACCCTAATTAAAAAAGCAGGCAATCAGAAGATGGCAGCAGCAGGGCCAGGCTGTTGCAGGGAGCAATGAGATGAGCCCTTCCCTGCCTGATTGATGAGTGCCTGGCCAACAGGAGCTCTGTGGTGAGAATATTAATGCTGGTCCTGCCAGCTCATTAAACAAGTGTCTGCCGTGTGCATCAGCCAACAAAGGACTGCTGAGCACTCCTTCAGCTGCCCACAGCCTGCTTGGAGAGTCACACTAAACTTGCCAGAGTCAAATGTGCCACAGTCCACCAAGAAAATCATCCACACAACCAAGTCTTCACAGCAGATAAAGAATCCTCCTCTCTGTGCCTCCTCCCACTTGCAATCACCCTTTTCTGTGCTCTGACCAAGAGGTCAGCTAATTCTGGCTCCGAGGCAAACCAAAAGGAGGAATGAGTCAGGGCAGCAATGATTTCTGGATCACTGCTGCTGTATTTCCTCCTCCCATCACAGTTCCCACACTGCTGCTCAGGTACAGCTTTAAATGGATAGATCTTCCCTTGGCCTAAAGGATCACTGAGCTGTAAATAACATTCCTCCATTCTGACACAGCTAGACACCCTCAAGCACTTTGCAGAAGAATTTCTTGTTTTCGACTGGAGTCAAATCAAATTATTTGTTGCTGCACTTATCAAAAATCGGAGGAAAAGGGAAAAAAAATCAGGTAGCTTTAGAAAAATAACCACTGTGATGAAAAGTGAAAGAATATAAAGCAACATGCGGAAATCTCTAAGCCAGAAAAGGAATATAAAAAATAACACGACCAAGAGGCATTGAGAGGTCAGATGGTTTAAACAATACTGTAGAATTAGTAGTACTGAAACTTGGCTATCAAAAATTATTAAAAACACACTTCATTTTGTACTGAATTAAAGTTCTTTAAGCCTGAAACAAAGAAAATAATCTTTTAAAATCAAGACCTATTGATTTCCACCTGGCTCTGAATTTATCTCCTTTCTTTAAGTAACAGGCTATGTCACTGGAAGAGAAGAACATTAATGGCACAAGACAACAGTGTCACGTCCTACTACAGAGTAAATCTTGAAGGAAAAATCAAAGCAGTTGTTTAGAATAAATCAACAGCCGTGGCTGAGTTGGCTGTCAGCATGGCAAGTATTTATTGCCTTTCACAATCCTTACAGAGAGACAATATCTGTCATCAGCTGGTTAAAATAAATTAAGAAAGGTGTTTCCACTGAAAGAAACAAATAATACTGTTCAGTTGGGGTTTTTTTCTGGTTAAGGTAGGAATAGTCTCTTGAGCAGAGAGAGCACAGCACAAAGATGTTTAAATCACAGCCCTCGGTTGTGAATTCTACCAAGTCAACTCTAGTGTCAATTTAACAATATGTATTGCTATTTCATTTTTATTTCATGTTTCATGTTATCCAGGAACCATACTATATAATTTAAAAGGGCCAGTCATATGGAATCTCTTTTTCCAGGCACAGAGTGCCCAGCTGTGCCTGGCCCCAAGTTAGAGACACTTCAGACTTTATCCCACAGTCACCATGAGCACTAGAAACCATAAGGCACTGGAAGTTTTCTGCCATGAGGCTCAAATCCATGAGGACAAGCAGACTTTTGGGATACCTCCCAACTCCATCTCTTCCCAGAGGAAGCTCAGCATTCCAAAAAACCTCAGATGTTTTCTAGTTAAGGCAAAATTGTCCAGTTTAGGCTGCAGGTACCATCTCCCAGCCAAGACATTCTGGCAAGCACTTCTTCAGTGCTGGGCACACAAACCGAGCAGACAGTTCCAAGTCAACCTTCACCCAAACATTCAAGTTTACTTTTAAAGTTTATTGTCCTTGGATTATCAAAAGACTGCATTTTAACCTTTACAAGACTTAGCACAAAGATCCTGCAATCTGTTAAAAATATACTTTTCGTTGACACAGACTTAGTTTTTTGATGGGAATTGAGTGCAATATTAACAAATATGACAGAGTAGTAGCTGCTCTGAGGCTACATTTAAGGGAGGATTACAAAGTTTAGGAAAGGTCACAGATCTCCCACTGCAGGCATATGTGGTTTCCAAGATAAGACCAGCAGGAACAATGCAATCATCTATTCTTAGCTACTCCATGACGTTAGACCCTTTTGCTCAGTGCAGTAGGGAAAACCCTTTCTCTTTAATGTGTTCCTACATCTGAATTCTTTAAACTGCCATTGAACTAGGTCAAATATTTTCTAAGAGATATGGTACTGACCCTATTTAAGATTGCATCTGGGCCAGCCGAGTCTGGTGTTTCACACAAAGAGCTTTCTAAAATAAACGTTCAGGATCTTTTCTTCTCAGTTTGTGTGGCAGTTTTCAGGAAGACTAAAGATCAACACCTTCAAGCAATGGTATAAAAATTCAGCTTTTTTTTCACATGAACTTGCCCTGTCTTTGACCAAAAGGCTATCTGCTTTCCTTGAGAAGAATGAAGCTTCTGACTTTTCAAATCTCAGTGCCAAACATCTCTTACAACAGTCAGAACAATTCTTGATACCTGTGGTGACTCTTTCCTTCCATGCTGTACAGGGGCTGAAAGGCTGAAACAAAGGATTACAGTCTCAGAAATCAGTTCAGATTTCATGGAAGAAAATATACTTTTTTTATGGGCTTACATACATATATATATATATATATATACATATATGAGGGATCCAGATATATAATGCAAAGAGATGTGTTTAAGTACGTACAACAGGAACCTGTGCTATATCTCTCCCCTGGCAGCTGCTGGGCAGTTGCAATCTCTTGCTGGTTAAGCATGAATATACAGGCTTGTTATTTGCTGGATAAAGAAGCCTGTGACACAAATCTGCTGATAAAATCTCATTCTGGTTAAAGGAAATTAAGTCATTGTCCTCAGCAAGAGAGTCTGAGTGACAAGCCAGGGGTCATGACAGAAGCTCATGACATAAAAATGAGGAAAACTCCCATTTTTCCACACAGCACTGGACTGTGTTTCCTCTGAAAGTCTCCAGAAGGCAGAAAATCAGCAGTGGACAAGAGAACAGAGAAGGTTTAATTTTCTCATGAACCTGGCATGCAGTATTAGAACTGAAATTTCTGAATTTTCATTTTCCTTCTGGCTTTTTGTTTCTTTTGTTCACCTGCTTTTCAATGTGCATTATTGCAGAGGAACTGCTGACAGTCACTACCTCACATGTGGGACTTTATCACAGCAGGATTAACTAAACCACAAAGGCAGAGTCTGTACAGCATCAACCCCCTTCCTCTTCACATCCCAGAAGCAGATGGCAATACAAAATGAATTTTTCTCATATTGTTAAAGCTTATGCTTTTTCATCTGTGAGAAGGATTTTAGCTTTGGTTCAAGGAGGGAGGTGATTTTACAATTACAATGTAAAGGAATAATAGGCTCTACAACAAGGTGACTAATACGTTCTGTAAGTTTCTGAAAAGAGGGGATTTTTTTCTTTTTTTTTTTTAATTAAAGTTTCAAGAACTGTTACTACTTTTCACACAGCCTTGTGCTAAGATACCTGTAGATTATTTGTGTGAGTTCTTGCAACACCAACCTACAATGATACAATCCCATGCTGGATCTGCTCTTTATCCCACACACAGACTTGGAACTCCCATGATACTTGGATACATTAGGCAGGTGCATGACAGATTTATGAATTTCAGGCTATCACAGGATTATCGTCTGTGGCAAGGCACTGAGTATGATACAGCCAGAATGAACTTTCTCAAGATCACTGAGATACAGTAGTAAAAGAACCTCTGCCAGAACAGTGCAATGAAAAAACTGTGCAAGAAATATGGATTCTTTCAAAAGCTTTCTCCCTGCAAAGATGCTTCTTCAGAGTGAAAGGGTATATCACATGCAAGCTATTAGTCTGAGGGTGAGGTTAAACCTGCTGTTATTTCACTAAGGATACATCTACAGCTGAATGACTTCAAATGGGCCCCAAAAATGCAGAAAACCCATTTTTGGTTCTGATAAATTTAGAAATTAATGTGTTTTTTGCTACCTTTAGCACACAATGCAGTGAATCAGAAGATTGCAGGTAGTTTTCCAGAGAAGTTGTGAACTGGAAGTGTTCTAGGCCAGGCTGGATGGGACTTTGAGCAACCTGGTCTGGTGGGAGGTGCCCCTGCCCACGGCAGGGGATCTTTAAGGTCCCTTCCAACCCAAACCATTCTATGTTTCTGTGAAAAGACATGGAAAACTGCATCCTCCTTGTGCCTGCAATGGTAAAAACAAATTTCTCCCAGACAACCTACTTTTGTCCACAGTCAGATCTTGGGCTGTACAGAAAAGTTATTTCAAGGTAAAAGAAGCATGGACAGCCAGTACCCTGCTCCCAACCTCCTCTTCTGATGCTCTTCCTGCTCCAAATGACCTTTTGATGCTTCTCCAAGTTCAATGCTAAGCAAACATATGTTAACAAACAGGAAAAAAAAAAACCTGTTCTTAAGAAACCCCATGAGGAAAAGACATTCCAGACAACTTCCTGAGACAGATTAGCTCTGAAAAAGGTACTTAGTCATCATTTTCCCTAGCTTTTCAAAGCTTATGAGCTTTGCAAAATAATATTGTTTAGGGGAACACTGTTGTTCTAGTAATAACTTCTTCCCAAAAAACTAACAAAGACAAGGGGATCAAGTTTTTGGGGCTCTTTCTGATATGTCCTGGAACCAAACCATGATCCACACTCTTCTTTCTTACAGATATAAGACAATAAAACCTCTTCCTCACTCAAAAATGAGACTGAGTTGGAGTTATGAATGACTGACTATAGAATAGTAAGTCTCGCAAGTCATATTCAAGTCCTTCAAGTTATTTTTTTTTCTATTTATTTTTCTAGAGAAGTCTGAAGGATTCCTCCATGATACCTTGGAATTTGATCACACAAAATAAATGGACACCTCCAATCTCCATCTTTCTAGCTATTTGTTTGATTAACATAGACATTAATAATTGGTTTGCTTTTACTTCATATTGATTATGTACTAGATCTTCATAGCACTGATGGAAATGTGGAAATCACCTTTCATTACTGAGACATTTAATATAAAAGGATGTCTGGCACAGATTAGCTAGCCATATCAAAGTTGTATGAAGGTTTAGCTATCAAAAAAGCACTGTTGTTTACATGGATTTTTTCCTAAACTTTTATTTTTATTAAGCTCTGAACTGATGCCTTTATCACAATGATAGACTTGGTGTAGTAGACTGCCTTCCCCATTCCCGTTCTTGTTCACAAAGTCATATCTTCAACCAAGCTTTCAGCTTTTGACTTGCTTTTCTACCATGATAAATCTGTAGCAATTATTACCTTTTAAATGCAGGTTGAGCTCACCACAGGCACAGCACGTGCTGGTCATTACTGTGACACAGCTGCTTCGACAAGGCACGTGGCTGTACATGCACATACTCTCTTTGAGAGCTATTCCTCTGCATCATTAACAGCTGGCATTGATGAAACATATAGTTTAGCTTCAGTTAGCAATTATTTTCTTGAAATTCAAACAAACCACAATGCTACTATCACACATTAGCCATATTTTTTTCTGAACCTGACAATATTCACCATTTTTCTTAAAATATATCACTGTAGAAACAGAGATCTGAAGTGAAAATTCTGTTCTCATGTAGCATGTTTAATGCTTACTGTTAGAGAAAAATATTTCAAATGCAATCCCTAAAAAATTAGATATAAAAAGAACCCAGGGTAATTTGGCTCTGAGAATTTTTAACACCTTATATTGACAACTCTGAAATTAGAGAATTTGATTACAGCTGCTTCTAAAAGAAATCCCCCCCAGACAAACACAGGTATCTCCGTGTTCATTGATTTTTGTCCCTTTTCAATGTGTCTATCTTCATCTCTGCTAGTTGATCTTTGTCACTAATGAGCTCTCAAGAGCAACTCTCAAGTTTTTCTTGAAATGGTTTGAGTTTCAGTTCATCCCAAATTCAGGATGCACAACACACTATGGAAAGCATTTTTCTAAAATCCATCACTTTACAAAATATACTTCAGTTAGTGTGTGAACAAGCTGAATTGAACACAAAGATAAAGAGGAAAGAGATTTAGAAATAAATGTTTGAAGTGAAGGACTCAAACAGCTTAACAATTTGGTTTACCACATCTGTCAAAATAATATTGCTTTCTAAAAACACTCAGACCAGAAGAAAAATACACCTATTTACTCATTTCTCACAAAAATATTCAACAGAGCTTGGTAAAAACTCATGGTGCACACCACTGGAATATTTCTACATCCCAAGTGGGAAAAAGAACCTCTTAGTCAAGTAGTTTCCAATTTTCTTAGAACAAACCTCCCTGATAGTCCATTATTCCCATCAGTCTGAGGTCCATCCATCCCAATTCCTCCCACCATCTCTGTCTCAGCAGGGTCATCTCCTCTCCACAACACTAACTCTCTCCACACTTCGTTTTCTTTCACCTCCAAAACGAGTAGGTGACCCTGGAATTCAGCAGAGAGGGCAGAGGAACAGAGAGCACAGAACTGCAGGTACCTCCAGCTCACCTGATTTGGGCTGGCTCTAACTGTGGGCTAGGTGTTTGACCAGGCAGAGGTGGGGGCTGTGGGAGGACATGGCACAGCTACCACAGCAAATCATTCCCAGTCCCAGTCCCACCTCCCTCCTGCAGAAATGAAGGCAGGAAGAAGCAGCAGGAAGGAGCAACCAGAGCTATCAAGACACCTCAGCTTTTTTACCTGCAAGATTTCTTACTTTTCTGGGTGGTTACTCTGAATTAGACCACACATATTAGTGGACAAACCAAGAAAAGAAGGGGTAGAAGAACAAATCATCATAATTCCAAATGCTTCCAAAAGCACTGATGCTTTTAACACCATTCATGTGAGTTATGATTGTCTTCCTGGAGTAATACCAAGAGCAATGCTATAAGTGCTATTTAAGATACTTTGACTGGACTGAAAATATTTACAGCTTCTGCATTAGTGCATATATTAATTGCTTTTGTAGCTTTATTGTCCTATAAAACTCTTCAGTACTGGAAGAGCCAGCAGTGGCAGATGTTTTGTTTTGAAGTTCCAATAAAACCCAATCAGAATTAATTTAATAAGCTCAGTTTTCAGTAAACATCAGGAAGCTTTCCCATTAAAATCAAGTCTCCTTCAGGAAGGCTGTACTGGACAAACAAGAGCTCAACATCACTGATCACACATCAGATCTTAATGCTTTTCTAACTCCAGCAACTATTCCAAGTTAATTTCCCCCTAACAGACCCCACCATTTTAGCCACTATCTCTTCCCAGTGCTGCTTGTAAAAACTCCAGTCTTTCAGCACCACTTCCACCTTCTCCAGTGCCATCTGCTAACCCTGCAGTAACTTTCCAAAAATTTATACTGCATAACTCCCCCCTAGACAGGAAAAAGTTTCATTTAATGCCTTCTGAGCAACATGAACCTGGCTTGTGCACCTGAAAGATATTAAAGATCAAAACAAGCTTTCCTGTCCCAGCAAGAGAACATGAGATATGCCTCAAATGATCCTCACTTTATCTGCCCCAGTGTCCCATCATGATGTCTGTAATCTGTTCTCAGATAGCACTGTGACAGATAGCACTACCTACAGCTCTAATTCCAGATTGTTGCTAATAAAAACAAGAGTGGTAATAATATCTAGAGTTTTCCCACTGGCTGTGATCGTGCTGGAGTACAAATGATGCCTGGAGACTGTGCAGAAGGAGATGGGAATTTTATTTTTCTCTTATGATTCACACTCTCTTCTTTTGCCTTTCAGATTGCTCCCCTCTGGTGACAGCAGAGACAAGCGTAGCTGATTTTCTTTATGGCTACCACTTAGTGACACATAAGTGCCAGTTTCTTTACCCACAGAAGGATATCAAATGCAAAACAAGTCACAGCATGGAGAATAAATGAACAAGCAGAATCCATGGGTCTCATCCTTAGCAAGCCGAGATTTTTGCTGGTATAAAGCACAACAACTGAAGATCTCCATCAGCAGAAAAAAACCCAGCACTATCTAAGCAGCATATTGATGTCCACCTCATGTCATGGGTGACAAGTTCTGTGCAAGCCATTTTCAGACTCAATGGCTGAGATAAGGATAGCTTCAGGGTCTCAGCATGAGCCAGATTTCACCTTTTTTGAAGATATTTTGACACACTGGAGCATTTCAGATGCATTACACAAAATCCTTCTACAGCGTGTTGGCCGACTCAATTCATGTTTCCAGACACAGACTATTCAGATATGTGTAGACATACAAATACAATTGAAAGCTAAATTTTTCTTGTTATAACCTATGTGAAAACTCATATTGCTCTAAAAAAAGAGCCCAAACCAGCTAGGGGTATTGGGGCAAAATAACTCATTTATCTGCCCTGGCTAGACAGAGAGTTTAAGTGAATCACTCAGATCTTGAGCACATCAAGGTAAGCATTTGAACCTAAAAAAACCAAAAACAAAACAAAAAAACCAACCCCCCCCTCCCAAAATTTACTTGTTTTGTGTCAGACAGCTTCTTGTGTCAATGAAGGACCTGCCTTTGGGGAGAATCTCTTTGAGATCATGAGTTACACTGTGCTTGCAGAATGCAACACAAAGTGATTGTACTAGACACTGGTTTGGGTTTTTTTACCCATTTTCCAGATTGTGACAGACTTTTTATTTGTAATAATATTTTGCCTTCTGCAGTACCTTGCTTCTCAGCGTGGCAGAATACTCTGCAAGCATTTAATTAAGCCTTATGATGTCCCATTGAGGTTGGCAGGTAGGTGTTTCATAATAGCATCACATATTTAAAATTACTTACTCAGATACACAAAAAACTGATCATTAGGTTATGGGGATCAGTGGGACCACAGAAATGTCACTGCCACTTCTCCAGTGTGACTGCCTGAGAGCTGTCTGACTTTGAAGTGTCTTGTGTGTTATCTAAGGCAGCAGTAAAGCTGACTGCTAGAAAGGAAGATGAAACAGAGTGTGTTATGGCAATCTTCCCAGGATTTCAGGTGACAGAAGCCAGAGTGTCTGGCCTTTGGCTTCACTCACTGAAGGACAGAAGGGTCTAAGATTATTCTCCATCTCAGAAGAGGCAGTGGATGATCACAGTGCCCAAGTGTTCTGTTCTGGCAACTCAAAACAGAAGGTCAAACCCTCGCCCACACAAGCTGGCAGAGCTGGCTGTGGAGCTGTAGCTGATATTTCACATGCAATTCTAAGACTTTCCTTGGGCTGCCATAATCTATGGCAGCACAGCACCTGTCTCGGTAAATTACAGATAAATGTTCATCCTCAGAATACAGAAAGAAGGAAAGGACAGAAGTCAACACTGTGTTCTTACATATACTCTACAGTGAAGTCTCAGATCACTGGCTAAAAAAAAAAATCAAAACAATACATCCCTCTACTCATTTTGAGGATTCATCCACACATCCCATTCATCATAATCTTTGTGTGGGAAGTTAACTCTTCAAATTCTGCCTGAGCCTGTCTTTTTTATTCTGCTCAGGATTTCTGGTAGCTCACTGGTTTGCAGAGGTGCCTTAAGAGAGCCACAGGACTCGTGTCTGCTCACAGTGGGTTTCTAAGCATCTCGAGCTGGTATCTTTAGCTTTGATTGCCATATTCCATGACATGAAGTCAGAGCTGGCAATCTGCTAGGTAGCAGTTTCCTGCTCACTGCTCAAGAGACAGCTCTGAATCCCAGACCAGGCCAGACTTCTTTGCTCATATGAGCCAAGCCACTTCTCTGTCACAGACTATGACACCCAGTCTTTAAAAATGTGGTGACAGAACTTCTCTTCCACGTAGACATGCTCTGAAGCAGAGCATACATCAAATTAATGAGTTTTACGTAGGTACTGATGACCTAAATATTACCTAAATTTTGCATTTAGATAAACAACTCTGAGTGTGAAATATTCCTTTAAATATTGTGGCCCTAATTGTCCCACCTCAGCTTTCCTATCCAGCAAGGAGTTCAGCAGCATCTGAAGGAGAGGTCAGATGTTCAGGCCTCCTTGTGTACCTTCCACACTGCTGTTCTGGTACAGAGTGCTCAAGCATCATACTAATTTATTTTATTTATTCCTTTTTTTTTCCTATAAGCCTTGATTGAGTAACAGAACAGGGAACAACAAGTCTAAAGGACAGAGGAGAAAGGAACACCTGCCAAATAAATATAACTGGTACATATGCACCCATCTGAGCCAAGCAGGGTGGGCAATTAACAAAATCATTTAATCCATTCTTTCCAAGCTCTTTGCAGGCAAAAGCAATTGGGACATTCCAATCAATAGCTACATGCAAGAGATTTAAAGATCTCTTAAAGAAACAGATTACTGCAGGATTTTATACATTTGAAGGGGGTGTTTTCTCTCTGCTTGCAGAGGAATGGTGTTAGGGGTTATGAAATATCTCTGCCTATTCCATAAGTACACCTTGCATTAGTAGGATAATTTGGTTAATGAGCTGCATTTGAAGAAGACCAACAAGGGTCAGGTAAAGAGCCACATGAGGAAGCTTTTCTGTCGCTTTCTAAAAGCTGCAGTCTGCTTCATCGTGTCCATATTTTATAAACGTGTGTGCTGGCATTTCTAAGATTTATGGCTGGTTGCTAAATGCAGAAAATTGCTTAAAATAACCATCAAGCACTTAGCCCAGTCTAGCTTTCCTGAGAAAGCATTTTAGGGGGACAAAGGACTGGCAACACATTTGAAATTCAAACCATTTAAAATCAGAATACCTTTCTCAACAGTATCATGTCAAGAGGGCTTCAGTAATCTGCCTAGGATCTTGCAGTGAGACTATTACCAGTTGTTATGGTTTCTCTTGTCGCTGAACACCTGTTTCTTTAGCTTTGGGACCAGCTTAGGCATGTGACAGCAAAGCAGCAACTGAAACACTTTCTGATGGAAAATCCCTGCATATATCACCAAAAAAATAAAATTGTGGCATAAAAGCTTTTGCATCCTACTACTGAGAGAATGCATGGTACTTGGGTTGCTCTTTGGTTACTCTTGAGAAGAAATGCAGAGATCCATCCTCTGTAGGAGCTCTCACTACCTCAGAGCACAACACACTTGCAAGTCAGGACAGACACCAAATACTTCCCTTCCTACCTCATTGTATTTCTTGAGGCTGAACACTGATGTAAAGATGAATGGGATGAGGCTGCTCAGCAGAACACTGCATTCTCTGGGATCTATTCCCAGGGAATGTAAATTGACAGGTATCTGCTGACTTAAGCTGGGAGAAGCAAGGTGATCTACAAAAGTGTGACATTTAGACCTGACTCTCCTTCCCATGGAGGTGACCTCCTCTAAGGATTTGATGCCATTTCAGACTTGTGGGATACTCTGTGTGGGAATACCAGCAGCAGATCCCAGAAGACTTTATATCAATTTGTCAGCTCCTGGGAGATTCTCAAGTCAAGATTCAAGAATGACAGGGTCTTCCTCATTCCTTCTGTTAGGATGTTTCCCTCAGCATTGCCAATGCACCAATGCACCCATCACCAGGGGATGAAGCTACCAGGGAGCCTCGGTGAGACTCACAAAATTTATCATCTCTTCAGCAGGCCAGATTTGCCCTTATTTCTTCAGCCCTGGACAGTGAAGATTTGGGTGTCGCTCCAACCTCAGCAACCACAACCAGCCCACAAAGAACCCAGCTTTCCTCTTCCATCAGGGTATGTTTGGGCTACTGGAAAAATCCAAAGGAGGATTAAATATCTGGGGAAATGTCTGAAAGAGAAGACTAGAAGGCAAAAAAGGGAAAAGCTTTTGACCACTGGAGAACCTTTTATCTCTCTACAGGCAGCTGGGGTTTTATTGGTTCCCCCTCAACCTTTTAACATCGAAGAAAGCATCATTCAGAAGGGGAAAGCAAAGATACTTTTTTATCAAGTAGATTAAAAAAGTGTAACTCCCTTGTTCCATGAAACAGGAGGGTATGGGTGTCTTACATCAGTTCTGAGATCAACTGACTTGGAAAAATGAGATGAAGATGCGCACTGACAATTTACAACTGTCCAGAAACATTTTGATTTGCCTACAGCTGAGGGCAGGTAAAAAAAGAAACAAATAAGCAACAACAAAAAGCAACAAAAAAAAAAAACAAAAACAAAAACAAAAACAAAAACAAAAACAAAAAAAACCAAGCAGCAATCATAGGGACAAACAGCCCTTTCAGGACATCAGCCTGAAATAGGTTTCACATAATCGTTCTGTCCTACAAAGGTGAAATAAACCTGAGGGACAGCAGACAGGACACAGCAACCCAGACAACCCAGACAGCCAGAGGTCCCTTTTCTTCCCACATTGTCTGTCTGGAATAGCCTTGTGAGGGCTTCATGTCATTTGTCACCTCCACCTACACATGCTTCCCAGGGAAGGGCACAGGTAGAGACTGGCATCCCTGCAAATTCTTCATAACTGCCTAATACCAACAGCACCTGATAACCTCCATGGTTTCCTGCAGAAGGGAGATAACAGGCAAAACAGAGACAGCGAAGCAGGAGCATCATAAAGGTTTGAGGGGGCATGGAGCTGGAGCAGGGAAAGTCAGGGATGAAGTGAGGAAGTATTGCTGAATTCCTAAAAATGAGGGTTGGGGTGGATGGTACAGCAACCTTGAGATGAGGGGAGTTGAGAAGTGGAGAGACAAGTCAGTAAAAATCATGCTTGGAAGCTGCTTGTGGCTGGTAGATGTTGATCTTCTTTTAAACCCTTTTAGGTGGGCAGCTGTCTGAGGTCAACCCTGCACACACCAGGAGTAAAATCCATTTTGCCACATAACTGAAGGGTGAATCCCATCTGAAGAAGACGTAGGCAGAGAGCAGAAACAGCCCAATATACACAAAACACTTTGCAACAGAATGCATTCAAATTCATCATTTCCAGTGTCAGCTGGAGATCCTTAGGTCACAGTACTGAACCTGGAATCACCACAGAGAGAAATAATGGTGCTATCCAGGTTTTAGCTTAGACATCACATATACAGTGTCTGGATGATTTTTCCCCAGGCTCTGGGCAGTCAGTGCCACCTGACAGAGCAAACAGTCCACCAGGTTTCTGACGATGGCAGTGCAATTTTCTCCCTTCCTCAGACCGAAGTCTTTCTGCAGGCTTTTCTTGGCCTGGCCATAGATCCCTCTTCACACTAATTTATTGTGCTGTGTGCTGTGCATTCACATGAAGACAGCTTCATAAAAGAACATGCAACCACTGTTATGCCTGCAATGGCATAAACAAGATATAGTGTAAACAAGGATGAGGGCTGAAGGCAAAGAACCAGTGGGAAGTCAGGTCTCGTGAATAAATTAGTACAATGACAGACACTCTGAAATTTGTCTTTCCCAGCAAAATGATGAGGTAACCTGAAAGTCTCCATGACAACACAGCCCAACCTTGCATTACAATATGCTTATGCTAGAAAGCATCTAAAAGTATGGTGCCTGGGGAAAGCCTTCCAACAAACAAACCCCACAGGGTTTCAGCTGCTTTCCCTACCTTATTCATATTATTTTCCTGGTGTTTGGGGTTTTTTAGGGTTTTTTTTTGAAACTTCACATAAGAAAGGAATTTTACACAGTCTTCTGATTATATGGTTGCTTGCTATTTTAAATTTTAAAAGCATGCACAGGAATGTCAGATAACATAGAATCATCTTAGAATGGCTTGGGTTGGAAGGAACCTTAAGGATCATCTAGTTTCAAACCCCTGCCAGGGGCAGGGATGACACTCACCAGATCAGGGTCCCATCCAACCTGGCCTTGAACACTGCCAGGGATGGGGCAGCCACAGCTCCTCTGGGCAACCTGGGCCAGTGCCTTGTCAACCTCACAGTAAAGAATTTCCTCCTAGCACTCGACCTAAAAATCTCCTCTTCTAGTTTAAAATCATCCTCTCTCGTCCTATCACTACCTGCCTGTGTAAAAAGGTCATTCTTCCTCCTTTTCGTAAACCCCTTTTAGTACTGGAACACAACACATTTTACTCTGGTCAGAGTATTAAAACCTCTCATCTTAATGTATTTCTGTTTTTCCAGAAGGGCTGTGTTGGTTGTTAGTCCCCATAGCAGTGGACACCAGAGGCACTGCTCTTCACAGTGTGTGAAAACTAAAATATGAGCTATCAAATCTAGACAGAATTTGATTTAATACAAGATTCTTCTACAGCAAAAGAGGAAGTGCTTTTACACTAGAGGGGGTCTCACCCACGGCAGGATTCAGCTGCCTACATGAAGATGTCTGATGCCACAAAAGATGCATTAGGCTTCCCTGCTGGCCTCCAGCTGTTACTCCAGAGGAGACCAGGGCTCCTGCAGGTCTTGTGTCATATCCAGCTCTGCATGAAAAACTCAGAAAGCAGAACAGTCAACACCCAAGTGAGGGGCCTGAGAGACAGTGGTATCAGTCACCACCACAGCCAATAAATATGCCAGGATTTCATCCCATAAATCTTATCTAGTGCATATCCTGAATAAAAATAAGCAATAAAAACAAAATTAGCCAAGAGCTTAGTTTAGATCCAATCCCTAGGAAGCGCCTGGACCTTTCCAAGGCCAGGGTCAATTCCTCTGATTTCAGTGTTACAGGAAAATTGCAGATGGTCTGAAAGAAGTGCAAGAATTTGGGGCTTTTTCCTATAAGTTGGCTGAGTTTCCCAGCAGAGCCTCCCACTAGAATCACAGATACACAGGAGGAGTGGAATATTAAAAGATGTCTTATTAAGTTAACTTGACTGGAGAATTAGCCTGCAAACAAATAAACCAGGCAGGGATTATATAAGCTTTAATACAATCTTCTATCAGAGCTGAGCAGTCCCCAATCAAACTAACTATGGAAAATAGTACTTAATGAATCTGTAAATAAATATCAGCAGGGCTAAAGAATACCTTATCAGGGAAGGTCTGATCTCCAGAGGAGAGTTAAAAAGAGCAAGGCAAGATTAGAAGTGCCAGACCATCCCAGCTCACTCATGGACACCCAGGAGGGCACTCACAACCTTCTACCTTCCTTCAGTAGCTCTTACCATGGCCCTTCATCTCTGACAGTTTCTATGGAGTGTAATTCAGTAAACATTCAAAACATTCATAACATTCATCAGTTCAAACATGCTTTGAAGTCTCTCCTTTCACACACAACATTTCACTATGTTTAAACCACCACAGACACTCCAGCAAGTTCTCCCTGACATTGTCTTTGATTAGAAGGGCGTGTGCCAAGTCCAACAAACAAGAGCTATGCACATGGAAAGGTCTGTGGAAAAATTTACCTGAGTTCACAGCAGCAAGATCACCCAGAACAAGTGAACAACAAACTCCAGCCAAGCCAGATAAAGTGTATGCAAAAACTCCACAGAGGCCAAGACTTCAGGTGAGTCAAACAGTATGTAAAGTTTAGTCATTCTGCTGTGGGGGAAGGTGAGCAGATGCTTTCCCTGGGAGCAGGATTGGTCATCTTTCTTTTGTGGGACACCCTTCCACAATAAAAACATTTTTATGATCTGGTTTGGATGCCACCCATCCCTCTGCCTTCTTGCTGTTCCTCTGTGAGCATTGCTGCCACAACCAGCCTGAACAACCTTCTGAGTTCCTGCCCACAATTCTGTTCCTTCTGGAAATTATTCTGCCATGGCTGTCCCAGCATCGCTCCAGGAAATTCAAATGAGCCATGCAAAAACACCCTAAAAAATCTCAACAACCAAGACAAACAACCTACACTTCCACAGAATGTATCATAATTCCTCCCATAGCTCTTCACTACAACAGTCTACGTCTACAATCTTCCTTTTCCAGCTACTTTCTGGAATAATTTCTGCTACTCCAGAAGCAGCAGACATATAGACAATTTTCCCAAGAAGAAGGGAAAAAAAAACCCAAACAAATCTGAATAGCTCATATTAGAAAGTCTAATTCCATTTTTATGATTATCATAATACAACTGTGTACAAACCCATAACTTACAGGGCAACTTTACACAAGCCACTGAGCTGGAAAGTCAAGCAGGGTATCAGCAAATAAACAAACAGATTACTCTTTTCATTTTGTTTGAATAATTTGATTCAACAAAGCTTTATTACATCACGCCTCATTATGGATACTAATATACCAAGGTCCTCAAGGAAAGCTCATATACTCACATCCCAATTTTCACAGGCAGTACAAAAAAAATAACATTTCGGAAGCTCCATACAACCCTTATTTATCAGTAAATATCTTACACTGCTACCTTTGTCTCAACTAGACAACTAAAACCATATAATGGTGACAACACAATGCTGTCATCAAGGGCAAGACAATACATTAATGAAGTTACAGATTATGTGGTATTTCACCTCCTTTTTGTCAGCTTTTGACAGCTGATCTTGACACCTCACTCAAAGAGGAGTCCTCAATGCATTTCAATTACAGGAAAACAAAAAACAAAATTTTGCACAATAATGAGCTAATGTCAAGAGTGACAGACAGCTTGGAGATTTGAGATGTCTCCTTGCATAGAGAACAATATTGATCTGTAACATCTATTTCCAACCCTTACATTATCCCTTTATCCTATTCTAATGCAAAACAACTTTTTATTTTTATTTTCTAAATGTGTTTTTCTCTGTCTTCATCCTTTCCTAGTACAAATAACTTACCAGTTTCAGCAAGCTTGCTCTTCTGGGTGGTGGCCCTTAAGAATAAAAATACGTGCCTTGGGAGGCAGAGTGTTTATAGGAGAAGCTCCACCACAATCTAGATTATGTTAAGTGGTGGGAAGGACTAAGATCCCAAACATGTGCATACATATTCATCTACACCCACAGCATCACTGGCAGCATTAGGTGAGCTCGTCCTGCTGCAGGTGCTGGCTCACATCAAAGCATTTCCTTTATGTGCATCACACCAAAGCTTGGATTTGTTTTGTTTCTTCTTCTGAAATCAGAACGATGGGGACAGCAGCTGAATAAAATTTTGTTTTGAGGTAATTACATTTTGCAATAATGAGATTCTGGTAAAACACATAAATGACCACGGTGACTGTCAGCCTGAGTTAGATCTGGAAAAATGGCATTCAGGTGTGTTTGTAGTTTTTTTGGGTTTTTTTTTTTTTTCTTCCTGTTACATGGAGCAGAGCTATTCTGTTTTTTCTTTATATGTCAGATTCCATATTTGAGAAACTGAGAGCCTAAGACCTGATATTGGAGCTATAAGTGATTAATTCCTCTGGAAAAGAAAAAAAACCAAAAATATACAGTGGAATTTTGGTGTATTTTATAATATTTTTTGCATTTTTAGCAATGTGCAGCAGTTTTGGGGAATAAAATGAGCATCAGGGCTGCTTGTTGCACCTGAATCAGGAGAGCTGCTGCGAGTGTTTCTTGAAATGAAAGGGATGTGATACCTTTTGCCAGCTGAAGTTCTTTTTAATTCAGAAATCTTCCTTCTGCGGATATAAATAGCACTGTGGTGACAGGGCTGAGTCCAGCCCTTCTCTCCAGCCCTGAAACAAGCAGCACCTGGCAAGAACCTGCAGGTGTTAATGAGGTGATGTGCAAACACCGATGGTATCAGCTGCTCTGCTCCCGGTCAATGTGACTCTTCCTCCTGTCCTCTGCTCGGAACCACGCAAGAGCCTCGTGTCAGGACTTGCCATTTGTTGTGTTTCTCCTGCATTTTCCAATCTCAGGTGCTGAGCTTTTCCTTTCTGCTCCCTGCTGTGAGGGCAGGTCAGATTTCCAAAGAAACACATTTCAAACTTTTTTTTTTAACCTTTAGCTCTTCTTTCTATTTTTACTCCTGAAACTATTTCCAAGCGTTCCTGTCCCCTCCTCATTATCCCTGTCCTAGCTTTTTGAGTTTCAGTCACATATAAGCAGATTGGGTTGGTTTTTTTTTAACAAAAAGAAGGACAGAGAACATAAATACATCAATTTTTATCCCCCTGCAGGATTTAATTTCTTCCTCACTGTACTCTTCTGAGTAATTTCAGAGAGGGTTACCTGTGTGTACTTCTACTGGTTAAAGAAACCCCCCCCCCCCAAAAAAATCCTTCTAACTTGCAACATTTATTTACTAATCTGTATTATTACTTTGCTTAAATACCTCTGTTCCCTCTCTGGTGCTACCTTTCTTTTCTTCCAAGCATATTTGTAGGAAGTTATCTCTACCCTAATTTCATTAAGCAAGGTCTCAGACTCCCAATTGTCTTAGTGTATTTGCACATCCCATTCTTCATAGCTCCACAACTGAGGGCTGAAGCACAGCTCTCCGTCTAACATGACACCTGGGAAGAGTGTGGAAGAGCTCAAACTTTTTAGGAGAGCAGTCATACAGCCTCTTTCTCATGTTCTTGATCCTCCAGCAGGCACCCACAATATCTGCTTTCAATATCCATCCCAGACCCACAATATCTGCTTTCAAAGGACAGCACATCTCTGGTGCTCTGCATCCCACAGTAATTCCCCTCACAGTCCCAAATCAGCTCAATCCTCCAACCCACAACAGAATCTTTTTATTGGGAATACACCTACATAGTTTCAAACCTTCACCTATGTAACAGAACTTGAATCACAGAATGATCTGGGTCTGAAGGGACCTCAAAGATCACCTTGTTCCAACCCCCTGCCAAGGGCAGGGACACCTTCCACAGACCAGGTTGCTCAGAGCTCCATCCAGCCTGGCTTTGAGAACTTCCAGGTGTGTGTGTATGACTGAAGTGATGGATTAAATACTTGTTTTAAAAGTTATTCCTGGATCATGGGCTTAAGATTTTATCAGTCATGTGGGAGCAGAGCCAGGAGGGTGAGAAACAGTGAAATCATTTGCTTTGCTTAAGATTTTTTGGTTGATTTAGGTGTGGGCACTGCTATGGAGTAGAGGTCTGTGTCAGAGAAGGTCCCTACACACAAAAACAAATAACCAGGACACTCACATTTCTGCTCCTGGAGAAGCTTGAGGTACAGCAAATTGTAATGAGCAGATTTAGCCAACATCTAAATCAGATACAAGCTCAGCCTCAGTGTTGCTGTCAGTCAGCACCTACATCCCTTCCAAGCAAATGACCCAGACGAGTGAGAAACACTAAGATTAAAGGAAAGCAGCATGCAAATATGTGCAGTAGCTCACGGCTGAATGTAGCAGCAGTTGCTGTTCATGGGAAAAAGATTCCAAATGCGAGTGTTCCATTTTTTTTTTCAAAGGACATTGCAGACTACTCTAAATTCTAACCCCTGAAAGGCTGCAATTTTGTATTTAAGAAAGCAGATGGCTGGGACAGGATGTGGTAAAATAATATAGGATAATGAATGCTCTGGAGAAGATTCTTCCTTTCTCATGTGTCCAGATAGCTGTTCAAAGAAATTTAGAGGTGAAGAATGAAAAGCAGATCAAAGCAATGTCATTTTTAATTCACCCATGTGATTAAACTGTAATTAATTACTGTAGGATGGAGATGAAGCCAAAAAATGGAAGAATTTTAAATGGGCCAGAACATCTTCATAGATATCAGGAGCATCCACAGTTATTTTTATTGATGATTAGAAGTTTTAATTAAAATAATTCACCCTGTCAAAATATTAAGAAAATATTCTAAATCTCATGCTGAAGGGCTTAAGAGAATTTCCAAATATTACAGACTCTGGACAAGTCCCAGTTCACAGAGCCGATTATTCACATCTTTCAATTGTTAATTATAACATTTCCATCCTACCTCATGGTTTCAAATGAATGGGGCTGGGCCTCAGCTTCTCTTGGGCTAATTGGAATTTCTGAGCCCCAAACTATACTGTCCTTGAGGCTAGAGTAACTGAGAACTGCAGGACACATTGCTACCCACTACTTCAAAATAAATTTCCATGTGCAGTTGTATATGACTATTTGTCAGCCCAAAGCCCAGAGCAGAAGATAAACTATATCCAATTATTTTCTGTTGGCCTCCCAAATATAACAATTTCTAGCTTCTCTTTAAAATAGCTTCTCTTCAAAACTTCTCCCCTTCCTGTTTTCCCATTTGCTTGCTACTTACTTGCAAAAAAAAAAAAAAAAAAAAAAAAAAAAAAATTGAAAGCAGCTTACCATGGAGACATGACTGTATATAGAACAAGTGTGACGTGTGGGAGCTGAGGACTCAATGCAGAGATATTATCTTTTTTTGGATCAATTCATGGGAACTCCAGAAGTGGTTTCTGGCTCACATGTATCTTTGACCCAGTGATGTTAACTTCAGTGTACTTCATATCCTCAGCTAAACGCTGAGCCTAATGACTTTACCATTCAGATCAATAATGCCTTGAAACAGATTGGAGTCAATTTAGGGCAGGGCAAATTAACATACTGAATCCCTGAGGACCCACCTTGTAGCTCCTCAAAACAGGTACAGCACAGGAATTGTACAGCCTGCCTGGATCTTGCTGCTCTGATTCTGGAGAAACTGCTCCCAGGCATGGCAGAATAAACCTCCTCTCTGAGTCCTTTTGGTGCCAATTAGCACGTGTTGATAATGTGAGAAAATCAATTGTATGCCCAAAAGGTAGAACTAAAAACTCAATTCCTGCCAGGAGGGAAAAAAAAAATCATGCAACTTTGTTACTGAAAAAAATTAGAAGCCCCACTTAAAGGCACAAACTTCAACCCAGCTAATTTTAATTCTTGAACTTTAAGTAGATTAGTTTTCTAGATGCTATTAGGTCAAACTTTATAAAGATCAAACTTTATTTTCAAGTGTCATGTTTCTTTAGTAGGTCTGGCTAATTAGTTGTGTCATTTTCTCCTGGATATCTTGTGGGTTTGAGTCTACAGCAGAAGCAAGAGACAGCTAAAAGCATATTTATCACTGACACTGCAGTGTGGGGAATGCAGCAGGTTAACTGCAGCAGTGGGAATTACTCTAGTATTACTTTGGGACCACACGTGGCTTCCTCTTGTTTACCTTTTCAGTTTTTTCTCTTTAAAATTGTCCCTGTAGTTGATCACCCACCATTAGTTACACAGGATCCATTTTGATGGCTAAGGTGTGCCTACCACACGATTAACTGGAAGCTGTGCTAGCCTCACCCAGCTGTATTTTCCAATAGCTAATTCCTTCCTCCTGCAGGAGCTCAAGATAACAAAACCATCTCTGATCCCTTTCTTTTGCACATGAAGAATTCAAGCACTGGCACTTCTGTTCTGCAGGTGCAGTGTATTTACACACACGAGTATCACAGCAACTGCATCTATGCCAGAAACCTTCTGCAGACTCATCTAAAAGCAACACAGATTTGACCTTTCCTGGTGCTCAGATTGCTGGGTTGGCTGAACAGGCCAGGTGTTCCCTTCCAGCTACCTACAATTCCAGTATTTTGTTTGACATAAGATACATTTAATTACCAGCATCATGCTCTGCACATGCTGTACTGTGATCAACAGGATTTCAGGATGAGAGCCCTCAAAATCACAAGCTGCAAATTCCTTCTTTTGCTCCCATTTTATCCATCATGCCCCAGAAATAACAGGAGTGGCTCCAGGCACTGAAGTCACTGCATCCTTTGTATCCTGTGTACAGTTTTTTGCTTTGAGGGGCCAGAAGCTGAGGCTCTAACCTAGGGAGAACACAAAAGTTAGCAATTTGTCTTCCAGTGTTACCAGAGGTTTCCAGGAAGAAAACACAAGGGAAACGTAAACACTTAAAACTGTATTTCCTATATCCAGGCACCTTACAAAGGACAGCAAGAGCACTCACAGTGATGTCTTTCATTCAAAAATTCAATGAATAAACTATTCCTAATCACATGGCAGACTCTCAAGATTAGTTCCCTTACCCTGCTTCTATTGATCTTAATCCACATCTCCTCACCTCAATCTGCCCAAAGGGGTTTTGTTCCCCTGCTGAGAGCAGCTTTGGAAGTGGTGCTCACCTCATGTTGAAGTTGGACTACTTGGGGATAGAGTCTAAAAAGCATTATGCAAACCCAGTGACTACACAGAACTTCCCCCCACCTGCCCCCAATATGTCATTAATTTATATATTCTCCCTTAAGTGCTCAGTAAAACAAAGGATGGAAAGGCTTTCCCTTCTTTGTCCCAAAGGCAGATTTACCATTAAGCAAACCAATCACACTCACTCTCTTTAAACCTGAAGAATTTATCACTTTTTAAATAAAAGTGAAACTGCATCAATAAACTACAGAAGGGGAGCTACTCCACAGTACTTTCATGAGCAACACCAGGTGTTTCAGTTCTTTGCCTCAGATTTGGAGTTCCGTGTTTCCTTTAGGCAGAAGAAAGAGTTAAATCTCCCAAACCTCTGTGAGTGCTCTAACTAGAGATGTGTTGGGTGAAAGGATGTTATAACGTCTTTATGTGTCCTGCTCCAGCATAGATTTGTAAGGGATACTCCAAGCCTTTCTACAAGACTGAGAGATGCAGGGAGATGATCACCAAGAGAGACTGTTGATTTGGTTAAACATATAAGTAAATCAAGATTTACAAAACTGGGACACTTCTAAACACATTCAAAAGAAGAGTAGTGAGTGCCTGAGGAATTTACCTCCAGTGTCTGCAGCCTTGGTGCTTCCAGAGTAAGGCAGCTGAGCAGGGATTTACTGAGCAGGCACTCCAAAGCAAACAGGTAGCAAAGTTTACTTACCAAAGTCCTTCTGTTCCCTTGTCTCTGTTCATCACTGGTTTTCTAGAGCTGGTCCCTCTGCCTTTGTGGTTTATTTCAAGTAGCCATATGCTTTTAACAGAAATAGGTCTCTGAACTAATTGCCTTCTATCTGAGGAGAGTGGAAATACTGTTCTACCATGAAGAGCAACTTGTGCTACTGCCCATTTGATGTGGTATTTACTGGCTGTTTATTCCATGTGACTGCCCAGGGAAAGTGGGAATGAAAGCAGCTTCTCAGCTGTGCACCAGAAAAGCTGGATATGGTGTTAAGAAGCATGCTTTGCTGAGGTTTTATCCCACAAGGCTGATTATCATTCATTTTTCATAATGATCCCAGCTAAAGTTATGATCTAACATTGATCAGATTGTTCTTTCCATCCTGCCTCTGACGCAGAACTGCACTCAGCTGCTTCTTATTTAGGGTTGTTACCTTTTAATTTTAGCCAGAAGGGAAATTCTTCTTTCTATATATGTTCTTTCTTTAACAAAACTCTCTCAAATTGTATTTCTACTACCCTGCCTGTGCACACAGCCCTCTCTTCATCTCATTTCTGCTCTTTGGCTACCACAGGTTTCCTTTTGCACATTCACCCTGCTGCAGCTAATCTGGGCACTTGCTCTCTCTGAGCTCCCTTTGATCATTTAATCTTCCTCTACACACCAGAAACAAGATCTTTTAAGCAGTCTGATAATTTATGCCCCATCCCACTTAACTGTCTCATTAACATCTCAGAACCAAACCAATTTCTGCTGCTCTTCCTCCAGAGTTAAGGCTAAGCCATTAAGCAAAGCCCAGTGTTGCTCCCAGCTTTCCTGCAAGTGATGGCATCCACCTCTTGCTCTGAGGTGCAGGATGAGCAAGATGCTGCCAGAGCAGGGATCCAGCTTTGCTGCTCCTCAGTGGTGCTGTGCCCAGGTGCCATCACATCCCATTCAAACACGGGGAGAGTTGTAATCACACAGGGATTGATAATCACTACTTATCTACCTCACCTGTTCTTGCCATGAACCATGCCAAAGAGATAAAGCTAAATGTTGTATTTGAAAGGTTGCCAATCTCATTATTGTTTTTTTTATTTTCCCCTTATAAGTTGCTCCAGTGACTCCATTTGCATTAGAAAATTTGTCATTTTAAGAATCTGACAGGATCTCTGTGAGCTATTTGAGTAACTTTTATACCAAGGCTTGAAATGAACAAATTCTGCCTTCTCTATCAGATGAATACCTCAAGTTCACAGCCAAAGTCTTTATACCTGGGATGAATATGTGAACACTGAAAAAATATTACCCAGAGTAACACTGAGGCCCAGACTCTATCCAACAAACAGAAAAACATGGATCTGTTCTCTCTCTAAGGAGCCTGTGCAGACAGTGGGGAAAGCCAGGGTTCTCCAGACTTAAGGATGGGATTAATTACTCTCAAGAAGATTCTGTCTCTCTAGAGAAGAAATATTTGCCAAATAGACACAACAGACACGTGCAGTGGTTTCAGGTGAGTATCTGAAATCTAGCATTATGACTCTGGACTTTTAAGCGAGTCATAAATTTTTACAGTTGAGATTTAAGGATATAAACTTCTGTAAATTCATGAACCATAATAAAATTCTATTTTGGATTCTATTTGGATACAGCTATTTCTGATTTCTTCCTTTTCTCCACAGCAGGAAGCTTTTACACTGGAAAGCCTGCATAAGCTTTTTTCCCCACGTTCTCTTCTTTTATGTATTTCTGTTTCAGGTATCATGAACAAACTTTGAATTAATTATTTTTTTCCAGAGTTTCACTTTAAAATCCATTTGGTATGCAGTGCACATCTTTAAAAGGCACTTCAGGGATATCTTCTTGTTTTGCTGGTACACCTTTATAGTGTTGAATAAATCAATAAGGATTTCCATTGTTGATTTTCATGTTAAGCTTCCTGCATTATTACACCTAAAAGGGAAAGAAATGCTTCCAGGAGAAGCAATGTGCTATGGCCCCACAAGACCCAGATTTACAGCTGGGGTTTCTTCCTAGGTCTAGCAAATTTTGTTTATAGGCTGATACTTTTCATGGAAAAAGATGATTGCAGATTAAAACAAGCGATGTGAAGAAATAGCACACAGATGATTTTCCTCACTCCAGTGCATCCTATTGAGATAGAAATTAATGAATAAGTGAGGTCATGGTTTAAATATGGTTCAGATTAGTCATGAACTAAATCTGTTCCTAATAAAAACTTCCCAGTGGCCTGTGTAAAAGATACCTGATGTTCACCCAGACCTCCTAAAGAGACCTAATTATCAATTTTTCTTTTTTTTTTTGTTTTCTTAAATGAAAGGTAGGAAGAAGGACTGTTGCTCCTCAGAATCCACCTCCCTGTCATGAGAGCTGACATGCAGTAATTGCCCCACAGCAGAGCAGGGCTTGTCAGGAACATGAATTGCCACAGAATTAGTGCAAAAGAACACCAGAAAAGTTTGGCTAAACATGAAATAAAACCATCATTTCATTGTAAATACCCCTGAAATATTTTGGTCTTGAGCTGCCACCATGGAAAAAGCAAAAACTATTACTTCCTTGGAGTGTTACTTTCTGTTTTCTGCTTTTTTCTCTGTTTTAATCTCCTCAATCTGTGTGTAGCTTTTGAGAGGAAGATTGGGGCTGGGGGAAAACAAATGGACATGTGTTTTCTCAGGTCCACTCTCTTTCTTTGATACACCCACATTCCCTGGCCTAATAAATGTTCTCTACTGAGTCCTATTTACTCCAGCATTCTGGTCTTCCCAGTTACTGAAGATTTCAAAGCAGAAGTGAAGGTAGTGCATCCAATCTGCTTAGGAGAAGACCTGCCCTACAAGAGCCAAGGACAGGGAAGGGTGAGGAGAGAGAAGACGGTGGGATTGAGAAAGAGCTCCTTCAACCAGACATTCTCATCTGACACCAAAGAGGGGCACAAGACTAATGAGGAGTAGCTGAGGGAGCTGGGGCTGTTCATTCTGGAGAAAAACAGGCTCAGGATGGGATGGACTTTCTTGCTCTCTCAAGCTGCCTGAAAGGAGGTTGGAGCAAGGTGGGGGTTGGCCTTATAAGAAAAAGTAACATTCAATAGGACAAGAGGAAACAGCCTCAAGTTGCACCAGGGGAGGTTCACATTGGATACTAGGGAAAAATCCTTCATCAAAGCTCAGGAACAAGCTGTCCACAGAAACAGTGGAATCACCAACCCTTGAGATATTTAAAAGATGTGCAGATGTGGTCCTTGGGGGCCTGGGGGACCAGGTCCTTGGGGACCTGGTTTAGTGCTTGAATTGGCAGTGCTGGGTCAATAGTTGGACTCAATGATCGTCAAAGTCCTTTTAAATCTAAATGATTCTATGATTCCATGTACATTAAATTCAGTGGGGCTGCTCCAGATCAGCACAGATTTTAATCAGGCTGCCATTTACAGCCAGCTGTACACTGAACTCTTCCAATGAAGCTGCTGAGAGATGCTGTTTGAGCAGGGTCCATCCTCATCTCCATGCTGCTCACAGCTGCCATTAGCATCTCCAGGCTTACTCACAGCGTAGCCACAGTCCCAGGCTCTGCTTGTGAAACTAATGACATGCTAATCAATACTGTTCTGTGCATGTTGTTTGGCATGCCTGGCAGGGCTATATATTTGAAAAAGCAACTTGTTGGAGAAGGAAAACACCTTATATAACTTCCTCTTCTGATGTTCTAGTGGTACCTGTTTTGAAGAATGCAGACAGCTGAATGCTTCTGTCTGCAGCATCCCCTTATGAAAGGATAGTTTTGATCTAAGCTTGCTAATGATGTCTGCCATGCCAGTGTTTTACTCAGACTCAAAGAAATGGAAGTAGTGAAGTTTTAAAATAGCTCTAAACAAAGCAGCATCCTTAGCACAGGTGGTAAAAGGGCTGCAAGGAATGAAATGGGGAGGAAGCATACGAGACTTAGCTCACACAGTTTAAATGAAGGGAAGGGGAAGTTGAGGGAAAATGAAAATCTGAGACAATTCTTCAAGAGAAAATTAGATACGAGCAAGAGCAATCTGTTCCAGGCTGCCCTGATATATATTCCAGAAAGTTTTTGCCTTATATTTGAGGTGAGGAAAAACTTTGATAAAAGGGATAATTTTCCACTGAAAGCCATTTAATCATCAAAAGGTACCCAACAAAACTACCAGGCTACTTTTGGTGTTGAGTGAGCTGCTCTTATTGCTGAGCACTCAAGGGGATTTAGCAAATGTCATCAACAGAACTGTGTAGGATCAATACCTTCATGCAAGGAGTGCTTATAGTGAGAATGAAAACATATCCAGCTCTTAGCCAATACCAGGAATATGTCTGGTCTTCCACAGCAGGAAGTATAGAAACTTTATGAGATTGAAGATGAAGGCTTTGGACTAGTACAAAACCATCTCCTCCAATATGAAGACCAAAGCAATGCATAAAACAAAGAGAATGTCTTCCTCAGACATGATGATCCACATAAGGAGATCAGGGTGAAAAATCCACCTTCAGAGGGAAAAATAAAGTTTTAGGAGGCTGTACTTGGTGAGATGGAAGAGATCCTCTAGTTTTAGCTGCTAATACTGTTAATGGGATTTCCTTTGGAAACTCTTATTATATATAATAAGATTTACTGGAACTCCAGATTTACTGGGAATAGTGAACTCAAATGATTTAACAAGGTCTCAAGCTGAAACAGACGGAAAACTTGCTGCCTCTTCCCTACTGAAACAGATCAAAGGGAAAGGCTCAGCACCTGGAAAGGGAGTGTCAGAGAGATGCCAATCTTGTATTCCCAGACTTTTTATGTTTCTGTTTTCTCTGTGCAGCAGAGGCCTTAAACAATTAGTCAGAAATAGGAAGGAAATTCAATGTGAAACCTGGCCCCTGCACTGATGGATGCAGCTGAGCACAGGGAGGAGAAATCTCCAGGTTCTCAGAGAGAGAAGAGTATATGCTTCCTCTGTAAATGGTCCTAATTATGCTCTAATTACTGTACCTGGAGGAAATCCTTCAGATGCTTTGCACTGAGATCTCACCTGCAAGTTGATGAACAGCTGCAAATTGTTGTCAGTCATTAAGCTACTGATGAAAAGGTCACCAGCCAGCTCAGTGCCATCACTTTAACAGCTCCTTGGTTTCCTTCATTCACTTTTCCTTGTTCTGCAGTTTATATGCAGTCCAGACCTAGGATTAGATCAGCATCTCCCTGAGAGGAGAGCTTGTGGCAGTCTAAGGTGCTTCATACAGGGGTCTTCAAATCCAGGAGAGTGGTGAGGACCTGGCACAGGCTGCCCAGAAAAGCTGTGGATGCCCCATGCCTGGAAGTGTTTGGGTTGGATGAGGTTTTTACCAGTCTGGTCTGGTGGAAATTGTCCCTGGCCATGGCAGGAGATGATCTTTACAGTCCTAAGCCCTCTATGATTCTGTGGTGACACTCTGGAGCAGGAGCTTAAAGGGAAGACAGAATTTGTGGGCTCAGCTGGGACATCACCTGGTCTGCCACCTTTTCCACACAGGTGGTCATTTGGATTAAGATGAAGACCAGACAAATAGAAACTGTAAAGGTGAAGTGTTCATTGTGAATCCTGAGTCCCTTCTTTCTCTGCCATGGGAGATTTGTTGCTCAATTTTTATTCCCATTATCAAAACTACAAGATACTACATATGTGTGAGACCTACAGTTCTAGGTAGGACCTTCTCTTGAGAAGCCTGAATGTTTGATGAAAAATCTTGAATCAGGTAGTTTTTCACCCATTTTGCTGCCGCATATATGAAAGATATGGAATCACATCAGGGCTTATTGACTTGGTGCAGTGTATGTTAAATGACTTTTACACAGGAAAAGGAGGAGTTAGGATGAAGACACATCCTGAGGTCATGCTGTAGAACTGATGGTACAGAATCAGTTCTAAACCAACCCTCCAATCCTTGATCTATCCACCGGAGATTATTTGATAAAATCATTGGGCTGTGAAAAAAAGTATTAAGTTTTCAGAAGTGTCAATTAGCTCTCATGTTTCTGTGGGATTTGTGTCTGGTATGAGCCCTCAGTTTTCTATTTGCATGGCAAAGAGACACTGGACATGTGTAGGTGGAATATTCATGGATGTTCTGGTTCTTCAGGAATATGTTTTTGCTACTGCTTCTGGAAGACCTGGCATGGCTCATGTTAAATCACAAGGATTCATCAATGTTAAAACATTCCATTTGGCAGGAAGCTCTGGAAGGCTGTCATGCTGGAAGAGTAACTTTCTTGATCTTTCCAGCTAAGTGTACCTATACACATGATTAAATCTGTTTGCTGAAGGCCTAGAGACATCAGATTGGTGTAGCACTGATCAACTCATTAATACCCTCTGGTTCAACCACAGGTCGAGTGACTGAATGCTTGCAGAATAGATGCCTTGAAGATAGGAAATGAACATACAGTGGAATACTGGGGTTTTTTGTTGGGTTGTTTGTTTGTTTGTTTGTTTTTTGTATAAACTAGTTCTTCCCAGTCCAGTGCAAAAATGTTCATTAAAAGCAGAGCACAGTACTGGCATAATTACTGTTCTTTTATTTGTGAGAAGAACAGCCCCGGTACCATTCAATAGAAATTACCATATAAAATAGATAATTTATCAGTCTTCAGAATGCTTCTGTGAACCTAGGTTTTTTTCAGATATTAAAATATTTAAACCATCTCTAAGTGTCACTGGGAAGATTTTTCTGCCCACTGAAGGCCTGCAGTGAATGGAACATAAGGAGGAGAGGCTGAGGCTGCCCAGTGCTGTGCACACACCACTGCAGGCTGCATCGCCCTTCCAGTCCCTCACTGGAAACATGCCTTTTTCTACATCAGAGGTGAAAAGAAGACATAAAACCTTCACAGAAATCAACCTCTTTTTATACCTCCACTCGCCCATTCAGCAGCACCACGATGGACTTGACTGGAACACCCAGGGAGGCAGGAGCATCCAGCTGAGGGTAATCACTGGGTGGTTCAGCCTTCAGAACCAGAAAAACAACCTGACATCTGGTTTTGAAAGAGGAATGTAAGCAGAAAGCCACACACAGGGCATCTTCCAGTGCACCAGAACCTCTGGCTGATCAGTCTGCACAACCCCAACAGCGAATGCAGGAGCACTGAGCCACGCTGAACATCCTTACACAGAGAAAGCTCTCTAGCATTCATATAAAATCATGTGTAAACAGAAAAAAAACAGGAAGTCTGGGGAGAGCATGAAGCAGGAAGACAGAGAGCAGCAATAATTGGTTTAATCCAGCCAAGGATTCGGCTGCCAGTTGGCACTGCTGGCACTCAGTGCATTGACTGTCAGCGCCTGCTGGATTAAGCAGCAGAGCTCAGAGATGGGTTTCTGCTGTGGGAGGCAATTTCACACCAATGAAGGGCATTTACTTTGAAGCAAAAACCTTGCTGTGTGCTCTGTGGTTTTGTTGAAATAACAACAAAGTGGCTTTAGATATACTCCAGGGTAGCTGACAACAGAGTTTGACCTGACTTCAACAAAACGACATCTTATTAAAGGGGAAGGGATGCTCTCCACAAGGATGGGGAGCTCACTGTGCCTATGTCTGTACAGCTGTTAAGGCAAGAGGGTTCCTGATCCATGAGCAGGGCTCCTGGGCATTACAAAATACTAATTATAAAATTCATCTATGTAAGTCTAAAAACACAAGCTAAAGCCCTCTCAGTAACTTTCTCAGATTTGGAATGAACCATAGGCAGTCTGAAACAGAAAAATATAAGGGTCCTGCAAAGCCATCTGAAGTTAAGGTTTGGGTAAGTGCTACAGGACTTGAAGAAATGTCAGGTAAGATTTGCTGTAATTCAGCAAAATAATTGCTTATGCTGTGCTGTGTTGTAACAACTAGCTAATGAAATTAATTGATTTATTTTCAAAAGACTAAGAAAGAAATGTAGGTTGGCCAAAGATTCCCTCTGGGTGCAAACATGATGGAGAGATAAGTGGATGAGTTGCTCAGAGCTGTGCTGCTTCCCAGCCTGTAATCTGAACTTTGTCTGTACAAGACCCTGCATAGGATCATTAACAGCTGGGAGCACCATGTGTTGTGCGGCTATGGAGACTGTGCAAGAGGTTTTGTCAAGACTTCTTAATGTTCTGTTGTTGATGATCTTTTTTCTGTTTTGCTTTTAATGAAAACCACAATTCTAATTTTTTTTGTCCTCCATCTGTCCCTCATTTTGTGAAGAAATGAGGTTATGGCATAGATATTCCTAAATTTAGGAATTTGATTCTGTTACATGGATTCCCAAGGGCATCCTTTGGGAATTATTTTGCTTTTTTGGGGGGGGGGGGCGAGGGGAGTGGGGAAAGCAAAGCTGCTCCTATCCTTCTGTCCTTCTATCCAGAAAGTAGTTTCCTTCAATAAAAATAGTCCTCTACTACTGGCTCTGTTTTAATCTGCTTTGTTGCCTGCCCATTCCATGTGTCTTTTCTTCCACACCTCCTTGCTCAGGTCACTCTACCTGATGTCCCTTGGTATCTGGGGTCCTTGGACTTTGCCCTCAGATTTGCTGGCTTACAACCCTCCACTGCTGGCTTTATCCAGAATCTCCCTTCCTTCATCATGGTCCTTGCTCAAAAAGCAGCCCTGAACACAAGCCACAGGCTTCCTGCTGTCATCACTCATTCTCTGTCAACACCTTCTGCTGTCAACACCCTTTATCTCCAGTTTTCCTGAGACAGGAGGGATGGGATTGAATTCCAGACTCAAGTATCTACATATAGATGTTCACATGGAGGTGTCCAACATTCCCTGAAGTCAACAGAGACTTGGCCAATCAGTCAATCAAGCCTTGAGAACAGTTCATCTCTCCTCGAGGTCTCTCTGTGTATGTTAACACTCAGCTGGATGGACCTTCATAAAGGATATTGACACTCAGGAAGTCCTTGGGTCCTGTGATAATCCTGGGATACGTCAATGAAGAGAAGGTCCTGCTCAATGTGTGGGAGCTGCAGGTGCTCTCCCTGTTCATGGTGGGGCTGGAAGAGCTCCCATGTGCTGAGAGCTTTTTGCTTCTACCATGTCTTCCAAAATTTACAAACTTGGCTATCTGTTTCCAGCCAGCCAAAATCTGTGGCATTAATATTAACCACTGGATTTTCAGGTATTCTGTGCATTAGAGCCTCTTGAGGAAATAAAATAGGCTGGTGTCTGTTTCATATGGAAAAACTTTCTTTGCTTCTCAGGGTACAGAATGATTGAAATAGTAAAACGCACAGATATGCATACACACCCTTCAGTTTTAGGCACACACCCAGCAAGAAAAAATTCATCCAGGATAATTAAAATTTGGCAAAGTTACAAGTAACAGAATGAGGGCAAGTCTTGCATAATCTTAACCCTATCTGGCTCTACTAGCTCAGTTATGATAATAAAAACTTTCCTTCAATCAACCACACACAGCTTTTTCTCCTCTATGTTTTCACTGATTTCTCAAGGAGAGAGAGAGTCCTATTCTTTGTTCTTATCCATTATTATTAAAAGCAAAAAATGTTATTTCTTGCCTAAATAAATGAAAAGTCAGTACTCTCTCAGCCCTGCCAGTGTAATTCCACTCATCCCATCTGACTTCCTCTTATTTACCCTTGTGTGACCCACATGACTGTCAAATCCTTGCCTCTTACAGAGATTTCCATGTGATCTGTGTTGGTTTCTTTTCTGCTCGTGCTTCCCCATCCCCTGTACATACCTTGTTACCTGGATTTATTTTCATGCTCTACTTTGACAGTATCTTTTTAGGTCAGAGACCACTGTTCTGTTCTGTTCTGCTCCCACAGCTTTCCAACTCAATCCCTGCACAAGGCTCATCTTCCAAATGCCAGTGCACAGATAGAAATAAAAGACATTAAAGACATGTGCAACTAATGACTACAAGCAGATCTTAGCAGAAGTTTCAGCTAAGACATTCCAGCCATCAAAAATATGTTATTTTCCCTATTAATCCCTAGGTCAAAACACAGTTTTCTAACCTTTGCAATTAAAATGCAGCCAGACCTAATAATGAATCACTGAATCTCTCTACAGAAACAAATCACCTCTCACAGAGCATCTCTTCTCATTGACATTCCCCTTGGCTCAGGAGTGACTCACCAGCTGCTGAGCTATGAACTTTGAAATGTTTACTTTCACACTGAACAATTTGGCCTCTGTTGCTAATGAAGAGTGAGGACAAGGCAGAGAGACCAATCACTCCATGTCAGAAATCTCACCCTCAAACATCACAACAACCTGACAGTTAAAACAATTCTATAATTTTTATACGCTACATTATGAATTAATAATTTTCAAGGCTCCTACATGTGGAAATAACAAAAGGAAGAGATGCTACTCTGCTCTGCCCATAGAAGCTTATAATCAAAGCCAAAAGCAGCAAAGATTTCTGCTTTTGCCTCAGTTTTCTGCTCTCCAAGTGTGTGTGGGTCAAGGACCTGTTCTGGGCTCAACCTTCTAGCAACAAATGAGTGAATTATGGTCAGAGGCCTCAGTTCTGTTCTGAAAACACAGAGCTGGGGTGAAACAGTGACCATCATAATTTGTGTCTCCAACAAAAAGGAAGAAAAATATTCTGGAGTAAAGAGTAAGTCCTGTTTGGTTTTAATTGATTTCTGGTGGATTTGTGGAAGTATCAAATTAAAGCAGTTTTTGAGATGAGAGGAGTGGATGCAGTTTATTGTTAATTCATACACAGAAATTTCAAAAATGGCACTCTTTCTGGAGTAGCAGCAGTACTTTTCTGGAGACAACATTTTAAGACTGTTTAAATATCCTAAGTGACCACACTTCTCATCTAGTGATTCCAGCCACTTCCAATCCAAAGCACTCCATGATTCTTTATTTTTGGGAAACATCCGAAATCAAACTGAACTCTCAAGCAGAAACCTGTCCGCTGCAACAGTGGAGGCTGCCTGTAAATTTTTATAAGCACTGGCCTAAATGGAAATGGTATATCCTGAATCTTCCTATAAGTAAAGGGATATGAGAAAGGACCACGAGATATGAGGCTGATCACTTTCTGTAGTTCTGTACCTAAACCATTCAGACTGGGAAAACTGAGGACTCGCAGTCTGGAAAGAAGAGAAGACTTATACCCAAAAAGAATGAGTGTTTTTGAGAAGAAGTTGGGTGCTTGGAAAGAAGGTGAATATCGCGACTGGAGAAAAGACCCTGAGAGTGGAGGGAAGTCTTGGAGGTGGGACAGATTCATGGGGCCAAGTCCAGGGGGACACCCAGGGACATCACCAGTAATGCTGAAGGGTTGTTTGTGTGAGCACCAGCTCAGAGCAGATTGACATGACTTCCTTCCCAAATATCCCAGGCCAACAGCAACCTCCCTGCAGGGAAGGGAAGATGGATCCTGGTGAATGCAAACACTGTGTGGCACAGGGCATGTGTGAGTTTGAGATAATGAAACAGGGTAAAAATTCCTGTCTCCTTGGCTCTTAAATAGACTCCAGCAACAAGAGACACTGCAGGTTATGGTACACTTTGTCTTATCTTTGGCAAACCCCCACAAGCTTTATATATCCATCCCTAAAGACATTAATATGGCTTTATATTTGGGGTTGTTTCAACATGAATTAATAGCCGTAAGAAAGTTTCCCAAAAGAAGTGGACATATTAGAGTGCAAGGCATGTGTAAGATATGCATTGCAAACATCGCCATGATGATTCTCCTCATTATCCCTCATTGTCTGCTCTAAAAGGATCTTGTAATCCATCTCAGGCAGATCTGGAGTCCCGTGGGATGTCAGTGACACTCTCTGTGTGTGCTTGCCTGGGGTACAAGGCTTAAGCCTGCAGGGAACAAGTCTAGGATCTAACCTGACAGCTCCCATGTCATAAATAATGGACTGATCTGAATGACAGATGCTGGTGTAACTTAATCTCTTTGGGAAAATGTATTCCCTGAACTACTAAGGATAGCATGCAGAACCCTGCAATTCTGAGTGGGAAACACTGAAAACTTACATCCTTATTCTTGTCTCAGCTTTAAAAAAGATCCCTTCCTCACTGCTTAAGTTTTAGGGCACTTTTTTTTTTCATTTGTTTCCCCTAGCAGTCTGTCACACCAGTGCAGTGTTGCTTTGCATCCAAGGAAGAACAGAATGTTGTAATGTCATTGTTCTCCCAATCTGTCCAACAATATTTCGGTACTCTGGGTAAGGCATCCCATGGGACAGAGACAAAGATAGCTGCATCTTTATCAGTGAGTAGAGTCAGCCAGGATCCACAGTTTGAGATGCAGACTGTTGATTTTCTGCTTGGGATCCTTTTATTCCTTTAATATGTTAAAGCAAAATGACTCGCAGCTTTTGGGCACCTTACTTCTAAATTTCTTTGTTATTTATTGACAAAGCAAAGTATTAAGCTTAACTTTCTGAGGCATTACACATTTTTTTTTCTTCATTATTGAACTTTGTGGCTAGCAGCTCTGAATTTCTGAAATGATGGTAAGTGCTTCGTCCTCTATTGCTCCCTCCAGCAAAAAGTCTCACATGCAATCTGCTGCATGGCTGTAAGTGGCTTAAGCTAAAGTCATTAAACCAAAGTCTACAGTGTGCTCATAAACCTGAACCATGAAATATTTGCCAACTATAAATAGAAGACTGTCAACCAGATAAAAGCAATCTTTTCTGAAAACACTTTCTGGTGCTCACAGACAACTTCCACAGTCATTATATAAAAAATGGATGGAAACTACTGCTGCTAAACCGATGGATTTAAGCTTCTTCAATAACTTGCACACGATCTTACTGACTTGGCTCTTTTTTGTTGTTGTTCTGGAGATGTTGATAAAAACAGTCAGCAGCCAGAAAAATCTATACAAAATGAGATGCTGCTGTGGGCCAGCATACAGAATCTAGTGTACCCTGAGACTGCTTTGATGGGCGAGTGAACAGCAGCTAAATCAAGCAGCCTGTGTAATGTCATTGCCTTGTCTTCCTCTGTACCTAATTCAGCACATCACTCCTCTCACTTAGTAAAACAAGCATCCTGTGACCCTGACTGTGCTGGACTTGTTCTTCACCACGTTACCTGATAGCTTTTCAAGCCTTGGTCCAGTAAGCAGAGACTTAACAAAAATCCCTGAAATCTGATATCTTCTCTCCCCTTGCTGTTTTCTCAAATTCCTTGGCATAAGCCCAGGCAGACAAGTGTGAACATGAATGCTCATTGACCATAGTCTTGTACTAAGTTGATTTTAATTTCTGGAGGCAAGGGTCTGTTTTTCTGTTCAGTTATTGAAGCAGATACATAATGGCCCAGAGTACTTACTGTTGTAATAATTCACCATAAAGGCAGCAAAAATTTCCTCTGTATGCAATTTATTTTCCACTTGTGAATGACTGGATTAAATCTGGACCAAGGAGTTTATCAGCCACTCTATGTCTTCCTTCTGTTCTGTTAACACGGCTTGAAGAAAGCATGTGACTGATGTAATTACATTTACTGAGACCTTTGACAGGTCTGAAAGCTGAGGAGGCTGCAATGTATTCATGCCCTGCATTTTCATGGCACTTTTTCATTTATAGAATTTCTCCACACAAATATGCTGTAGCTCTTGATCCCTGCTGCTATCTCTAGCATTGTTATCTGTGGGAAGTTTATGAATCCACAATATAATATATACTGAACGCTGCATAAAATTCTCTTGCATCAGGGGAAAAAAAACCCAGTAGTACAGAGGCATAAGAACACCTGCTGTTGTGAAATCTCATTTTCATTTTGGAGACCATTTTGGAAAAGCTATTTTTGTACAAAAGTTAAGCATCCTTCAATAGGTGCAACAGAATCCAGTCTGAAGCTCCACTCCCTGGGTTACTGTTGATTTTGCTTTGCCTTCTGGACTCAGTGGGAAAGTAGGCAAGGAATGAAAGAAGACACAAAATTATAATGAAAAAAGTGCACCTGGGGTTTACTCAGCAAATATCACTGAAAAGAAAGTGAGTGGGAGGGTTAAAGAGAAAGCCTGTGTTCTTCATTAATAATGAGAGATGTTATTCTATGAGAAAGATCAGCCTTGACCTTAGAAAGTGGCCAGTACCAGAGGCTGGATTCTGGAATTCCATACTCCACTGCATTAATGGAACTCAGCTGCTTAAAGACTGGGATGCCAGCCTGAAAAGGCTCCTTCCTAAAAAGCAATCCTTTCCCCTCAGTGTTCATGATAACACCCTAGTTCTGAATGCTAAAACATTGTATGTGCAGCTTTGCAGCACTCCCTTAGTGCAGTTCCCACTATCATTGCTTCATCCAATTGTTTATGGATTGATATTGTGTAGATATTTTATAGTGCTCTAATATAGTGGTGGTCCTGCAAAGCTCAGGGCATAAAGCTGTAATGGAAATTGGAAATACAATTCCAACTCTGTCTTTTAAAAAGGCATAAATAATGCTGGAATGCTTTGTGCAGATGTCTAGAGATGTATATTAAAATTCAAGAGTAAAATGAATATGGAAAGAATTAAATCAAATGTCCTTCTCATCCATGATTCATCCATTTCATATATAACCAATACAGCTAACCAGTGACCAAGGCAGAAAAAATTAATTTCTGTGCTGCAGACTGTGTGGGTTTTTGATGGGATTCCTGTAGAGGTAATTTCATGTGAAAATTATAACTGATTCCTAAGTCATACAAACTACAGAGGAAACAAAGTCAGAATGCTAACCTGCAGGGCAGACAAATTTCCACCTATTGAAAACAGGAGCGTGTGGACTTATGATGTCAAGATTCTCTGTGTTCAATGCCAGTTTCTTAGTTCCTAAGAGTTCCTAAGAAATCAAGGTCTCTGAATTCTGACTGTGTATCAAAGAAATTATTTTGGGAACAATCTGGAAAAGGCAGCAGTATTACTTATCTGTCTCAAAGGTTTCTTGAAAATAGAGTAGAATATCAAACATTTCCTTTCTAAATCTCAAAGTAAAGGTCAAGTGCACTAAATTGCTGCAGTTGTACAGAAGCAAGTGGAACAAAAGCAGACTTCACTATAGATCAAACTTTTACTTTCGTACTCAATGACTTTGCATCTTTCCCTTTTAGTACTGGGGTGTCCTTTCTCCCAAAGATACTTGTAATTCAGCCCCAAACATGTTCAGTTTTAATGAACATATTATCTCAAAATGTAATTGATTTTAATTGAAAAACAAACACTATTTTTAGAGCAAAGAAAAACTGCTGGAGTGGTCTGTAAAAAAGTGAAGGGATTCAGAATTTCTCACTGACAGAAAAACTCATGTTGTTTATATGTTTTCCTTTCAAAGGCTGTGGTGAGGAGTAAAAAGGCAGCACAGCTGATTTCCTTTTGCTGTCATGCAACAACTTGGCCAGGTAATAGCACCAAGAAGAGAGAAGCTTGTACCTTCCTTAGAATAACTAAATATGCCTGGAAGAGAAGAGTTTTCAAGACATGGAATGGGCAGAGAAGAAACTTGGCCAAGAGGGAGCTGCAGCTCAGGCAGGAGGCAGAAGGTGCCCTTGTAAAACTGAAGAATCACAGAATAGTTTGGGCTGAAAGGGATTTTAAAGATCACCTTATTCTAACATTCCTGCCATGGGCAGCCGTGCCATTCACTGGATCAGATTTCTCAGGGCCCCATCCAGCCTGGATTTAAAAATTTCGAGGAATGGGCTATTCACAACCTCTCTGGGCAACCTGTGCCAGGGCCTCATCACCCTCTGTGTAAAGAATTTCTTCCTAACATCTAACCTAACCTGCCCGTTTCCATTTACAGCCATTGCCCCTTTTCCTATCACTTTCTGCCCAGAAAAAAGTCCCTCCCCTCCTTTGAACAAGACCCCTCAATATCTCACAAGCAGCATGAAAGAGGCTGGATGGGAACTGACTGTTCAGAGTACCATGAAGTGAAGCCAGTGGAGACCTCAAATGGGGGTGATTCTTTATGAAATGGGCTGTAGACCGAGGGAATTCCTTGCCAAAAATTGTGTGGATGAAGGAAGTTTGTGTGGGCTCAAAGCAGACTGGACTAGAACTTGAAAGAGAGATCCCAGGATTATCTGTTAAACAGAGAAGCTCTGTCAGGTTAGGGTGTCTCCTGAACTGTAAATATTCAGAACTGGCAAAGCTTTACAGGGTAGTATTTAATGTTTTTCCTTGATCTTATTTCTCCTAAGGTTACTTTGTACAGCCCTAATTAGAGGGTGAATGCTGCAGAGATGGTCCAAGATAACCTTTAATCTGAACCAGCATGGTTCTTCCAGAAAGATGGAGCCAAGACCAATCTGGGATGTAAAGAAACCCCTCTTTACTGTATGCGCAGAAAGTTGTGATCCCAGAAACTACTGAAAAATTACTGGGGAGACAACAAATCTCACATAAAGGACAGGATTGCCAGTATGGAGCTGTGTTTATAAACCAATATAAACTCACTCCCTCCCACTCAGAGCTTTCTTGGGTTTAAAATTATTATTGCCATAGTTTCTGCTGTAATACAATCCAGATTTTTTTCCCATTGGGAATTCTGGGGGTAGGGGAGTCTCATTTTCAGAAAAATACACAGGCAAATCCACCTTCTCCAAGAAGCACCAACAAGGCTGGCAATGTGCAGTGCTTCTGTCACAAGGAAGGTCCTCAGTGGGAATGGTTTGAGGGCATTTGCCTAAGGATATTTTGCAAACAGTGTCAGACACTAAGAACCTCTCCTGCAGATAGGAGAGAATCAGTCTTTGTGGATTCCTGAATTATGCTGCAGCTCAACAACTCCAGCTCTGAAAACATCTACTTAAATTTATGCCTGTAGCCACACTCTTTTTATTCAGGGAATTAGGTAAAAAAATCTGAATCTTTTTCTGCAACAACAACCTCTATATTTTGCCAATATACCATACATGCCCACAGGAAAAAAACCCCAACACATTCATGGAAGAAAAAAAACCCACTATTTGCTGCTACTGTTTGCAATAACAAAAGTTACTGAAAATTGTTTGATAATTCAGAAATAAATCAGTGTTGTTATTTAAATTCATTTGGGAGGGGGGCAGAAAGATTTTTAAACTGAAAAGCACATTTGATTTTGAAAATTAATTGCAGAATACCCTATGTGGTGTTCTCTAGACAGAAAAATCATTTTGGCTTATGCTCTTTCCACCAGTCTGAAATGCAAGACATTTCCAATGACAATTTACCTAATTCAAATAAAGCAAATGTTAGTTTTCCTGTATAATGTCAGACCATTATTATCCTTACTCTCTGAAGGTCTGGCATGAACACAATGTCATCCAGAAGAGTCTATAAAGTGCTTTGAATATTAAAACAGGGCAAAGAAGTGGGATCTGTAGAGGGTATCTGCCTAATGGCTCTGCTGAATGGGGACACAGAATCCCTATATACACATACACATGGAACTGTATAACTTATTTTATTTTGTAAAGTCAGATCATTTAAAGTTTTCTAGGAAACAACAACAACAACAACAAATCCCAGTGCAGAATGTGTCAGAACTGTGCAGAACGGTCAGCCTGTCCATAGCAGTCCTGACATGCAAATCACTCGTCCGACCTGGGTCTAGGGGTGAAATGCTAATCAAACCATCCAGTGGCTGATTCCGTCCAAAGTTTCCCTCACAAAAGCTGGCACTCAGCTGTGGGCAGTTTTACCAGGCAAAGTGAATGATTAGAGGTCTTAGGGCCAAAACTATCTCAATCTATTCTCAAACTTTCAATGGGTAAGGGGGCCAGCTTGCTGGCGTGGAGCCACAGCGTGGAATGCAAGTGCTCAGTGGGCCAAAGGAGCCTGAGGTGGGTTGACCCTGTCTAGGTGCCAGGTGCCCACTCAGTTGCTCTATCACTCCCTTTGCCACTGGGACAAAGGAGAAAATAATATGGAGAAAGACTAGCAGGGTGAGATAAGGCAGTTTATTACAGCAGAAAGAAGAAACAAGCAGAGATCTGTGCACACAAGAGCTAAAGAGAAAAAACAAATCAGTCTCTATTTCCCATCAGCAGCGATATTCAGACACTTCCTGGGAAGCAGACCCAATACAATCTCCACCCTTTCTTCCTAACCATTCGCGTCATGCTCAGATCCCATATAATCTGTATATTCTCATTACTAGAATGCTTTCCTACCCACACATGCAGTTTAAGCTGGCAGATATATAGACCATGTGGGATAACTTTTTTTTTCCCACCTTATTCTTTCTGTGAACATACAGACCCAATGCAAAGGGACATCCTCCCTAGTGTTGAGAACAAAAAGGAATCCTCTTTTCATATAGATCAAAAGAAGATGTTTGAGCTGATCTGAGCCTTTTACCAAGTGGAAGGGTGCAGACATCGTCCAGTTGACACAGCTGCCCAGGGAACACACACAGACACATGCTGTGAGCTACTGAAGCCAGTTACTTCAGGATCAAAACTCTCACTTTCCTGCTGCCTTCTGAGAAATTTCATGCTGCTCAGGCCTACTCTGATCTAAGAAATAGGATTAAGGACATCCATTTGAAAACAGGACACAGGGAAAAAAGTCAAGCAGAGCTCCCACCTGACAGGACAAGACCAAAATGGGTTAGGTACCTTGAGGCTTGTGTCTTTTCCCCCTCCAGTGACTGCCTTTTCTCTGAGCCATGACCAGGCTGCAGTCCTCTGCACAGCAGCCAAGTAGGCAAATGGCAATTAGTGTTACCCCATGTTTCTGAGCTGCATTTCCCAAATTGCAAGAGGACCTGTAGCCCTCCACTCCCACTATGGGGCCACCCAGAGCATATCAGGACTGTCCATGACATGGAAAACACCTTACCAAATCCTTCCAGCCTGGATGTGCTTGTGCTCTACTGAGCTCTGCTGCAGACCTTGTCCCCCACCAGCCTTGAAATTCCCCCTAGGCCAAAACAGCAAGTGACTATTGCATTAAAGATAATTTCTTGTTGGGAGACAGGGATGGGAAATGATCCTCGCCTACCTTTGAGACTTGCACAGATTCTGGAACAAATGCACATTTCATAAGCCCTTGGAAGATAACAAGTCACAGCTTGAAATGTGAAACAGCTGCTTCTTGTAGCAGCAAGGACAAGTAGCCCGTGTGGATTTGTCAAGAATAAATTGTGTTGAACTGATCTAATCTCCACTTTTAGCAGTGTAACAGGCCTAAAGAATAAAGGAAAAGTAGCTGCCACAAATCTTACCCCCTTACTAAGGTTTTCAAAAGGGCTGCATGTGACATTCTCATAAGTGAGCCCCGGCAGCTTGGTCTAGATGAGACTGTGATCGATTGGGTGCAAAGCTGGTTTGATAACGTATCAGAAAGGTTATCAATGGTGCTTTGTCAGAGTGGAAGGATGCAGAAATGGAGTTCAGCCAGGTCTCTTCGGGTACACTCCTGGCATATGCTTTCATTAATGAATTAGATGATAGAAAAGAAAGTATGGTTATTAAATTTTCAGATGGCATAACGCTCAGAGACACAGGAGGACAGGGTTTGAATTCAGAATTATTTGGAAGAATTGTGTAACATGTCTGGGGTGGAAAAGGAGAAGCTGAAATTCAGCAGGGACAAGAGCAAGGCCACAAACTTCAACTTGCACAATACACAAATACGAAAATTTGCCAACAGCAGCCCTGTAGCAAAGTGTGGAACTGGAGTAGATGACAAGGTGAAATCCTTGTTAAAAGAATGAAACTGCCACCATGCAGGAGTGAACAAACAGGATTATAACATTAAGGATGCGCAACAGTCTTTCCTTTGTCACTAGAAAGACTTCAGATACTATGTCATATTCCGTTTTGAATGTGTAGCTAGTAAAAAGGTGTGCAGCAACAGTCCAGAGGAGAAGAAGGCTACCTGATATGTAAAAAAAATATGGCCAGAGCAGAGAGACTTGCAGGCTCAGTGTTTATTTAACTTTAGTAAGCCTCACAAGAAGCTCTTCAACAAGCTTCATGTATTTAAAAAACTTGTTGCAAACTAGAGTACAATAATCTGTTTTCTAAGTCTCCAGGGAACATGAAAAATCAAAACAGCAAACAAAAAGCAGCTTTCTTTACAATTAGAAGTTTCGGTTTGAATTTGAGGCTTGCAAAGCACTTGGAAGATTTCTTTTTAGACACAGCTTTGTGCTAATGGCCTGACCTCAGCTGGATCAATACCTTTGATGCAGGAGTCAGTGCATCCTGCTGAAAGCAAGTCCTCATAAATTTCATGCACCAAATGACTGGAAGTGGGATCTCATTGGGAATCTCAGCAGCAGTGAGCTCCAGACTGGCTCTGTCTGAAGTCTGGCAAAACCCACTGAGTTTCAGTACAAAATCTCAGTGTGGGTTATTCCATCTGGGCTTTGCTTGCGGCATCAGTCTCTCCCCCTCTTGCTGCCTGAACTGTTCAAAAAAGTTGTTTGCATGGAAGTGAGAATGGCAACACATTTTATAGTTTCCATAGGGTGGCAGAAAAATAAAAAGCTTCTTGATGACTGCTGAGATCTTTAACAAACATAAGAAATCCTTGGCTGGGATGTAGCATTTATTTAAGCACGATTGTCTCTTGGTTCATGGGCAGAACACTCTGGGGAGTCAAAATCCATGTATGGCTTAGAGTGATCTTCATTAGATATTCTACTTAGGCTTTCATTGCAGTTTATTGTGCTGAATGCTATGGCAGTTGCCCATGACAGATTGCATTGTTTCTCCTGTGGGACCAATGCCCAAGTGTAGGGAAACATGTCCCATTGAATGTGGTTCCTCTGGCAGTGAGGAATCATTTGCATTCAATGGTTACTAAACCTGTCAATGCTCTGGATTCGTGTAAGACCTGAGCCTCTTGCACTGACTCAGTGCTGCATCACCTGCAAATTGTCAGTGCTGAAGTTGGACTCTGGAGTTCTGAGATGAGGCTGCAGAGCCCAGAGGAAGACAGAAGGGCAGGTGGTGTTGGGGTCCATGCAGCCAGCAGGGACAGTGGCCTCTCTTGATGGGGATGGCCTTTTCCCCAGCAACAGCACATTCACAAGCTACCACTTCCTTTCAGATACCAAATATGTTTGTCATTTATGTAGGATAGTACATGCAGTGTCCTTTGTTTCCTGACACTCTGCAAAGTCACGTTTCCTTTGAGGTCTGCTAATAAGCATTATGTCTGATAGATCAACCTCAAGACTTTTCAAAGTCTTGGAAAACTGGTTGGTGCTGAAGTCCACTCAAGGTGAATTTAGGACCAGCCTTTTATTTGTCAGCTTGGAAATCTGCTGCTGACTCCCAAAAAGCACAAGGAGAACAGCAACTGCTTTTTCATTTTTGTTTTGCCAACTCGGAGACTCCATCACTAGCCACAAGAGCCTTGATCATGAAACTTAGGAACCTTCAACTTTTTAAGTACTACTTGTAGGCATTAAAAACTAAAAAGCTACATTTCATGTGAAGGAAAATTGAAGGAGAGGTAAGTAAATACTGGGATCTAATCTTTCAGATTTATGGCAGCCATAGATTTAAACATATACTTTAAGGACAGAAGAAGCCTTTTTAAGTTTGACTTTGCATAAAACAAGGCAAGTGTTTTACAGTCATACCTTCAGGTGAGTGAGACTGTGGTGTTTTCAGATTTCAGGGGGTAGAGAATCTGCCATATCCTGAGGTGAACTCTCCATCATGAAAAATATGCAGCTTATATGTAGTCAGAACTTGTCCAGCTTGAGCTACCGGCCTGTGAAGAGTTGTGTACTTGTATGTTAAATTAAAAAGCCCTCTGCCCTTATATATAATATTTCCCTGAATTTCTCTTCAGAGCTATTTCCACTTAGTGCTTTTACATTTCATTATTGTTCTGCTGCAAGGGTTCAAAGTTTTCAAATGGAAGTCCTGTGTGGTTCCAGGGGATGATGCTCTCCTAGGCTGGGCTGTTTGTAGTGCAAGACAGGGTAAAGGAAAATGCAAGCACAACTCCCATCAATACTGAATGACAGATTTAACAATTCCCCCCTCCTTCCTCCCCCTCATCACTGAGTATGGATTATATCCATGTCTCTTCACCACGGGCCTATATCCTAGCAGTCTGCCATTCTCTGATATTAACACTTGAAGTTTTAATGAGCACAGGCAAAGGAGGGTGCTTAGCAACAATACAGAAAGTACAACAAATACAGGATAAGCAGTTTGAGATTAGATTTTAATGCCATCTTAATGACAACACCAGGATATACTTATTGCTCTGCATAACTATGTCATTAACACAGATGCCAGAATACTGCAAAGAATTTGAACAATTGGATTTTCCAATTTGGGAAGTGGGACTTTGGAAGCAACCAGGAAAAAGAGGAAAGGAAGAGGCAACAGACAGCAAGGTATCAGGACATAATCTCAGTAACATATTCAATCTGCTCAAGCAGCTTGATGGCATGGTCAAAGTGCCCACACTTGAATTAGTTTCACAGAATTTCTCTTGTTCCAAACAGGCTAGAGAATCACAATGAAAATATTGGTAATGTTCTTTAAAGACTCAAGTGTTTTTCTTTAATTATTCTTTAACCCCTGTTTTAGCTCCATTCACTTCCATCTATGACAGGTGTACTATTAACAGACACAATCAGGCTTCAAAAATTATGTTTGTGGGTTTTGGAGAGAGGATTAGTTAAACAAAACTCGTGAATCCAAAAGGGAAAGCTTTGAGATGCTATATAGCCCCCAAAGAAGCTGAAATCAGCTTGCTTTTCAGGAATCACCAGCCAAGGTGCAGAAGGGAAAGGCAGACAAAACTGGAAATGGAACGTCAAGCCTAAACCCTGTGCAATTTAGAAGAAAAACAGCAGTATTGAAGCTGAAGGGTTTGACATGGGACATGAGAAATTGTCCCACCTATGTAAGATGATGGTCTGGAATGATTTTGTGTGTTAGACTCAATCCTCTAAAAAATACCTCAGTTACAAGAATTTAATTCTCATGCATGTTCAAAACCAGGGTGATAGCTTTGTCTCTACTTTGGCCCCACTGCCCATACTGTCTTTAACCTCATGTCCTATACCAGGCAAACTTTAGGAAGGCACAATACCTGCACATATTGAATGGGGTGACAGAAATGGGGAAATAGCAGAAATAGTGGGGAAATAAGACCTGTACGAGTCTGGAGAAGGCATCAATGACAGGAACATGAACAAGACAGACATTCAATATCTTTAATGCTGCCACCTTGATACAGGTGCCTGAGTTGTCATCATCTTCAGGAACTACTTTACACACTGTGCCAAATCTCGTCTGAAAAAAACCCTGAATTGCAAAATACTTGCTGTTCACTGTCCTGCTCTTCCATCTCCAGTTCTCCACACTGCCTCAGAAAGAGCCAACTGCGCAAGGAACCGTGGTCTCTTCACTCCTTTCTTTCCTTTTCACATGTCTTAGAAATAATCAGCTGCAGGGAAACCGAACGAACTGGTGTGATGTAATTGTGTGCCCGTTACTGTCATGCATTTATCTCTGTGTGATAGCCCTCTGATATAATGAATCTGGTTACCATGACACCAAAAAGTCACAGCTGATTTGAAAAATTCACAGAGGTCAGAGGCAGAGCAATGTAAAAATCAGTTTTATGTTAAGCATATCTGGAATTGTGCTTCTGTCACGCAGAAAAATTTCAGCATTGATTCAGATCACCTTGTGCTGATCTTTGCTATAAGGAGAAGAAAATGACTGAGCAAGGGAATTAATGGCCCGTGTATCAATGTCTCAAACCCTTTCTCCCTTTTTCTGTGAATGCTGTGAGAACATGCTCAGCTCCCACCAGACCTGACTCAGCCCTTCTTTCCAGCAAAGACACAGAACTGCATCTTTGGCCAAAGGAGAACTAGGAAACAAAGGAGATAGAGGGCAAAGAAAAGGATTTATAGGGGAATGAGAGGCTTTTGATGAGAAAATAATGAAACACAAATGTCAGAAGGAGTAGCCACAGAGAAAACACCCACGAAGAGCAAAGTTAAGGAGAGGTAGGAGGAAAATGTTGATGATGGGGGAAGAGAGAGCAAAATGAAACAGAAAGGAGTCTCAGCAAATTTCCATAATGTAACACTGATGATGCCTTTTATGATTATGACAGGGATTCTCAGAATGTTCCCTTGCAGGAAATTTGCATACTCATATTTTAATAGTTCTGAACACTTTCCCAGACTCAGTAAAAGTGGAAACTTTTTCTGCTAGTGCTGCCTGCTCTAAATCTGGGCTACCTCTGTTCATCTCTGAGTTCCAAGGAGCTGTATCTCTGAGATCTGCTCTGGATGGGCTGGCACATCAAGCCCAGTCCATGCTGCCTCCAGAGAGTGTGACAGCCCTGACTGTGTACTCTGCAGAGCCAGCTGATGCTGCTCTTCAGAAGTACACTATATCCTGCCAAAGGAATGGAGACATTGTTTGCACAATACCTTGTGGGACACGGATATAGATTGTTTTTTATACAGAGCCAGACAGAAGCCTGAGTGGATTCAACCTGTGTGTTTGATTTAAATACCAGAGAAAAAGATGAGATTCTGGACTACCTGAAGCAAAGCCAAATTCACAAGTTAGTATGACCTTAAACACTTCCAGAAATCTCAGCTTGCACTTGTTTCCAGTCCAGATTCAAGCCCCAGTGTGCAAAGAAAGAATTATTGCTATTTACATACAAATTGTTTACCTGACTCTATCCGTTCAGACTTTCTCATTTTCTCAGACTGGATGTTTGTCTGCAACATTTCCTGAGCTAAGTCTGTGCAACTATAAATAAGAAAAAAGATTACAGTTGTCCCTGGATGAGTTTTTGAAAGGTGTACACCACCATTCAATACTAGTCTAAAAAAAAGAAGATAGCCAAAAAATCACCTTACAGAGACAGGAAGCTTTTGAGCTCCTCAGAGTGATGTGTTTCTGTCTGAAACACATTTTGCCTGTGCAGGCGATTTGCACAGGATAAATCCATCACAGTCACTCCAAGAGGAGTGACACCAGTGGTTTAGTCCCTCCAAATCCTAGGAAATGATGAGAAATAGTCTCTGATCCCTTCAGGGCCTCTGCTGCAGACTTCAGGGGGAGGATTGTCCAATGGATTCCCCTCAAAATTACAGGAGCAGTAATTGTATCCCCAGTCCAGGTTCACCAGCTCCCCAAAGGCTGCTGGAAGGCACCGTAGATGGTTGTTTCCCAGCCAAAGTGTGTGAAGATTCTTCAGAAGGCAGACATCCTCAGGGAGGCTCTCCAGCGAGTTAAAGAGTAATAGCAATGTTTCCAGCTTCTCCATGTGCCGAATGCTGGAGGGGATGGTCTCTATTTTGTTGTCACTCACATCCAGAAAGGTGAGGCTCCTCAGCTGGCAGAGGGGTGCAGGCAGCTCGGTGAGGCTGTTGTTGGCCAGGTGGAGGCTGTGCAGCCTTTGGAGGGCCCCCATCTCTGTGGGCAGCGAGCTCAGACTGTTGTTGCTCAGAGTGAGCCTCTCCAAGCGACTCAAAGTGCCAATTGCAGCAGGGATTTCCTTCAGGTTGTTGGAGTCCATGTAGAGGCAGGTGAGATTCCTCAGACGGCCGATCTCCTGGGGAAGCAGTTCCATCCTGTACCTCAGGCAGCTCTCTCGTTCTGGGCTCATCTCCAGCACCTGCAGCTGGTCTAAGCCAAAGACCTGTGTGGGAACTGACAGCAGCTCTCTGCCAGAGATCTTGAGTTTCTTCTTCCCTTCATATTTTGGATCGTGCTCTGTAAGGTACCTCCAAAGTGGATCAGGACCAGGACAGGTATCTCTGGGAGAGGTGACTGCATCCATATCCCACCAGAACAGTGGCTGGTTGAATGGAGACTGTCAGTCACAATTACTTGCATGCTCCACAGGCAGCCTCTGAGGTTTTTGGTGCATCAAGGCTCTCTGTCAGCTTTGTGCTCTGCTGGGCATGTTACCAACACACACACAGAGAGTTTGAGTTGCTCAGATACATCCCACTGAGTAAACATTTGGTGATCTCACACGATCAGGTGTTCCCTCTCCTGCAGAGTACACAAACCCAGCTCCTGGGCTGTGACATGGCCTCTCACAGCTGCAGCCAGTGAGCAGAGTTCAGACAGGGAAAACTGCCTCTGCTTTTTAGCAGAGGTGTTCAAATCTCTACTCGTTTGTAGCTCCCTCCTTCTGGGAGCTTCAAGGGTGCCTTTGCCTGAAGAATTCACATTGACTGGGATTGCAATGGAAGCAGCAATGCAGAGTAGATAAGGCACAGGGTGAATGGGACAAGAACATGGTAAATGGGACAAAAAGAGTAACTGCTGGTGGCCTGGGAACTGGGCACCAGGAACCATGAACATATCTTGTCCTCAGGTCAGTTTGTGCCTTTACCATTCAGCAAACACAATAAAAGATCAGTTTTGAAATCTCTGTCCTCCTCCCTCTTGCTAAGTGCATGAACCCTTACACCATGGAGATATATTTTTTTCTTGTGCTGCAATTGTTCTGGCATATTTAAAAGCAAAATTTTATTCCTTGCTATCAAAGGTTTTGTAGATGTGTAAAATGCCAGGTTTATCCCAAGCCACTCAGCACAGCATGTGATGTAGAGAGCAGGGCATTTTTCTGGAAGGAGAAAATTATGGGTTTGAAGCCTCAGGCTGAGAAAGCCAACCTCTTTTACTTCATCCTCTAATCCTTAAGCCTTTCAGCTAAAAAACTGCTTAGGACAGCCATTTCAAATGTTTCTCAAGGAGAGAGATCTCCACAGCACCCCACAGGCCATTAGAGGTAGAAGACAATGAGTTAGAGATGTAGTCTAAGCAGGTCTACCAGGTCAGGTCTTGTGAAGGTCAGGTCTTGAAATCAGCTTATCTTTCCCAGCCTCCTCAGTTCTGATCATCTCAGGCCAGGATGGTCCTGAATTTGCTGGAACCTCTGTTCCAGCACCCCAGGAGTGTGTGGCTGCATAGCTGGGGGGGCAAGTGATAGTAGCCGTGTATTTGGACAATGCTGGCAAGAGGTTTTGGGGATTCTTCTTCAACTCTCTCTCTTACATTCTAGATTCTAGTGGTTTTTAATTGGTTTTAACCCTGAAATACACATTCTAAGGCCTGGCATATATCAGCTGTTGCTCTTGACTTGGATTCAGAGTGCAAATACCATAATTATACTGAAATCAAGCCCTGGATTTCCTCCAGATAAATTTTCAGCATCTGGAAAACAAACAAACAGACAAACAAACAAACAAACAAAAGAACACCAAAAAACCCATACCACTTTCCTGTGAGGCTGCTTAGACATTTTAGGCTCCTGGGATAAAATCACAGAATTCTTTGAGTTGGAAGGGACCTTAAATATCATCTAGTCCTAATCCCTTTGCCACGGGCAGGGATGCCACCCACTAGACCACGTTGCTTCAGGTCCGACCTGGCCTTGAAACCTTCCAGGGATGGATTTTGCATGAAAAAGATTCAGCAGGACTTGAGAGAGTCTAATAATTTTTCATAAGCATGAATGGGTAAAATAACATAGAAGTATCTGTATATCAGACATGAACGCAGCAACCAAGGAAAAGTGAGATTTTCACTTGCAGGGGAAGGTTGCCTTCCAGCAGATCTCAGAAATAACTGTAAAAATAAGACTCAATGCCCATCAAGAAGGTGTTGAAGAAGTTATTGCACTGACAATTAATTCCAGACTCGGGTGAAAACCATCCCCCACATTGCTAATGACAAAAATGTGTCTCTAAGAACACACTGTCAAATACATCTGTCCTGTGAAATAAACCAAATTGCTTTATGTGCTGCCTTCTGCTTGAACATGCTTTTCTCTTCAAATGCAAATGCGAGTCTTTCAGACAGCATGTCATGCAGAGACAAAGCTATGGTCAGAAAGAAGTTTCTGTGGTTTTTGGCACTGCTCTCTTGCTGCACTTTTTCAAACCTGGAGTCTGACCCTGTGTTTTCCTTTATGAAGGTGGCAGGTTCTTCTCTGCTCCATCCTGCAGGACATCCCTCTTCCTGATGCTGATAGCTGGCTCATCAGAAATGCTGGAGTATGATTAATGTTCCTAATTGCCCCCTTATGCTTTCTACATAAAGTTAATGTCACAAAATGAAAAGTAGCAAGAAAGAGTCTACATTTTCAACATATAATCCCCTAGAGACCCAGCAGGATAGTCTCACTCTCAGTTCAGACAAACTCCAATAACATTAGTAGCATCAATATTGTGAAGCAAAGCCCTGCAACGTAGTCAGATGTTAACCCTTACAATGAAAATCTGCTTTGTAAAGCAAATCTCAAAAGCAGTCTCCTCTTCATCATATCTTCCTCCTTTTCTAAGCAGTTGTTCCCATTGTACAAGTCAGAAGACAAATATCTACTATATATGTGACTTCCAGGTTTAAACCAAATCAAGGAAATTAAGCAGGGGTTTGTTTTGTTTTGTTTTGGTTTTTTTTTTTTAATTCAATTTCACATTTACAAAGGTGTTGAAAGAAAATTCCAAGACCTGATGGACCTATATTGCCCTAAGAGCTCCGCTATCAAATTTAATATGTAGGAGGCAGTTGGGTGGCTGATAGGGACTTTTCCTCCAGCAGCTTTGGCTCTCAGAAGCAGCAGCAAGGAGGACTCTTGATGGTCTCTGGTGGATGCTCACCCCTGCACAGGACTTCAGACTTGGGCAGGAGCCTGCCTTCAACTCCAGACTGGCTTCATCCCTACGCTGCTCTTCCTGCCATGCCATGGAGAAGCCACCTTAACCCTCATCAGCACTGGGCTCCAGCTCACAGAGGCTGAAAGTAGATTTTATTTTTTAGCCTCTGTTGTAACTGTTGAGTTAGTGCAGTCATTTTAAGAAAGTTTTCATTGCCCAAGGATAGTACAAGTTCTTGCCATATCCTTGTCCCTCTCCCCCTGAACAGCCTGGCTGCTGGTCCCAGAGCACCTGACCTGTCCTCACCTTCACCATGAATATCCCCACAGCTCAGGGGGATGTGAGTTACTGATGGTGGAAGATAAAGACAGCTACCAGAAGATCTTTTTTCCATGGAGCTGTAGTTAGTGTAGCAACACAGCTCAGAGTCCTGTAGCTGAATACTTTAGGACAAACTGAATGGATCTCCAGGATCTACAGCTCTCATTGGAGCCACCAAAGTGCAGGTGCCACAGCTTGACTCCTTAAAGTCAAGGAGTTGGACTTTGATGATCCTTGTGGGTCCCTTCCAAATATGGATAGTCTTTGGCTCTATATTCTGTGACTCTGAATATCACTGTGAGAGACTGAGCATGGATTGAGGTACCCAGACACAGACATTTTACATTATTTGATGTGGTACATGATGGGATGGGGAGATTGTGGCCCCAGATACACGATCTCCCCTGGGGTCACCCACTGAAGCTCTGGAAAGGCTTCCCTAGGTCCAAATCATACCTGCCTGTCCCTGTCAGTGCCCTTGGCCCCATATACTGTGGATGATGACACCCAGCCATTCTTAGGCACCAAGTCCTGCTCCAGAAGCTGTCAAATGGAATCTTTAACAGTGCAGAGCTTGGCCAGTTTCCAAATTTAACAACTAAGCCATCAGTAGACTCTATCTGAGCTTTTCTTAAAAATATAATTTTAAAATATTTTTTAAAATAATTGCCCAGAATGTAAAATCTGTGTTTTTCTCCCAACCAGTTCTGTGGTCAGAGCACAGAGTTTGGGCTTAGCTGCCACAGGATCTTTATTGTCTCTCTGGAAAGGAAAAAACAAAACAAAACACACAGGCATTTGATACAGCATCCAAGAAGCAGCTAATTCAAAACTGTATAGAAAACAAGTAGAAATTGTTAAATAATTTAACACCAAAAAAAAAAAAAAACCCCAAATGATCCCATAGCTTTGCTCTGTCTTTGTAATTTATTTATTTGACAGGCAAAAAATTGAATGAAATAATGGTCTGTTTGCTATAATTACAGTAATTTACACATGATTTTAAAAAAGGGAAAAAAGAGCAACTGACAGTGGTGTTAAATCCCATGTGTACCTTTTAAAAATGTGAATAATATATTGTCTGGCTCTCCAATGCTATTTTAGCAGTACATTGCCACAGGGCTAAAACATAATCCAACAAAAAAATCAGTCTATTCCCAGGTTTAAACCTCAGACTCAGTGAACAGACTGTATGGTGATTTACCACACACTTGGCTGCAGAGACAGGAACACAGAGCTGCCAAAGCCACAACTTTCCCTTACTCAAGGGTGATTAGAAGAGAGCCACCAGTACTGTCCCTGCCCTACTGTCACCTCCTGCCTGTGTGTTCACTTTGCACAGTCCTGGGCAGACAATGCACACATGGTCACCTGCTCAGGTACAGAGACACCTGCATTTTCTGGAGGACAGCTTCTGACCATGCCCAGGGCTGTACCTGTAGGTTTACAGATGGCAGACCTACTTTGGAAAGTAATCTCAGGCTACCTTTGCAAAGACTGTAAATACACACAGACTGAAGCAAAAACTGTGGCAGTTTTTTAAATCCTCCAAATATACCCTCCTTTCTTACCTGTTATTGCAGGTGTCCTTCCAGGCACATTCCTGTAGGGCTTGCTCTGTAAGAGGTGGCAGCTACAAAAACCTCCCTTTTATGACTAAAACCTGGGGAGTACAAGCACAGGCCTCCATCTGGGTCTGCAGCTCATGTCTTGTACTCTGCTCACTAACAACAGATTCTGCCTCGTAAATGTCATTTACTGGCTGAAGAAAAAACAAAGCTTAAGTAAAAGCAGGGAAATGGCACCCACTGAATTCAGGGCACAGAGACAGTCTGCGGTGTCTCCAGGAACAGACTGAAGAAATAGCCATATGCTAGGAAATATGCTGGAGCAAAGGGAATTAGGCTGTGTCCCCTTTTAAGTGAGGGAAATGCTCAGAGATGTAGGCTGTGTCTAACTCATGCAGATTTTTCAATTACTATTAAAGATGCAAGTGTATGCCTTGTGTTCCTAACACAGACTCTAGGAAATGGTTCCCACAGACATCCAAATAAAAAAGGTTATCAAAAAAAACCCCTTCCATCTCCTTCAACTGGTTGCCACTGCACCATCTCACCTACCGAGGATTGTACTAGATGACCTTTAGAACTCTCTTCCAACCCAAATTATTCTATGATTCTATGACCTCACAGGAGTTAAAGACCCTAAAAGCTGCTTAGCAGAACATCAATATGTATATTCCCTTCTCATGGTGCACTAGAATGTACTGTAGTCTGGGCCATGCACGGCACATCAGACATACATGATGAGAAAGAATCTGTAGACAAAGGAGTCACCATCATGACAGGAATGAAATGCCATGTTTGCATGACCCAGTTAAAGTGTTTAACCTCCATAACACCTGTGCATTACCATCACATTCACCCAAAACAATGTCTCATCCCACGCTAGGAGGTGCTCTTAAACAGGGACCCTGTTCTGCCTCACTGCTGGAGGGATGAAATCTCAGCCTGACCCAAGAAAAATGTTTCTGTGAAATATGTGATCAATATGTTTGCTTAATACTAGAATCCAGAAAGCTAACCCAAGGTGCAGTACAGTAACAGATATACCATCGAGAGTTACTTAAAAGTGGTAAGCTTTTCACTTCATGGTATTTTCACTTTGATCGGTCTTTCCATAGCAAGAAACACAGTAAAATCAAATCAAAGAGTTTATTTGCATAGGAAATAGCAAAAATAGCACCATTGAGAGCTACACAGTAAAGAGTTTGTTTAACCCTGGCATTTGTACTTATTATTTAATTTCATTTTTCAGTAAAGCAGAGGCAAATTTTATCTGCTACTGGGTGAGAAAAGACTCCAAGGCTGGCAAATCTCTGGGCTTTAGCCTCAGGGTCTGATTCTGGGCTGGTTATCGACAGCTGTGGCTTCTGCTTGGGCTGGCCATTTTGGAAGCACCATGCCATATGGTAAATGTGTTAGCAGGCAGGGTGCCTCTCTTCTGTCTCCAAAAGAGCAGATGAGATTCCCAAACACATTCAGCACTTAGTGCCTGTGTCAGGTCCATTACTCCCATCTCTCACTACAAACTGCTCTGTGCAGAAGAGGTTTGAGAATGCAGCGGCTTTGCTGGCTGGCACATACCTGAGGCCTGCTCAATTCTCAGGTCTGCACTTAGTGGGTGTGCCTGGCCTGGTCGGAGCTCACAAATGACCTATTGTGAAGGTCTTTTCAGACTCCATCTCCCTTTTACTTTGTCTTTGCATTCTCAGGTTGATTTTGGCAATTAGCTGATAGGGAGAAATGGCCACTGCCTGGCTTGTTGCTTTCACCCTCAAACACAATTTCCCTCATGTTTCTGAACATCTCTTTGCTCTGATCATTTAATCCAAGATCAAAATCCTCCTAGACCAGCCTACACTATGCACCAGCCCTCTAAGTAACACAAGTTTTCAAGTTATTCTCACAGTGGATCAACCAAAATTGTGAATTGGGTCACAGCTGGCTTCCTGAGTTTTTAATACCAGGGGACTTTCTCTGCTGCTCTGGCTGACTTTTGGGTGAAGCAGTGGCAGGGAGCTCTGCATGTGCTGACACTGCACTGGGGATTTGGCATCCTTGACCAGCAGAGAATAACCTTGAAATGGTATCTCCCTGACAAAAGTAAGTAAGCTCCATTTCTTGGAACAAAACTCTCAAGTACAGAGAGGTTTAGATCATCTGTATCATCCCTACAGGCCTTTACTATGAGATCCCACATGACTCCATAAAAAAGTAGCTCCTATAGAATATTGAGTCACTTAACAGCAGAAGAACATTAAATTTAACAGGGATATTCTGGAAGCAGAACTAGCTGTTCAAAATTGTCTGTCTACTGGGAGTTGGATGTACTGGAGACCCCTTTTCCAGCTTTGGTATGACTTTATCTTCCCCCCCTCCATGTGGATGGCAAATAGCACTAACAATCCTGTGCCTGTGTGTCACAGTTAATGCCCCAAGCTGCAGGATTTGCCTTCAGTTGAAAGCGTGAGGGATAAAGCTTTGGAAAGAATTAATCAGATAACAGATAAAAAATTTGGCATTGGAATGGTTTTGCATAAACGGTCACACAACACATTGCTATTAAATGCTCTTCAAAAGAGGAAAAAACCCACTTATTTTTAACATTTTAATATGCCCTGATGTTAGAGAAAACAAACAAAAAAATAAGTTCACATATCACATCAAAGATAATAATAATAATAATTATAATTCATAAAAATAATCTGACCGACCGGCAGCATTTGTTGGCTTTAGAAGGCCTCCCGCAAAAGAAACACAGCTGAAGACATTGGAGAGCTCTTGGCAGGTGGGAGGAATTCAAGTTTTCAAAACAAGTCTGGGGGTGCTCCCTGCACGCTATGGCCCTTTGACATTGGAGGGCCGGGCAGCCAGGCTTGCATAGTAAGCGCACTGAGAGGGGTCACACTGTCCACTGGCTCCCGGGGGTCCCTGGGGACCTGCCAGGCCTGGCACACCAGCTTCACCTTGAGGGCCAGGAGGTCCTGGCATCCCGTCTTTGGCATAACCAGGCTCCCCTGGGAGGCCTGAAATAGAAACAAAATGCCCTTGGTGAGTGGCACCTGAGTGACACCCGCAGAGAGCAGTACTCAGCAGGGTAACGTCACAGGAGATGGCTCAGCTGCCAGACTGGGATGCAGACAGCAGCTTCCATAGGTTTGGAGTTGGCTAGGATGTATCTCAAGGATATAAACAGAGGGTCTTCTCTGAAATAAAGCTCCAATATGGCTGCTCTTCCTCTATGTCCATGCTGAAGTTGTGAAGCTGCATGAGACAACCAATGACATACAGTCCTCAAAGAGAGGAGGTGAGGATGGGAGATCTGGAAGTGAGAGCCAGCCTGGGAAGGTAACTCATTGGTGCAGAGCATAGTGGGCACATTGTAATTTAAAGGCAATGCAAAGCCAGCCTGCCAAATGCAGACCATGGGGTTAGGAGGGCTTCCCATAGTTCTTTCCCCAAGAAAGCAGTGAAGGAAAGACTGATCAATGGCTCCTAATTTCAAACTGCAGACAAACTATATTTGCTGCTGCTTTGTCAGTAACAGTAAAGCAGAAGCTGTATCCTCAAGGCACTGGTGTTCAATATGACCTTCCATAACATCTGAAGCTGTCTGAACCTCTGGGTTCAGTTTGGTCACAGGAAGACTCTGCTAAGGACAGAGAAAACAGTTCACAATGCATCTAATAATAAAAGCTTCACTTTGGATTTGACCCAGAGGTCAGTTAACTTAGCTGTAACTGAGATGGATCATTATACCCACTCATCAGGTTGAGGAAATAAAGGTGGCCGGGTATGATGTTAGTGATATAGTTCTTCCCTTTTGGCCACATCCTACAGAAATCCTCTATGTTGTACTTATGTCGGCCTGATCATCTCTCAAATACAGCAGAGACCCGTGTCATGGTAGTGGTTCTAAGTGTTTTGTGAGGTGTTCTGAATAACGCACCTGGAATTCCTGGAGGACCCATTTCCCCTCGCTGGCCAATGCCAGTATCTCCTTTCTCACCCTTTGATCCTCTTTCTCCTGTAGAGAGGGAAAGAAAAAATATTAACTGATGAGTGTGACCTACAGAACTAAACACTACTATGGGTCTTTCATCCACACTGAAGCAAATATATTTGGTAAAAACAGTTCCTAATTGTGACCAGTCCTCTGAGAGGGGACATTAATGGGTAATGAAGACTTGTCACACTCTAGTTCTGGCTAGAGGTGGAGCCTACCAGCAATTGCTGACCATTTTCAAGACCTCTGGTTCAACGGACCAAGGTCGCTTCCAACACCTGCATTTTGAGGACAATTTATATGCTACTAAAAAGAAAGGTTGATGCCAAAGTGGAATGGACACATCCTTTTATTGGACTGCCCCAGCACACCAAGTTTCACTCACCTTTGGGACCAATTGGTCCAGGTGGCCCTTCAGACCCAGTCTGTCCAGGCCGGCCAGGCTCTCCCGGAGGACCAGTTCTGCCTGGGAGTCCTTCCTTCCCAGGGGGACCAGGAGGTCCTGGTCTGCCATGGGATGCTTTTACCTGTGCAGGCTGTATATGAGCCAGGATATAGGGTAATTTTGCTGTGAAGAGAGAGAAATGTGTTTGTTAGACAGAAGGACTCCAAGAGATGGAGAATCAGAACCAAGGGCCAAGTAAAGTACAACTATTGTCACAGATCACTTTTCCAGGGCCACCCATTTGTTGTCCCTCCATAATCTATGATTGCAACTCCTTATCCTCTCTAAATTATTTAAATCTAATTTCTTGGTAGCCTTAAATTTCCCCTAGATTTCATACTTTATCATAAACTTTTCTCTCTCGTCTGTTCATTGTCCTCCAAGAATCTGAAATGTCCCTTCCTTTAGTTGTGCAGGTGGTGGATCCCTGTTAAAATGGGACCACTGCTGCTCTGAAAAGGAGACCTTTTTACTATTGCTTCTGTTCACAGAGATCCTACATATCTGGTCTGTAGGGAGAAAGCTTTTCTTGTTCCAGGCGGTTCCAGGCAGGCACACACTGCCTGCAATTTCAGTGCTAAGACTCTGAACAACAAGGTTTTGGCTGGGGTGGAGTTAATTTTCTTCCCAGTGGCTGGTATGGGGCTGTGTTTTGGATTTGTGTTGATAACACAGAGATGTTTCTGTTATTGCTGACCAGGGCTTACACAGAGCCAAGGCCTTTTCTGTTTTTCATAGGGCCACATTGGGGAGAAAGTTGGGGGTGCAGGGGAGGTTGGGAACAGACACAGCCAGGACAGGTGACCTAAAGGATATTCCAGATTATGTGACATCATGCCCAGTATATAAAGGGGGGGGAACAAGGAGGAAGGGGGGGACATTTGGAGTGATGGTGTTTCTCTTCCCAAGTAACCATTACGTGTGATGTGGTCCTGCTCTCCTGGAGATGGCAGAACACCTGCCTGCCCATGGGAAGGAGGGACTTAATTCCTTGTTTTGTTTTGCTTGTGTGCTTGGCTTTTGCTTTCCCTATTAAACTGCCTTTATCTCAACCCATGAGTTTTCCAGCTTTTACTCTTCTGATTCTCTACCTGATACTGCTGGTGGGGGAGTGAGTGAGTGGCTGCGTGGGCCTTGGCTACTGGCTGGGGTTACACCATGACAACTCATAAAAACACTCAGAGCTCATAAAACACACTCAGCATGACATAAATGTCCTAGAGAATAGAGGGAGAAGAGTGTTCTATCTTCTCGTCATTGACCCTAAATCTTAAATGCTTTCAGTCTGGTGTGGATATTAAAGACTGAGAGTGTGTAAAAAATATGTGAAGTAATCACTCCATTTACCTGTGATCTTTAGCATGGAACAAAATGCCTGCAGCTGTATGTCAGCTGCTTCAAGAGCTGTGTGAGAAGGACTACAGCTCTGCATCTCTCTGACAATGGGATCAGTAGTGGTCTGCAATTCACATACTTTGACAGAAACAGCAGTCCCCAACCCTTCCAGCCCCTCTTCTTATACTGATGAGTATCAAAAGTCACAGGCCGAAATCAGGAATATTTCTTCTCCAGCTGAGACCTGAAAAGCAAGTTTATGGTCTACTCTGATTACTTTCTGTCCTGTTCCTGGGAACATCAAAGCTTGGGGAACTGTAAAGCACATTTCATCTTCCAAGCAAGCTTTCTGCAACACTACCTTCCTTAAGCAGGAGATGTTCAGGTGCCAGCACTGCTATGGAAAATGCCTTTAATACCATCAGATCCATCTTCTAGCTACCTAGTACTGATTACTTACCATCTAGCTGCTTGGATAACTCCTCTTGGATGAGTCTCCTCAAAGTCTCTAGAGATGGGGGTTCTCCCTAAAGAGTCAGAATCACAGTGATGAGACAAGATAATCACAGCCAAGGGATCAGACAGTGATAGGACAAGAGGGACCAGTTTTAAACTAAAAGAGGAAAAATTTAGATGAGATGTTAGGAAGAAATTCTTTACTGTGAGGGTGGTGAGGCACTGGAACGGTTGCCCTGAGAAACTGCAGATGTCCCAACCCCTGGGAAGTGTTCAAGGCGAGTTGGGTGGGCTTTGGAGCAACCTTATCTAGGGGGTGGCATCCCTGCCTATGGTGGGGGGATGGTTGGAACCAGATGATCTTTAAGGCCCCTTCAACCCAAATCACCCTGTGGTTCTATGATGTGCAAACTAAGCCCTCCACAAAGGGCTCAGCAGGTGCCATGTCATCTCCCACAGAACACACAGGGCTGCAGGGTCTGTCTAAAAGAGGAATGTAAAGGGACTTAAAACAATCTCAGAATCAATTAGGCTGGAAAAGACCTCTGACATCACGAAGACCAGCCTTTGACTGAACACCAGCGTCACATTGGCACCTCCAGTCAACTGGGACCTCCCCAAGTGCCCAGGACTGACATTAAAGGATGGAGAGTGGCTTAGTGAGCTCTTCTGCTGGCTCCTTGAACACCCTTGGGAAACTCACAGCCATCCCATAGACTTTTCAGTGTCTCAGTGGCTCTGCAGGTCACTAATGAATTCCTCCAGGGTTACGGGTACTCTAATCTGATCCTCATCCCTGTCTGCTAGCTCAGGGAAATTCTTGTCCTCTGGAGAATTGGTCTGACTATTGAAAGTTGAGGCAAAGAAGGCATTCAGTACCTCAGCCTTTTCCTCATCCTTCCTGACCATATTCCCACCATGCATCCACAAAGAATGAAGATTTTCCTTGGTCCTCCTTTGTTTGGAAACAAACACTTTAGATTGCCTTTTACAGTAGTGGCCACATGAAGTGCTAACAGAGCTTTTGCCTTCCTGAGGTCTTTCTACTTGAGGTCAGGGTGAAGAGCTGGGGCTCATGGTGGGCTGGGTGGGAAAAGCAGTTTGGCAGGGCACAGGGTTTCCTTGGGAATGTTTAGGGGGCAAACACAAGGTGGGAAAAGGGAGAGCTGCAGATCATCGGGAGAGGAATAAGCATAGTCAAAATAGAGGAGCAAAGGCCTAAGACAGGACTTTTGACTAGTGGCATCTCCATGAAAACCACCAGGCCTTTGAGAAAAAGGGGTACGCTCCAGACCTTTGTGACCCATGGTGACATCATGCCCAGAGGCCATTGTGACACGGGTCCATGCAGTGACCCGGAGGGCTCTCATAGGGCCAAACCCCTCGTGTTGCCACTCCCAGGAGAGCAGTTCTCTGAGGAGGCAGCAGCTTCTCACGAGGCAGCAGCTCCCTCAGGAGGAAGAAGCTCTCCCTGGTGCCCGTGGCCAGTGCTCATCAGAGCACTGCTAAGATCTCGATGAGGCAGGAGGCGAACGCCAACTGCCAGTCCCGTGAGGGGCAGCCGCTGCTGCTGTCCAAGCGGCGACAGGTGAGGGATGGGGATGGAGGAAGAGGCTGCAGTGAGACCTGGGGGAGGGATCGGGGTAGACACAGCTGGCCAGGCCTGGCTCCAGGCCTTACTCTGGGGAGGAGCTGGTGCCAGGATAGCCCACCTGCAGGAATGCCCCCAAGGCAGTGAGTGTAGCTGGGAACCCAGCCCAGCCTGGCAGCTGTGGCCAATACTGCCCTCAGGCCAGAGCTGGGCTTGCCAGCATGTGGGTGGACAGTGTGCCCACAGAGTCGCCTCCATCCCACACTTTCTCCTTTCCACAGGTGCCCCAGCGGCAGCCACAGGCTGCTCTGCAAGTCACCTGGACAACCATCACGCCCCTCCATACAGCCGGACTGCTTTCCAGACCGGTTACCTCAGTGAGCCCCCTAGGATTTTACACACAGGAGGACAGCCTGGAGAGTGGGCACTCACTGTCCTGCAGTGGCACAGTCACACGGCCACCAAGATTGTCTGTGTCAGATTTGCGGCCCCTCCAAGGCCCTCCACTGACTGTGATACCTCCGTGGCAACTCAGCCCTGAAATGCCAAGAGCAGCCTCAGCAAGCGTCAAGCTGCCCCCTCTGCCAGCAGCAGCAGCAGCCTCTGGGTGTCCTCCCAAAGGCAGAGCATGGTCTGCGAGTCCTGTGGCCAGCAGCCACCGAGAGCAAGTGCCACCTTTTCCATGGGGCACTGTGGTGGTTCACAGGGCCTGGGAAACACCTTCCCCAGACAGCTCAGCTGAAAGGCTCTGGCAAGGGTCAGCAGCAAGGCAGGGCCATCACCTGCCACCCCTGCGACCTGCAGATGGCATGCCACTCTGCACAGGGCCCCAGCCTGCTTGGAAGCACCTGGGGTACACTGGGATGGTGGAGGTTGCTAATGTGCAGGAAGAGCATAGTGGCAAAACTAATGGAGACCTCTTTGGAGACCTCTTTAGAGGCCTTGTCCTGTGCCTGCGTGAAGACAGGTGCACCAAGTTCATCTGCACCCCAGAGCAGTCACGTGTTTGCCAAAAGGCAGATGCAGAGCCCCAGGTGACGCCCAGTGCTCCCCGTTTGACTGAAGGCTCCACAGCAGACATGGGAAACTCCACTGAGATTCTGTCTCCTGCCTGGTTGCCAGAGCAGTGCTTTGCCTCTGACAACTCATGGTGCTGGGAGAGTTCTCCTAAAAAGCCAGAGGAAAAGTGGGAGGAGGAATTGCGCCCAGATAGAGAGGCTGCAGGAGACGGGTACATGGTCCCACAGGGTGCGTCACATCCGCCTTTGGAAGAGGAAGAGGTAGAGGCAGGAGCTTCTGCCCTGGACAGTGATCCCAGAGATGAGTGGCACAGAGAGCTTTTCCCCATGTCAGAGCCTGAGAAAACATCAGGCTTCTCAGCTTCTACCTCATGTGGAGGCCTCTGTGAGGGGTGGAGAGCTCATCAGCTGCCCGAGGAAAGTGCATGTGGCAGGCTGCTCTGCACAGGGCCTCAGGATTCTTCAAATATCAAGGCAGAGGAGCTGGAGAAGTTGGAGGAAGACATCCTCTCCTCCCCGGATCAAGAAAGCTCCTCAGTGCCACGCAGCCTTTGCCTCAGGACAAACGACTGTGCAGGAGAGACTGAAAACTGCTCACAGCTCATTCCTCCTGACCTGTTTGCTGAGCTGTGGTCTCTCTCTAACAATAAGGATGCCCCATCCAGGGACACTCAGATAGACCAGTTACTGGCAAAGTGGGAGGAAGAAGAGCTCCCTGAAAGAGATGCTGCAGGAGAGGGGGACAGCGAGCCAGAGAGGCTGCTATCTCTCTCATTGCAAGACGAAGAAGCAGAGGCTGCAGCTTCTCCCCTGGACAGTGATCCCTGTGACAAGGGACACAGCGAGCCTCTCCCCGCGGCACTGGCTGAAGACACACAGATGTTTGCTGTTTCTGCCTTGCCTGGCGATGCCGTGGCCGAGGCTGAGGCAGCAGGGATGGAGGCTGGCCGTGCCCAGGCCGCCCCTCGGCAGGAAAAGCCCTGCGGGGCTGGGACGCCGGCAGGGCCTTGCCCGGT
>JAHLSL010000011.1:4063078-4108982 GCA_025920805.1 Petroica traversi | reverse complement strand
GCCCAGCCCCTGGCCCGCAGCGTTGCTGCTTCCCCCGCTGGCAGCGCAGCCGTCCCGCAGCCCCCGGCCCCACGGCCATGGCGCTGCGTGTTCCAGAGGGCCCGGCGGGCTGTGAGAAGGCTTTTCTCCTTCAGCTGCCTCAGGGGGCTGCGAGAGGAGTGAGCCCGGTGACAGCACCACGACAAACTCCATGGATGACTGCTGACCCTCAAGCAGCCGGTCGCTACAGGTAGGTCCTGCTGCCGGCCCCAGCCCGGCCTGCCCGAGAAAACAGCAAAGCAGCGCGGTCAGGGAGAGCCGGCTGAGGAAGATTTCAGCGCTGCAGTGAAGAGTCCCACAAGGAATTGACTGTAGTTCCGGTCTGCATTGTGGGGATGCATCCCCACCCTGCACCCAGGCTGGATTTGGAACTGAGAAATACTACTTGAGCCACAGCATTGCAGGTGAAGGAAGGCCCATACTACTTTCACATGGCAATTAGGAAAACACCTCTCTGGATACCTGCAACATGGACTAGAGAAAGATATTACCCCAAAACATCAACACCTCCAAAAAAAAAGACCACCGAGACCCCGAGCACAGAGAAGTGCAGGATGAGGAAGGAGTGACAGGATGCCACTAAAGCAAAGTGTCTTGGACACTCTTGTGCTTGATTTCTCCCTCACCCCCTCTTTTCCCCTTCTTTCCTTCTTGCCCTCCTTTCTCCTACTCCTTTCCATCTCTCTCCCCTACATCTATTCTTAAATAAAACCCCCATTGTTGACTTAAGTAGATGGTGTCGTTGGCACCTTAATTCATGCACAGACATCTTTCCCTAATCACATCTTAAAAAGGGCACACATCTGCACCCAAAACTTGAGGTGTGGCATGCCCCATGCTCAGCACAGAGGAACAATCACTGTCCTGGTCCTGCTGGCGTCACTGATGGGGACACAAAAGGCCAGGAGGCCATTGGCCTCATTGCCCACCTGGGCACACACTGGCTCATGTTCAGCCACTGTTGGCCAGCACCCCCAGGGCCTTTCCTGCTGGTCAGCTTTCCAGCCACTCTGCCCCAGCCTGGAGCACTGCAGGGGCTTCTTGGGACATGAGGGAAGGAACCAGGCCTTAGTCTTCTTGAACCTCATCCTGCTGGTCTCACACCATCCAGCCAGCCTGTCCATAGACCCCTGTCGAGCCTTCCTACCCTCCAGCGCGTTGACATTCCCACCCAACTTGGTATTGTCACAGAATTACTACTGAGGGTACCCTCGATGCCCTTGGCCACATCAGCTGGACAGATACTGAACAGGACTGGGCCCAGGGGACACTGCTGGTGACTGGACACCAATTTGATGCAGCACCATTCACAGCCACTCTCTGGGCCTGGCCATCCCAACAGTTCTTAGCCCAGCAAGGAGTGCTCCTGCTGAAGCCCTGGGCTGACAGCTTTTCCAGGACTGGGCTGTGGGAGATGGAGTCAAAGGCATTCTCAGTTTCCAGCCTGCTGGCAAACCATGGGCTCAGTGATTTAAGCAGGGATCCTGGCCTGAGTGTGCCCTGGTTGCAGCACTGTTCCCATCTCCATCCTTAAGAAAATCTCCTTCCTATGCACTCACAGGACAAGCTGTAGAAATCACGTCAGATGTCCCTGCCCTACCAGATCTCAGCAGAGATCCCACGTTCTTTTTCATCATGGCGTGTTTCCTCGCAGAGAGATGTGCATGTGCCCCCAGGGTACTAATACTGGGTATCTGGACTTGCTAAAAACACTCATCTCGGATGCATCTCCTGCCAACAGGCCTTATCTCAGGAAACAGAAACCATTTTATGCATATGATACCTATTCTTCCAAACCAGTACAAGGTTTTGCTTGATTTCAGGCTGTTGAAGGGAGACAGGGGATGTGGCTGCCTGGCCTTGGCCCCCTACTCAGCCCCCAAGGCACAGTATTTTTCATCCCTTCTCTTAGTTCTTTTGTGATGTTGCTGTTGTACAGCTGTAATAGCTGTAAAAACTCAACATAATGTGAACAACAGCTCTGGATGATGCAACTAAAAAAATTATAAAAGCATTTTTGATAGGTGAAGGAATATTTTAGATTGTGGCTTTCCAAGTAAATAATAGTAAAAAAGAAGGTTTTACGGTAGACAGGCTCTTGCCTTTGCAAAAACTAAACAAAAAAAAATTTAAAAATGTAGCTATATTTAAACAATAAACCATTTTCAAGCACCAAGATCAAATGTTTTCCTTTCTAAATCAGAAAGTGAGATGTTTCACTTTTTCGTTTTTGGCTAAAATTATTCTTTGCATCTCTGTCAGTTTTGAAAATACTTCTATTCAACCTAGAGACTGCATTCTTTTGTGTATCAGCTGCTTGCAAAAGTGTTGCTTTCCCCTTACACTTACTCTTTTAACATACAAGGATGCAATTTGTGTCCTCTATCTTTATGAAAACCTAGTGAGCTCTTCTGAATCAGAAGTTATTCTTCATTAAAAAATGAGATTTTATTAAATAGCTAAGTGACATTTCAGTTTTAATCAATAGCATTGCTGATAAATACAGAGTTGGTCTATTTGCTGCCTCCTTCCTGACACAAATTTTGCATGAGAAAAAGATGTGTCACTGGTGACAAAAGAAATAATTTTGTCATTAAGTACTAGCCATTTTTGATGGCTCTTAGTGTATATCTCAGTAAGCAAACATAATTGTGAAGCATACTTTAAAGGCTTACAAATTATCTTTTCAAGTTTTAACCCTATTAGTTAAATTAAGTTTCCATAATCATCACTTGATTTCACACACAATGTTCTGTCTAAAATTTAGTGAGCTTTTACATCAGAGATTATTCTCTGTTTATTCTCCTCTGAGATGATCTCCAGTTCATCCTCAGGATGGGCACAGTGGCTTCACTGCTGCAGTGGCTTCACTGTTGGTAGGTTTTCTCATTCTGCAACATACACCACCCTCAGGCATTCTCAGTAGTGAGATTGTTTCTCAACAGGAGGCAGAAAAAAAGAAAAAAAAAAAGGGGGGGGGGGGAGGAGAATATTAAACAAAAATAGTATTTCATGAATTCTGATGAGCTGACTCCAGTATTTCCAGGAATAGAGAGGTGACCTTTCACAGCTCAGCATTTTGTCTCTCATAACCACCAGCAGCAGAGGAAGGTGTTAGTTCTCTGTATGAAGTGCTACACATAATTGCCCTTATAGAAAGAATCTTTGTTAGACTCCAGTGTCATGGCCACTGTCACAGGACCTGATTTAGGCATTTAGGGGTAAAAGGTGTCACAAGTGGCCACGCTGGCTATGGCTCTGGATTACTCAGCTCCCTTGAAGTGCAAGTCAACACCCCCAGAAGCCTTTCCCAACTTCCATCCAAGCATGTGTCCAAGGCCAGGTTGGACAGAGCTTGGAGCAACTGGGTTTAGTGGAAGGTGTCCCTACCCATGGCAGAGGGGTTGGAACTAGATGGTCTTTAAGGTTTCTTCTAACCAAACCATTCTATGATGCCATGATTCCCTGTGATGTGCTACAGCTCCCCTTTATGAATATCAAGAGCTAACAGCGCTGCCTCCCCATTGTAACACGCTCCTGCTCCAGTTTCTGTCAGCCTCAATGTACTCTGAGGCCTTTTTCTGATCCCTGTGGCAGGGAAATTACCGTATAAAGCCCTTCTCTGGCAATCTTACCCTTGGTCCTGGAAATCCTGGCTGTCCTGGAGGACCGGGAGGTCCAACTTGCCCAGTGTCTCCTGGAGGTCCATGAGGCCCCATCAGTCCTGGATGGCCCTTATGACCAGGTATCCCGGGATCACCTGGAGGTCCCTTTTCTCCTTGAGGGCCTTTTTCACCTTTGACACCAGGCTCACCCTAAGTGAAAAGAATGATGTTACCACCCCAGAATAAGAGGCAGACTTCTGATTTCCAAACACAGAGAAACACTCACAGCTGAGCTGGCAAAGTTGCTGAGTACAACATCTGGTGCACTACAAATGATCCATGAATTATTCTGATGGAGAATGATTAAAGAGAGACCTGGGGGAGTGGAAAGCCTTGGCTTCACTTTTGAAAAACCTCTGCCCCCAGCCCCTAACTCAAAATACCTCTCTTTCTTTCAACATAATGAAATAACTAGTAATCTCCAACTTACCCTCTCTCCTTTGGAGCCAACTGCGCCCTGTTTCCCTGGTGTGCCCTGCAACAAAATGAAGGTAACATAACATAAACATAAACATAAAAGGACCATCCATAACAACAGTAAATAATGAAACATATGCCTTTGTAATGATTCCTGTGTGTCTTGGTTTGAGACAGTCACCCCAAGACACTGTGACCCAAGGAAAATTTATTTTTATGACAGTCCCATAGTTTCCTGAGAGCTTTCCCTTTTGCTCTCAATTAAAGAAAAAAGAAATAAAACAACTACAACAACAACAAACAAACCAAAAAGCAACAAAAACCCCAAAAGCATGACTACTAGTAGGTTGAGGCAATTTTCCAGCTTCACTCCCCTTTGGTGAGACCCCACCTGGAGTGAATCTAGTCCTGGTGCCATAATACAAGCAAGAATATGAATCTGTTGGAGCAAGTTCAGATGAGTCCACAAAGATGCTCAGAGGGCTGGAGCACCTCTGCTGTGGATTCAGGCTGAGAACACTGAGGTTGTTCAGCCTGAATGAGAAAAGGCTCTGGGGAGACCTTAGAGTTCCATCCAGTATTAAAAGGAGGTTTATAAGAAAAATAGGATCAAACTTTTTTGTCAGGGACTGTAGTGATAGGACAAGAAGTAATGGCTTCACAATCAGAGAGGGTGATATTTGGTAGAAATTTTTCACTGTGAGGGTGGTGAGGCACTGGAACAGGTTGTTCAGAGAAGTTGAGAATGTCCCATCTCTGGAACAGTTCAAAATCAAGTTGAATGGGGGTCTGAGAAACCTGGTCTAGTGGAAGGTGTCTCTACCCCTGGCAGGGTGGGTGAAAATAGATGATATTTAAGATCCAATCTAAACCATTCTATGAAAAAAAATAAACAATTTGTTGCAGCCCTGGTAACACCCTTGATGATATTTTCGCCATGACACCAGCCCTATACTGAAACAACTGAGAATTTAACTTACCTCTTTCCCAGGAGGACCTTTCTCTCCTGGTTCTCCCTAAGACACATAGAAAGTGGATTTAGCATTGCACTGGAGGAGTTGGAAGAAAAGACTCCACCTGGTAACTGTAAGTCTTGCTTTCTGTTAACGACACAAGTTTTCTTCTACAGAGTAGCAGGTTTGCATGATTTATCCTTATCCTTATCCAACTGCTATTGGTCATTCCTGGACAGACACATACTATTGGAGAGCATTTTTTAGTGAATTTGCATCCCATATAAACATAAATAACAGGAAGTAATTTCTAACAAACCAGCTGAGGGCAGATGTTTCACTGAAAGTGTGTTCCTGCTTTCAATAAATTTTGTTCCTTGTTCTTACCAACAATTTCCAAAGCTTCATACACTTTATATGTTCTTGTTTAACTTAAGAAGTACCAGAATTACACCCATAAGAGTCTGAAAATGTACATGAAGTAAATTTTGTAGGTAGAAGTTCCATCTTGTATTACATCAGCTGGAAAAACAGAGGCAGTTGATAAATCAATTTTAAGCCTATGTGCTTACCTGTTCTTTCAGAACTATATTAAATAATCTCAATTTGAATAAGAACCCTTGTAAAATTATATATATATATATATATATTTAAATTATTTTCCCTGCATTTATAGTGTGATAATGAGACAATACAATTTCCATTGTAGTATTTCAATGAAAAAAAAAAAATCACTGCAGTCTTGAACTGCAGATAAAGCAAAATGAACATTAAACTAGTTATTGCTAAAATTTTGGTCACTTTCCTATATCATGAATGGAAAAAAATCATCTTTCTAAGTCTGTCTGCAGCCAATACACATGATCATATCTATCAAATTAATGCAGGTGGTATTTTCCCCTGAAAACATAACATCTTCAGCTGTGTTAGCATCCATACATGTATCCATGACAAATTGAACTAATCAGAGATGTGTGATCCAAATTAGGCTGCCTTAAACTCGCTCAAGTTTTCCTTAGGGGCACTTCAGCTTTAAATGACCATCATGTTTGCTGCTTAAAATTAATTGTCCAGAGAAATATTTCTTTCTCCTCTTTTCATCCCAAAGCTCCCTTTCAAATTATGAAATAAAGTATGAAAATATACAGAAGGAAAAAAGAAACATCCTGTGGAAGAATCAGCTCTGCTAGAGACACACAAAAATCTTTTAAATCTCATTTTTTGTCCCAACAAATCTAGAAATAAAAAAATTACCTAGCATTCAGGTTTTCCATGCTCCCAGTGGAATTTAACATCTTTTATTCAGCTTGAAAGGTCTAAAGATACTGGATTCTGAGGTTGTGATATTTTCATGTGTATAGGTTTATTATTTTTTATTTTAGGTCACTTTGGAAGATATAAGAATGCTTTAATTGCAATGTACCTCTGTTGCTGGCAACAAAGGAAATTCCCTCAGATATCAGAAACCTCCTTATTATTATCAGCACTCACAATTTCCTTGCTTACTCCATCTAAGGTTCATGCAGAGGTATAGTCTGGGAACTTAAATACCCCATACCTGTATTAAGACTGTTGGAGCAGTGTGATTAATGCACATTTCAGGGCTGATTGGCTAGTACCAGCTCTATACATGAGATTATGGTTGTTCATCCATATGAAAAATGCTATTTTTGCAGTCCAGTTTCCTTTGGAAGTAAAATGATATGGCTTGGATTTTCCAGATATCCTGCTTATGCTTTTTTTTTTTTCTTTTTTTTTTTTTAACCTAGCTGGAGATGATGAAGCCCCATCTTCCTCGGTATAACAATTAAAAGCAGGTAAAGAGAGGAACTAATCCATCCCCAATCATACTTACAGGTGGTCCTCGGGGTCCTATAAATCCAGGGAGTCCTGGGCTGCCTGTTTCTCCTTTATTTCCTTTGGGACCCTTAGGACAGAAAAGAGACAGACACTAGCAGCCCTTTCCCCAACACCACTTGCCCACAGCATTCATTCACAGATACATTGGGAAATTTCACTTTTGCAGCAGGACTCTCAAAACTGACAAGGAAGAACAAAGTATTTTAGAAAAGCAGGTTGCAGGCACTGTGGTTGCATTATTAATAAGCTATGCAGGGTCCCTGGGACAAGATGAAAAGGAAGGGACAATTATGGCAGGGGCAGGAGGTATGTTCCATGGTTGTTGTGGTGTCACATGGTTTATGAAGGGATGGTGAGAGTGGAAATGCTGTGCTGGGTGATGACAGGGAAACAGTGCAGGTGGTCATACTGCTCAAATCCAAGAATACAACCAACAGACAGATATAGGGTTTCTCCTTTGCCTTTATTTCCAGGTTCAATTTATAAAATGTCTATCTTTCACTTATCTCTTGTGATATTCTGTCAAACTGTCCGTTTTTCCTTACAGATCAGGGCAGTTTAAATGACAGTTCATGACACAGAACCATTTCATGCACATTTCTGATGTGGTTTTAACTCTTATTTTAACTTTTGCTTTCACAACTTTGTCCCCTGCTTTTTCAGTTCAGAACATTTTTCTTCTTAGAGTAAAACTTGTGCAAAGTGAGCACCAATGAGCCTGACAGGCACAAAGCACATGGACTTGGGGTGTGCAATGTGCCCTGGAGACTTCAGGGGCTGGACTGTGTTGCTGTGTGTGGGCTTAAGCGTGAGCACTGTGAATTCTGATGGATGCTGTCAAACAGCAAATGCAAAAGGAGAAGCTCCTGGCAGGTTTTACCTTGTGATTACAAGTCAGCAGTGGTGAAGGTGGAAGAAAAAATCATCCTTATTGCCATGATAACCTTCCTCACATATCCTTTTTTTTTTCAAAATAGAAATATAAAATATTGGCTTGTCACACCACACTGCAAAGGAAATTAGTGCATTCCAAAATAAATGGATTTATGTACAGCATGAGGAGACACTTCCCATAATGACCTTTATGAAAAGGAGAGGATTCATTTTAATGACAGAGAAAGATAATGATGAGATGACTGTCTGTTCTGCTGACCAACACTGTCTCATTGTTTCCCCTTTCTCATCCATCTGACTTTATCCTTTTTCAATCTCCTATGTTATTTTTGGACTCTAAATCCTCTGGAGCAAAGGCTGCTGTGGTGCTGTTTGTGCAGGAAGCTGTCTGGTGAGTCCCTGGGTCACATCGTATAGGTACTGTGATAACACTATGATGATAAAAATAATAATCTCCACTTGGCATTCACAAGTCATCCCAAAGCCACAGTGACCTGATAAAGACCCAGAAGGTAAAAAAGCAGTGATAGGAACTGGGAACAGGGGTGAGTGTAACGAAAAGAAGTTTGAAAAGACAAGAGCAAGGATCCATGGGGCAAGAAGCAAGGGCAGCAGTCCCAAGAAGGTAAGAAGAGCTTAAATCAAGGATCAGAAGCCTGCAGCATTTATTTTTTGATGCAGAGAGGCTGCCAGACTGCAGCACCCTGTCCGACTTCCCCATACAGAAAGGTGGTATTTGCTGCTCTGACACATCCCTGCAGGAACTTGGTCAGGGCACAAATCTGTGGTGAGGCTGGAGTGGCTTTATGACACTGTAAGGGTCACAAAGCATGTAGTCCTGCTGCAGCTTTTCACATTCCTCCTGCTCTGCCTTTGTTTCCCTATTAATCCAACAGCAAGCTGCACTGTCTCCATAGGCAGAGAGAGGGAAGAGCCCTGCATTGCGATGCTGCTGGGCACAAAGGAATATTTGCTTGGGTTTGCTGAATTCTGGGTGATTTTTCAGCATCAGAACAGAGGGGAAAAACAAAAAAACACCAAAAAACCCCCCACCAAACCACCAGCTCCTCACTGTCTTTCTTAAAGCTCCTTATTTCCAAGCTGTTCTTCCCCTCAGGATGGCCTCAGGGGGGTTTCATTCTGCTTCCTGATCTTGGTTTACAGCCCGCTGTCTGCTCTTCCCCCAAGTGCCTGTGAGGATTTTTCTGCTGCCACTGTTCCTCGATGGCACCCTGCCAGCTCCCCGAGGCCCTCTCCTGCCTTGTGACAACTCTCTGCTGGCTGCACGCTCTCTGCTTGGCAAAATTAAATCCATTGGCAAAGATGAGGCATGCCAATCTTTTCTCCTTGCTAGGCAATCAATCATTTCCATTTGCTGTGAACACTTAACTTTCACTGGGAAAAGTGATGACCCAGCTAGCATCTCAATTCCAGGAATGTAGCCAAAACCCCTTCAAAGTCGTGGCCAGCCAGTGATTTTCAGATCACCCATTTTCAGACATGGAAACCTCAGGGATGGTAACCTGCTACACATAATCCACTTCACCTACACTTCATCAGTCACCTCTCCTGGCTGCATGAGTTTCCCTTTGTACTTACTGGAATACCTGCTGGGCCAGGTTCTCCTGCAGTTCCAGGCACTCCATTCTTGCCCTGTGTCAAAAGAAAAAAGGTTAGTGATGTAATGCATATTAAAACTAGAAATATCCAGCTACACCTACACCAGCAAGGATTTCTTTAGCGTTGTTCAGTCTCCTCTCCTGACAGACTGTGAAGCAAATTTATTTCAAATTGACCTCACAGCTTTTGCATCCCTGATTGCATGACTATGTCAGGAAAAAACTGAGATGTTCAAATCTGCAGACGTGAGGAGGACCAAACCAGCACTTCTCCTTCTCCTTTCCTTTACCCTTGTCCTTATCATATGCAGCATCCTTCAGGATGGATGGAGCCACCTCGTGTGGCTGCTCCAAGTCATCAGTGTGCAGACAAGACTCTTTTTAATCATATCAGGCTTCCCCTTTTTTGGTGAATGGAGAGAAACACTTTAAAGATTTGAGGCATTTGATATGTACCTGACATCAGACAATTCGGAATGAGCCAAATCATCCTTTAAAAGGACCTGTTTCTCACTGTTCCTTAAGAAAGCAGCTGAGCTGATCATCTGCAAAGTTTGGTGAGATGAAGGTTTACACTCTTCTTCTCTGAATTCAACGTGCAGAGTCTTTGCCTACATTGGAGCTGAACATTAAGGCCAACCTTTGTAGTGTCAATATTCAAAATCATGCCTCACACTCCTTTTTCGATAAAAAACAAAGAGGAGGAAGAACAAGAGAAACTATTACTTGGCCCTTCAACATACAAAATCCTTAGTATCTCTTCTGCAAAGAAGAATATGGCCTAGAGTTATGATAATTTCTATGTCTTCAAATATTTTTACTCACTGCTGGTGTTGTGCAGGGGCATGACACGATAATGAATGATGTCAGCTGTACAGGACTAATGAGATAAATTACAAGGTAGACACAGGAAGTCTCCATATGTTCTTGCAGTCTAATCTAAACCCCAACCCCCCCCAGCTTGGAAGAACCTGCTGCTCCAGCTCCTGGCATTGCTGAGTCAGCATTTTCTCCCTTCTCATGCTGTTGAATCTGTTTCACTACCAGGTCTTCCAAGAAGGAAAGCAACTCACTCATTTCAGCACATTAAAGATGTGCCTTGGTTCAGCAACAGAGACCTCAATTCAGATTTGATAAGGATTAATTTCTAAGACAGAATTTTAAATCCCATGAAATGAATAAAAGTAATTTCTGAGCCGCCCCAAATGAGACTTTTTGAAATGTCGACTAGATTTCTATTTCTCCATCGAAGCTGTAATAAAATAGTACAGGTGAACAGTATCACAACTGGACCCCACATAACTGAGCCTGGGCACTCACAGTGAGTGTCCACCTTTTAAAACTGAGACCATGTGAGAAGTGAGTAGGATCCCAGAGGCAGCACTGAAATATGAGTATTTCTGACTCTGCAGTCCTGACAGAATCCATTGAACTGTTCTTCCCAATGAGTCAGCAACCATCAGTCCCTTGTACTATTATGAGTCCTGATCAGTTTCTAGCAATATCATTCTTATTTGTCTTTCTGAAAGGCAAAGTGTTTTAATCAAACATCATCTGAATCTTCCTAAACTCTTCTTTCAAGCCAGATTTCTGGACTGCAGAACATTGCCCCCGCCCCCCCCCCCCCCCAGTGCTCCATCCCTGGAAGTTTTCAAGGCTGGGCAGGACGGGGCTCTGAGCAAGCTGGTCTAGTGGGTGGCATCCCTTTCCAAGGAAAGGGCTAGAACTACATTATCTTTAAAGTTCCTTCCAATCCGAACCATTCTATGAACTGTAATGTACCTCTAGAAATGGCTTGTCAGAAGAGAAAACTCACCGGCTGCCCCCGGAGTCCTCGAGGGCCCTGTGGTCCTATGGGACCAGGATCACCCTGAGGGAAGAAAATTATTCTGGTGAGTGAGAAAGATCTGACATGGAGGCAAGTGAACAACCATTTTAAAATGTTCCTGCTAAATTACACTGTTCACATATTAGGGGAATCAGGATTAAAGGAGTCTCACTGTCCCCTTTCAGTTATTTATGAGGAAGATCAACCCTTTGAATTTTAAACACCTACCACTAAATGCAGCCTGATTACAGGCAGAAACCATTTCTATCAGGTTATTATCTTAAAGCTGTATTTCTTAGGGACGGAGATTTTCTGATATTTCTCAAGAATTGCCAAGTCTGATCTCTCTCAGGGACGCTTCAGGGCTGCTTCCATCTTCTCTGAGGGGTTCCTTTTGCCCTGCCTTACATTTTGCTTTGTAGGGTACCATTTACAGCACACCAGTTTCCAGTGTCACAAGGGGTGCAAATGAGAAGCCACTTCTCCAGGTCCCATGGCAGTGGCACATCAGCTGCTCAGAACATTGCTCAGCAGCTGCTGCAGGAACCCACGTCAGCTGCGCCCTCCCAGGACTTTGTTATGTGACTGCACTTGACACTAATCATGCCAGAGAAACTGTTTGTACCATCTTTCTTTCCTCTGAGCAGCAGCAATTTATTCCAGAGGTATTTCACAGACTTCAGTGGAGCGACAGTCAGGCAGGTACAGCTGTGGCAGAGGAAGCATGACAGAGCCTGGCCTGGTGGGACGTGCAGAAACAAGCACTGCTCAGAGGTGGGTGCCAGACAGGTCCATGGCTACCAAGCACAGCCTGGGTTTCACACAATGCTGCTTTCTCTGCTTATCAAAAGATACATCTGACATTTCCGTGCCAACAGTTGAGCAGTGACAAAGGCCATCTAATTCTTTGTTTCCCCTAATGATCTTAGCACAAATCAGTCCCTGCAGTAATTCACCCTTTACTGAAGTTTCTGCAGCTGTCTAAGGTTGGGGTCACTGTGAATTAAAATTTTCATTTGTCAGGGAGAAGGAGATTCATTTCTGCTCAAAATGGTGCACTTACATCCTTCCCTCGTGGCCCCTCACGACCAGCAGGACCTGTCACACCTGGCTCCCCCTGCAATTCAGCAAAAAGGGTAGAGAGATCAGTTCAAGGTCAAATTCAGACCAGTATCACCACTATAAGTGGTATGGGGTTTCTGCAATGTGTGACTGAGATCAGTGAAAACTTTTTTAAAGCCAGCAAGTGCCTCGTTCGTCTTATATGACATGCAACTTATAAAAATAACTCAGAAACATCTCCTGTAAGTGATGCACAAGGCAGTGCTCTGCCTTCCAGCAAATTATTTGCTACTGCTACTGCAGGCACTGAAAACCACCAACACATTCATGATACAGAAGCTGTCATAATGAGGAAGAGATCCAGAACTCCAGCACTGGATTTTTCACATAAGCTCCTGCAAACAGAGAATTTTATTTCCCTGCGAAAAAGGCATAATTAGGTGGAAGTTTTGTATTCCCCCTTTTACATCAAGGAGCTCCAAACACAGGGGAGAGCAACTTTCATGCAGCGTTTGAGGTTTGGGTTTTATGATCCACAAACAATTAAGTCAAAAGGACATTTCTATTCAGTTTTCTGTAAGTTTTGTACTTGAACTTAATTTTCACTTCTTCAGCATTTGTGGAGGAGGGCTAGTATTTGTCCAACAAGTGCAACAGAGTTCCTCACTTTGCCAATATTTTTACCAGCAGGATGTGCTATGGAGGCATCCTTGAGACTTTTTCACAAAGGACTGCCCCAAGGGGAGCATCAGAGGATTCAGCTCTACCAGATGCCTCACTTTCCCCAGAATCAGAATTTCAGCAGAGGGAATGAAGACAGCTGTTGTCATTTTTTGTGCCACAGATATGGCCCATGGAATCCATAGTTGAAACCCACATGAAACACTGTCAATACTTTTACCTACTGCCTCAGAAAGGGCAACTTCAGTTCCCACAATCTTTCCGCAAAGGATTGTGCATGAGGTACCTATTACTTACCCGGGGACCTGGGGGGGCCTGTATCTCCTCTCTGTCCTTTGAAACCCTACACAAGGGAATGAAATCAATAAATATCCATCACCCTAATGCATGAAACACTAAGAAAACTTCAACTTTAATGTTTATTAAATAACCTTTAAAGTTTTGCCAAAGGTTTCTGGGGACTGGTCAGCATGGAGCAGCCATGTCCCAGGGCCGAATCACAGGAAAAGCTTTCCATAACTCCTTAAGCTGTAAAAGCAAGGCTCTGGTCTGTGCACCCCTGGTGTGTCCAGCCAATATATCATTTAACCCTAAATTTTACTGTCCCAGCTCTTTCAGAGGATGTGTAACAGAACACAAGGACTACAGCTGTTTGGGGTGCCATGAGGTTACATACTTCAGTTTCAAGACAAGAGATTTACTTCTCTCCATGTGTGAAGGATTCGGAAATGCCTGTCTTCTATTTTTCTTGCTTATTTATGTATTTATTTAGTCACAATGCCATGAATGGTTATATGTTTGCATCAGTAAAGAACCTCATCTGCCTAAGAAAGGCTACAGTGCAGGGGGTTGAGTGGGTGGAACCTTCAGAGCAGCACCCACCGGTAATCCTCGCGCACCCTCCCGTCCTGGGAGCCCTTGTTCTCCAGGCTTTCCCTGTGGGAAACAATAATGCTCATGTTACAGAGAGCCCCAGGTCTGTCTCTCTGCTGTTGAAAACTTCCTACTCCTCTCCTTTAGACAGAACACCACTGAGAACTGGGATTGCCCAGGGTTTGTCCCGCAGAGTCTGAGTTTGCAAGGAGAACAAGCAGTGACAAACATTCCCATGCACACCCAGACCTGCACTGTCACCTGCACTCTGAGGTCCTGAGGCATTCTACAGCTCTGGACTGGTGCATGTTTGCAGTGTCAGAGCTGCACCAATACCTAATCAGCTCATGCAAAATCAGCACCTGTACACAGAAATTGGGTGGTTTGGTGCAAACACAAACTATCTGCAGCTGCTGTGACAAGCACTCCTCTACTTAGCAGTTGTCCTAATCCTTGGGAACTTAGCTCTTCCCAGAACCACTAAGTCTCATTTGATAAGTCACAGAAAGGGGCTGGCAATGCCTGATACTTGAAGCACATTCTTCATGTAACTCACACAGCTGCAAGAAATAACATGTACTGCCAAATTTAATAACATTTCCTTTTAGCTGACAACTTCGTGGCTCAGCTTTTTTCTCCTCAGCAAATGCAAGTATAGACTAAGTAGAGAAAATCAAATATAAGTCCTCTAATTCAGGGCAACAGAACTGTCTCAGAGTAATCCAGAAAAAAAGCTTCTTTAAAGACACCTCCTCTAAAGTTTTTATGCCCCATAAACTTCTATCAAAAGGACGGATCACTAGGTTTAATGTTACAAGACAACCTTCTTTCTCTGCAGTGTTTAAGACAGCTGTAAAAGTGGAGTCACTAAGTTTTAGTGTATTTATGGTAGCTGTAAAAGTAAAAGAACCCAGTTTCTTTTCAAGATTGCTCATGTGTCATGCTTATAAATCACTCAAGACAATACAGTCCTTCTGGTGTTAAAAACAGATGTGCAAACAGGCTCCTTGCTCCCCCTAAGGAATCCACAGATAGGCAGCTCCAAAAACACCAACTGGATGCAGCCTCTGATTGCTTGAGCAAAACAGTTTTAAATTACATTACCGGCTCCCCCAGAGATCCTGGTTTGCCATCTTTGCCATCATTCCCAGCAATGCCCTGTTAAATGAAATGCAAAACAGGGTAAAAGAAATCGATAAGGAAGGTTACTGGGGGTTTTGTCAGGGTGAATTCTCTGCTCTTCATGGCATGTTTATGCCTAAACCTCCAAAACCCTCCCTACTTCTATATCTCAGTCATAAACCTCTCTCTGACATACCCCTCTAACACCATAACCTGTTTCCCTTTCCAATATGGCAATATTTCCCTTTCCAGCAAGGTGAGCACTCCAAAAATCTTAAATCAGGATTCTAAAACCAACTGTTATAAATAATTATAATGCCATTATCTTCATTCAGATAGGCTACTTCACAGTAGAATCATCTCTGTCTCTATCCTTATGACAGATTTAAAAACTACCAAAATGTTGTACTGTTACATTTTCCAGAAGAGAGGAGTCTATGCCCAAGGTTCACTTGAACCTGAGTCAGTGGAAAGGAATCATTTTGACTGTGGATTCAGATAAAGTCAATATCCCAGTCCCTGAATCCTTCTGCTCTTACATGGGAGTTGTAAGTTGATTTTTGTGCTCTGTATAATGGTATTTCTTCTGAAGAGAAATCAGTCAAGGAACAGTCCTGAATCACATTGTTATGAACACTTTGCTTTGAAGTGATCAAATACAGCATCCACACTGTCCTGGAACAAGGACATTGCATCAGCCTGGCAGACACTGCTATAGATCAGGCATGGCTCTCAAAGCACCTCAGAAGTGTCATCTCTTTGTTTTACACAGCTACGTGTGCATGATAATTTAATGTACTGAATTAGAAGGAGATTAATCACACTCACTGGAAGTCCAGGCAGCCCTGGTGGGCCCTGTGGACCTGGGGGACCATCTTTGCCCTGGAAAGAAAGAACAAACACTGAAGATCAGGAAAGCTCCTCAGAGGCTTCTATCAGATGAAGATTTATCACATGTGGAGTCTGAAATGGGACAACTGTGAGAGGATGGTCTTGTAGCCCATGTCAGACAGTCTAAGAGGTTTGCTTGAACTCCTTTAGTTTAGAAGGGATGGCTCTCTTTTCACATAAAAAATTCAGTATTATCTCTGAGTTCTTAGAAATTGAGAAAACACTGAAATCACTGGTATTTTTTTTTTTCTGAATTATATTTAATATTTTATCCTTAACTTCCTGGATGAGGTATCCTGCCTGGAAGCAGATGTATATTTCATACCTTTTAAATGAGTAGTTACAAGAAGTGCCTTGCTGACTGTCAAAAAATCCCCTTACTCCACAGGACTGGACAATATCATCCCAGGTCTTTCACAGTGTCACAACCTTATCCTCCATTTGAAATGCAATTTCAGCCAGCCTGTCCATCTTGTCTCTGGCCTCTCTGAGAATGCCCACTGACTTCATAACAGCCATCAGAAAGACCATTGCTGTTTACTTATGATGAAGTTCAGGTTGTGAAATGGCTCTGCAAAAGGCACCTTGTCCCTTAGGAAACCTCCCTCTAGAAATTCATCATGGAATTACACAGTCTTAAACTGTTCCAACTCAATAGGGGGTGTTCTTCAGGGAAGGTTCATTTTTAACTTTTCAAGCTGAAGTTAGCATCAGTCATGTTACCTGTCTCTTCCAAGGTTTTCTGATGCATTACTAGAAAGCAGCATCTGAAAACCCTTCAAATGAAACAACAGTGCCAAAATTCTTCATGGGCTTCTCAAAGGTTCTACCTGTACTGGTATTTTTTCCTGGTGGTGCCAGGGAACAGTGCCAGGCTCCAGCATCTGAGCAGTCTGTGCTGTGTCATCCTTCAAGAGGTTGCTAGTTTTGATAATCCCCACACAGAGTTCAGATATTAGCCTTAGGTCATATTTAGACATATTTAGAAATCCTGTTCCAGAGGCTAACAGATGTTAATAGCAAGGACAGACAGCCAAGAGGTACAAAAACCTCCACAGAGTGAAGAGTGGGGTGGATTATCCTCTGGCTAATTTGGAATTTCATTGGGTAAGTTAAAAAAGTGCTAGAACAGTAATCTGTGGTTATTTGTGGAGGTTCTACTCACAGGGTGAATATTTTGGGGAGTTTTCAAAGGACATTACATGGATGCCAGCTCAGCTTTACTTCACAGACCAAAATCTAGGTGAAGCGAGTGGTCAAGCACAGAGCTTAGAGCTTACCATGTCTCCTGGGTTTCCTGCTGGTCCTATTGGTCCTGGTGCCCCATCTAATCCCTAAACAAAATAAAGCAGAAACAATGTGAACGATTAATGCATTTTGTATGTTTGTCAACATATTCCCTACCACAGCTGGCAACTCTGGAGCTTTCTTCAATCACTCAGCACAACATTCATTCCATTTCTTCATTCATCACTGGAAAGCAGTGCCAACCTCTGCACTCAATCAGCCTCCAATGCCAGAAATAGTCAGATATTTGAGTTTAGTCCTGGCTCTTCCTTCTGAAAATAGGGGACAAAGAGGAAAAAAACCAATCATGACAAAAATAACTCTGAAGAACAGCAATTATGGGAGAGAAATTATGAAGCACACTGTGGCAGGCAAACTCCTGGAGCCACAAGTCAATGCAGACAAAGGGAAAAGTCAGCAAAAGCTGAAGAATAAAATTGTCTAGGGGACATCACATTTTGCTCTGTTTTGACAGGCTCAGTTTTACTTTGCACATTTCCTTTGACTGTGAGTCTGTTCAGGAGGTCTCACAGGACATTTTTAAGTGTTTTAATCCCACTGGTACAACTCCGTAGTTGTAGCAGTATTAGGTTAATAGAGACACAGCAAATGTGTCTGTTATTAACTTCTCCTAAAATAATGCTCATGGGAGCTCAAATGACCCATGAAGCAAGCCCATGTGTTGTCCCAGCAGCAAAGCATCCAGCATCCTTTAGGCACTGCTACCATCTGAATGTAGAATTTCAGTCTAACCCCCTTTTCTGGTACTTCCTGTAATTTAGTCAGTGCAATGTGAATTCAGGCTGTGCTGATCCCCAGAACAGATGAAGGTGGCACACCCTCAGCACAGCAGAGCCAAACTGCACTGTAAGCAGCAATATGAGCAGTGATGATTCCGGGCAATGAAAGGTGGTTTGGAGAGAAAAGTCCTTGACTCAGAAAAAATCCACAAACTTGAAGGGACTAAAGCAGAAATATCACCAGCAGGAGAGCCAATTGATTTCAGCCCTGATTCTGCATTGTCACCCCTTTTTAAATAAAAAGAAGCACAATTGTATTCATGGGGAGAGCAAAACAAAGAATGAGGAGGACTGTGATGGGGGGGGCACATGTAAAAGGCCTTTTAATTCAGAAGTAACTCACACAACATGAAAATTGGAGAAGATCCAGTCTCATACCACTGTGTACAATTGAGAAGTAAAATGCTCTTAGATCTGCTAGTTCTAGACTAACAACTTATTCCACATACAGGAAAGCACCTATACATGTATTAAATAGTCCCTATGGAAGAGTTTTCATCATCCTCTTTGTGTTGTATAAAGAGAGTAACTGAAGCTTAGCAACAATTTACAGAATGAGTTGAAGCAATCAGTGGAAAGTGGCCAATGTATTAAATAGCAATTACCATGAGTGGGGAACTCTATCACACTCAGGGGATCATTAGAAACCCACTGGAAGATGCAAATTCAATGCACAGACAGATGGGAATGGTCCTTTCCACCACATGGAGCTTGTAACACCCTTTATTAGGAAGAAACTACATGATCGTCTTTGAAACAGAGGAACTTACAGGTGGGCCAGGGTTTCCAGGAGCCCCTGAGAAGCCAGGCATTCCAGGGTGGCCCTGCAGAATGAAAACAGAGTCTTTATGCATTAGTCACATATCTAGTTGTATAAAAGTTAACTGGTGATTATTGTGATGTAAATCAAAATGAGTCAATTCACAGAGAACTGGTTGTTTGGAAATAAAGACCCACGCCTTTTTAAAGTGAAACCTTGGTTTTCAAAGCATACATTTCAGAAATAGCATAGATAAATTTCAGGTGTACTTCTTTCCATGCATATTTTAGTCTATGCTAATGGAAGATGAGAGCAGATATTGTGGAATTGTACAAGACAGGAGAACAGTTGGGAAACCAAACCTATTTAAAATGTCCTACAAATGTCATTGAAGAAGTGCTGATTTTCACCTTAAACCAGTGACTCAGACTTTGGCAAAATTAACTATGAATATTTGCTCCAATTTAAACCATTCTCATCTTTCCTGTGGCATCTCAGTCCCTCCTAAAAAAGGTCCTCTTACATCCTTCATCTAAGACAAATAGAAACACTGGCTTTTTCAACCCAAAGACACCTGAACTCCTGGACATAATCTAGGGATTATCCAAGGAAATAAGTAAGGGTTATGTAATGTAAGAATTCATTGTATTCAGTCCAGAGGTGAGGAAACAGATGGTAGTGAGAGATTTTTATTGGAGATGAAAGTCTGTGGAGGATTGCTATGGTTCCTCTCTTCGGCATAGCCCATTTGTGGTTTGTCAGTGCTGAAGAGTTCCCATCTTCCTGCTCTGCCTCTGAGAAGGATGTTCTTGTACACCCAGGCATTATAGGAGTTACTCATGAAGGAACAATCACACTGACAGCACTGCAGGAAAGCACACTCTATTTTTACCTGTTCACCTTTTTCTCCTACTTCCCCAGTCATACCACGGTCTCCTTTAGCACCCTGGTAATAAAAAAAGAGCCATTGAAAGTCAGTGAGATTCAGTGTTGTGACAGCTTTTTGACCTCTCTCATAAAGCTCTTGGACATTCAAGAATAAAACTCAAGAATCAGGACTGAGCCTTCCTTGCCCTCCTCTTAAATTCTTCTCTAGACTTTCACTACCATGCTGGAGCCAGGAATATATATGGAAAATGGCCTTAAGCAGACTCAGCAGAGATGGTTTTTAATGTTTTATTATCATAGGCATAAAGAGGAATTACACATCCTTAAAGATCAGGCAGGTTGTTAGGAACTTCACTAAATCACATCTTGGTAAAGAAACATCTGGCCCAACAAAGGTGCCCACACCCTTCAGAGATAACAGCAATAAACCCAGCATTTCTTAGGTGCAGCCAGAAAATTCATACCCAGAAAGTGCTTCCCTCTTTCTCTCTCTCTTTCTTTTTCTCTTCTAGAGACACAGGACAAAGACAGCCAACTCAAATGTGCATGTCTGCATTATCAGTGCTTACAGTGGGACAAGGCAGTGAAAATTACCAAGGTAATGGTGAATGAAGTGTGAAAAATGCACAGAGAAGTAATGAATTGCTGGCCATGGAAATAATACACTGGTTTACTACATGGGAGCTAGGAGACAAGGGGGAGAAAGAGTGTTGCTATTTATTAATAAAACACCTCTAATTCTTATGGTCAGAAGGAATGAAGCTGCTCATAAGCAAAGGTCTGCAACTCTACTGCTCTGTTTTAGCATGGAACCTAATAGCTTGGATGGCATTGGTAAGGACAATATACAACACAACTAAAAGTTCAGAGCAATTTGGGTCTTCCACCGCAAGGATCCTGCTAAGATATGTAGAAAAGAGTCACAAAGACTGTGTTTGTTCTTGCTCCTTCCCAGGGCTCTTACAATACCTTTTTTTTATTATTACTTTTTTCTTTGTGTTTGAGAACTTTTTTTGTTGAATTCAGGTTAGACTACTTATCAGGTATTTGATTTGACTTTAGGCACATGTACAGTTTGAAATTCATCCTGTTATTTCACCTAACCATCCATTCTTGCTGCCTAAATCTCTGCTCTCTCATTACATATAAGAAAGCTGCACATTTGGTATGTCTCAGACTGCTTGGCATTTCTGCCAGTTATTGGCTTTATGGGTCACTAGTTCTCTTGCAAATTTTATCCTGGAACATACTTTCATTTTGATCAACTCTATGTTTACTTTTGAGATTGTGCTGCTCTCCTTCCACACTTTTAATTGCAAGATATGAAATTAATTAATGAATCGCTATTAGTATGTCCTGCTAGACTCTAACAAGTGCAAATGCGAAGATGTTAAAATAGCAGGAGCTGTTTTAGATGGTAAGTCAGTAGTGAAAGGATGTCTGGAGGAAGCTGTGGCCCATCATTACATCACCTATCTCTCCCCACAATGATTTGTTTTGATTTATTTCACATTAGGCAGTTGTAAAGGTTTTAATTGTGGCCAGGCACTGGCATTGTGAGCAGACTGGTTACAGCTTTCTTCATGGGAAATGCTTGAAATGTGGCATTACTGGAATACTTCAGACAAGGGAAGTTTTATGTTGACCTATGTCCGAGACCATGAAGCAGGAGAATAAAGCTAAAACAAGTTCTTCCTATAATATGATTCAGGAAATATTTGGAGTTTTTGAGTAAGACCACCATGGCAGATGGTGTTTTTGGAGCCCAGCAGCCCATTGCAGCCTTAATTTAAGTGGTTCTGGCATACAGGATTCAAAGAGGAGAGGAACAGGCACGGTGGCTACTGCTGAGACTTTAATTTCTTTCTCACCTAATTTGAGTTGAAACTTGTTCTCAAGTCTATCCATCAATGTAATGAAATTCAACATCAAGATTCAGGCCCTTTAGATGTGTTTGCCTATCTGTGTGTGAACAGGAGTGGTAGAAGACGCTATTTAAGGAAACAATCCCTTATGCCATGGGCAGGGACACCTTTCACTAAACCAAGTTTCTCAAAACCCCATCCAACTTAGCCTTTAACTTTTCCAGAGATGAAGCATTCACAACTTCTTTTGGTAACCTGTTGCCCAAATTATTAGTGTGACTAACTAGTCATAAATAAGTATTCAATTGACAGCTGAAGAAAACCAACCTTTGGGCCATCGAGCCCGGGTGGGCCTGGAGGACCTCTGGGACCAGCAATCCCCTGCAATGCACAAGAGGTAGAGGGAAACACTAGTTTAGTTCATGACTTCATGGGCCTCTAAAAAAGATGCAGCAGGTTTATGATGAAAAAAAAAGTTAAAAATGAATCACCTTGTAACAAACCATCAACCATATTAATAGAAAAACAAGGTCAGTCACAGCAGATCCAAGGCATGGTCACTCCCTCAGCTCTCTTACCGTTTTCCCATCCTGGCCATCTCTACCTGGTGGTCCTCGGAGACCTTTATCCCCTTTGAAACCTGGGATGCCTGGCAGTCCTGGTGGGCCGGGGGGGCACTCACTGCACACATCCTAGGAGAGAAAATGGAAAAACACATCAGCAATAGGCTGCAGGCACTTAGCAGACCCTATGGACACACACTATGAAATCAGCACAGTGGTGCTGGTGCAATACTTAAACCTTTGTTGTTTCACCTCAGGACTGGGGTGAGTTTGCCTTAAAGAACCACAATGAGGGCAGTGTGAAGCAGAGTGAGGGTCAGCAGCTGAGTTCACATGTGCTCCCATGGAATGTTTCCTATCAGTTCTATGTCCTAATTGGTCATCCAGTATCAAGAAACCAAGGAAAAGCTCTTCCTGATGGAGAGGTCAGGGAGACTAGCAAGACTATCATGAAAAACACTGGTTTGAATCCACAAGACTACTAGAAACCTGTGTCTGCTCCAGTCTGAAAGATCTGTGTTACTGCTTAGAGGGCAGGTTTCTAGGGAAAAATTAGATGCAGCACAGTGTCAGAAAGGGTTCTACAGGGGAAATTATTCAGCAGCCAGCATGGCCAAGGACAACTCATCCAATGGAGTTTGTGGGCACCAAGTAAATATCACAGTGGCCTGGCCAAATGTTATCAGGGAGAATCACCACCTTCCACTTTCCAAACCTCTTTGAAGCAGTCTTTACATTCCAACTATCCTCAGGAAACTGAATCCATGTATGACATTTCCATTTCAAAGGTGGACTCTCTTCAGTAAAAGGGGAGAGAATCCTGCCCATAAAGCATAATACAAATCAGATCATCAGGGTGAGAGACAGGAGCCCCTGATACAACACCCAACTCTGCCAACGATCTGTTGCAAAACTGTGGGGTAAACTGTCTTTCTGAGTCTCAGTCCTTGCATTCAGGTTTATCTACTTACAATGTAAGTGGTTGAGAAACACCCATAAGAGCAAAGCCCTAATTTCATCTGGGATTTCAAGGGGCTGCTTTCTGTACCAAGCATGGAGTGAAAAAATACCAAGCAGGAAAAAAATCCACAACTGTATTTAACCATAATATAAGAAAAGTAAGAAGATGAAAGAACAAAGAAATTACATTCTTTACCCAGTAATGAATCTCTTGCTCTTGTTCAGATCAAAAATCCCAAACAATACCTTACAGTGAAACTTCTCAGAACTATATTGGGCTCCTCAAAATAAAGACAGCTCTTCAGTGAAGAGTAATTTAACAGCAGCAATCTTAAAAGGGTCCTTTGGTTAATGTGGTTGGTAGAAGAAGGTAATTTTTTAGTTTCTTTTAATCAATAACAAAAGATTTCTTGCCAGGTCTCAAGACAGCTTAAAAAACTCTCAGCTCAGCCCATGTAAATCTGTAAAGATTTTTCAGTCAGCACCTATCAAAGACTGACTATTTTCTCAGGCAATTCTCTACATGGAGAATAAAGGCAGACAGATTATCACTTTTGAAACACAGGTACTTCTGGGTTAATTACCTGCAACGTTTTAAATTCACAGTGCAAACTAAATTTGCACCCACAGTTACCCAAAATTACTCCAGTCACTGTTGAAGGTGTATGTGAAAAAAATCCAGCATTTTATTAAAATGGTTTCCATTTTCTGGTTTAGATAATGCAACTTGACAATGTTTATTTCTCCTTGGGAATGCATGCCTCAGAAAGAGCTGAGAAAGTCTCAGAGATGTTATAGAGAACTTTGTAGGTCATTTCACTGCTGGGAAAGGGATTTTGATCTCCAGTATGAGCTTGTGTCCCAATACCAGTGCAAGCAGGAGACTTGCAAGTTTCGAGCTTTGAAAGTATTTAAAGACACCTTTTGCACTTGTAGTTCAGACACTTTCCCATCACAGAGTGTTAGTCAGGTCTGAATCAAACAGAAGCATAAACTCCCACTCTCATCAAAGGCTGATTACCTTTACTAGGAGATTTATGTCCTCTGGAGTAAGCAGGGGTGTGGAACCCTGTGGAATGAGAAATACATTATTTCAGGTAATTTTAAGAGGCATCAAGACATGAGAATTTTTCCTGAACATGCTCATGGATTCTCATTGGTTTCCCTTGTCCTGCCTAGGATTCACTGGGCCAAACTGATATTTCCCACCCTACCTTACCAATGCTCTTCACACCTGAGATGAGTTCTTGCTGAGGGAACTGCATATGGTGCTAAGGAAGTGCCTTTAAAATTCTGGCTTTTATTTACATGCAGAATATCCAGTCATTTTCATACCATTCTAAAGCCTTCTCTAAACCTTTAGTGGGTTTTAGTCTTTTTCCCACTGCTCTGCTGGGAAAAGCACCCAAGTGCACTTCTGAGGTGAGGTGCACAGGTGGAAACTGAGTTAAAAGGAAGGTGTAATACAGAAGTGAAGTTACATACAGGTTTTCCAGGCGGTCCTCTTTCCCCTGGATTTCCAGGTACACCCTACAGATCAAGAAAAAGAAAAAAAAATTGTGAAATTATTATACAATACCCTCCTTGTTGCTCTCGCACTCTGCTGACCAATCTGGACTAGCACACATTTTACTTTCTGCTGCTGAGCAGCACTGCTCCTTGCATGAGACAAATAGCAACCTCTTCTAAATATCTGCAACTTTAACATCCTCTCAAACCTTTATTAAATTCATTTGGAGTCACATAGAGACTGAAATTGCTTTGGCTCATCTTCTGGTCATAGGAAAAACTATGAAATTTCATAGTGTGAAGGATGAAGCTTTAAATCTCTGAAGGCACCCGAAAACAGGCAAAATCAGTTTGGTTGGTTGATTGGTTGGATTTTGTTTGTTGAAGTGTAGTGGTATCAGTTTTCATGAGATGAAGGCATGGAAATTACCAGCATTCTCAGAATTTTATGTCCAGAAAGGCAAGTTTAGGAAAAGGGACAACCTCCACCCATCAGTGTGCATCTCTTTCGTGTCATTAGTGAGGAATTAGTTTGTTAAAAACAAAACAAAAACCATATTTAAAGATTATTGTAAAATCTTTTAATAAAGTAATGCTCACATGAGAAACCAAATCCTTTGAACAAGACAGTTGACCACTGCTCAGATGGTGACGGAAATCAGCATTGTGAGGATGCCTGCAGTGGTGTTTTCAGATACTCGGTGACATTTCCCCAAACCATTTTCTGCTGAATTCTTGTATCCACCTGGTCCATCACCATGTGTCATCACACAAGCAAATGCATGTTCTATTCATACTGAGAACCTTAAAGAGCATAAAAAACTCACCAGATACTACAGCAGTCCTACCTGATAATTTTTGTTTCTACTGTCCATCTAAAAGCATCTTATTTGTGTTCAATTTTATTGATTCTGCAGCAGGTCCAGCCTGGGTTTTTCTGTGGAATGGTTCCAGATTTGCCACCCAGCATGTTCATAGAATGGTTTGGGTTGGAAGGGACCTTCAAGACCATCTAAATTCAACCCCCTGCCATGGGCAGGGACATCTTCCACTAGACTAATTTGCTCAGAGCTCCATCCAACCTGTCCTTGGATAATTCCAGGGATGGGGCACCCACAGTTTCTCTGGGCAACCCGTGCCAATGTTTTACCAACCTCACAGCAAATAACTTCTTCTTAATATTTTAATTTAAACCTACTCTCTTCTAGTTTGAAGCCATTAACTCTTTAACTATCAGTCCTCTTGTGTGGTGAGAAAAAGGTTGAGAGTGGAATATTTGATGAAGGGGGAAAAATAGAGTTGTTTTCACTCAAGACGACCTTGCAGCTGGAGGAGGCTAGGAATATTCAGTGTGGAAAATTTCATGTGTTGTGTTTTCTTTGGGTTGTTTTCTGTCTGTCTTGAGAAGTGGAGGTTCTGTAGAAGATAAAGAATGCTGTAAAAAACTTAAAAGGCAATCCTCACAGGCTAGGGCCTCCCTGCTGGGAGAAGGAGAGATAAGAATCTTGGAGGTTACCCTGAGGACTTTTTGCCCCTGCTAAGATGGAATAAGCTTAGCAGTGAATGCGTCCCCATTCTGCCAGCGTGGCAATGGAATAAATTTACTCTTTACACTTCAGCTCTGGATTTTGGCTGTCTTGGTTACCTGTGTATATTCAGCTCTCTTGTCAAAGGTCCCCCGCCATCTTTCTTCAAGGCTCCCTTCAGGTACTGGAAGACCACAGACAGGTCACCCTGAAGCCTTCACTTTTCCAGGCTGAACAATTCCAATTCTCTCCACCATTCCTTGTAAGAGAGCTGCTCCACAGCTTCAGTTGCCTTGGTGGCCTCCTCTGGACTTGCTCCAACAGCTCCCTGTCCTTCCTGAGCTGTGGGACCCCAGAGCTGGATGCAGCACTGGATACAGAGCAGAGTGGAGGGGCAGAATCCCCTCCCTTGGCCTGCTGGCCATGCTGGTTTTGGTACAGCCCAGGACTTGATTGGCTTTTTGGGCTGCATCAACATCTGGGTGCTGATCAAGGTATGAGCAGTGGCTCTCAATCAATGTAGGTTCAACAGGAGCTACTCTTTGAGACTATCCAATATTTCCATCTGGAAAGTTCCCTTAAAATCTGGTCAAATGCTTAGCCAGGAAGGGCACTGGGTGTTCTTTCTGCCACCTTGTCTCAGGTTACTCCATTTTGACAATCAGTTCATTGTATTATTTACACAGACATGCAGATGAGGATGTGAGGATTAATGAACTGAGAGCACTCAGTGAGTGAGTCATGGTACACCACTCTTATAACTATAGGGCAAACTTGAATTTCATCCTTGAGTCTCACTTACTACTTAAATCATGTAGGTCTTGCTAGAGGAGAGAAAAAATGGGCAAATATATTGATTATATTTTTCTATGTCCACATTAAATGCTTCTGGGTGAGTAACAATCCTTCAACTTCTTGAATTTCTAAGAGACGAAAATTAAACACAAACTGAAGTGGACCTAAAGTGGAACTGAAGTAGTACTGAAGTCCATGGATGAACTCTTGTTTCCTGAGGAACTAAATCTTCTGCAGCTGAGAACAAAGAGAAGATAATGTCTGAAGAAGATGTTTAGCTCACAATTCTCCCCAGATGTCCTTCTGGAGAATTGAGTAAATATGAGTAAACATTTGAGTAATTTATAGCTTTCCTTCTTCCACAGAACTTCAAGGTGAATCCAGAGGACTGTGCATTGTTCCCAAAGTGCCATCCCCTTCACAGATGCTAATTGTCAGGTCTTCTTTTGGCACCCTCTCCACTGTGGTTCTCAGCCACTTCTGCAAGTGGGAAGAGGGATGGCTAAATAACAATTACACAGATCTTATATTCTCAGACCTACTTTGTTCAGAAAGACTCACACAGAACTTGCTTTAAAAAGTGTGATGCAAAGCAAAAACTTGAGCCATGAGAATAATCCTGGATCAGAAAGCAACACAGAAAAGACAGTTCAGAAATGTCATTCATGCTGAGTAGTAGCACAGCTATAAATACATTCCATAGGGCTCACTGACAGCCTTCTGCTTTGGGATCTGAAATATGAACATGATACTAGTGGTGTAATTTGAGTATTTAGAGATCTTTTAGAAAAAAATATAAGAAAAGACTTCTTAGTTATGCAAAAAGACATGCAAGAAGAGAGTGAATAAAACAGAAATCCTTGGAAAGGATTAAGCACGGCTATCATGTCCACATGGTATCAGATTGCCTTGAGACAAAAAGGGATGGACCTATTTTCTTGCATGCTGTATGAGTGGAGCTCATGATGTCTCTAACAGGGTGGAGATGAGATAGGAAAAGAGATTAAGCTCTGTGCCATGGTTGACAAACCTGAAGAAAACCCTGAATCCCCAGGAAAAGTCAAGCAATTGAAAGGTACAAGACTGCAAACAGAGAATGCCCTTTGAAGAATGCCTTTGTGAGCCGAACTGAGCAAACCAGATGGAGGTGATGGCACCTCAGGATGGCGCATTAGCAGAGAACAGGCCAATGGAAGCAGAGTCAAAAGTACAGGAAATATTGCTGGTCTGTAGAGGCCTGGAGTTAGAAAAGACTGAGAAAAATGGACAAGCTGCAAATACAGAATCACAGAGTATCCTGGGTTGTAAGTGACCCGCAAAAATCAAGTCCAGCTCTGGTCTTGCACAGGACAATCACAAGAATCACATAATGAGTCTGAGACTATTGTCCAAACACTCCTTGAACACTGTCAGTCTGTGACCACTTGCCTGGGAAGCCTGTTCCAGTGCCTGGCCACTGTCTGGATGAAGAAACTTTTCCTAATATCCAACCTAAACCTCCCCTGATGCAGCTTCAGATTGCTCAGAGCAGAATGACAATGCTAGAATGAGGACAAGCATCTGACAAACTAATAGGGGAGGGAACTGGAAAAGTGAAAGCCAGAAAATTCAGAAAAAAGGAAAGGAGTCCAACCAAAAAACTGTGTGCACTGAAAATAAATGCTGCTAACACAATGTGGGAAAATGCACAGACCCAAATAACAACCAGTATTGGAGAGTTCATGCAGTTAGAACACTTTCAGGAGCTTGCAGCCAAGAGTGGCTGGCTCAAAGTAGAATATCCAATGAGTGGTACAACAAATCAGTGCAGGGAAAAGATGTCAGCCATGAGGAGGTGTGATGCACAGTATCCAGAGCATCAGTCTGAAAAAACTGACACTGAGGAATGGTCTTTAAATGGGAACTGATGGAAACTGTGCTGCTGATAATACTGAAAAGCAATATTTAGCTTAGTTGGTTGGAAAATTGTGCTAATAACTCCAAAGTTGTGGGTTTGATCAACTCATGGCCCATTCACTTCAGACTTGGATTCGTTGAGCCTTGTGGGTCCCTTCCAACTCAGAATATTCTGTGATTCTGTAACTAAGAAGAAAGTAAATGCTGGTACAGTTAAAAGGAAAAATCCTATGATGGGGAAAATGATGCTCAGGTAAGTGGTGCATGTGAAAATACTAAAAGATAAAATCTGCAAGGAAACGCAGGTGTATAAGGGAACTTTATAAGTGTATAAGTATATAAGACACAGGCATATGGTGGGATAGTTCTGTTACAAGAGGGAAAATTAGACTTGAAATGCAATGTCTTAAATCAGTTAAAAGCCACAGCAATAAAGAGACAATAGGAAGGTTAACAAGTGTACTGTGGTTTGGGGTTTAAGTACCCTAAAACAAACAAAAGCTCTTTGGAACTGCCTCAACTGCATGGGAAAATCAACCTCAGAATAGCAATCCACTGGCAGTAACTTATGCATCCACAAAGGTTTTGCAATCATGAAAGCAAACGCAAGAGGAAGATTAACTTCCCAGTAATGCTGGAACTTAGTTACCATAAATAATTAACCTAATTAAAAAGTGATTAATTCAATGTTTATGTTAATTAAAATTATCATAATCAAAATACAGGAAGATCCTATTAAACAGGTGCCCCACTGCTAATAGATGTCTCGTTCAGACTTTTTCCTAATCTAAGGACATTAAATAAGTATGTGGAACAGAAACATTTTATCTCCTAGAAGTCAGGGGAGAACAGATGATTAACAAAACATGAAGTGTAAGGGTGGCTGGCCAGAGAGTGCTCCTTTAGAGGTATCTGGTCAAGGACTTTTTTTGAATTCAACATGGGAAAAAAAAGGAAAAATTCATAAATTAGAGCATAAAGGACACAAAGCTGACCAACAAAAAAGGAGGGCAGTGATGAGAAGCAAACCTGGACATTCACACTAATTGATGAAGACATGTGGAAATATGAGGAGGCTTATTCCAGCAAGGTTACCTCATCCAGGACCTTGTCAACTGGGAAATTAAGGGAGAAGGAGGAAATCAGAAGGTAGATTTGCCAAGACATAGACCTAAGAAGAAGCAGTTCTTGTCACTCACAGTAATTGATGGGCTATCAAGAAACCACAGACTGATCCAGAGATCAATCTGAACCTCGCAAGTGATAAGACTGTAAATGGGGGAACCCTGAACTGGGGGGGGCTGAGGGACTGAGAGAGCTGGAGAGATGCATGAGGGGCTGTGCAGAGGAAGAGAGTGTAACAAACAAACAGGGGGGCAGACAGAAAAGGGTAGAAAAGGGGCTAGTCACGTGTAAACCAAAGCTGGCTGGTGCATTTGTTTGGCTGAGCCCTACACCTGCCCACCATGGTTTGAACTGTCATTTTATATCTTCTTATAAACCTTTCCATAGAATTGTGGGATCGTTTGGGTTGGAAGGGACCTTAAAGCCCATCTCATTCCAACTCCCTGCTATGGGCCAGGACACTTTCCACTTGACCAGGTTGCTCCAGACCCCATCCAACGTGGTCTTGAGCACTTCCAGGGATGGGGCAGGCAGAGTTTTTCTGGACATTCTGCTCCAGTGCCTCACTACATGCACAGTTAAGAATTTCTATCTAATGTTTAATCTAACCCTGCACCTACAAAGCTGAGGGACCTCATCTGCAGAAGCTGGAGGAGACAGCACTGCATATAACATCATTGAATATGTAGAAATACTTTTTTATAATTCTCAGACTAGGAGATTGGCCAACTTCTCTGACAGAAGGCACTTAAGGCTACACTATTTTAATGCTCGATACAGGAATATTGCCAGATTAAAATTTGATTTGGATTCTTTTTCTTTTTTTCCAAACGCAAGAGAAAGTAATCTTATTAAGTGACTGAAGTCCTTAAAGGAGACACAATGTGTAGTAGTTCTGTTATAGAAAAAATGAGTCATATTATTGGGGAAAAAAGACTTAAAAAAGCACACTCTTCAGGCTTTAAGGATTGGAGCTTTGGTTAATCAGAAAAAAATGCAAATTTAAAGACAATAAAATTATGTTTATGGAAGAAGACAACATTTCCCAACTTTGTCGCAGAAGAAGAGAATTTTTAGGGATGTATGGACATAATGAACTCTAGGGGACAAATAAATAGCAAGGCTTTTGCTAAGAAGGACAGAACAAGGCCAAACAACTGTACTGTAAACTGAGGCAGGTATTTTCAAAACCTAAAATTTAATAAAACAAGTCACTGTCCTGAGAACTCTTGATATTAGATGGACTAGCCAACAGATATTTTAAAAGGTGACTTTAGGCTATCCCAAAAAAAAATGTCACATGCTTTTAGGGGACTAGAAAAAATCTAGAATGCAGTCATGTAAAAAACCCAATTTAGTGGGAAAGAATTCTGGCCAAAGCTATTGCAAAAGAAGTATTGACTCTTTCACCTCCCCAAATGCAGTTGTAAATCTGATTTGCTTTATCAGAGAATACAACTTACAGCAGACACTTCCACAAGCATCTGATGAGTTTGCAACTGCAAAAATAATTCAGAGAGTAACTTAATGTACGTAAATGTGATTTAAAAGAAGTTTCCTGTCTCAGAACAAAACATGGAATACATTTGCAAAGGCCACAGAAAAGTACAAAACACTGAGGCAAGTCATTCTGGCAATTGACACTGCATGGCTTGGGAGTTGCATGGCAAATTCATATTAACAATTCAAATTGGAGCTTTCTTATCCAATGATATCCTGTTTGAACACAGCAGAGAACAAAAATGGACATGTTTCAGAGGATACAGGAATACTGCATTGGCATAAAAGAGTGCAGAGGCAGAACAAAAAATTCCTTGTGCTGATTCAATAAAAATAGAGATCGGGAAACTGCAAATGCATGATCCTGTCAAAATAGGTTGCCCCTGCTGACACACCAAGAAATGTTAGAATGTGCCCTGTACCTCCATTTACACCTCCTGAAATACAGATAGAATGGTTTAACGGGTGATCAAACAGTACAGAAAGATCCTAAAAGACATATTGACTGCAATTAAAGCAGTGAGTGTAATAAGGAATGTGTTTTATAAGTAGCCTGAGGAATGGTGGTGTTTGGGTTAATTTTCTGCAGGGGAAAGATAAATGTAAAGACCTCAGTGCTGCATCTCCAAGAGTTGACCAGCCAATGCTGATCTAAGCAGAGCCAGAAAGAGACTCCAAAAAGCTGCCTCAGGCACTCTTCACACAGTACAGCTCTAACAAACCCATATAACCATCTCCTGTTCAAAATCTCTTGGTTAAAAATCTCAAACATCTGAGGCAAGGTGATGAGATCTAGGGACAGGCAGCAGGACACAGTCACTCCCAAATCTCTGGCTGCTCAGGGCCACAGGGTGATGGAGGCAAAGAACCATTTCAACTATCATGGTCTGTGGAAGAATACCCTGGCATAATCATTTGTCTTGTGACAAAGTATAGAGTCACAGAATCTTAGAATGGTTTGGGTTGGAAGGGACATGAAAGAACATTCAGTTCCAGCTCCCCTGACATGGGCAGGAACACCTTCCACTAGACCAGGTTGCTCCAAGCCCCATCCAGCCTGGCCTTGAACACTTCCAGGGATGTGGCATCCGCAGCCTCTCTCAGCAATAAGTAAGTGGGAAGAAAGTCTCACTTTCTTCACTTTCACAGGAAAGTATCCCCTTTAGGCCACCTGATGGATGTCAATAAAGCCACACTGGGGTTGAAAAGTGCTTGCTGTGGAGTTGGTGAGAACTGGTACCCATTTCAGACATGACAGCATCATGGAGCAGCATTGAGAAGGAGAGTTATGGGAGGTCACTTCCCCCTCCTCACAGTGTTCCCTCAACAGGCACGAATCCAAAGATCAATCCCTTCAAAATCTTTAGAGCCTCCTTTACTGGACTGGTTTCCACATCATAAAGGGAAAAAAAATTCTCCTTTTTCTGATGCAGCATTAAGAAAAACCAGGCAGAGAGAAAGTCCAGCTTTCCAGCTGGGAGTCTGCCACATTTCTCTCTATTCCTCAGTTCCATGACTCACCCGCTGAGACAGCAGGAGGACAATGCACCAAGAGGTTAAAATGTCCTCAAACGTGCACAATAGCAGCAGCAAAATGAACTCATAAAGAACTTTTTAACAACTGTGGCTCTGTTTTAACAGAAATACTACAGGGTACTTATATCAGTGGATTCTAAGAAGTTCTTAGACAGCATAACCATCATCCTCTTCCAGTGTGGGACTTTTCCCTAGTGTATTCATATCCCAATGTATGCTCCTCCAGTGTAATTTTAAAATAGTTGAGAGGTGATGTCCTCCACATTCCTTGAATCAATCCTCCTTATTCCAACTGTTTTGCCCTTTGACATCCTAAGCTGTAAGAGCTCTACTTCTGGAAATCATCTCCCTTGGACAATCCTAGTAATACTCAGTGACTGCAGCTGATTATCAGCATACATTTTTAAGCAAGTTACATCCAAGCACTGACAAATGTCTTGAGCACTTACACTTTTATTTTACTTACATCCTGGCCAGGAGGCCCCTGTGGTCCAGGGATACCAGGTACACCACGGGGACCCTGGCAGGGAGAGAACAGACAAACACAGTAATGTGAGTAGTATTTATGAGGTGCTTCTTAACTGAAGAAAAAAAAACCTTAACATAATAGTTATTGGTGGAAAAAATAACCAGCTCCTACACAACCATGCAAGAGTTTAAGAAAAAATATAATTAAAGCTCACATTGCATTATCCTGGTATCAGTCATTTCTGTGCCTCAAGGGATTTCATGTGCAGCACTGAAGTCAAGCTTCCCATACATTGACTGGAGAGTTAATAATGACTCTTTATAGAAGGCAGGTTTTTGAACAGGGAGAAAATATGACTGAGCACAGGACAACCGAGGAGAAAAGATGATCCATATCCTCAGTTCCAGGCTATCACACTCGCTAGGACTGGCTGTTGTTCTGGAAATTCAGGCCAGTGTCTATTGAGACCATGATACACAGTTTGTTCCACACCAATGGACTGCATCCTTGAAAAACTGAATGTTGAGGGACTACACTGTCTTTGGTGAATACTGAAATCACTAAGATTTAAAGAAGAAAATGCTTTAAAATAGTTTCTCTTAAACCTTTGAGGCCTTGGCTATAAGCAATGTGCCCTGAATTATGTGCCTTGGAATAATTTTTTGAAGGGTGAAACAAGTCACTCATTATTTCTCTTGTAGGATTATTGACACGTAAGGAAAAGTTTCCAGCAGGTCAAGGCTCTTGATCAACTCTTTCTCACAACTCAATGTAGCAGACAAATACCTGGTAACACAGAGGGGAAGTCCCCTTTGGAGAGTCAGCCACCCTATGATCACTCCTCAAGCAAAACCAAATCAATTGCATGTGCCTTCATGAAATCATTGGTAGAAACACAATTAGTGAGGTTGTCCCCTCCCCAAAGAATTTGGGTATAGCTAGAAAGACATACTGTACCAGTGACCCTTTGTCTCCTGGGGGTCCTGCAGGGCCCTGCAAACAGAAGAGAGACAGCAATCAAAACACTTAAAATCCCCATCTCCCTTTGGCTCTGCATTAAGGTGTAATTCTCTGCACTGACTGTGTGCTGCACTCATGAGTGTGGATGTGTGTGCACTGCCTGTGCCCATGGAAAATCCATGAGCAGCCTCATTCCCAGCTGGGTCTGGGACACTGAACCACCCTCACATCTCCTGGGCTGGGACAGGACAACTCCCCCAGGTTCTGAAGACCTGAATACTACATTTAGCTACCTGTTATGCAAGGAAAAACATCCCACAGGACTTCTGTGCTCTTCAATTTAGGTCAAAGCAGGGCTTTGTTTGGGGATGCAACTTAAAATGTGCAACTGAGTAGAGTGAGCCACTGACAGGTCCCCACTTCTGAGGGAACACCACAAAAGTGATGCAGTGCCATGTCCAGCATGGGTGAATTGATCTGGTATTCCAAACACACCCAAAATAACACTTGGATAAACTGGCTAGCACTATAACTCCTCTACTTTTGCTTTCTATTTCAGGCACAGAAAGTCACTAATCCTCATACAGTCCTCCATGAAAGAAGACACCTTAGTGCATGTTAAAGAAATGGCTAAATGCATAATTTAATTAATACCAATAATGCAAGGCAGGGCAAGGTTGAGACCTTTCTACTTATCCTGTGCATCCATCCATCCATTAGTCAACTTCAGCATAAACATGTGAATTCACCCCAGCTCTCCAAGCTGTCCCTCCTCTGCAGGGAATAACACACTCTGCTAATGCTCAAGTTTATGGCTCAGTGTTATGTAAATTGTAACCCAATATTTAAACAGATACGGTAAAAAAATCCTCATCTATATATACTTTTTGTGCAGGGAGCAAAGCCTGAGAAAGGTTAAGGGCACAGGAGGAAACGGGGTGAGGAATCCAATTAATTGTTGGCTCTCAGCTCTGAAGCTGAAGTATTATAAACACAATTTTGTCACATTGCTAAAAAGGGTAGAGGCTGATGCCTTTAATTCAGTGTGTAATATGCACTGAAGCAGCTCCACTGATTATATTCTTTTTTTTTTTTTTTTTTTTTTACTGTGGGATTCAGTCTTTGTGACAGTCTGCTAGATTCGAGGTTATACAGAGTTGTTTTCCAATTCCAGCTTTTGCACTGGAGCTGAGGTTATGATGAGCTACAGTGGGAAAAAATCATCATAATAGTGGTTTGGTTGTTGTTTTGTTGTTCGGTTTTGGGTTTGGTTTTTGGTTTATTTTTTTTTTGTTTTGTTTTCTTAAGAAGCATTTAGTAAAGCAAATTGAATAAATAAAACATATCATTTGAGAACAGTGTGGTGTGTAGGTGGCTATAGTGGGCAAATAATGAAGACAGAAAAAACAATTTTCTGGTGTGAGACAAGAGATGTCTGCATTTGGAGTCAAGTCCTTAGTCATTTGTGTTTATGGAGATGAGGATGCTAAATCCCCAATAAAGAACAACTTTGTCATCTTGTGTACATCAGGATGCAGGCGTGAACTCATCTAGCCCTAGACTGAATCTAAAAATCTGTAATTAAAGTCTTTCGACTAGCTAGTGATTTTCAAACAAGCCAGATACTCATTTGTTAATTTAATATTAATTTAATTAATGGCTGGACATTGAGAAATGCAAGAACACCACTATTCCTTAGATAAATCATAACAAATGACACCCAGGAAATGTGCAGTCACTGGTAACCCTGTGAGGACCAGAAAAGCCATGATGCAGTCACAGTGTGAAACAGAACTGACCCAGTCTGCTTTAACTCAGATAGAATTCAGTGGTTAAAGCAAATATTAAGTGGAGATACACCTCAGAAAGCCAGATTTTTCAATTAATTACCCAGCAATATGACTTATCATTTCAAGGCAATTTCCTGTACTAATTGGGACATTTATATCTAGACAAACACAGCATTGATAACCAAACACTGACTGATTGGTCCAGGATCATGGAATGTACAAGGTATTGAAAAGAATGCAAGGTCTCAGATGTCCTCTAGCAATTACAGCCAGAAATAGAGTTTGCTTCCTTCTAAACATATTTCACTGGCAAATTCAGTGCATATCTGGAGATCTCTGAGAAGGGCTACAGCCAGAGCACTCCCAAATCCCCCTCATCTCTAGAGGAGTTGAACATGACAAGTACTGGAGTGATCAAAGGCCAGCAACAGGAAAACCAAAATTTTCCAGAACAGACTTCCACACACACCTTGTGACCAATTGATACTCAGGAGAGCAGAGTTGGATGGGGTCCAACCAACCAAATATTTGTGGGAAATTATGGGGAGATGGGCCCTCTTGGTACACAGCAATCTGATTTTGTTCTTTGCTATGAGACTGTCACTATGTCACTGATGTGGGCATGTGTGCCACAGTCATCGCTTCCAAGAGGGGTTATGCAACAGCAAGGTTAGGTCTGTCCAGGAGACCAGAGCTGCTGCCTCAGCACAGATCTCCACTCACATCCACAGCTAGTGTGCCATGATGACAGAAAAAATTCAGGAGTGGGAGCCAGTGAAACAAATTATGCCTATAGTATTTTTAGCACTCTGTTTCAACTAAAACCAAATTAATTAGGAGCCCTCATAACCAACATGTGACATGTGAGCCACAAATGGCAGCCTCTGGACTCGTCTGGAATCTGCATCTTCAGAAGACAAAATGTCCCTCAAGCTCTCAGCACAGCTGAGCACAGGCAATGCATTCTCCAGGTGGTAAAGCCTGATTTTCCACCTTTTTACAGGATCTGCTACTTACAGGGGGTCCAGCCACGCCAATCCCTGGCACACCTCTGTCTCCTGGCTGTCCTGGGAGGCCAGGAGCTCCCCTCTCACCCTGAAACAAAGGAAGGAGTTAAGGGCTTTGTACTCTGATGAGAAAATGTGCTGAAATGCAAAGAGGTTGTATGCCAGAATGCCACATGGGTACATCTGGTCCTGATCCTGCCCACAGAGGGACAGATTCTGCTGTGGCAGCACAGGGATATGGCACAGTTAGTGTCTCATGCCAATAAAGGGTCCTTTTACACCACAGGATCCCCAGCCCATCTCTTTGGGCTCAGCGTGTGCCACATCACATCACATAACTCAGTGGAAACACAATCTTTGCAAGTGCTGTCGTGTATTTTAGTGCACTGCAACAAATTTCCAGCATTTCACACAATCACCAAGGTTGGAAGAGACTTTCAAGATCAGCAAGTCCAACCACCAGCCCAGCACCACCCTAATCACTCCAAAACATGTCCCCAGGAGTCACATCAAGAACACTTCCAGAAACAGTGACTTCACCAGGGTAGCAGGTGCTTTCCTTGGGTTGGAGAAGCACTAAGCACCATAAATCACTTTTCTCTCTCTGTGTGTTTATATAGTAGAAGGCTAAGGCACAAAAATTGCTGAATATACATCCTTTATCGGGGGAAAACAGGATTGGAGAAGTTTTATTGCATTTTAATGTTCTACTTTCCTTTAGCAACATAGGCTTACTCACAGAAGTGTAGGAAATTATTTTGGTAAACTATAAGTCAACACTTCTACGACACTCTCTTGAGCACTGTGCTAGAAAAGGAGAGCCTTCCATTCTAAAAAGCAAAATTTTCAAAGTAAAACCTGAACAGCACAGAAAACCATTTGACATTGTTCAATGTATGCTGCAGACAGAGGGCTAAGAAAGAATTCAGCTGTAAGACTTTAATTTAACATCTGTTTTCTAGATATAGGGAGAAATCAATAAGATTTTTATGGATTGCATTGCAGTTGTGAGATTTGGTCTCATGTTGGCAGTAGATTTATAACAATGAATCTTATTTATGCTATTTATTATGACATTTCTAGCTATATAGAAGCATGATAGAAAAATTTTACCTGTGGATTCTGCCCACTCAAATTTAAATCAGCAATATTTCCTACTTTCCCCCTTTCTTTCTTTCTTCTTAAGCTAATCTTATACTACAAAGAAATAATACTGCAAGGCCAGTGAGAAAGAATGCATTCTGATTAGTTCAAACACTCCACATATCCCTTATCAGTTATTTTATTTAAAAAGATAATTTCAATACAAAAATTTCAATAGTATTTTCCCACACACAATTAAGACTTTACCATCTTCAGTTGATATTGAATAGAATACTTAATGAGATTTCTTTTAGTGGTTTTTTGCTGACTTTTATATTAATTCTCAGTCTATTAGTGTGTGTGTGTGTGGGTGTAAGTCTGTGTTCTGAACTGTCAAAGATTTATAGAAAAGACTACAATGCATTTGTACAAAATGTATCAAAATTTTTAAAAAATTGTAGCAGTTTGGTTATTTCAAAAATCTGGGATGTAGAGGGATTTGGTCTCATACTGCTATAATTCTACTATAATTTACAGAATCTGTTTCAACATCTGATTCTTCCAGTCAAGATCAGAACACGGTCATTTTAAGAGGAGAATTTCTGAAACGTCTGATTAAACGTTCAAGCACAATCCAGATCCTCCCAGAATCAAAGCTTTTTGCTGTTTTATTCCTTTCTCTCTTCTCTGTGTGCTTATAAGGCAATAAACATTACTTTCAGCAGTAGTTAGTGTCATCAACCTCTTCAACTATCTAGTCTTTGCCTCAATATAGGACTACCTGATTCTACTAGAAAATAATTTTCATCCTCCTTGCAGAAGGCAAAGGGAATGGGTGCTATGGAAAGTTCTTTTTGAGGGCTGACAGATGGTCCTGAGAGCAGATCATCCCTGAGCCATGCAGTCTCTCCCTAGTGGTGTGGAGTAAAGGGTCCCAGTCAGAGTTTCCCTAAAGAAACATGAACTTAGACCTCCATCTGTGTTGAATTCTTATAGTGCTGGAAGGTATTTTAAATGTGGAAAGTGAACACAGCTAATTCGTATCTGAATATTTACAACCACAGAGATAATGGAACAATAAAGAAAGGAACCTCCTAGAAGGCTAGAAGTGCATTTTTGAGTCACAGTTTCACAGACTCCATTTTCCAGTGGACAATATTTGCACCATGTTCTTTTCTCCAGTTCAAGCAATCAAGAAGAGCAGTCCACAATGAAGTCCATGCTCACCTTGTGTCCAAAGGGTCCTGGCAAGCCTGGTGGTCCTCTTTCCCCCTAAAGTAACAGAAGCAAAACAAGTAAACAGTCACCATCCATCCAAACAGGAGCCTCGACTTTGTGCTAGCCAAACCAGCAATTCTCCCACCGCTGCTTTCATGAGCTCACACCTTACCAGCAATATGTTACTGACAACATGTAACCAAATTAAACAATCTGCTAATTGGGCTAGAATTAAATGCTTTTAGGGAACTCCCATCAAGCTAATCATTTTTAAACTTATACTTTTTATACAATGGTTACTCCTTGTGGAGATCTCTGTTATCAATGTAAATTTCAGAAATCATCTTCAGTTCTCTCTGACTATTTTTTATGCAGAGATGGAATCTGGAGTATTTTGCACAGGCAGGCCTTTCATGGATTCAGGTAAATCCATGCTCTCCTGTAGAAGTCATGCTTGCCTCTCTCATATTGAACAAGCCAATCACAAAGCTTGCCAGCAGTACTTACCCTTTCTCCATCTTTACCCTTCCCAGGCAAACCTGGCTCTCCAGCCCGCCCTGGCTCACCAGGTGGCCCAGGTAAGCCCACTTTTCCTTCTTTTCCAGGATCACCCTGTAGAAGGCAAGCCATCGGAACTCATTAGAATACTATAGACATTTCCCATCTCAGGTCTTTCATTGGAAATGAAAGACATGGATTTTTTCCTAGCTGTCTCATCTGGATTTCTTTTGGTCTGATAGGGTACCCTCTTTTATGGGAAGTCTTTTCCTTCAGTAATCTAAACGTACTTGTAATTTCCATTAAGGAAAGTAAAAGGAGACTTCAAGATGTTTTGGGAACCAGCTATATGTGGCAGTGTGCTCTCTCCATGGAGCACACCCCAACCTGATCTTGTTAAAATTGGTTATCCCTGCTGCAACACCCAGAAATGTTGGAATGTGTCCTGATCCCAAGCTGAACTTTGCTTCCCGTAATCCTGCCCAAGTGACACCCAGCAGCAGCAGCAGTGGATGCATCTGGTTGTGGTGGCTGCATCTGGCTCACAGTGGGTTCAGGGAGGCAGATAACAACCCTACACGTGAGGGCTGGCTTGGGGAATGCCCAGCTAATCACAGTGCTGGTCAGTGTCTTCACAAATTTGGGAGAAACCAACATTTGTGGCCAACATGAGAATATGAGCCAAGTATCTTACCCCATAAACAGTGGACAGCCCAGGGCCTGCAGTGGACTCCACGGTTACCCCTCAAATTACCACTTTATCACATCAGATACTCAGCAAACAAAATGGGGATAAATGCATTTGAAACTTTGAAACCTTAGCTAAGTGATATAAAGGATTGGTTGCACACATATGCTTCAGACAAAATATTGATCAAGTTTGGGACTAAGTCTGGATGCAGTCACACCTAAATTCCTCTTTGAGGAGTTTAGAACACAAAGGAATCCTTTCTGAACCTCATGACTCAATGGAAGGGTCTCTCTGACAGTTCTGTCTGACCCTATCCTCAGTGCAGTAAATAATCAAGTGTACCTTGCATTGAATTTTGTTAAACCACTGTGGCATTTACCATTGAACTTTGTTAAACTGGGGTCTTATATCAATAAAATATACTGTTGCTTCTTTCTTGTGAGAGAATTGCATCACTCTTTCTGCAACACTGCCTGAGAGAGCCCTTGGTCCTCACATGACCGCGAGGTAAAGCTCAGTGATTTGGAAGAAGATTTTGCTGAAAGAGTTGGGATTCATTCTCTTTTAAGCCCCAAATACATGGATATAGGCAGACATGTTTCTGATTAATCATTCTTACTCCAGCAAGCAAAGATCAGGACTACAGCATGCTGGGCGCTTTGGGGTGCACGACCAGACACAACCCCCCCCACCTCAGAAAGCTCATGAAAGGGGACAGAAAGCCAAATTTTCTTCCAGATTTGGATTTACAGTGATGAATAGGAGTTTCTTAAAACACCAGGTAATGAGGACAGCAGAAGACCATAATTGCTATATCCAGTCGTATGTCAGTGGTTTATTTGGTAAATTATAAAGTTGCATCTGGGTGAAAACCTTACAGCACATGTAATAGAGGAGTTCAGACAAGATGATCTTAGGAACCCCTGTGTCTTAACCATCCAAGAACCTATGAAATAATTTCACAGTTCAGACTGCATCTGTCTCTATTAATTAAAATGCTCAAGAAAAAAAAAAGGAACAAATCCATCAAAGAACCAACTCACCTTTTCCCCCTTTTCTCCTGCCTTTCCTGGGAGTCCAGGGCCTCCAGGCACACCCTGGAGAGAAAAAAATTTTAAAGTTTTAAAGCTTTTTTGTAGGCAGCACTGGATCCTAAACAAAGGGGCAGACATGTGGGTTCAGTACAGTTTATCTCAAGGATCAGTATCAGCTCTACATTTCCCAGTACAGAAAACCTGTAATCCAGAGAACACCACAGAAGAGCTGTGTAACAGATCTTTAAAGGAGGATTTTCTTTTTCAATACAAAAAAAGATCTGAACAGCAAAAGCAGAAACTGAGCTAGTACCAGCTTTGTGCATTCTACCAGTAACTATTTTTTCCATTTTGTGAAAACCTCAGCAGTTCCTAATATGCCACCAACAATCCCCCAGTCACAACCTCTGTATCAGAGAAGCCAAAAGCCTCCCAACATTGGGAAATGTAGTTGTGTATTCACTCTATTTCACTTTTCAATCCTTTTAACATCTTGGCAAATCTCAAAGGACTCCGTGTCAAAATATAGATGATTTAGAGCTCTAAATTAAATACTGTAACTTCCTAAACCACCAAAACATTTTAGAATGGTACCCATTTTAAGATGTGAAATCATGTCTTGGCACCATTAAGATTGGATTGACCTCAGAATGGATGTGATAATTATTTTCCTTTCTGCACCAGTAAAAATTATTTCCAACTATATTAGCTTTTACAGGTAATATATTGGTATTACTGGTATAGAAGTTTGCTTAATGGAATATGAAATTGAAAAGTTCTTCATTTTCAATATCACCTTTCAGTTTGAAATTAAATCACTACATTAATACAATTAAATCAAATGTATCTTAACAATTAGTAGAAAGGCAATTTAGGTTTTCTTGGATTGCCCAGGTAATAAACTCTGGTTCTAACAGTGATGTGTTCTAAACCTTTGTGTCTGAATACATCATATCCTGAGGTCTAAATGCTGTTTTTCACCTATTCCAGTCTAAGCCTGGAAAAACCCCGGGAACTAAAAAGAAAATTACCCTAATGGAGCTGGGAGTAGAGTAAGTCCAAAGGTTTTTTTAGCAATTATGTAAAGTTTTATCATGCACGCCTTAATAGTAGTGATGAACCCCCCTGGTAAGGGGGACACTGCATTGATTCCAAGGCTCTTTAGGCTCAAATGCCTACATGCTTTCATAATAAAAGCAGGAGTTTGCCATGCTATTTTTATATCAAGACATGATGTTTACAAAAGGAGAGAACAAATGAAAACAAGACAAAGAAAACAAAACCAAAGATACAAAAAAAATTAATTTTTATCTCTTGAACAGTTGGCAGCAAAAATTGTTTTTGACAATTTGGTGAGGAATGAAGCAGCTCTGTTCCTGCCCTTGATAAAATTAATATGAGAAGAGAGTTCATGGATGCACCATTTCCAGGTGCCTCCAGATCTTTCAATTCAGCCATAAGAAACAAGTGTAATGAAACCCAGCCTTTTGAACTTCATAGTAATCCCAGTGGAAGGGAAAACTAAACACATTAAATAAAGAAATCAGGGCACAGATGGGAAAACAAATACACTGGTGCATACTTACCACATTTCCTGGCAAGCCTCTTGGGCCTGGGGGCCCTGCTGGTCCACTCAAACCCTGTTTTAAGAAAAATTAAGTGTGTGTGTGTTGCATATATAAATCACAACTTGTATTACCATAGGAACAAGATGTTCCAAGTGAGATTGGATTTCATGTCTGACAAGGTGTTGTACAACAAGAAAGCAAAAAATAGCATGTTTGTTTGAAACTTTTTAGTGTAAAGAATAATGAAACAATACAAAACAGATGAAAACTCTCTTTGGGAACTTAAAGCTGCCTTCTATCAAAAGAAATCCTAAATCTAGCTCAAATACAGGAAGAAAACTCTGGGCCAGAAACATCAGAAGAATGGAGGAAAGTATGTTGATTTATTACTAAAGAAAAATCTAGGTCAATAAAATATGCTTTGTTGACAATTCTACCTTTTTTGTGCTGTGGGGAACAAAACCTGAAAAAAAATCTTTTGCACTAAACAGGTGAAATTGCCTAACCATCCAGAGTGCATCCCTTCTATTTTTTTTCCTCTCCAAAATACTAAGGGGCCCTTTAACCAAGAGTGAAAGACATCTGAAAATTAGCAGTTCAGGGCTTAAGGTCAAAGCACCCCTCAGGGACACTAAGCACAAGCCCAAGAAGGAAAATCATGAACATAAAAGTGGAAGAAGAAATTTCAGTGCACTAGGATGCATCATTTAGATTTCCTATTCCCTCCTTCTCCTAATTGCAGACATCTCCTCTCTCAATCAATATTTCAAACAGTTCTTCAGTGTTTCTTCCTTCTTTGCTTGCAAAGAAAGTCTGTGGCCTTTTATTCAGCCACAAAGGGCTTATATGCTCTCACAATAATAAAACTAGACTGGAATCCTTTGCTGTTCCTAAGCACACAGCCAGACAAGAGCAGCACTCCCTACAACAAATGCCTCAAAAAGGGGTGTGGGATGAGTCTTCTGGATGAGCCAGTATTTTAAAAAATAGCAGAATTGACAGCAAAGGCTAAAAGCAAACATGATCAAAACCCAATTCCTGCTGCTGCTGAGCAGTGAGCTCCCTGCTCCAGCTGGCTGCCTGTGCTGGGCTGACATTGCAGTGCAGTCACACTCACCCAGAAAAGGCTGTTTTGTTAGACAGGGAGAGATTTGAGCAGGAAAAGATGCACAGTCTTGAGCTGGGCTGAATGGGGCATTGATCTGTTTGGTGCAGATGGTTCTGTTTGCCCACAAACAGCCACTCTTCCAGCTGTGGATTAGGATGTGCCCTGTGCCAAGCAGCCTGGGACTGCAAATCCACAAGATGTTGCTGTCAGTCTCCTTTCAGGTGGGTTACTGTCAGGGAAAATGCTGCAAGGGAAGCAGTTACTCACAGTCTCTCCAGGGGCTCCAGCCTCTCCTCGGGCTCCCTTCTCCCCCTTTGCACCCTGTGCAGAAAGGACACCAGCTGATTAGACATGGGAGGAGATCTCCTGCCAGACAAAAGGCTTCAAGATGCCTGAATGTGTACTAGGCAATGGATTTTGTTAACCAGTTCACAGAGGAGTTAATGGCTGAGGAAACAGCTCCCAGTTCCCTATGCAGCAAGGAAAGGAACTATAAAAATAAAACCCTGAGACTTAAGAAGAATTATTAATGACTGATCAGCTCAGATGCTGTTTCTCAGCACAGGATGCTGAAACTTGCAAGTATTCACCTGGGTGAAACTCCTTCCTATCCTCAGGTCAACCAACTACTTCATTTCCAGCTGAATTTTGAAGGTCTCCCTTCACAGAAGACTTGCCTAAGCATCTAGTCATCTAGAAATGGTAAAAATAGATCCCCATGCAGAAGATTTGTCCTAATCATACATATCAGAGAGCCCTTTCTGAAGAATTTCTGCATGATAAAGTCTACTCACGGAACTGTCCCCCATCTAGCAGGCATTAGTTAAAAGTTGCATGGCATTACTGTGTTTTTTCTTGGTTTTGGTGGGGATCAGTTTTGTTTGTTTTGGGGGTTTTTCTGGGTTTTGATTTGGGTTTCTTTGTTTTGCGTTGTGGATTTATTTTTTTTTCAGACTGTTTAAAGTGTTGATGCACAAATATTGCTGATTCTATAGGCTGGGCACAGCATATAAGATGACAGAATGAACACCTACTCATGTTGAATGGAAACACCTCAATGTTGATTGGAAGCAGTTCTGTGTGAGCCAATAAATTTTCTGAAGATGGTTGAGACCATAGAACCATTTCACATGAGCCACAGTTCATGTCAGATGAGCTGAGGTTCAATCTGACTGCTGTTTAATGTTTTGACAATGCACTGCAGTGAGTTATCTGCAAGATCTGAGGTTTGGTAGCAGCAGTACAAAATGCCCTCTGGAAGGACCATGAAGCTGGAAGAAGTCACTCAGACAATACTGGCCATGCTACAAATACTCTGTATTTCTGAGCTGATTTTCCTTCTGTTGTCCTGTAGTCCAGCATAAGTAAATAATTCTACAGAACTCCCTGAACTTACAACAGTGAAAAAAAAAAAAAAAGAAATGGGTTGCTGGCCCATATGGGAAGGATTATTTACAGTGATGTAGACCTTGAGGGCACTCCACTCTAGTCATGGCAAAGATTTTCTTCAAAGTCCCTGTCCTGGGTTAGCCATGTGGCCTGTTTGTATCCCCAATCGTCCCCT
>JAHLSL010000011.1:4027912-4063068 GCA_025920805.1 Petroica traversi | reverse complement strand
AGACCTCCCAGAGGTTTCCTCCAAAATATTTGCCCTAAACCAGGACAGTCCCTCTTACCTGTACTCCTGCAGGTCCTGGCACACCTTGTTGACCTGGGACCCCAGGTAATCCCTGCAAAACAGAGGGAGAGGGAAAGAATCTCCTTCCATTGAGAGAGGGAAGTGTGATTTTTACAGAGGCTGTCACTACACAGGACTCTGTCTCTTCTGGGAGCTCCATCCAAAACAAGAGAGTCCAGAATACAAATGCAGTACCCAAATGCACAATTTAGCTGGGCCGCATCACTTCAAAATCCCTTAATAAATCCTGCACATAAATTACTGCCAGCCAAGCTCTGTCTAGCAAATCCCATAGTCCTCTTTTCAGCTATTTAGGCCCAGAACTATAGATTAGGTACTTAAACTCCAGTTGTCATGTAGCTTCCTCTACAGGCAGTACAAAGACAAGCACCACTGTGGGTATTTCTGATGAGAGAAGCATCCCAACTATGGAAGGAGCATGTGCCACCCTCTCCCTCCAAAACTGACCACTCTCATGTCCTCTCCTTGCTATAGTTGAAAGCCAATTGAAGAAACATTTGGCTGTACTTACAGGTTCTCCACTCACTCCTCGATCTCCTTTGTCCCCTTTTGGTCCAGGCTCACCCTGGTATAAAACAATATGACAAAGAGAGACATAAAAGCTGTTTCCAGGGCTGGAAGTCACACTAGTCCTGTTTAGTAAGAGTAATCTTTCCATCAGTTACCCATTTCTGACTCAAAGTAGCTTCTTCAAAGGACTTTGAAGTCAATGAATCAAATCTGATATGCCACACTAAGACATGGATATCACTGTCTAGACTTCTTGGTCTGTTCTGATACTAACTGAAAAAATATTCAGCTTACAAAGAGAACATTTTGCCCTCATGGAGAACAGTAGCTAAAGAACATAGCCAAAAATTGATCAATTAGTCTCTAACATTTAAAAGGCCACATGATGTGACCAACAGCAAAAGCACCAGTGCCACTCACTACCTCTCTGTAGGACCACAGCCCTAATGTCACCCTACAGTGATCCCAGAAAAAGACAGCTCCTTATTCCACCTCTAAAAGAGAAGTGTTCGGTGATCATCCTGAGCATTTCCAGAGGTGTGTACTACACAGCTATTCCTGATCTCCAGTTCTATTAACATCTCCATACATTCATGCAGCTTCCTCTCCCTCCTGCAATGTCAGTACATTTTTTCATGCACCACCATCACTGCCTAATAGGATTAATTTATTCCTGTTCTTCCTCCTTACAGTAAATTGAATATGCATTCAGACAGAAGTTCATCAGCTTTGTCCTGTGGTCTAGAGAAATAATCAATAAATCCATATTTCTGCATTTTATAAATTGAAAAGGAAATCACACAATTATGGAACTAGCTGGAATAAACCAAGCACTACACAAATACTCGCATTTGTACATTGGTATGAACGTATGTATTCAGGCAACAGCAATCATTACTTATTCATTATTTATCATACCGAGAGTTTCAATTATGCAATCAAAGAAGAGTAAGAACATCAGTGATTTAAGAAACACACACAAGCAAGGAATAGTGATCAGCCAAAATGCAGAGCCAGACAAATCAGCTTGAATTTTATTTATGTCTGCTATTTGCCAATCATTTCTGCAACACCTGGGAATTCACAGACCATTTTCAAATGATCCTCTAACAGACAAAATAAATGTAGCTGCATAAATATTACTTATGCTTGTAGTTATTATGCATTATGAATAAATATTATCATCGGTGATAAATAATGGGAGGAATTTTACTCTACAAGTAGCGTCCCATTAGATCCACTTTTAACCAGGCAGTCCCTGGTGCCATCTAGTGTCCTTCAGAAAGACATCAGGATCACCTAAAGCAGCTCAAGCAAAGGGTCCAAAGTTGCAAACCTGTATGTTTGTGCTTGGAAGTTGTTTTGTGTAATGACATTTCAATTCTGAAATGCTTTTGAGACAGTAGAATGAGAAAGCACAGACATAGGGCAGTACATTTGTATGCAGGGATCGTGTTACTGAGTGGGAATAACCAGGAAAACAAAACTGCAAAGCAACTCAACAGGTAAAGGGGGAAAGTTTTTAAGATTTTCCTTTCTTCCACTTCTTCTTGATACTTGACTTGCACAGTAGTGCAAAATTTAACAGCTCCTGATATGGGTAGAGGAAGGATTTCTTAGTAGATTCATACAATGGTTTAGAGAGGAAAGGACTTTAACATAATCTAATTTCAATCCCTCTGCCACTGGAAAGCATGCCACCCACTAGATCAGGCTGCTCAAAGACTCTCCAACCTGGCCTTGAACACTTCCAGTCACGGGGCACCCACAGCTTCTCTGGACAGCCTGTTCCAGTGTATCAGCATTCTCCCAGTAAAGAACTACTTCCAAATACCTAATCTAAATCTGCCCTCTGACAGTTTCAACCCATTCTCTACACTGTCACTACGTGCCCATGTCAGAAGGCCCTCTGCAGCTCTCTTGTAGCTATTTTAGGTACTGAAAGATGCTATAATATCTCCCTGGAGATTCTCTTTTCCAGGGTGAACAGCCCTAACTATCTCAATCTTTCGTCACAGGAGAGGAGCTCCAGCCCTCTGATCACCTTTGTGGCCTCCTCTGGATTTGCTCCAAGAGCTCCAAGATGTCCTTGTTTTGGGGGCTTTAGAGCTGGATGCAGCACTCCAGGAGAGGTCTCACCAGAGCCAACCTGCTGGCCATTACTGCAGGAAACAACTGGCTTTTGTTAACACAGCCCACCAGCAAATCTGCCTGCGAGTCCTTTCAAGTTTGCCAAATGCATGACTCTCTGCCAAGGCTGTTAACACTTCCTGCTAGTGCTGCCCACTGGCAGCTGCTCTTTATCCACTCCCACCCACTTCTTACCTACACCTCAGTGCACAGAAATGACACGGTGACAGCTGACAGCTGCCACCAGCCTGGCCCAGAGGAGGACCTAGAGCTTCCATGACCTGCTCTCAGCAGTGTCCTCCTGTAGGCTCAGTTATGCCTCAGTAATTCCTGTGCCATTTAAAGGAAAGCAAATGCAGTGGGGGTGCAGCTGTGCCTGGCCAACAGTGGGAGACAGAAGGCAAAGTGAGGAGCCACCTCTTATTAATTGCTTTTGCCTCTTTCCAAGTCTTCACCTGACCACCACTGTGGTTCTCTTGCCCCATCTCCAAGAATATTTAATGATCCTGACTAGTATAAATATATTTGGAATACCTCCCTGGTTCTATATACCACACACTCAATGGGAAGCAATTGCAAGGACTTTTTTTTGGAGAGTGCATGTCAACTTCAACACCCTGATGGTCCTGCCACCTCTGTAACATTACCTATTACACCCTCCTAAGGTTCATCACTACCACCTGACACTTTAATCTGTACACCTGTGCATCCAAGGTAACTATTCTTACCTTCCCTTCTCCCTCTCAGTGCTATGTGCAGAGCTGTGCAGTGGCAGGGGCCACCACAGTCGTCTTGCACATGGAGAAATCCCAGCAAATGGAATAGCTGACACACTGCAAGCCTTTTATTTCTTACTGTCTTACGTCTCATTTACAAGAGCAATGTACTCAAAGCAAAAGAAACCACTACTTCTGTGACTGTAGCACTACAAAGACCACGTGTCATTGTTCTGCATGTTTGTTTAGAGTGCATATATATATATATAAATAACCTTTGAGCAAAGGGGGAAAGCATTCCAAAGAAATCTTGTCTCTTTTTCCAGTACTACTTCACATCTTATTTCTTTCCTCAGCCTCTGAAGAACCTGGCATAAGTGTTTTCTTTCTAATGGCACTCCTACAACCTACCTCTGCCATCCATGAAACCTCCTGATCCATTACAAACTTATTCACAGATCATGTTATTTCTCATTTATTTCCCACCAGCTGCTGCAAGTGGGAACTAAATCTTCATTTTAAACTCTGATTAGGAGGCTGGGATAGAGCACAGTTCTGTCCCAATCACAGCTGGCTTTAATGCTGATCTTACCAGCACAACTTTGGACTTCTGATCATAGCTGGTAACAGTGATGAGGATGCCCAGAACCAGACTCAATCTGAATTCTTTACTGAAAGCATTTAAATATCACAGAAAACACTAAGGGCTGTGTGTCTATCAGATACAAGAGGAGATAAGCCAGAGGCCATATTTATTAGAGATGTTACTTACAGGAATCCTGGGATGTGGGGTGAAGAAGGCTGTCTGGAACAGAAACCAGTGTTAAAACCAGCATAGCCTATTTTCCTTAAAAGGCAACAGTTTACATATTCTCTGTAATTACAGATTGCACATTCCATACATCTGTAAGTAGCTTTATAGAAGAGCAACCCATTGTAACATCTGGGTGTTTGGGAAGAAGCCCACAAATATCTTACAACTCCCAGAATATTTGAAATATGAACCTAAAGTCAAGACTATTCTGTGTGTCCTACCATGATGAAAAAACAATCAGTCTTTAAACTTTATAGCAATTCTACTGCTAGCAATCTCCAGCTCACTCTTCCACTTGGAGCCATCTTCTGTATTATTAAATTTCCTGATACCATGCTTGAGCTTGGTGTGTTCTCCCTCTGCTTTGTACCATATATATGAAATCTCAATGGCAATACACAGTCTTTCTGAAGGAGTAGCCATAAAATGAAATTATAAAGTTTGGTAGAAAGTGGCAGTATCTTTTCTCAAACCTGATAAAATTTTGAAGAAAAAAGCAGTCCTTGATGACATGAAGAAATGCTGAATGCATTACCTATTTTTAACAGCTGAAACAGTGCCCTGGTTCCCAAATCAGTGGGAGGAAGCATGGCAAAGACATGATGTTACTCAATACCTCTTTATGCCACTGCCAGGGGTGGAAGAAAGGAGTTCTTTCTCTCACTTTGGAGAAGAGAAGGATATCCCTTTCTGATGGAGTGAGCGAGGCAGATGGAGCGGTGGGATAAAGCTGGTCCTGACTGGAGGGATCATTTTGGGAGGTGTGGCAGCAGTCAGATCAAGTTCCACACTCTCTCTTTTGTCCATTTTTGTTATTAATATTGATGCTGTTATTGTTAGTTTTATCCTATTGTTGTTTCTATGAACTGTTCTTATCTCAACCCATGATCTTTGCCCTCAGTTCTCCTCTCTGGCCACACATGGGTGGAAGAGGGGGGGAAGGGAAGTGAGTGACCAGAGGGTGATTTTGGAGTCTTAGGGGGCCAGGGGTGCTAAAATGGGGAATAAAATTTCAAAACCATGATAAATAGAAATTATTTCTCCCTAAAAACACAGGAAATTGGAGCAGTCGGGCACATCTCCATGTCCAGCCATGTTGTATTTTGTCTGTGAGCTGCCTTCTCTGCCTTTACTAACACAGATTTATCTTTGGTGCTGTGACTGGGTCATTCTTGTCTGACACATGGAGTCTTTCTACACAAAGCACCATGAAGTTATCTGCAATAGACTGAGGCCCAATCAATGCCAGGGAATAAATTACACCACCTTCTCTATTGCTACATCAGGATCTTTAGGCACTTGGTTTTCACCAACAGACCTTGATTCCATTTTCTCCATAATCTGTGAATGTGGCTGGCAGCTGTATCCAGCTGTGGTGGGCAGAGTTGATGAGAAGATACCTGCCATGTCTTGGAGGACCTGTGACTGGCATCAGTCCTCCAGTTGCAATGATGGTGCTTATTCCAAGCTGCATGCTCAGGATTTCTTAGAACTATGAGGTTTGTGTATTTACAGTCAGTGGGTGCTGATTTAATCACCAGTAAACTTCACTGTAATTATACTCAAGCTCCCCAAAGTAACTTTGCATTTTCATTTTGAAAGAAATAAATTTATGTATTCTTGGTCTGTTTTTGTGAAGAGGCAGAGGAAGGCACAACTTCACCAAAAATAAAAAACATATATATCAAATACCTCTTGATATTGCTTCTCTGAAATAAAAGGAAATAATCTTAGTGTGAACAGGTCCCAAAGTTTCTGCAGAGAAGTAAGAAACTTGAAAATATCTGTTTCTGAGGAATTTATGTGGAGGAAATGCAATGATGCCTTGGATGTTGTTACAGCACTAAACACAATCTTACTTACTGTTCCAGGTAAACCTGGTGGTCCAGGGGAACCTGTGTCACCCTGGAGAGAGGAAAAAGTGTAACCAATTACATAAAAAGATTCCCAAATAAAACTCAATATTATAATCTAGACGATGCAGCATTACTAGATGAGATGCAACCCGACCCCCCAGTTCAGGGACACTTCTGGACAGAATTTTTGCTGTTCTTGCTTTGTTGCATGCATGATTCTCATTCTGTTGTCTTTATCCCTCTATGATTTTATCATTGCCCAGACTTCACAGGCCGATGAATTTCTAAAGTTGCCCCATCCAGTTTAGGATATGGAGTTTATTTTGCTTTTTAAATTAAAGTTGATCAAAATCTCAATTGAAAAACATATTTTAGTTGAACTTCTTTCACTGATGAAAAAAAATCTATTTGTCATCAAATATTTAAGTTTCTACATCCAGTTCTCCCCTAATTTTGAGGTAAAACTACAGTGTTGCTGGAGGATCTCCTGAGTACTGGCATTGATCTTCCTGTGGGCTGTGCTCCACAAACATCTGCCCCCTGACACTTGAAAGCCAAGAACTACAAACAACACTTGTTAACCACCTAAGTACAGGAAGTTCAGGTGCCTCATTGATGTCAGTGGCCTAACCATGAAAGAATTCCCACCTCTATAGGTGATGAAAATCTCTGATAAACTGAGGACTGATGGAAGAACCCACATCCTGAATGCTACTGCCACTGTAATGAGGGCAGTTTTCACTATACACCCACAGCATCTGTAAGGTCAGTGCTTCTTCTTCACCTTCATGTTCACAAGGGTTGAATGTAAATGGTGGTGAACATTACTTTTGTCTACTTCTCTCACTTTCACTAATGATGCATGATGGCAGAAACCCAGAATGTTCCTTAAATTATTGTTCTATCCCCCACAGTCAGGCACAGAAAACTTGTTATATTTTAGTTCCAGGCTCATTTATACCAGACAGTTATAAAACAAAGAACATTTTCCTTGAATTAATGAAATTTTCCCTAATTTCATCAAGTTTCATTGTTCAATTAATGATTGTCTCCGTCCCACACATAGCTATTTCTGCTGCTTCTCTGTAAAGTTCAGCTAAAAGTCTTACAAATTTTCTAATCTTCCTCAGATAGCCTCCTCTATCACTTGTCTTTGCCCCTTTGTCTGTTTTCCTCTCTTGTCTAAGGAAGATCATGGTCATTTCATGACTTACCTTTTCTCCTCTTTCACCTTTCATTGCTGGGAGACCGTCTCTTCCTTTTTCTCCCTAAAAGCAGGGAAAGGAAAGCAAGAAATATGCACATTTTGATTTGAATGCATCAGCCTCACTAAAATATTTTACACTTTCAGCTATCTTACCTGTCTTCCAAGATGTAGAGCAAACAATTAAAAATGTAACATTTCGAAGATGGCTTCAAAAATACACTATATTTTCAAAACCAATTAATATCAATTGAGTTCACAAAAAGAAAAGCATGAACCTAAAATAACTTGCTTGTAGAAGATCCTACTGCCTGATGCAGTTATAAAAAGACAGATTTTTTTTTTTTCAAATTGGAAAAGAGAGGCAGCAGAACAGCAGTTAAAACCCAAAGTGAGTATTCATGTTACTATTTTTGGTTTGGGTTGGAAGGTGCCTTAAAGACTATTTAGTTGTAATCCCCTGCCATGGGCAGGGACAACTTCCTCTAGATCAGGTTGTTCACAGCTACCTGGCCTCATACACTTCCAATAGAATACATTCTGTATCCTGTGTTCTGCAAGGCATATAATGGAGCAAACTGCATGGAAAAACCTCAGGTGATTTTAGATCCTTCTTGATCACATTCAAGTGTGTCATCAGTTATCAGGATTACAGGCTTCATTTACATGGCTAAATTTACTGCCAGGCCCCTGACCCAAATACTTCCCAGTATTAATACATCTCCAGAGTTCTGCAGCTACCCAGAGGAAGCAGCAGACACCAGGACTTGAGTGGACGTTAAGCCATCAAAAAATAACTTAGCCATCTGAAGCCTTTTCCAGAGCTCAGTGAAGAGGGGGATTACCATTTTGTTGTTGTTATCAAGAATTTTTAATGCCCTTAAATCCGGCAAGTAATTCTGAAAGTGAGTCCTAAAGTGCAATCTAACCTCTAACTAACATTTTCTACTGCCTCACAAGCAACATGGCACAACTCTTCTCATTTAGGTCAGATACTGTTCATTAGCACCTCTGTGTCAGCTGGGAACAGTCACTAGGCAGGGAATACCTTTTAGGGTACTTGGTAGCCTTGCTGGCTGCCAATCAGCTGCTCACCTCAGCCATCACTCCAAGGGACAACCTTATCTAGGGACACTCAGGGTAAGTCCTCCTGATGCTAAATGGCCAAAAGACGAACAGTTTGTGGCTCAAAGTCACTCACCCTGTCTCCTTTTTCTCCTCTCGGTCCAGGTAAGCCCCTAGGACCAGGAAAACCCGCTTCGCCCTAAAAATAAGACAAAGTATGTAAAATCTGAATGCTGTAAGACAGACCCTGCCTGATTTTTCTCATGGGATTGATTGAAGATGTAGTTTGCTGAGAGAGAAAGAGATTAGTGGGATTATCAAATAATTTCTTAGTTTTTTTAAACCATTACTTAATGCAGCAGTTAAGACTTCTCCATTTTTTGCCTTTTAACTGTTGCCACAGAATTTACAACATATTTTCTTCATGCTGCTCTGTAGCAGAATGAAGCAAACAAATAAAAGCTGATAAAGAAATAAAATCTGACTTTTATGTTCATCTTTAATGATCTGGTGGAGTATGAAAATGCAAAAACTGAAGTGTATTAATCTGAATGGTACAGATGTCACCTGATGAACAGATCTAGAATTTCCTGAGTGGACTATTGCACATTTGGATTTATTTCTGTTTGAACATTACCTTTGAATTTCTGCTTTATAATACTTTTCATTGGAGTAACTATGATCTCTATGTCATGTGGTTTCTCCTAAATACATCAAGTACTCTCAAATTTAGCTCCCAGTTGACCCAGTTTGTCATTTGAAAATAACCATGTGGTTTCCTATTTATAATTCTTTTCTATCTGAATTTATAGTGCAATATCATGAAGGGGATCAGTCATGCTCTAAAGAAATTATCTTACATAGAGGGAGAACAAACGATTGTCACAGTAGAGATGCCATGGATCTGTAGATAAAATCAGGTGAGGAACAGGATGCTGTGGTAACCAAGGATGACTAAGAACATCAGGGCAATGTTGGGACAATTTTAAAGAAAGTGGCATTTGGTGACAGATGGAGTGGTGCTTTCTCAGAGCCACCATGGGAGCCTGGCTATCAAGAAATCATAGAACGGTTTGGGCTGGAAGGGACCCTAAACATCTTCTAGTTCCAGCCCCCTGCCGTGGGCAGGGACACCTTCCCCTAGACCAGATTACTCAACAACACATCCAATGTAGCCTTGGACCCTTCCAGGAATGGAAATGGCAATGAGATCCCAGAGATTCCAAAGATTCAGAGAACAATCAGAGTGCCGAACATGGAAGAAGAAAAAGGAGATTTTAGACAGAAAATAAAAACATGGTGTAAATTTGGCCTCTGAAAAGGTCCTGAAGCAAAAAATAGGTGAGTTTGTACCAGGTCAAGGACAGAAAGATAATAGGAAACAGCCAATGTGGATTTATTAAATACTAATCATATCAAACCCATCCAGTTCTGTCCCTTGACATAAAAACTAAGCAGACAAGAAGGAAGCATTTGACTGATATATCTTGACTCTACTAAAATATCTGACATAGGCCAACACGATATTCTCATCAGTAACCACAGAAATGTAGTGTACAACTGAATGAAGAAACAGCAGTCACACACCTGCTGTTAGCAACCTACTGTCAAAATTCAGAGGATATATGAAGTGAAGTCCTCTCAGGGACAGCACCACTCAGCTTACAACAGGGAAGAGAACATTCATGAAACATGTGGAGAACATCACATTGTGGAGAGTGCAGCAAGAGTTCTGGAAGGCAGTGCTGAAATTCAGAGCAGCCCTGTGCAGGGAGATGATTCAGACCAAGGGACAATGTTGTGGTCAGGGCCTGGCCCTTTGTTGCACTTGCATCCCCCCTCCCTGGTAGTTTGTTTGCCCAGCTACAGTGAAATGACACAAAGGAAGGGTAAAGAAACCACTCCTCCCTTGGATCCTGCTGAAAACACTCCTGAGGAATTATTTGTCCATGCTGTGGTGATTTCCCCTTACCTGGGACACCAGGTAAGGATACTTTCCTGGGAAGTTAGTCATACCTATCAGGCAGATTATAAAGACTTTTAGAATAGCAGCAGTAAAGTCCAGACTCACAGAGTGGGGTAATTGTTATTAACTTAATGAGTGCCTTATCCCAACAAACCTCAATTTGTGCCTCAGACTTGTAGCCTTTTTCCATCAATCATAGAATCATTAAGGTTGAAAAAGACCTCTAAGATCAACCATAATTCTCATCCATACAATTGTTTCGCCTTCAATCACAGATGCAAATGACATGCATAGATCTTATCATTGGCAAATGGCTTTGTTATTTCATGTGGTCACTTGCTATTGCTTTGACAGGTAGGGTTTACTGTTAGACTGTTTTTCCTGCTCACCTGCTCACCAGGTTGGCCACGGCTCCCTGGTTCACCCTGAAAAAACAAAAGCAAATCTGTAACATTTTAAGGACCTCAGTCCTTGATAAGAACACTTTCTCATTAACAAAATGTGGTCCCTACTGGTCCATATTGTTCTACCTACATTCCTCAAGGCTCTGAAATTGCCTTTTTAAAGACTTGGGAATGCAGACTGCAGGGAGCCAATGCAAGGTCCAGGTTAGACCTCCCTGCACACCTAGGCTTTAGAGAGGACCATCAAACAAGGGTTGGTATTTTGGAACACCATGGAAGTCAATGAACCCCATTTGCTCATCCCCTTATGTCTCCAACTTCAGAGGAATCTTATTCTCCTGACTTCAATATAAGCCCTTCCAAAATCACAATTTGGTTGACTCAGTGGATACAGCAGACTATGAAATAAAATCCCTTACCTTTGGGCCAGCTTTTCCAGGAAAGCCTTCCTCACCCTTTTCCCCTCGTTCTCCCTGCAGGGAACACAAGAGCTCAATATACAAGGTCCTCTGGTATTTGTGCAGCACATTTGAAGTCAATGGTGAGGAATATTTTAACTCAGCTCCTCAGGATCAGTTTGAGGGTGTAAATGGAGTCATATGAGAATATGCTTCCTGGAACGTTTTTCCATTCTAGTGCTGTTTGCAATCACATCTGCAGCCCTACTGGAAAATTTCTGGAATAACACAATCACTATTACATTAAAGATGTCCAGAGTGAATTATCTGAAAACAACACCTCTATTTAGTTTCTTCAAATTGCACATGTGTAGAAAGATAGAATGTGTTTTAAAAAAACATAAAATTTGGGGACCAGGGCCTTGTTCACTGGGTCGATTATGTAAATAATTTAGAACTGATCTTTGATCTTCCAGTGTGGGTGGTGCCAGTACGGACAGCAGAGGCTGCAGTGATTGAAATATGGCTACACAGTTGGGAGTGCAGAAGTGCTACACGGATGTGTGGACAAAATCCATAGCTTATTTAACATCAGAAATATGCTCCAAATTCCTCACTTTTATTCATCAGTAAATGGGAATTGTGGATTCTGCTAGACCAGGGCTCAAGTATCAGAAGCAAGAAAACCTCTACCAATGCAATCCAAGGCAAGAGAAATGGTTTTTTTTAATAGAGCATCATCATCCCCCAAATCCTGTTTGGCCTTGGTAGTCAAAACATGGTACTTTTTTTTGATCCTTATTTGCAGGGGCATGAGAAGCGAAGTGTCTCCCGTGTCTAAATTTCCTATCTCCCTTCTCCCAGTGCAGAGACAATGGAGGAGACAGCTCCCCTTCCCAAACCATAATTTGGAGAAGCTTTCAACTGGGGGGATAAGTAGCAAATAATAAAGAATGAACTTTGTGCCACAGATCTAGAGAAGGCTTAGGGGGATGGCATCTCTTCCTTCCAGCCGTTCGGGGAGGAAAGAAAGGAACATCTTTGGAGCCCGATACACTTCTTTGTTCTTCTTCTTCGTGGCTTGGATACAAGCCTTGACTTGCCGGAGTCACTGGATTTCCTAAATTACTGTTTGCAATGCCCAGCTGTATTTTTCCTGCTTCCCTTGCTTGCTCACCCCAATGATCTGCTCAGGAAAGCAGCTTAATCCCAGTGTCTGTGGTGTCACTTGCCTTTTCACCTGGAAGGCCTGGAAGCCCATTGAGACCATCTTTGCCAGGCAGCCCCTAAACAAGAGGAAAACATAAGCTATAAATGCCAGTTCTTTAAATTCTTACCAGCAAACTCAACAGAAATGTGCTCGGTTCATCCCTCCTGCCACCCACCTAAGTTTAAGAACCCCCTTATGCATTTTATTTTGATTTTTTTTCCTAATGTCTCTCAAAATACACAAAAATTCTCACACTGTACATATTTGCTCTGCCCTTTCTTCCAGTATGCCAGTTTTAGTGAATGACCACTGGATGTCAGCATTGTTACAGAGAAATTCCAGTATAGAGCTTTTATGTACTGTGGATATTAAATAATTTTAATGTATCTTACTTACATTTTAGCTTACTCTCTGTAAGTCCCTATTATCTGTAGCTATAAAGGTTTGTTTTTTGGGTTTTTTTAACATCTATTTCTCCTTTTAAATGTTGGTAATTTCTTATACAGTACATAGACTCCTAAAATTAAATGATATAGCATATAGTGACAGACTTGTTCAGCAAGATAAGAATTAAAATTACTTCTGTAATGCATTTAAAATGGTGAGGAAAAGTTTCCTTCCCTTTTCCAAATGTCAGTCAATCCCCAAACACTGCAGGTTGTAGGTGGCAATTCGGTAGTAAGTATTTAATAATTCAGTTTTTATGATTTAAGACCCAACATAAAACACTACACTCTGCTAAATCTGAGATTTTAATTATGAGTTAGCTGGCCTAATTCAGGAAATTTCATGTTTGGAAAAACAATATTGTATCAAATACAAAAGGAATTTTTAAAGGTATCATATAACAAAAACATCACAATACAATTCCATAGGAATAGTGGGGCTGCACCCGGTAAAATTCTTATTCACAAAAGGTATCAGAGATTAATTTCCAGATTAAGAGTGACAATCTTGGAGCCCATGTTAAAATCTTGTGAGCAGATAAGAGTGGGAAATGAAGCAGACTTGAGAATTAAACTATCTGAAGTAATGAAGAGCTTTCTAGTGAGCGAATCAGTCCCTCCACACTTACTGGTGGTCCAGGTAGTCCAGTTTTACCAGAAACGCCAATCTCTCCTGGCAGTCCCTGAGAAATGAAGTCAGAAATAAAAATAAATCAGTATTTCTGTTCTTTGTAGGAATCTCACTGGAGATTGCTGCTTTCAATTGAAGTGCAGTTTTCCCTTCCACTGCAGTCAGGTCACTGCCATGAGAAGCCCTGGAGACACTGAATTATCCCCAGGAAGCACCGACATGGTTCCAAGGCTCAGCAGGGAGAACCTCTTCTCTAGGACCAGCTGTGGCTTTGCAGTGAGAAAATATAAGAGAAAACACACATTGCCAGAGGCCCTAACTCTGTTCTCTCTAAAAACCATGACCTAAAATTTTCTCCAGCTGTTTTTTCTTCTCCTTAATATAAAACAAAACCCCCTCAAGGTTTCTTACCGGTGGCCCAGGAGGTCCCGGGGGTCCAGCAATGCCCGGGGGCCCTGGAGGTCCCTGCAAGAGAGTAAGGAAAGCCACTTTATCAAATTGTCCCCGGGCCCTGTAGCAAACAGGCAAAAGCAGTGATCTTTATTTGCTTAACTTCGAAAATTTGAAGATGCCAAGCTAAGGGTCCATGAATACAGGTAGAACAGGATCTTCTGCTTAAGCCACTGCTGTCATTGCTACAGGGGGAGCTCCATCCTCCACTCCAGTACAAGAGGAGGAGTTGAAGGCCATCAGTGGTAACCTACAACACAAAGCTTGACCAGTGGGATTCCTTGGAGCATCCAATCAGAGCTAGCCTTGATTAATGCAGTTTCAAAGTGGAAATTTACCTCTGCAGAAAGATTGCTGAAAGTAACTAATGAATGGAACAGGTTTGAACTTGCTTTTTTTTGGGAGAGTGGAGGTAAAAATATGAATTCAAGAGTATGGAGAAATGCTGCAGTGACTGAAGTATTTTAAAACAAAATGTGCCACCATTTTGTTGCTCGACATCAACCTGGTAGATAGTAAAAGATCCTCACAAACTCAAAGTTTGATGAACACATTCAGTTGGAAATACCTTTACATTCTTACTCATCTTCCTGCAACAGCTGTTTCTCTTAGGAGAAACATTCTCTCAATAACCACCCGATTTAAAGACGGGTTTATTTTTATGTATCAAACAAATTGTTATATTTGGCTTCCTATGAGAATTTTTTTCCCAGCCTTGATAAATCTTAGTATGTTACTTGAGATACAAAGGTACTTGTTACTGCCAGCTTCCCCAGTAGACAGGACAGGATTTCTCCTATGCTCAGAATGAAACATGCTCACATATTTTTCGGATCAAGACCTGAGCAAACAGCATGAGAAATAGTTATATGACTGAGCTGAAATTTTACCGTGGCTGCCTCTTTCTGTCTTACTAACATGAAAATCTCATTAATTTTCAGTTTTCAGTATAAGGGGAGTTCTAGTGTGATTGTACTTAAAAAACAACAATCCAACTCCCCATCCCACCCAAACCCTCCGTAAATATTTGAAACTGAGCAACCGATACAAGACAGAAAATGGCCAGACAGCATATTCCCTTTCACCATTTAATATTAAAGCATTAAGAGTCATGAATCAATATTAGCATTTATGTTTAACGGAAAATGTAGATGATGAGAAGAAAATGGTGTAAAAAAGTGTGGACAAGGAGCTATTTGTAGCATGGTTTGGCAGAGATGGCAGATACGTGATCTGAAAGAACGCACCCACAAAATTCAGCAAGGAGCTAAAACAGGCTCTTACCAATAGATGGGGCAAAGAGACCAGAAAAGGATCCTCAGAGTCATTTACCTCCCATGGTCTCTTTCATTGCAACTCAGACCAGACACGGAGTTATCCTGTCAGCAACATGCTCATTTGTAGACTGCCTCAAATGTGAACACAGATAAAACATCCCCAGACAGATGTCTGCCTTTGGAGGCACTGATGCTGATGATTTAATTCCTGGGGAGTCCTGCAGTTGGATCCTGCAGCTAAAGATTCTAGACCCATCAGGAGTCAAGATCATCCTTCACTTAAAAAGGCTTCACCATTCAAGGAAAAGACTCAAGAGTCCGAATAAGCCCAGCACAAGAGAAAATACCACACACAGACACAACTGTGTGCAGACACAGCTGGATGGAGCAACCTCAGACACCAGGGACATGGAAATTCTGCTTGGCCCTACTCCACCTCTACAAGACATTGCTGAGAAGCCCTATAGAAGGTATGGGCTCCCAGAAGGGGCTTCTGTGAAGAATGGGAAGAGTATTGGGAAAGAAGGGAAAACATGAGAAAACTGACAAACTGATTCAGATTGGACTATGTGTAAATTTACCTCAGCAGATTTTCCTTGACAATTCCATCAGTTCCTTCCTAATAATTTAATTGTGTGCTCTCTCTGTCACATGTTGGTTCACCTGTGAACCATCTCCCACCATGAAACACACACCCTTCATGGTTCTACAACAGGGAACTTCTACCAGGAGGTGAAAAGCCCAAGTCAGGACCCAGCCTCAACCCAAGCAATCCCAGCTATGATGTGAGTTATCCCACACAGTGACAGATTGACAGAGCTCAATCTGATCTAAAAGCAATGTCCAACTCCGGAATCTGTCAGCAGCCAGTGTAATCCCTAAAACTGGAAGTGCTGCATCCTCCTCATCCCAAATCTTTCTCCCAATAACTCTTGGAGTTCTCACTATACAAGACAATTTCTAATTATTCTCCTAAACTTTCCAAATTCTAGACTGACCTTATGCTACCATAAGTCCTAAAGTGACCTAGTGACCATTTTCCTAAATTGCCACTAATAATTCCATTTCATTGTTCTCCAAGAGATAATTAGCCAGGAATATCATGCCCAAACTGGTTCACAGGTAGCCTCACCACCTGTTGCACCAACAAATGCTACACCCACTAACGGGAACCTATTCTGATGAAATCTTCTCTGAGGTGGACACAGAACAGTTTTATGGAATCCAGCAGGATCCCTTGGAGATGCACAGGGTGCTGGCAGCCTCCTCCAGCTGCCCGAACACATCAGTACACTGTCCTACTGGGTTTCCTGCTTTCTGCAGCCTGGGCTACAGCAAGTGATGGGACAATGTGAAATAAAATGGCAAAAATGCATCATAAATGTCCTTTATAGAGCCCTCCCTTTTTCTACTGTGCAGAAAAATTCTGTTCCACTTGTATTTCAATATCTTAATGGAGCCCTTCTCATGACTTCTGAGGGTAATTCAGATCAAGTAATATTCTTTTTAAATCTCAGAATTCACTAAACTGACAGAATCTATTTATGTTTTAAAAAACGCAACACTATAAAACCACAACATCAGGACTGTGTGTAATATTTACTCCAAAAATCTCACACCATCTGTTTTCTTTGCTTCCATTTTTAAGTGAATCCAGAATAAAGCACCTGGTTCCTACAACCATCTTTTTCAAAGATTATTTAATGAATTGTACACATGAGAGTCCCTATCCTAAATCCAGACCACAGTGTTGTCCTGTTAAAACTCTGAACCAGAAGAAAATAATCACAGAGTTTATTTTTTTTCTGGCTGGAAAACACTCTGATGTGTACTTTGTATGTGTTGAAGCAAAAACTGATACATGAAAACTTTATTTTGAAACAGATGTATACAAACTCACTTTGGAAAACAAATGCAAAGAATGGATTTTTTTATTAAAATGTTTAGACCAGAATATTTTCAAACTGTTGTCTTGAAACAAAATATTTCAAATGTTCATTAAAAACTAAAATCTAAACAGTGTGTAGAGATGTGTGTTTTTGTGATGGGGTATCTTTAAAAACATTGTGGGGGATGGATTTTTTCAGGCTTGTGTTTCATCCTGCTCCATTCCTTAGATAATGTAATGCAGTGACAGTGCTCAGGAAAGAAATCTGACACTGTACTGGAGAAAGAGCTGTGCTTGTCCTCCAGAATCCACTAAAGGATGGAATCCTCTTCCACTGTGTACCTTGCTTGAAGATGGGCTGGGAAAGGCAGAGATATTAAGATTTAGGTTGGGCATGCCCTAAGGAGGCTCTGAGATGGAACAAAACCTTTGTCTGAGACTCCATCACTGCTTGGCCGTAACCTCTTTTCCATGAAAGAAGGGATGACTAAGTCTTAGAGGGAAGTGAACAAATGGCATTCCACAATGAAAACTGAAGTCTGATATCTTTCCCAGATATCTGAAGGCAAAGCCTGCACAGACATATTTTGTGTGTATTATTCCATGCCGTTGTCTGGATTCTCTTACACTATGACAAAGGTTTAGATAAGCCCTTAACCCACATAAAAACAGATTCTGGTCAGGGCTGTTAATCAGTTTGCCAGGTTTATGAACAAGAAGAAGGGACATGCAGGAGCATTCTGTCTGCTGCCAAAATGAGAGCAAAATGAGTAACTGAGAAGCTGACAGCCTCTTCCTTTCCACTCTCTCTTGTTGTATCCACTTCAAAGACATTCCCACAATTTCACCTCTCTGAAAGACCCCACAGACCCTTCCAGTTGGCTTTTTGCTGTCTTCCCTTTATTTATACTCCTTTCCCATCAGAAATGAAGCTGTTGCAGCCCGTTTTGTAGAGCAGTCCATGTGTCTCACTGTGTCCTTTGCCAAACCAGCGCTCCACTTCTCCTCCACTGCATCGTTTCTCACCCCAGCCACTACTACTGTGAATTGGAATTATACAATCAGAGAATCGTTATGGTTGGAGAAGACTCTAAGATCCTCAAGTCCAACCATCAACCCAGGGCTGCCACAGCCACCACCAAACCACATCTCTAAGTGCCCCTTCTTTTAAATAGCTCCAGGGCAGTGATTCCACCACTTCCCTGGGCAGCCCGATCCAGTGCTTGACCACCCTTTCAGTGAAGAAATTTTTCTTGATATGCAATCTAAAATGGAAATTACTGAGATATTTTCTGTAATGCTGCATTAGAGCACCGTGTTTCTCTCTCTGCTTAAATCCTGCCTTACAAATAAATACAAAGGTAAGAGGACTTATAAAAAAAGCTGTTGCTGATGACACTAAAAACCAAAAGCCTGAAGAGCCAACTGATCTGAGCATTTGTCTACAATACATGTCCTATAGTCAGCATCAGTGACAGTACCATAATTCATACACTGATCCTGTCTTGAGTCATTTCAGCAGGTGGCATTGGACCTGGAGTACCAACATTAAATTTAAAATAAAAATTCTGTCAACAATAAATTCTCTGAACTGTCTTTGCAGCTCTTTAAAAGTACAGAATAAAGTTGACTTTGTACATAGCAGTCTCTCTGGGACAGTTTCCTGCTTCCAAAAAAGGCAGTGTTTGTTTAATTTAATCACTTAGTGTAAGTTATGGACATGAACTCTTTTGTCTACAGAGGAAGATTTATTTCCCCATGTGTTTGCTTCAAGTTGGTTTACTGAGTCAGTGCAGCAAATGAGAAAAAACTACTAAAAAACCTCCTTTAATGTCTTTTGTTTCAGCACTATTACTAATCTTCACAGGTGAAGACTTTTTAAATTTATTTTTTAAAGGTATAGATGTTATTAAAGATAGCTCTGAGCAATATCTTCCAATTCCAAGCAGCACTGGAAAAGTTTGAATTCAATCTGAGCTTTGCAGCTGGGACCCACATCCTTTTCTTACATTTTGCAGTATTAACTTGCATTATAAAAAGGACATTAAGGACATTGCGTTTCAGAGGGGATCATTTATTTCGTGAATTACTTAAGAAAAGCTGGGCTTAAGCTCATACCCTACAGACAAGTCTATACTAATTAAATCACTGCCAGCCAGGACTGTAACAGGTACAGCTTGTACTGGTCTTCCTCTCAGGTCTTACTTACACCGCCAGGTTTTCCAGCAAAAGGCAAAGCCTCAATAACAGCCAGAGGCATTGCAAGGCAGAGGAATGGCATTTTTCTTTAAATCTCAAAGATTTCTGATGTGTTTTGCTGTTTCACAGGTGGTCAGCAAGTACCCGCTCAGCTCGGGGAGCCTTGAAGTGGCTCAGTGGCCCATGTGTAGGTGCCTGTTTTAAGAGAGCTTCAAGATCCAATAATGATATTAACTGGATCTTCATCAACAGGAGCAGGTACCTGCAACCCCATTCTTAACCCAAAAAGTGCTTGCATTTGGAGCTAAACCCTAGTCCTGGTAACTCAGTGATACAGCTCAGAGTGCCTGAGCCAACTATTTCAACTGAATGTTCTTTATAGAAATTCTCATTTTTCAGTCTGCATTTGAACATCCTACTGCAATAAAAGCTGGGCCCATGATTTAGGTTTCTGGACACTACAATTGTACAAGTAAATAATGACAACATAAACACATTATAAGTTCAGGTGCCCATGTCCTTGCTACAAGAAAATTGTTCAAGTCCAGAAGGGAAAAATTATCCAGAGCTTCTATTCGATGGCTTAATGATGTTGTGAGATGCACCATTTGTAAAGATGTCTGGAAAATAAATGCTCATTTTCAAAGGTGCTGACCAGCCATCAGGAAACAAACAAGCAGATGGGCAGATTCACCACCTCAGCTGATTTGGAAGAAAAAATAAATATTCAAAAATATTTTTATATTATAATTTGGTTTGAGTTGGTGTGGGCAAAGAGAGACAAAGCTACTCTATTGTCACAAAACATCCCCAGACTAGCAGGGATGTTGCCTCCTAGATGCTGCTTCAGGATCTGACACTTAAATTATCTCTTGAATGGTCCTTGAGAGCTGGACTGACTCATCTCAACTGCAGTTCATCACTGGATCAGAGAATGACAGAATATCTGACATGGAAGGGACCACAGGAGTAGTCTTAAGTCAGTTCCCTTGCACAGCTGCCTGATCTTCTGTGGCTTCTCAGCTGGACTGAGCACAACAACAATGATTTTTCTTGACAAAGCCCAATAATAACTTCAGAAGATCTTTCCTGTGTCATTCAGCAAGAATGACCCTTCTAAGCTCCTATATCAACCCATTCCTTTTGTCTATACAGGTATCAATGCGGGGAATCAGGTCAGAAAACAAAAGACATAAATTTAAAATTGCAGAGGAAATGTCCTAATCTAGTTTATGTGCAGCCAGCTCAAATCAGTTGGCCCTCAACACCATGGGGACAGCACAGGAACAGCTGACACAGGCTTCCATACATAACTTGAATGAAAATCCATGTAACTGCAGTATAAGGAAACCACTTTTCTTTCTGGGCATATTTGGTGCATAGACTAATTAAGAGGGGAAAAAAATAAATTTAAAAAAATAAAAGAAAATGCTGATAAAATGCTTTAAAAATCTAATGCCACAAAAAGTGCTGTTAAGCTGAAAAGTAGTTTTGTCACAAAGTGAATGTAAGCATTTTCTTTAAAGACAAATATGGAAATCTGCAGTAATATGTCCAGAACAGAGTGCCACTACAGGAATAGTAACAATATTTTACCTTTCTTGCAGTTAGCCTGGAGGAAGAGTCAATTTAAGTATCCCTTTATGGGGTTAGCATTTTGTGTAGTTTTAATTAACATAAAATTTGCTAACATTATTTAGCTTGTAGAAAAAGGAAAATTATTTAATCCTATATCAGCAATTTTCTCAGATACATTTATAAAATTGCTAACACATGCATATATATGTTTAATTTGCAGGGAACTTGAGCTAAGTAAGTGTGACATTGTTTGGATGGATACTGTCAGATATCTTAAAAATAATACATGGATAAAAATCTTCCTCCAAAATGAAGGAAAAAAACTAACAACAAACAAGCAAAGAAACCAACAACCAACCAACGAAAAATAAAACCACACAACAAAAGCAGGATGTTGGACTCAGTGATCTAGGAATCCAGGAAGCATTCTTGAATGCCCTAAGGCATAGAAAGGGATTCTTAGGGTGCCCTGTGTAAGGCCAGGAGTTGCACTTGATGATCCATATGAATTCCTTCAAACTCAGAATATTCTACGATTCTAAAATCTTCTAAATCCATTGGAAATACTGTCTTCATTCTTGCAGACTGCTGCTGAAACACTTGCAAAGTAAATACGCTACCGAAGGAAAAAAGTCTTAAAATATGTAAACCAGTATCAAGTGGCTTTTTTGCAGGTCAAAGTTCCCAGCTGGACACAAGGGACTTCACCTGCATGGGGCCTGAAACCCATAGATTATCTCTCTGATATCATCCAGAGACATGTGAACAACTCATTACAAAACTCCTGTCACACAAACCTCTTCTAGATCATTTCTCCTGGTTACAAGGGCATAGATTGCCAGAGCAAATAAATGAGCAATCAGTATCTGCTGTCTAGCAGTGTGCTGCTTGTTGCAATACATCACCAACAGCTGTAGCAAGGGAAGCTCATCATTCTTCCCCAGACTTTAGCAATTACTGGAATAGAATCCTAAAGCCAAAGTCCAGTTTGTTAATTTACTACTGAAAAGGGAACAAATGAAATGCTCAGTTTTATTCTGAGCGGTCAGCTCAATATGAGGTTGAATATTTTCAATTAATTCCCACAAATATTTTTCTTATTGCAGGGGCGACAGTACAACGTGATTCAGTTCTGCTAAATTTGTCTGCAAAGTTAGCAAGAAACTAAGCCAGAGGTGTTGGTGTTATTATAACTCAGGGCAGGACTGGCTGATCCAAGGTGGAGCTAAATCCTCTCCATTTATTCTTACATAAACCACACTGATTTGCCCTTATGACCTTATAGTGAGGGCTGGAGCACTAACTTGCCAAAAGCTTTAAAACAAAGGCACAGAAGAGTCATTAACTTAAGACATCCCCCTTCCTCCCAAAACACAAATTTCCCTCTGGAATGATGCTACTCTGAGCACAAGCAAGGGGGAAATCCCATACAGCACACCTGTCCCTGTTCAAAGATGTAGAAAAAGTATAGAAGGTGAGAAGTAATTGCGGTCAGACAGACAGACTTCTCTCAATCTCAACAAGATAAATTATTTGGCTCTTAAAAGGAGAAACATGAACTTCAAATGCAGTATAAAGAAGATCACACATGCTGCATTGTGTGGTTCCATGTCCTCTATTGCCACAAAATCTGGTTTTACACACATTATAGGAGAACGAAGAAATCATTGCTTACCTGAGGGCCAATCAGCCCATTGATTCCTGGGAATCCTGGTTCTCCCTTTTTTCCCTGCATATTCAACAGAGAAGCACATATTAGACAGCAGACCAAAGACTGCTATTGATTTTCCAAAGTCTTTCACTCCCAAACTGGTAAATCAACTTAATGTGGGTACAAAAACACAAATCTACAAATGAAGAAAACAGACACTATTTGGAAATGAAACCCCAGTTGTCTTTGACCATCCTGTATCTCCCAAATTGTGAAACTGTGGTAAAGTTGAGGGTTGTTCTCATGCACATTGTGGCATCTCCTACACTCTGCAATCCCATCTGGCTTCTCCATACAGACAAGTGCTGAGCTGCAGCCAAGGAAGGTGCCAAGTGTAGACATGGGCTGAGAGCTAAAACATGTCCCTCTGGTCCCCTGCACTGCTTCATGCATTAAGAAATAAAATAATTAAGAACTCAGGTGCCTGGTTGAATAGAAAAGATTCACAATCTCTACACTGGGAACCAGAATCCATGTGGCATTTCTAAGTAAAGGTGGCATTAGCACCAAGGGGCAGAGCTCACTGACTCCTCTGCAGGTAAAAAACAACCCTTCAGAGGAACCAGAGAATTTCCCTGGTGCAAGGCAAGGACAAGCCAAGAGCTGGAGTACAACCTTGAGACAAGGTCACCTGTATGGATTCTGTAACTCTTTGTCCACGTGGGTTTGATCTCAAATAATTCAAATGGAAAAAAACCCTACATAAGAAAAATGAGGAAGAAAGGATGGAGTAAGCATGGAAGTTAAGGCAGAGGTTTGATTTGTTTCTTGACCCAACAGGTGACTTGCTGTGTTACTTTAGGTAAGTCACATATTTTATAAAATGATCTATTCTTCCCTCATGTGTAACAGACACTGAATAATTAATATTTCTGAGGCTGTTAGTAATGTAGTAGGAGGGTACAAGAGGAGTCATGTAAATATTTGAGAGACAGACTTTTTTCTCCCTTATTTCTCCTTCTTATCCAGACTGATTTTCTTTTTAGAATGAAAATAGAGTGAAGGAATGTCCCTGATAATGTGAATGGTTATGCAGATGCTTAAGATTAATATATAAAATTTTCCCTTTATTTTTCTTAATTGAAATGTGTGCAGAAACAATGCCTTTGAACAATGGCTTTCTGATGACTTAAATAAATGAAAAATCTAAACCATCAAAAACAAAAGAAGCTTTCATCATATTTTCCTCAGCTGTGAATGAGATTTATTAACTGGTGTGTCAGAATCAGTTATTTTAATTATTTTTCTCATTAAAAAATCCTCAACAATCCTCCACCCCAAAACAAGGAAAAATCAGTGGTCATAAACAGAAGAATTTAAGAAGAATATTAAAGGAGTAATTATAGGGTCCTCAGGTATCAGAAGGAATTTGTAATCATTTCCAGGACTCGCTATTAATAAAATTTTCAATTATATACTCCGTAACACTCACTATTCATAAATGTTCCTTCTATTTTTCCAAAATACATAATTTCTTTTCTTGTCAAAGCCACCAAGAGCCCATTCTTAATTTGAAGGACTCATGTCACCACATGATTTAACGTATGTTTTCTAGTTAAAGATGATAATTTTGTCCATTGCCAAGGTAACCATGCAAAGGTCACTGTTAAAATACTCATTTAAATAAATAAGTAAGTTTATGAATAAAGCATACAGGATGTGGTATGCAGGGCCAGACACGGGAGATGAGCCGCCTCCAGCTTCCCATCCATGTGGGAGCTACATGCCAAGGTGGCTGCTTCCAGAGTCACAACACTGAGACCAGAACAGAGAAACACAGAAAAATGGAATCACAGAATGGGTCAGGTTGGAAGGCACCACAGCAGCTCTTCTGGTCCAAACTCCCTGCTCAGGCAGGACATCCCAGAGCACAGGAACAGCATTGTGTCCAGGCAATTCTGGAATATCTCCAGTGAGGGAGGCTCCACACTCTCTATGGGCAATCTGGCCAGTGCTCAGTCATTTCACAGTGAAGAAGTTTTTCCTTAGTTCAGATGGAATTTCAATTTCTGCCCATTCCTCTTGTCCCATTGCTGGGCACCAGGAGCAGAGCCTGCTCTGACCCCTCCCTGCAGACACTGACAGACATTGACAAGGCCCCCTCTCAGCCATCACTTCTCCAGGCAGAACAGGCCCAGCTCCCTCAGCTTTTCCTCAAGAGAGATACTGCAGTGGTTTTCTCTGGGGCTTGGTCCCAGGAACAGGGCTGGATTTGATACCAGGCACATAGTATCAATCCTTAATTGTGTCCACCAAAACGTGTTCTAAATTCCCTTCTGTCCTACCAACCAGTGTTCTGTCTCCAGACGGATGCCCAGGAACACTGATCTGTAGCAGTAATGAGAGATGCAAGAGGAGCTGCTTATTCTGTCCTTGGGTATAACTCTGAGAAACTTCAGTGCTTTTCAAAACACTAAGAAATCCCTTAAAGAAACGTCTAATTATACAGAGAGACTGAGAGAGGTTTCCCATTGTGAAGGGGACTTTTGGGCCACTGTTAGGTTAGCTGAAATCCAACTACAATAGATTTGCTCTAAAGCATTATAGTCTGTCTGCAAAGGACAGAAATACTTGCTGGGAGAAATTATACCTATGAGAGTAAAACTCAGTGAAATGTCCCACTGCCTAATAATATGACAGAGAAACCCAAAAATTATGCTCTGTTACCTACAGAAAGAATCAAGTAAGTCTGTAAGATTGTGTATCCTTTGACTACATAAATTATATGCTATTTGCCTTTATCAGTAATTTGAACAAGACCATGGTTAAAAATGTGTGTTTTATTGGAAATTCGTGTATTTGCCTCACTGAAAATTACTGTTTCACTCTGGATTTAGTCTATGACATCAATCCCCCATTCCTTTCTTTTGTTAACTTGCTTACATTTTGATTTCTGCATGGCTTAACTTTGCCAGGGCAGGCAAAGTCATCAGAACATTTCAAACACCCACAAATAAATATGAACACAACCATCAGAAAGATATCTACTGTACAGAAGACAGGAAACCAAGGAAAAATGATGTTTCCATTCTGCTAAGGAGAAATTCTGAAAGGTATCATAGCCCAAGACTGTTTCCTATCTTGCTGTCCAATATCCAGAATGGCCATATATTTTCTTAGCACATTTTCTCTGAGGTTTGGCCCAGGAACAGAGGTGGATTTGGTAAAAAGTACACAGAAAACATCTTTAGTTGTGAATTAATATGACTGCTAATATAAATGCCAATTGTTTCCCCTGTAATCTGGATGGGATGCTAGGATTACCCATTTCACCCTGTCTTTTTACCTCTGCATTACTAGAGAAACCAGAAGAAATCCCTCAATGTTAATCAATGTTTGAGCTCCCTGAAGACACCAGCTTTTTACAGTTTCCATATGCATTAGATAACACCAGCAAATTTTCAAATGAGAGCATCTCTGTAGCTTGTCGATGAAAATACCACCAGAGCTGGCCAGATCATGGGTGATTATTGGGGCAGTTGTGGCAAAGTAAATGGTTATAAGGACCGCTGGACATTAAAGAACTGCCCCTTGGGACAGGCTCCTTCTGAAAAGCCTACTTGATTTTCTAGGCAAACTTCTTCTTCTCTCTCTCCTGGATTATTTACCCATTTCACCCTGGAGTTACCAGTCAGCCCTCTCCTTCCCTTGGATCCTGTGAGCCTAAAGTGGTTCAAATCCAGGGCAGTTCCTACACAGAAAAGTAAGAGTTGAAATTGTGTTGACTTCCAAATTCAACTTGTGAGTGGCCTGATGGAAAGTCAAATACCTGTATTTCTTCCACCATTAAACACAGGAAGAGGTCAGCAGCCCTCCAGAGATCTGTTAATTTTATCCCTCTCAGGACAGCTGAGAGGGACAAACCTTTCCTGCACTGACAAGTGCTCTTAACACTACTCCTCTTGGTGGAGGATGTACCCTGAACCAGTTTTAACTTTTATTATGATTGCTATTATTATTGTAACTATTATTATTAATAATAATTATTAATATTAATAATAAAAATTAATAATCTGCCTTACTTATGTACATTGAGTCTTAAACATGGAGAAGGATATTCATTAAATGTTATTATATAATAAATTACTTTTTTTCTTTTCGTAAGTTTATTCTTACTACCGTATGAGACTCCTGTATTATTTTTTGCTTTGTACTGATTTTACCTTGAACTTGGAAAGATTTTACCAATATAATTTAATAAAACTAAGCTTCAGTCCAGCACATCAAACTCAAAATGTTCTAGATAGCTTCTACCTCATGCCTGTGTGGGAAGTATTGCTGCAGGATAAATGTTTTCTCTTGGTCTCTTTCTGAAATTTCAAACACTTGAATGAACTTGTAACATTTTAAAAAGAGGCAAATTCTTGAAATCCAAGTTATTGAGTACACTTCAGAAGAAACCTATGTTTAGTCTGTACTGGCCACAGAGCTGTGTGCTTTCCAGGAGCATGTCATATGTCTCCACCTTTTGTGTCTATCAAGAAAAATTCTCCTTTTATTTCAACAAGTATTTCAATAGATCAGGTATCAAAGACTTAAGAGGAGAACCAAAGCACTTCAATTCTCTTCAATTTCACAGAAGAAAAAGAAGGATAGGAAGAGGGGGAAAAGCCCCCACAAAACTACCCTAAAAGTAAAAGCAGACTTTCAGAGTTCTCCTTCTTTTCCAGACAGTTTTAATAAAATCAGGACAGTATTGTCTGTCACTCAAAGGTCTTACAGGTCACATGAGAATAGAAAAAGCATTTTTCTTCACACAGTGTGCTCCTGATATGAGAGTATCATTGTCAAAATGCAGACATCAGGTGCCAGGCACTTCTGACTAATAAAATTAACTCAATCTAGTTGCTTGGCTCAGGAATTGTTACCTCTTGCCCTCAGATGGGATCTGTGTAGATCCACCAAGCCCAGGACTTTGATACATCTCATGTATTCAGTCATTAAACAAGGGCCTTTAATTTAGAAAGTGTATCTATTAATCTAAGATGCCTGGTGACTAATAAAGACCTTTAGGACAAGTCTAACTAGCTAAACACAACAGAGTCTAGGCAAAAATTCAAAGACAGAACAGATGAAATGACATTTATAATCAAATGACCATTAACAGGAGCATTTTCTGTCCTGTTGTAAATCCTGACAGATAACTGTCCATTACCCAGCTTAATCTTATTCAGAAATAACGTTTCACAGCAGGCTTTAAAACCAGGATAATTCCTAACTTGTCAACTTAAAGTAAAGCACCACAGAGCTATTTGCTAAAGCAATGTTTTCTAATGTCTGGGAAATTCTAATAAAGCAAGTAAATGCCCTTTTCTGCTGAGGCATTGACTACAGGCTGCATGCACTATCTTCCCAAGGAGAAGATTCCTAAAATTCATGCCTACAGCTAAATTTAATAGCATGCAAGCCATTGAACAGTCTGTAGAAAACCTCTTAGCAAGGTACATATTTTTTCCCTGGACTGTTGTTTGATCATCACCCTCCTATGCTCACAGGTTCTCACAAAGGCTAATAACAGCACTGGTGCTGACTCAAAGCACTGCAGGCAAAGCCCATGATCTCCTTTAAGGAGTGAGCTATCATCAAGTCTCTGTGACTACTTTAAAAAGTGACCCATTAAACAGCAGTACTGAGATCCAAGTGACTGCCTCCAAAAAGGCTAAGCAGGTGTCTCACTTCCAATCTTGTTTGTCAATTCCCTCAAGAGTAGAGAGGCCCTGCAGAGAGACCTTGACAAATGGACGGGGAAACCACCAACTGTATGGAGATTAATACTGGATTCTGCACCTGGGATGGGCAACCCTGGATGTACAGACAGACTGGAGAATGAGAAGCTGGAAAGCAGCTGTGGGAAGGGACCTGGGAGTCCTGGTCAATGGAAAGTTGAATAGGAGTCAGCAGTGCCCTGGCAGCCAGGAGGGACAATCCTGTCCTGGGGCCATCAGGCTCAGCATCACCAGCCGGGCAAGGGAGGGGATTTTTCTGCTCTGCTCTGCACTGGGGAGGTCTCACCTCAAGCCCTGAGGGCAGCTTTGGGTCACCTGTAAGAAAAATATAAAGGTACAAGAGAGTGTCCAAAGGAGGGCAATGAGAATGGCCTTATGAGGGGTGGCTGAGGACACTTGGTCTGTTCAGTTTGGGGGAGACTGAGGGGAGACCTGATTGCAGTCACAGCTTCCTTGTGAGGGGAAGCAGAGGGACAGGCACAGATCTCTTCTCTCTGGTGATCAGTGACAGGACTCGAGGAAATGGCATGAAGCTGAATCAGGAGAGGTTTAATCTGGATATCAGGAAAGGGTTCTTCACAAAGAGTGTGGCTGAGCACTGGAACAGGCTCCCCAGGGCCGTGATTACGGCACCAAAACTTGCCAGAGTTCAAGAAACATTTGAATAATACTCTCAGGAACATGCTGGGATTCTTGTGCAGGGCCAGGATTTGGACTCGATGATCTGATTGGTGCCTTCCAACTCAGGATATTCTGTGCTGTCTATGAGATGTTCTTCATATGAACAGGCTCAAGAAAGGAAAGGCAGGTTCAGAATAGGAGTGTAATAATATCAGGCCCACTATGAAATTTACCTTTTAGCAGTACATAAATATGTGAAGACATACGTCTGTGTGAGAGAAAATCCAGGATTTTTTCACACATGGGAAAATTAAGCTCCTGGCAGAGAATGGTACACCAGCTAGCTCTTTTTGAGTACAGCTCAAACAGAACGGAAAATTTTAAATATTGCAAGAATCTTTACACCCATTTGATTTCCAGGACAACAAAATTTCTCTGAAACTTCAAACTGATCTCATTAGTAGTGGTTCTGCACACTTGCAGTCATATCAAGCAACCCTCTAGCAGTAAGGAGCAGACATAAATAGAGGAGAGCACATAGCAAGAAAGAACTTGAGCTGCAGTCAACCTGTTGACTCCAAGAGGTACTAGAAGTTCCTGGACCGTAAATAAGGAATACAGGAAAGGATCTGGGCCTCAGGATTCTTATATAAGTAGACAAGTATATGTAAGGTTGGTGAAAGTAGTAAACCTTATTGAACAAAACTGTCCTAAGCCTCTTGAGACTCAGATTAAATAAAAAAAGCAACTCACCCTTTGACCTGGCAAACCAGGAATCCCAGGCTTGCCTTCCAGACCAGGCTCCCCCTTTAAAAGTGAAAAGATTTAGAAAGTTAACACAGTAAGAAAAACTAGTAAACTATATGACAATTTCCTAGCTGTTTTTTGCTACCATAACTGCACGGCTACCTAGACAACACTTACCTGATAATTATGTTGTCCTGTGAGCAGAAGAGAATGAGTAAACAAGATAGAGAAAAGTGACAATGCCCCAATTAAATACAGAGCACACAACTACATTTAAATTACATAATTCAAACCAGATTTACCTAAGTAACACATCTTCACAATGCCATCAATTTTACAAAAGCCAATCAACAGTGAAACACAAGAAGCAATTCAAAAGAGAGGAAACAGAGAGTGTTTGCAAATAAGTCTGAACTGAGACATCCTGCAGAGCTGGGTCATAAAATACAACTAGAATAGGCTACAATTCAAGACAAAAGTAAGAATATTGGCATGTAAAAACTATTGCAAAAATGGTGTTGAAATACAAAAACACATACTCAATTCTTAGTTTTCATCCACAAAATATTTCAGCCATGACCTTGTGGCACAATACCAACCCCTTTGACAGCAACTATTCCCTGACTTTCCTGATATGACAGCTCAGAAGTTATCAGTCAGTGCCTCTCTGAGATGTGCTGAATGCCCATACAGCTCTGCAGGGCATTAGAAATAGAAAAACAATCAGCTTCTGTATGACACAGCCTTGAGGCAAAGTCTGCCCGTGTCCTGGTTGTCACTTCCCTGTGTTCAGACAGGCCATTCACAGCACGACACCTCCTCTCAGCAATGAAGAAAACTGGAGGCTGTGGGCACTGTTTAAAAGTTTTAGAGCCTAAATAATGTAGAAGATTTTCATACGCCTCACTCCAGCCTGAGTTTCAGCTTCTGAAACTGCAAATAGTGAGAAAAAAAACTTACTGGAGGTCCAGGAAGTCCAGGATGGCCCTGTGGTCCTCGTGGCCCAGGCTTTCCCTACAGGAATGTTTGGGGTTTTTTTTTAAAGAAGTGTTAAAATATCTTCATGGAAATGAGCATGGGCATATTACACATGTTGTCTGTCTTTACAGGACCTATACCACCCCTTTCCCCACAAGCCCTGTAGAATCAGTGCAGAGACCAGCTGGTTTTCTCCTTAATCTTTGGCTACTCGAATTATCAGCACTCACTAAACTGCAGACAGACTGATCCACCCACACTCAGCAAGCACTTATCCACATCTGCCTCTCTGTTTTTCAAAGGTAGTAACTCTGCTGAAGATGCTGGGATATCATGGATATTCCACAAAAGCACTCTGGGTTGGGGTTTGGTGGTGGAGAAAAGCAATTTTTGCATAAGGAGTTTCTACCAGCATTTGCCCAAAGCGTGCAGAGCTCTGAAATATTAAGAATCCTTTATACAATGTATATCATTATATTAAGTAACAGCTAAATGCAAATTGCCCATCTACCAACACAAAAATTTCAATATATACATATTTTTTTATACAGAACAAACAGGCTGACACAACGGATATGTCCCCCCATTTGAGTGCCCAGGTGCAGAGACAAACTAGGTATAAAACTCAAATACAGTTTAACATTAATGTTAACACATCCCTGTCCTTAAATAATTGCATGGTTGACTCTACAATTCATACTTTTCATTCATGTAAGATTCACTGCATCTGAAATGGACATTGCACTTTTTCCTTTCTTGGTTATTTTCTCCACTGTAAATAGGAAAATTTATTTCTCAATGTCCTGATAATGCTTCCATCCACCTTCCCTTTAAAGTACTATATTAAAGAAAAATATAACCTAACAGGCAACAGAATTACATTAAAATATCCTCCCAATGAAAGAAGAGATATTGAGTCTCTCTTACTTCCTCTCCTTTTAGGCCTTCAGTATGCACCTGCAATAGAAATGCAGAGTCATAAAGGATAGAAAGAGTAAATACAAGGCAGAAGGTGCCAGGGATATGATGGGCTCCCACAAGGTATTTTTCTCCCTTTGCTGTTCTTTCAAGTTGCATGGTAACTTCTACAGCTCCTCAAATCCTGTTGTAGGCTGGGAGATGCTTTTTATTTAAAGCGCTCAGATTGATACAAGGTTTTCTCTCACCTGTGAAGTGATTTGGGTGGCTGCATAAACAGTAAGAACTTAAGTCATTATCTCATCATATACACAAGTAAGTAAATTCTCCAGATCTTGTTTTATTCTAAATTACCAAGATCTATTGAATGCAGAAGGAATCATGTAACGAGCAGACAGGCTTGGGATATGCCCCACCTGGTAGGCTCATTTTCAGGTGTTATACACATCTTTTAAAATCTCTTGGTAACTACTGTACCATCATCAATACCACATTTGAGCAGGACAGCAAAATATTCATACTAAAAAAAGGCTGTTTTATTCATAGTTTTCTTTTTATAATTCCTTATTTTCCACCACATTCTGATTAAGAGAATTGTCTGCTGACTTTCCCATGCTTACCAGGGAGCCTCTCATTCTTGTCTTAGGTTGAAGAGAATTGTTTCCTAATTTTAATCATATTTTTTTGGAAAGTAAAAGGGATAATCCCTAACTGCTTCATTACCAACCCATACTGAACTCAGTTCTAGACCACCCCTCTGTATACTTAGAGGAAAATATTTCTCCATTCACTTGGAGACCTCTTCATACAGAAAATACCAGTCTCTGGACATCCTTACATCCCTGTCAGAGATGTCTCTGGCATCAGTGAAGGCAGTGCTGAAGGCAGAGGGATGCACAAAGGATGTTACTCTAGTGCCACAGGAAAGATAAATCCCACTTTTCTGTTTCCTGTTTAATTTTTTTCATCAGTGCTTTCAGCACATGTGATTTCAGCACATGAAGTCCTAGTTGTCTCATATTCCACCAAGATTTCTTCAGATATAAGCCAAGGAAAGACCATCCCCTCTTATCCAAAACTGCCTTTTTCTTCTCCTGCCCCAACTCCTACACTCAGTCCATGTCAAAGACACTCAGCTACTCAATATTGGAATTTCATTTGCTTTTATAACTTTCACAGGCTCTGTGTACCAAAGGCCACTTGGAATCAACTCAACAACTGTCATAAACCACACAGTTCTGCCACAGCACTGGTCTGTCTGATGCACTTGAGGCAATGCGTTCATTGCCTCAAGTCCTGATCTTCACACTTCACAATCTCCCAAAATTGTGGCAGAGCATCTCCTTGTTGGAACCTGTCACATGCCTTCTTCAAAAGTCTTCACTTCTTAAAACTTCAAGAAAAAAAAAAAAACAAACCAAAAGTATTTAAGAACATCTCTCAGTGAGATCCTCCCACCCTGCACTTCCACTTTCTCTTCTCGTACAATAATGCCACAAAGTTTGGGATAGCTAAAAAAAAGTCTTACTGAAGTGCCAGGCAATCCTGGAAGTCCTGGTTCACCCTGCAGGGAAACATGAAAGAAATGATAACACATACACAGAACACAACACGGCACAATGCACAACACAGTGCAAAATAAAAGCAACATCCTGAGCATGTTTTCCAACTGTTGTTGTACATTCTTATTTTCAATAACATCTCATAATTAATAGATCTGGACACACAATCTCAATTAACTCTGTTCTCTTTGCTCTGCAGATGAATACATGCAGGAACTGGTTGTGGTCTGTGTTACTGTGATGTTTTACATTAATTTTAATGACATTCAGTGACTCAAAATGAATGATGCACTAGATGGACAACAGCATTAGATTTGTGCCTCAAAAATCTTATACAGTTACCACACAAGCAAACTGCTTGATGCTTATATCCCTAACAGACTCCCAAGGGGGTGGATATTTAGGAGGTCAAAATGCTTTTTTTTGTTAGTAACCAACATAACTTTGCAAAAAAAGTGATAAATGGTACCATTTTCCACAAATCATTTTATAGAGCAAATCATGCCACAGTGTTTGCAGGACACTAAGGAGCTACACCTTCTTTCCATGATTTATGACCATCTAGGCTATCAATTTGTTTCAGTTCACTTTTCTCCAGAAATGTTCACCATTTATTATGCTTTAAGACTGTGCATACAGAAGGTTTATCCCTCACTTTAGGGACAGACTGGTGTTAAATTTATCACATAGCTTCCTTCCACACTCCATTTATTCACTCATGTAGATCTCCAAATGTCCCAGCATATCTTTCATATTTTTTTCTCTTAAGTTCAATTACTATTTGTTATTTATTCAGAGCATCATAAGAATGGTTTGTGTTGGAAGGGACTGTGAAGATAGAATCATTGAAATATTAAGACTGCAAAGACCTCAGAGGTCATCAAGTCCAACCTTGGCTGAACACCACAATGGCAACACCAGAGCACTGAGTGCCACATTCAGTTGTTCCTTGAACACTTCCAGAGATGGTGACTCCACCACCTCCCCGGGCAGAACCTTCCAAAGCCTGACAAACAGTGAACAAATTCTTCCGATGTTCAACTTAAATGTTCTCTGGAATAGCTTAAGGCCATTTCCTCTTGCCCTGTAGCTGGCTGCTTGGGAGTAGAGACTGATCCCAACCTGGCTACAATCTCCTGTCAGGGAGTTATAAAGAGCAGTAAGGTCCCATTGAAGCCCCTTTTCTCCAGAATAAACACAGCCAGCTCCCAGAGCAATTCTACACAGGACTTACACTCTAGGGCCTTCATCAAATGCATTGCCTTTCTCAGGCAGTGCTCTGGCACCTCAGTCTCTTTCTTGTCATGAGGTGCCAAGAAATGAATGCAGGACTTCTCCCCCATGCCCAGCACAAACGGACAATCAATGTCCTGGTCCTGCTGGCCACATAGTGCTGAAACGAAAGGTCAGGAGACCACAGGCCTCCTCGCCCAAAAGGGCACACGCCGGCACCCCTAGGGCTGCTGGGCCCGGCCATCCTGACAGTTCTTAAGCCAGCAAAGAGTGCCCCTGCCCAAGGCCTGAGCTGATGGCTTTTCCAGGATTCTACTGTGGGAGACAGAGCTAAAGGCTTTGCTCAAGTCTCCCTCAGTCCCAAGGCAGGTCACTTGCACCTCAAAGGACATCACGCTGCTCAGGCAGGGCCTGCCTTTCCTAAACCCACACTGGCTGGGCCTGATCCCTCGCTTGTCCTCTGTGGGCCCTGTGATCCCGCTCCCAATGATCTGCTCCAGAACCTTGCTGGGCCCCAAGGTCAGGCTCACAGGCCTGCAGTTCATTCATCCTCCCTGTGGCCCTCCTTGGCCATGAGTGTCACATTGGCACCTCCAGTCATCTAGGATGTCCTGGCCAGGAGTCATAAAGAAGGACAGAGAAAGGTTTAGTGAGCTCTTCTTCCAGCTCCCTGAGCACACTCAGGGGACTCCTGAACAGCCCCATAGACTTGTCAGTATCTCAGTGGCTCTGCAGGTCAATATCACTTCCTTTGGGATTGCAGGAGCTCTGGTCTGCTCCCTGTCACTGTCTGCCAGCTCAGGGTCCTGCTTGACCTTCACATTACTGGTCTGACTG
>JAHLSL010000011.1:3948616-4017912 GCA_025920805.1 Petroica traversi | reverse complement strand
GCCCAGCCCCTGGCCCGCAGCGTTGCTGCTTCCCCCGCTGGCAGCGCAGCCGTCCCGCAGCCCCCGGCCCCACGGCCATGGCGCTGCGTGTTCCAGAGGGCCCGGCGGGCTGTGAGAAGGCTTTTCTCCTTCAGCTGCCTCAGGGGGCTGCGAGAGGAGTGAGCCCGGTGACAGCACCACGACAAACTCCATGGATGACTGCTGACCCTCAAGCAGCCGGTAGCTACAGGTAGGTCCTGCTGCCGGCCCCAGCCCGGCCTGCCCGAGAAAACAGCAAAGCAGCGCGGTCAGGGAGAGCCGGCTGAGGAAAATTTCAGCGCTGCAGTGAAGAGTCCCACAAGGAGTTGGCTGTAGGTCCGGTCTGCATTGTGAGGGTGCATCCCCGCCCTGCACCCAGGCTGGATTAGGATCTGAGAAATGCTGCTTGGGCCTTCAGTATTTCAGGCAAAGAAAGGCCAGTCCTCCTTTCACATGGGAATTAGGAAATTGCCTGCCTGGATACCGGAAACACGGGCTGCAGTAAGGTGTTAACACTGAAAGAACCACCGGGACCCCAGGGCAGGGCAATACAGGATATCGCTGCAGCCGAGTGTCTTGGACTGTCTTCTGTTTGATCTCTCCCTCACCCCACTCTTCCCCTTCTTTCCTTCTCACCCTCCTCTTCTCTATTCCTTTCTAATGCTCTACCTCCCATTTATTGTTAAATATAATCCTTGTTTTTTTGCTTTGGTAGGTGGTCTCATGGGCACCTTAATTCACACGCAGACATCTCTCACTAATCCTGTTTTAATGGGGGCACACATCTGCACACAGGACTCAAGGTGTGCCCTTCCCGGTTCCCAGTACAGAGGGACAATCACCCTGGTCCTGCTGGCCACACTATTCTGCTGACACAGAATGCCAGGAGGCCACTGGTCATCTTGCCCACCTGGGCACAAGCAGGCTCACGTTTGGCTGCTGCTGACCAGCACCCCCCACGGCCTTTCCTGCTGGGCAGCTTTGCAGCCACTCTGCCCCAGCCTGGAGCACTGCAGGGAATTGTTGTGGCCCAAGTTTACAATCCAGAACTTTGTCTTATTAAACCTGATACCATTGGCCTTGGCGCATCATTCCAGCCTGTCCAAAGTATCTGGTTACAACCCTGTGCCTTGAGCAGACATGCCACGTACTAGATCAGGTTGCCCAGGGCCCCATCCAAACTGGCCCATTCTAAAAAGAACCCATATTATGCAAGAAGTACTGAAGGGACACACACCAGCCACTCTGAAAATATCAGACCAAGGAGAGAAACATGTTCTGGAAATACCAGTTGCAGCTGGTTCAGAAATATGGATGAAATGTTATGAGCTCAAGCCTGATTACTACTGCAGGAAGAGAATAGAGGGAATTGCTTCCAATCTCTGCATTCTTGGATAAGGGTCCCTGATTTAATCTGGAGGAGAAAAAGAAATCCAGAACTGGCCATGCCTTTCCATTCCTGCCGAAGAGCTGGGTCGGAAATACCAAAACCACAGCATCATCTCTAACAGGGAGGGAAACAGAAGGCTGCCCTGAGTACTCTGACAACTCTGAAAAATAACAAGGTCAAAACTGCTGCTGAGAGCAGTGAATAATTATTTTTCAGGTAGGAGGCTCAAAGGCATTTTGTTGTCACTTTCTGAGTCAATTCTACATCTCCTGGGTCAGAAAAACAGCTTGTACACAAACATGCTGACATTTCTATCCACATTTTTTAGATGAGGAAGGTTTCCTGACCCAAACTATACTCTACTTCCTTCTACTCCCACTATGAGCATTAAACTAAGAGCAGAGGAGCATAACCAGACAAATTTTTACTCACACCCATTTCAGACTGAAGCCACGTCAGAAAAGTGAAACATTTAAATATATGTAAACTTCTGTTATACACAAACGAGAGAAATATCAGTCCAAGAGCCCTGTTATTTCCAGCACTGAGGGCCCAAGGAAGGATTAACAAATGTGTTTCTAAATCCACTCTGTACATCCCTTCCTAGCTTACCTTTTCTCCTTTGATCCCACTAAAACCAGGAGGGCCAGGGCTGCCAGGAGGACCCTATAAAGAGGTAAAATTGAGAGGAAATATTTTTGTTTCTAAAGTGCATGAGAAACATAAGGCTGCAGCTATTGGCGACACAAACAGTGCTGTCCTATTGCACTGGGGAAGGAGCTACTAGAACACATGAGGCTGCTTTGACTCTGCTGCACAGAGAGGAAAGAGAATAACAATAGAAATACCACAGCAACCACAATAACACCAATCCAATTTCGGCTGGTTCAGAAGAATTGCCATTCAGTGGGTATATCACTGTCAAACACAAAATTTAGTAAAAAATTCAGGCATGAAGATTTCTCCTCTTCCAAGTGTCTAGACATGAAAAAAGGAAGAAATACTTCAGAACACCCAACTTCTGTAACAGAGTTTCACTTGGAGAAATTGTTCCTTTGAAATAGTAAACAAACAGGATCCCTCTTCATATCCCTCTGCAATTTCCTACTTCACCTACATTTGCTGCAAGTGCAAACCAGTTCTTTAGCCATCTGTAGCACCAGAAAACATTTCCATCTCACAAGGGCAGTGATAAACACTGACTGGACACACACTTCGTGGTACAAAGTAAACTGGGACTGAGGAATAGAACAGGATGCAGATGCTGCATCCTGGAGACATCAGGCTCAATGGTGGCAGTGATTAGTTGCATGGCTTTTGGCAAATCACTTCTGGCCTCTGCTTCTTATTCTGTCCTTTGCTATTTAGACCAGAAGGTCCTTGGAAGAAAAGGATGCTTCTCATTAGGTATCATTCCCTGGGTAATGAAAACAGCCTTGTGGAATCTACAGATAGCGGTTTTAGACAAAGCATTATGTGTCTGATCAGCAGAAATGTACTGATCTTCTAGGCCATTTTCTGTTTTCTTTTAGTTTTAAAAATGTAAATAGTTCCAAGCCTTTTTTATTGAAAACAAACTCAATATATTAAATCCAGTTTTCTTCCTTTCCTGTTGTGGGCTTAAACAACTGAATTTTTATCAGTGCTTTCTTATGTATTTGATGAAAATTAAGACAAACATTTGACCTATCACGTTTAAAGGACTGGCATTTCCTGTAAGTGCATATTGCATTTTAGTTTAATTCTAAATGCAAACAAACTAAAAAAGAAAATGGTGGCAACAAAGATCCTCAGAACTGGGACATGTTTGGGTACTGTCATGATTCAGTGGCCACCCAGGATAAGTCTCAGTTTTAGGGTCAACTTTCACTCTTTCCAAAGAAAGAATATTCAGTTTCTGAGTATTTGGCACATACCTGTTTCCCCTCCAGACCTGGCTTTCCAGGGAACCCATCCAGGCCTCTGTCTCCCTGGAAAAGGAAGAGAAAGAACCACTGTAATTCAAATCTGTGATGTTTAGGTCACTGCCCTGAAGGTGATGTCCATACTATCTGCTCCAAGGGAAATTAATAACGAGAGAATTCCAGCCAGTTCCACAGAGAAAATTGCTGAAGTTCCCACATCTGTACATGAAAAGTTGCTGCAACCAGAAGCAGTTGTGTGCTAGCTTTCCATGTTGGCATCCTTCTTCTGCCTGCTGAGGTGGGTTTGTGTAAACTGGACAATGTGCTCCAGGAGAACGTCAGCCCAGAACAGCTCTTACAAAAATAATGAAGCAATCCAGAAATAGGTCAATTTTACCCAGTAAAGAAAAAATCTCTCATTTTTCTTCTTTCCTTCCTGTAACCTGGGAGAACAATGAATCTCTTCCTGTATGTCTCCAGAGCTGGACAATCCACAAAGTCCATATGCAATGGATTTGACTACTTTATTTTTATTACCTGAAGAGATGGGATTTTTCCCCTGTACCTAAACCTGATTTTTTTTTGTTCCAGACTAGTACGTCCTTCCCTAACCCCCCACAGAGGGAGGTGTTTCCTTCATCTTTACAGTGACCTGTTATGTATGTGAAGATTTACAAAACTGCCCTTTTAAACTTCTCTAGACTAAACAACCATAATACTTTCTACTTCTCTCCTTGGGCATGTTTTTCAGTCCTCTGATCATTTTTGTTGCTCCACTTTGTGCAGTGTCCAATTTTTCCACATCTTCATTGTAGCTAGGTGCATGACCCTCAACACAGCTGAGGCTAACTTTGAACAGGAATATGTTTTCATCTTATATAAATTATTCTTCTGTTTAAACCCAGGAATAATGTTTACTTTACACCAACCCCTCTTCCATAAGGCAACTCCTTGATCAGTTGTTCCCCATCCATAACTGCAATTTGTTGACCAATGTGTATGAAACATCCTGCAGCTGCCCTTTCTCAGTGTCATCTTCTGTTTTAGGGGATTGTTTTTACAGGATAATTTTTGAATTCTGATCTCCACTCTTCTTCCCTATTCAAGCTCAACATATTTCATGTTTTATAATCAAGGTTCTTGATAGAGATAATTGGATCAAGTGCATTCTTCTGCTGAACTTCACTTTTTCCTACTGATTGTGCCCTTGACCATTCAGTTTCTTTAGTTTCAAAACTCCTAGAAACAGGGACTTTCTTGTACTGTCTAAAATCCTTAAACCTCTGAAAAATGAAACACATGTTTTGCTTGGATCCTTCACACTCAGCTGAATATAAACTATTAAACACACACACAGTGCCAATGATAAAGCGAGTGTGCATGTAAAAATAAATTTTACAAGTGGGAGCAGTGATGAAAACTAATAGGTTTATACTATATTTTAGTGGTTTTATATATCTTAAACTCAGACCACTGTTATTACCTGCAAACCTATATTTATGGCATTGCATTTAATTAGCTCCCTTTGTAAACTACATTGATTTGCCAAGTCAGAGATGGATTTGCTAATCACTATTTATTTTTCTCCTTAGAAAGTCAATCAATCTTCCAACATAAATGTTATTTCAAATTATGTATTCAAGGAATGAAATTAGAGAGACCCATATCCTCCAGAAAGCAGCTGAAAACAGTGTCAGACACCCAGATCCACTTGCTTTGAAGGTGATAGTTTCCACATTAATGCTTTCCTTTGCATTGACTGAACTACAAATATCCTGAATTTAATACTTTTAGCAAGCAACAGCCTGGTATATTGCTGACAAAACGTGCAGTGCATTCCCAGGAGAATTTTTAACATCAATACACTGAAGCAATGAGTATTTCACACATGCTGGTTTAGCTGCCAAAACAGAAAACTGTCGATGTTCTTAACTTCTACCAGTGGGGGCTGGGAAAGGCAAATGTATTATTTATACAAGCAAATACAAAAAAAAAAAAAAAAAAAAAAAAAGGCTTTTTTAAAACACTACAAACAATTGTGTTTTCTGCTGTTTCTTCAGAAAAATCTGTCATTATAAATAATTTTTATTATTTTTCTATTCTTAAATAAAGCTACTCAGTGAAAGGTACTTTTCTCCCAACAGAAAGAACAAACACATTAAAGTTTCATTCTCAAATTTTCACTTTAAGACTACATTTTTTTTCTTCTATGTTCTACTGTTTTTTCTTCTTTTAACCAGTGGAACAAAATGGTGAAGGTTCACAAGCAACTAGAGAAAATGACAATTCTGCCACAACTTCAGTGCTGCTCTCTGACCTCTACCATTTAGAAAATCTAATGATTTGTTGGAAAAATGATTAGCCAGAAGTCTGTAGTACCTTGAAAAGGCTGGAGGAGAAAAAAACCTCACTGCAGAGGGATCTGGCAGCAGCAGACCAATCCTGCTGCCATCTTACACAATCCTTTCTCAATAAAACAGACAAGGATTTACAGGATGAACTCAGGATTATGCAGCAAAAGTAGTGCCCTATGTCACACTGAACTCCTAAATCATCATGCCAAGTATCACATACAGATATGGCTCCTATTGGCAGGGCAGTGTATCATAATTTTCTCTGGAGTCTGTCCTGGAGTCTAAAATGAGTTTATTGGATGCAAAAGGTCATGGGATATTCCTCATATGGTGCAGTGCTTTTCCGAAAGTGTGGGTGTTACCATACTACTGGATTTGGGTATAAATCCTATAAAACCTCAACATTTACATTCAAGGTCCCAGGATATGTGAATAAAGCAGGAAGATGGGTGGGATACTTAGGGCTGTTTTTGTAGTAAGGGGGAAGACTTGATAGAACAATTCTCAGTACATGAACTAGTGCTCCCATCTGATATAGTAGCCTCTTTTCTCCTCTGGCACAAGGAAACACAGGTTGCGTAGGTGTCAGTAGTCAAGTTACAGACTGAAGAGCAGACAAGAAAATATTTGGCCCACTGAATTTACACCCACTGTTTTCACAGTAGTACTGACTGGTAAAAGTTAAAGCAGTTGCAGTGGGTGCCTGAGACCATCATTAAAACCTGGAAAAAAATCAAAGCACAATTGTTGTAGCAGAGATTTGGCTGCTTAAGGGGGAAAAAAAAAAAAAAAGGATGAAGGGAACCTCTAATTGTGCAGATCCTTCTAATGAAACAAACCCTAATTCATTTCTTCCCTACTTTAATCTTCCTCTACTTAGTTGCCTGCCCACACACAGCTCCAGCTTCCTCTCCTGTCACAGTGATGTCAGAAAGATGGATTTTCTTCCAGGAGCCAAATATTCCAGCAGATTAGACAATGTTGCCTCTGGAAAAGAGCAGAGGCACTGGCTAGACACAGGACACCTATCCAGTTCTGCAAAGGGCTGAGGGAAAAGCATGAGGAAGATAAAGTACAATCCAGCCATTTGCTCTAGCTGCAATAACAGGGATATGTAATACAAAATGTGACCGTGGCTACTTTATCATAAACAGAAGAAAGGTTGCTGGTAAAGAGAAACACAATAGCTCACAGTAAGAATCTATTGATAATTTTTCCCATTAGGTAAAAGTTTGGTGTTACTTGGCAGGGTTTCCTCTCCAGAAGAAGACACAGGCACTGAGAAATGAGAACAAAGCTATGCCAGCAAGATGATGCCTCCCTCCTATACACAAACATAGTCAAAGCTGCCAGACCCTCCTGGGATAAATCTGTGTCAGGACCATCTTGAGTCATAAGCAAGACAGAACATTTTTCAGGGGTCCTGAGCACTGCCAAGCAGGTCTACAGCAGAACTGGGTGCACATCTGAAGTCTCTCTGAACTCAGTGAGCAAACTGAAATAACTAAGGCTTTGTCAGGAGGCCCAGCTCTCCTTTTAAAAGCTCATTGCAGGTATGATAAGCATTTGGTCTTTTCCTTGGTGCCACAAACATGGTTCAAATTCCAGAGTGACCTGTACTCTGTAAAACAGCTCTTCAAAGTCAGAAGAGAACATGGAACTGGGAAGCAACTTCTTTTGGGTAAAGCCTTTGACATGATACAAATTACCTGGTACTTACTATTACTGGGCTTATGGGGATGGGAGAAGAAAGAAACATAAGAAGTTGGATAATGTGAAAAACTGGAATGAGATGTGAAAATGCATGTTTAGTGGCAGTTAGTGATCATTCTCAGCTCTCAGATTGTGCGCACGATATGGAAATTCCTCAAATCTTCACACTGACAACCTTCACTCCTCCTCTCTCTCCTCCATCCTTAGCTACACACAGACAAGAAGTTCCTAAACGTGTGCTTAGTAGACAGCATAGATCCCAAAAGTCCTCCTGCACACCCATGGGAGGTGGAGAGCACTTGGAAGTGCAGCACAGTGAGGAAACTCCATCCCTCTCCAGGCCTGATAGCCCACCTCACCTAATGGACAAAGGAAAACCCACTTTCCTAAGCATGCATCAGGAATACCTTGTCTCCTCGTGTTCCCTTTTCTCCTCTTTCTCCTTGTAGACCCTAAAAAATAAAAAGAAATAGAGATTATAAAGCTAAATCCAAGTAGAGGCATAGTTACCTCCTCTAATTAGTCACCAAATCAGTGTGCACATCTGCACAATCTATTCAAGTGGACCTCAAGGACATTTTCTGTGTTGCCAGTCCTCAAATTTGGCTGCAGGCATGGTCTAAGCAGACTCACAGAGCAGAGACTGCTTGTGAGCCCAAGAACATCTGTAATATTATATTGCCTGCAGACACATGACCCTCCTGCCAACAGCAGAGTGGAGGGACAGGGAACACACCACAGCTGCAGATGGTCTGGAAAACAACCAATGCTCTGCATTTTTCAAGTTTCTTGTAAACAATGAGGACTTTGGTAGAGGACAATACTGATGAGAAAACCTATCGCATAAACAAGCAAGAATTCCCGTTCCTGGTGGGTTTGGATGTGGTAGCCAGGCAGACAGCAGGTGGCTTTGAGAACTGGCAGAGGTTAGATGCACTCTGTCCTGGGGGCCCAGCACATTTTTGTGCTATGAATGTAATGCCAGTGTTCCTCAGGACTGCATAATTCATCTCCTCCCAGCTACACCAGAAACATTGCTGGAGCTCAGTTTGATGTGGCACTGGCACAGACAATCAACTCAATGGGCACAAAGGGACTTCGCCTTCCCCTGGCTCAGCAAACACTTTCTATTTTACCTTTATTGTAGAAACTGAGCAATCAACTAATAGCTATAGAGAGACAAATATGCTTTGCCAGTAGTGACCTCTCTAAACTGCCAAACTTACAGTGCTTCTTGCTCTTATAATTTAAACTTCAGTTTACTTTACACTACAGTGGAGTCTTACCTCTAAGCTAATGAGAGCATCATGATGTCTGGGTATATTTGGCCATTAGGATGATTTACGTGATCATCTAAATGGGCAGGGATATTTTATACCAGAGCAGGTTGCTCAGAGTCCAGTCCAAGCTGGCCTTGAATGTTTGTTTCCAAGAATGGGACATCCACCATGTCGCCAGAAACCTGTTCCAGAATCTCACCATCCTCATAGTAAAAATGCGCAGCCTTATATCCAATCTAAATCTAACCCCTGTTACTTTAAAATCATTATCCCTCGACCTGTCACAACAGGTCTTAAGAAAAAGTTTGGCATCTTTGAAATATTGAAAAGCCACATTAAGGTCTCCTCAGAGCCTCCTCCAGACTGAACAATCCCGACTCTCAGCCTTAGCTGACAGGGGAGGTGCTACAGCCTTCCTACCATTTCCATGACCCTGTTCTGGACCCATTCTCAGAGGTCCATGAATCTTTCCTGTGCTGGGACCCTGGAGATGGATGCAGCACTGCAGGAGGGCTCCCACCACAGCAGAGCAGAGAGGTAGAATAATTTCCCTCACCTGCTGCCCATGGTGCTCTTGAGCTGGGAGTGCACACTGTCAGCTCCTGTCCAATTTTTCATCTACCAGCACCCCAAGTGCTCCTTGTCAGGGCAGCTCACAATCCTTTCATCCCCCAGCCTGTGAGAGGTGGCCACAACCCATCTGGGTCATCAAATCTCAGAAAATGCAGTCAGCATTTGCAACACCTGTTTAAAGTCTGCTTACCAAGCTGGGACCAGTCAGAGATGCTAACTGGATAGAATCTAATTTATTTTGGTCTTGTTGTCTGTTAATTCAATGCAGGTTTGTCCCCTGAGCCCAAAGGCTATTCCCTGAGAGTTTTGAAAATATGATTGGAAACTTGCTGAGAGGTGGTATTTTTTCTTGGTTTTCTGATGAAGTTTTCAAGCACTGTATAAATGGTGCATCATCACAGACCAAAGCAATTGCATTACAGAGGGAGCATCACAAAATCACCAGCTGTTATTTCAGTAATCAAGTAATTTCTGCTGACACCTCTCTATTGGCTACAGGCCTGTTGTCATTTAAAGAAGACTGAAGAAACTCAGTGAAGTCAAGGAAACTTCACCACTTGGACACAGTGTAGATAAGTGGTCAGACAGACTATAGACTGTTTAATAAAAAATATATAGCTGGGCAGAAGACCCTGAAAAAATAAAGTTTCTAGAGCATTAGAGATTGAACAGGAGCCATGACTTACCGGTGCACCTACGTAGCCTTTAATGCCTGGAGGACCCTGTTTCCCCTCGGATCCCTGGCAAGGAATTGAGATACTGTAAACCACCAGAAACGCTTTTACATAAAAGACCAAGAATAAAATTAGTTAGTCAGAAATGCAAGTTGTTCTTCCAGGTTCATATTGTATTTTTTTGACTCTCTCAGTGCTAATACAGGAATAATATCTGACTTTCCATCTACTTACCCAAACTGACACACAATATTTTTCTCTGTCCCCTCAGAAATTAGCAAGTTTTATTCTTCTGCTTTCAGACTTAACCTACAAAGCCAAACTGTCCCACAGGTTATTTCAGAAGGTTTGGCAATGTGAGTTGTTGCACATAACATCTATTTTGGCTCCTGAACACAGTGTAATGGAACAAATCAAAGGTGTACTTTGCTGCAAAATTACCACAGTCTTTAAAATGTTATATGTTTTGAAGAGTAGATGAAAAGAAACAGATCAGAACTGCTTTTTCCAATGTTTATTTTTAATAAGAAGAAAAAAATGCAAGAATTTCACCAGTCCTTCAGCAGGTTGTGCACTGATGCTCCATGGAGAAGGTACACTGAAATGGAGAGTACTCACAGTGTGCCTTTGTGTCTTATAATGCCTGAAAATTGTCTGGATCTTCAGCTGAACAGGTTCAGCCCTCAGAGCCGTCTCAGGGAGACAATCTGGGCCTGGCAAGTTGACCTAGAGAACTGGTTTGGCATCTCATATCACCTATTTCACTGATTATTTTCTTACATCACTTCCCCTTTCCCACCACTCTCATCTGTCTAACTCCTGTCTAACTCTAATTGGATGGGTGTAATGGATAAGGCTTCCAAACAGGTAGATGTTCTTTTAAAAAAATTTCAAAATAACTACTACATCTTGTATTAATAGAAGTTTCATATTAAAAAGATAATAAAATTAAAAATGCTTTATTTTTTTTCCCCAGTGCAGGTTAACAAGAGAGGGTTCAAGCACAAGCAAAGGTCTCTGGGATCTCTACAACATCAGATGCGAGAATCTCTGCAAGGTCAGGAAGCATTGCAAGTCCTCTAATAGCAGAGGGAGAGCAGCAGGCATGCACCTAAATCTCTTCTTCATCCTGCAGAGAAATGCTTCCACCAAAGTCTAGGCAAAACCCCAAGAGAAACAGAGTCCTGCTTCAAGTTGTCCAGCTCAGGCCTGTTACATAAAATGCGGTTGTAACACTCAGCAGAAGTTATAGAGAAACTGGTTTTGTCTGGGTGAGATGTGCTGAACCCACTCAAGGCCTGTGCTGAGATCATGTCTGGTAAACCAGAGAAGCGTGAGACTTTCGACAGCTCAAGCAACCAAGAAGGAAATTTGTCAAAATGAAACTCTTACCTAATACTTTTTATTTCAAAGGATTGATTTTTTTTCTCCCTCTCCTTCTGCTTTTTCTATTAAGTGCAGATAACTGTCAGTTCAGATGGGAATGCTATAGCTGTGTCTGTGCCACAGCAATGACAACCACAAAAAAATCTCTTTATCCTTTTATTGGAGGTACGGGGAGGGGGGGAGTGGGAATAGGAAAGGTTGAATATTTGCTGTAGGATATTGCAGGCTAAAGGGTCTGATCTCAAAAATCCAAACTTTATTTCTTTGCTATAACATTGTAACATGAACAATCTGAGCTATGGACCTTTTTCTTTGGACCCACTTATTCAATTTAAATTAACCTGCCAGGTCCCATGTATTTATGTGGGAGTTTTCCCCACTGACTAGTGGATATTTCATGCCATCTCAGACCACATGACATCTGTAAACAGAAGCTCTAACACTTCAGCACAAGGCTGATTTTGTTAATTCTTCTTTGTGTCCAGCTTGTAGCCAGCAAGCTCACACATCCTTCTTGGGGAACAATTAAGTTTACCCTCCAAGTTTCATGATAAAGGAAAAAAACCTACTCCAAACTCTACAGTTTTATGCTGAAGATACTGAGCTAGGAATGATCTCCCCTGGAGACATCACTGAGAAGCAAAACCATAAAACCAAGGATGACATACCGAGACCATTTCATTCCTGTAACCTGTACATGAACCCTAATGGGCTCAGCAGCCATTTCTGTAACTCCTTGGACTGAAATCCTATTACCAGAAGTCTGGAGGACTCTTATCTGTGCTACTGGAAGCTTCTCACAATTAATGAGGTCTGTAAAAAGTACAGGACAACTTCTTAAAAGGAAGTGCTGGCAATTCCCACTGAAGCAAAAGGCTCCTCGGCCAAGGAGATAAAAAAGGGGCTGAATTTCCTGGGGCACAGGTATCATTGCTAAGCACACACTGGGCTTGCCTGGCTCAATGCTAATGAAGATGGATTGAGCCAGGAACAATCACAACCCAACCAACCAGAGAAACTGCAAGGTTGCTCTCCATGGAGCCTGGGGTAGAGCCCAGAGCTGCTGTATTGATGCTGATGACAAAAATAAGTGATCTGGCAAAAAAAAAAAAAAAACCAACAAAAAAATACCCCAAACAGTCATTACACCAGTAATTGGAGATGTGACTTCTCTAATTGCCAACTCCACCCATCCTTATACACCTTGTTCCACATTGACGAGGTGCTGAGGCTTTAAGCTGAGGAGTAAAGGAGTGTGGATTTCTATTTTAGATTTTAAAGCTTTGTCAGCAAGTCAGGGTTATTTCTTAAATAAGCTCAGGCCAGAACCCAGCTCAAGGACACTACACCTAGCCAATGCCTCCATTGGGGTAAATGGAAGTCACTGTGAAAACACACAGTTTTATATTTAGGCACTGTGAGATGCTGGAGTTGGCCAATTTCATGTCTTCCCTGGGAGCACCTGTCCTGCCCAGCACATAGATCTGAACTCCTCCTATTCAGCACTGCTTCATTAATTGGCTGAACTGCATGTTCCTGATGAACCTGGTGGGAAATATGGAGCAGGATCAAGTCCACCTTGAGGAAGATATACGTGCCTCAGTTTAGTTTGGTTTACAAAAGCTTTGCAAAGCAAGCGTGAGGAAGTTCATACCACAAAGAGCATCATATAGCCTGCTAGTTTGTAATTCCTCTACATGAGACATGCAGGACAGAGAAAAAAATATATATTTATTTACTTGATAGGAGAGATGCAGCTGAAAAGCATTTGTGAGTGATTGATTCAGTTCATTTCATCAAAGATCCAAATTCCACTGAAGGGCAAGATATTCAGTGTGCCTTCACTCAACTCAGCCCAGCCTTGCTCTGCATGTGTCATTTATCCCCTGCTGAAGCCAATATGGTTCCTACAGAGAACCCTGGGATGGATGCCAAGTATTTCTGCTCATCTACAAACTCATGAGTTCTGATACCCTCCTGATGGGACTTTAGGAAAGGGTGAATTTCCCTCTATGCAAAAGCAGGACTATTTTGGAGACAGGGCTCAGCATAGCTGAGGAACACAGAGGACCTGCATATGATCTGCTTCATCAAGTCCTCTCAGAAAGGGCCAAGTGACAGTCAAGGCTACACCTGGAAAGGTACTGAGGTACATAACTCCTATTTGAGGATAAAGGCATCAAGGAACTCAGATTTAGGTGACTAGGAATGGCTCTTCCAGAAAGATGAGATATTCAAAGGTCTTGGCTTTTACAGGAGCAGAACTGAGTGGAGTTAATTCAGGCAATCAAACTGTTGTCCTTGCAGCATCTTTCACAGGATGAGCTGAATTTTCTGTGTGTGATACCCCTAAAAACACACTTGTAGCAATGCACCATCTACTTTTTGTGTTATAACAAGACTGAAACCACCAGAGGGGTATTTATCTCCTTAATTACTGGGGATCAAGGCAAGAAGAGCTGAGACTTTGAAAAGAGGTTAAAGAAATGCTGCTTCAAAATTCACATTTCTGATGCTCATCACCAGATCTGCTCTCAAAAGCCCCTTGTTTGAAGTAGACCCAGTGATATAAGGATTGGCTCAAGTTCTGTATCACTCAGCCACTGTTCACTGGTGCAAAACTGAAGCTCCCAAAACAGGCAGAATTATCCAGGCAAGATCTCTACGTGATTTTTTTTTTTTTTCAAGTCGTAGGGTAAGGATAATAATTCTCATCTGCATCTTAGTGAGAGTTGGAAAAGCTACTGAAGACATCACACAAGGCTTCTGTGCCCCCAGATATGTTTTCTTCACCTTATCCATCTATGCTGTTTTTTGAAAGAAAGGTATCTCTCCTTTTAAAATACCTTTCCTAATTGCTGATACCTTTTCAGACCCCTAATGAAAATGAGCATTTTGAGTTTCTTCATTCACCAGTGAGAATATCATATGGAATCAAGAATGAGTAATTCAAGCAATGTACACATAAAGAGCCGTTGAAAAAAAAAAAATGCTTGCCCATGTAAAGAAGAAATGGAAAGTTTACCTTTGGACCTGCTGGCCCAGGCAGTCCAAATGCACCTGGCTGTCCTGGTTCACCCTGTAAGGAACAGAAATATTGCTGGTAAACACAAATATTTTATATATAAAGGCTACGATGGCTCAAACTGTTCAGTACATGCAGTTAGAAATATTGACAGTACTGAGTACCATTATACAGAGATCTGAAAGTTTACAGTGTGTTTTCCTCACAAAAATGAAAGCAGAAAGAAACAAAATGAAAACTGAAGCAGCTCTTCATCTGCTCTCAAAACACAACCGAGTAGCAAGAAATGAGTTCCCTAAGTTGTGAACAGCTTGCTCTGATTACAGTGTGCAAAGATGGATTATTTGCAGTCAGCATAAAGCATTTGTTCTTGAATTGTCACCTTGCGGTATATAAACACATCTTGTAAGGAATTCTGCAAGTACGACTCTGTCCAATCCCATGCCACGTATGATGTGATGAAGTTGCATCGCTTTTGAAAGCAATATTGAGAAATTATCACCGTTTTTCCAAAGTAGGACACTCATGGCAAAAAGAAGAAATAGGATGCAAGGAAAAGAGCTTTTTTGCTGTGTGTCACTCATTTTGTGTATACGTGCCTTCCAGAGGTAGGCAAGCTCCTTCAGTTGCTACCACGTGACTGCTATGAAGGGACAGTGAATGACACAGTGAAGGTTCACCATCAGGTTGATGATAATTCTAAGGGATGGTAATCAAGCAGGGGAAAGGATATAAGGCTCTAAAACACTGGAAAATGTATTTGTGGTTTTGTGTTTCAAGTATAGTCCTCTTACAGACAGTATTTGTATGCTGCATTTTTCCTTGAACTAACCCTGCCCTCCTCCTCTTCTCTTAGTTTTTATCAGGGCACAAGAGGAGTTGAGATCCTTTCTTCTTGGAGTGACCAAGACTCCAATTTCTCCAACCTACTCTGCTGTGGAAGCACAAACTGGTTCCTTATAAACCCCTGCCATTTCTACTAGTGGAGGACTCCTTGCCAGCCATAAAACAAGTGGCCAGGCTCTGCAGCTGCAGCTATTTACCAGCAGGTCCCAAGCCACAGGCTGCTCCCATTCCCTCATTAATGGATGATAACAGAGCTGCCCTGGACCCTCCAGCGATGGTTAATCCATAGAACACCTGCCTTGGCTGCAAACATGTGAGGATGAGTTTTGGGGCTATTAACCTCCTGCCATTTGTTTCTGCTGCTCCTTAAATGCCCACACAAATCCCCCAGACATGTTCCACTAAAGGCAGATTGATTCCCACTGCCTGCCTCGCACTGAAAAGCAGGATTACATGGGAGGAACAAAAAGACTTACGGCATCTCCTTTTGCTCCATCCCTCCCAGGGGGACCAGGTGAGCCCAGGGAACCCTGTAACAACAACAGAGTTGTCATCAGCACAGCATTAACACTTGCTGCAAGTGCAGTGACATGAGCAGCGCATCAAGACAAGAATAAGGAATGAGGAGAAACATTTCAACACAAACATTTATTATTTACAGTTTCTGGAGGAGCTGCTGCTGACATTAACACACTAGGGACGATTGATGAGCTGCTAATGAGGAACTAGGCACTCTCGTCCACTTAACTCATTTAAGAATAAATTAATATAAAAGCTCTGGAGCTAATTAGACACATAACAACTGAGTCATCTTAATATTATCATAGCATCTTCCCTTAGCCTCTCTTTTCACCATTCCATTGTCTCAATAAATTGCACTTTCTATTTTTTTTCCCTCCTTGATTATACAGGATTCATCCCAAAGCTCAGAAGCCTCTAGGCAAAGCTATAATATACATAAGTAGTAAGCCCAAAAGCAAACAGAAAAGAAGCCTTTAAATACTCAAGCAGTCCTTAAGAATGACCCTGGCCACTGGGAAGGGAGTCCCAGAGCTGTGAATGAGCAAAGGTGTAGAAAACAAAGAAACAGAAAACCCAATAGCACTTAAATTTAAAATTTTACCATTTAAAATCCCTATGCACCAGGATGAATGGAACTAAATCTGCTGAGATTGGTGGCTCCCCAGCTAACAGGAGCAGCAGCAAATGTGGAGAAAAGACAAGTTTGCTGCCTGCAGCTGGCAATTGAAAGAACAAATGGAGAATGGAAACAACAACAGGCAAGTCAACACACACAGTGAAGAACTGGCTTAATGTTTTCACTTATGGGCACTGCAGCAGTTTTTATTTAGGTGTGTTATAAAAAAAAGGCTCAACTGAGAAAGAGACGCGGGCACTGCAAGATGCCACTGTGGGCTGTGATTGTACAGAGCTGGTTTGTTGTGTGTTACTTGGAGGGGCATCTTGACTTGTGATCTGGAACATTTGCTATATTATAAGAGGTGGAAAAAATTAAAATTCCTAAAATTCTTCCTGCAAATTATGATTAAGGGATTTCCAACAAATGTGTCCAAAGTAAATACTAGGCAACAGATTTAGCTCAGTGCTGGATTTTTTTTTTTAAGATGATGACACAGTAAGCAGCTAAAAGCCACCAGAGCCCAAAAGTTATTTATGTTCAGAGCAAGTAAAGGCATAGTAATCTTTGGCCTTCCTTGTCTAATATTGAAGAGATTCTACTGCTTCTTTGTGTATTATAACTGAGTTCCTGTTCTATTACATTTATGTATTTTGGAGATTTACAAAGTTTAGTCAAAGCTCATGCCTCTGAGCTCTTCCCACATTTGCCAAATGTGGCTGAGCATCGTCAATAGTTTTAAAAGCTTTAAGCTGCACTTTGATGAAAAAGTAAAATGTCACAATCTCCTTTTTTGAGGGCCTCACTTACACAAAATGAAACAAAATATAATACAGAGGTAAAACAAAAGACTTGGAAGAAGGTCGCTTTTCATTAGACTTCCACAACAGCTTTATAAACTCTTCAACTTTTCAGAGGATAACTAATAAAGACTTGGACTTACTTTTTCTCCTTTATCCCCTTTCAGTCCAGGAAAGCCAGGAAAGCCTTCTTCACCCTACAGCACCAACAGAAAAAAATACCTCATATCAAATGGCATATTATTCCTAGGTACATCTATGTACTTTAGACTGTGCAGGTATCATCTCTTGAGAGCTGAGTCCAGCTTTTCACCCTTGCTGTAACAATGCTGTGCTCAGTCACCTGTAACTTGCCCATAATTGAACAGGTTCACTTTCAGTTTTCCATTCCAGTGCATTCCTGCCCCTCCTTTTCGTAATTACCATCCAGAACCATCGGTTTTCCAAGAAAAAGATTAGAAAACTATCCTTGTTAAAAAAAAAAAACAAAAACAGTATTTGAAGAATAGCAACACTTCCCTGAAAAACCCTCCTGTTGCCATATTCCAAAGCATAAGAACTTGAAGTTTGACATGACCAAACTTACTACAATGCAAAGTTCCCAATGGCATAGATTTTTTTTTTTTTTAATTTAAATAAAAGGCATGGAAATTGACATGGAAAATTTTGGAAAAATTCAAATGTAGGATTTTTTTTCCATTTATCTGCTCTCATTAGGACAAAAGACTCGGAGATTTTCCCCCATCAGCTTTTGTAAAAACTCACTAGCACAGAAAAATCCTTTTGCAAGAGCATTAAATTGTCTAAGAAGACGAAACCTATATTCCCAAGTTGTCTATATATACATGAGGACTATCTAATATGTAGGTAAATTCAGGCCAAATTCTGCCACATGCAGTCTTATTTGTGACTTTTTTTTCTGTAAGTCTAGTCCAGCAGACTTATATGAATGAATTCCTATGGCAAGGTTCCAGTCAACAATAGACAGTGACAAAATCCACCCTTATTTATTTTTAGGTATATTTGGCACTTAAAGGTAAATAAAATATAGCATCTGAAAATTATCTGTCATGTATATGCAAATTAGAGTCTTTACCTTTATAATCCCATTTTTTGCTAACAGAACCTTCACAAAGCACTCCAGAATTTGCAATGCAGCTGGTGATAAAAATCAGCTCTGCTATATTTGTATGGTTTTCTAATGCGATAGAAAACCCATCAAATAGCAAACATGATTTTTGAGGAAATAATTTGCTCCAAGAGGTCAATATAACTTGAAGGAAATGCTGTTCCATGGCAAAGTGTGTCATACAGGTAGGAGAACAATTTGTGTCTTTCCTATGCAAAGCAAAAGAAGTTTGCATAGGGTCCAGTTAATTAGCTTCTTCTCTTGCCTTTTTTTTCCTGCCTTGAAATAGCAACTGCTTGGCAAAGGTGAACAAATTAATCCTAGGAGCAGTCAATAAGTTTGAAGCATGGTGCTCATAGAAATATTCATGCAGGACAGAAGAGTATCCACCAGCTTTTCCAGTTTCTCTCCAAGGAGAAAATTGCACAGAAGCAATCTAAAGACAGGTTTAATGATCTCTGGGGAACCACCACTAGAAGGACTGCAGGGTGGGAAGAGCTCCTACTTCTGCCTCTTTCCTGACCTGCAGTAGAATTGTTAAGGATGGAAGGCAAGTGCTGCAAACACTGAAGTCACGGGCTGCCATGGGCTGTGAGGATGCAGAAGTTATACAGCCCACAGTTACATACTTCTATAAATGCCAAATTCTGCTTTTCAATAGTAATTCTATGGCTATTTACTCAAATAACAGCAACAACTCATTTTTTTCCCTGCTTGGGTCACTGCTGGACTCGGTATGAATAAACATTAAATGACAAACATTATGTTTCAAATCTCCATTTAAAATTGAAAGCAATGTGTAAATATGAAAAAGCAGAGGCAGAGAGCACAGGGCAGTGGAATAACAACCAGGTACACACTGTCTGCAAATGCTCTGGGCTGAAACTCACTGGGAGAACAGGTAGGCTTTGGCAGCTGGCATTGAACCTGGGGAAGAAAAGTCCATCACATTCTTTGCACAAAGGCCAAACCTGGTTGTGCCACTGAGAGGGATTAAAATAATCCTATATTCCCACAGACTGGCTGCACTCCCAGCTTCAGCACAATAGGAATCAGGGAGTGACATGTAAATCACATTTAGCTGTTTATGCCATGCAATCCTATTGTCACCCATCTATTTTATGAATATCTGAAATTCAAAGGCTGTCTTTTTCTGGAGAAGCATCAGGACCAGAATAGGAAAGTAACAAGAACTTGGGAAATGAGATGCCAGGAAAAGAAGAAGAGTCTCCTGATAGAGAGGGGAACAGACTATATCTTCTAAGACATCTTCCCTTAGGCTTAGCCTATATTTTCTAGAGTAGTTTTACCCTTTATATGGGGTGACCTTTTGCTTTTTTGGCCAATAGTTTTGTGGAGAAAAACTTGAATGTGCAGGTAGTGGTACCTGTGAGATGTTTTGCAGTAACAAGTAGGACATTTGCAGTAACAAATAAACTTGGGTTAGGAAGTTCTTAAAAAATTAAATACTGCAAGCTCTGAGGATACAGCTCTAGAAAAGTCACTCTGAAAACTCCTTCCTTCATTCTTCAAATTGTTAACAATTCTGCAAAAAAAATTAGGAAGGTTTCCTGAGCCATACTAAAAACAAAAAAATTAAGTAAAATTCAGTAAAAAGGATAGAATTTTGAATTTCTTTGTATTTGCTTTTAAATAGAAGCATTCAGAGCCACACAATGGGTACAAAGCAAGGGGTAGCCACTACTTCTGTTCTTCTAGGGGCTCTCAGAGCAGGCCTTACATGGGCTCATGGGCTGTCCAGACCCAGTGGACCAAAGGAAATGCCACATCATGAAGAACTTTAAAGCACAGGCTGCAGATGGAATACTGGCATGATGAAGAATAAAAACACTCATTTTGGCTTCAGCCATTAAAAAAAAAATGGGTAATCTGGGTAAGGACAGACAAACTCAGAGAGGTTCTTTTGTTAGTTTGTGTACATCATCAGAATTATCCCATTTCTTAAATTAATTATTCCATTGCTTAAATAAGGAAGGATGTCTTCTTGCTACACCAGCATCCCATGGATTTACCAGACTGTGCCAGCTCCAGGTTAGTGATTCCTCTGTACTCACCATATGCACACGTACCCTAATTTGTTGTAGGTCATGCATAAATTTTCCTTACTTGGGTTACAGTGAGTCCCACTACCCCACAGTTTATGGAATCCCATAATTTTTATGGTCTGTGACCAAATTATATCAACATTTGCCATGGTATAACCCCAGCCAGCAGCCAAGGCCCACGCAGCCACTCACTCACTCCCCTACCTGCAAGATCAGGGAGAGAATCAGAAGAGTAAAAGCTGGAAAACTCATGGGTTGAGATAAAGGCAGTTTAATAGGGAAAGCAAAAGCCAAGCACACAAGCAAAACAAAACAAGGAATTAATTCTCTCCTTCCCATGGGCAGGCAGGTGTTCTGCCATCTCCAGGAGAGCAGGACCACATCACACCTAATGGTTACTTGGGAAGAGAAACACCATCACTCCAAATGTCTCCCCCTTCCTCCTTGTTCTCCCCACTTTATATACTGAGCATGATGTCACATGGTCTGGAATATCCCTTTGGGTCACCTGTCCTGGCTGTGTCTGTTCCCAACCTCCCCTGCACCCCCAACTTTCTCCCCAGTGTGGCCCTATGAAAAACAGAAAGGCTCTGTGTAAGCCCTGGTCAGCAATAACAAAAACATCTTTGTGTTATCAACACAAATCCGAAACACAGCCCCATACCAGCCACCGGGAAGAAAATTAACTCTACCCCGGCCAAAACCAGTACAGCATCCCATGTAGATCCTGCTATGTCTGAGTGGAGATAATGACAAAATTGCAGAGAAAATAACCTTAATTGCTAGATGATAAATATCATCAGAGTGGGAAAAACTAGTGCACAGATTTTGCCATATCCAACCTCATAATTTTTTTTTTCCTAAAGAGAGCTAAAACAGAGAAGGAAGGAATCTGCAGATATGAGGAGAGGTGCAGAGATAAAACATTTCAGTATTACCTGATCCTAGAGAGACATCAAAAGCACATAAAGGAAAAATTCCTCAGTGATGTTTTTAAGCAATCCACTCAAATTTAAATGTTTTTCTTTCCTCCATTTGTAGGTCCTCAAGCAGCTACCAAGTTTACAAATATTTTTTCTAACTTGAGGACATCTGTGGTCCATAATCATATATTTTATTTGAAAGTCTGGGTTGCAGCCTACATTAATGAAAATAGAGCAAACTAAACAAAAAAAATAACAATGTGGAAAAGTCAGTAAAACACATGGTTAGATTCTCATTTGCTTGTCAAATTCAAATAAATCGCTGGACTTTTCCTTACATACAGAGCAGACAACAGAAGACAGATCATTCTAAGGTCAATTCCATGTTTCATTTATTTTATCTTTGAAACTGGTCTACATCTCACACAAAAGTGCCACTTTTCTAATCCTGGTATGAAATTAAAATTTCTAACCCTGTCACAAAATGTCAATGGAGGTGTCATTGAGACACCTGAAAAAAATCTGCCAAGCAGAACCTCATGAATCCCACACCCTCAGCATGTTAGCAGCTGCACAGACTGGGGGGTCTGGAGCCAAAGTAGGAGACAAAGCAGCAAGATCTGAAGAGAAACAAAAAAACTGGGCAAGATTAAATAGAAACAGAAGTAAAATTGAGCTGTGCAGTGGTGGCACTTCACCATTAACACCCCCTCTCTCCTTTGTTAATTAACTTCACAGCATCCCTGTGAAATGAGAAGGGAGTTACAGCAACTGTAATATTGCTGTCACCTTATGAGCATGATCAGCTGGAGGTACAGCAAAGCAGAGGACAGACAAAAGGTCCTGGAGTCAGGGGCAAAAATAGAAACTCACTCCAGATTTCCTGTGCCCTAGGTCAGTGCCTTAACCACAAATTTATTCTTTCTCCTGGCTCTTTGGCCTGCATCTAACTTGGCAGCTTGATGTTCATGAAGAATAAATGAGAAGATGCTGGGTAGCTGTCCTACTGCTGATCCATGGTTACAAACTGAATTAATATAAGTGTTTGATGAGTCACATGAAGTGGGAGGACAGAAGAGATGTCACAAATTGAGTGGGGTCTTCAGGTTCAAATGTCTTAGAACACTTCCAAGAGACGTCATGGAAGAATGGAATATCTCTCTTTTCAGGGTTTCTCCATTCAAGGGAACCAATGATATAATAAATGTTTTATTGAAATATACTGTACATTTTGAGGTAGGCTTTTTTGTGGGTTTTTTCTTAGAGAGGCAGGGCAAAGACTAGGGTTTTATAAAAAGCCAGGGATGATCTGCAGATGAACTGAGAGGCAGAGCTGCAGTGGATATTTGCCACCTAGGTCCATTTTCAAAAGCTGCTGACCACACGGGCAGCACAAATGACTGCCATTTCCAGTGCCCAGATGCAGGATTCTATTAGCTTAATGATGCTAAAGCCCTATTAATATCTCAGCCAGTTTGACACCAAAGCTGGCCTAGTCTTCTGCTTCCACATAAAATAAGACATTCATCTCAACTTGGACTTTGCTGCAGTAAAGAAGAAGAAGGAAATGAAGAGAATCTTCTCTTCTGGGTCTCTGTATTATATTCTGATTTAATAAACAGAATGGTAATGAGAACTTGATACACGGGGGTCGGTAGAAGTCGTAGGTTCTGCAGCACTATCAGGAAATCCAGCCCAGTGCAAACAACTGTTTAAATTATAATTATTGGCATTTTTTTTTTCCCTATTTCAAATGTACGAAAGATTTTATTTAATCCTTCACATAGAATTCAGTTGTCCCCAACCAGCAGGTATTCAGAGGACCACATTTTCAAAAGCACTCTGAACCCTTGAATCATCATGAAGATCATGGACTCCACCATGAGACCAGAAGGGTTCTCCTGACCCTCCATTTTATGATCACAGTTCTTCTGGAGAGAGCACATGCACCATTTCTCAGAGATTTCAACAGATATCTTTCTCTCAAGAAACCTGATTCTCCACATTTTTATAAGAATAGGTAAAGCAATGGCTGGATTGCAGTTAATTTGACAATGGTCACCTATAAGCTTGGTATTGCAGGAGAAAAGATGCATCAGAGCTCTCTCATGAGGCACAGCTCTAAACTAATCAAGGTCAGTATAGAGTTCAGAATAACACAGAAACATCCTAAAGACTTCAGAGTTGTCACTGGTGCCTGGAATCCTGTCCATCAGCTTCATATTATCTGCCTTCCCACCACGACACTCCTTCACTCCCTAAGTAGGTGATTGCTGAGAGACTGGAGTGGTCAGACACCTCTGACAACTCCTGAACTGCTGCCTCACCTCCAACCCAGGCAGAGCCAAGTGGAGAATGTAACTAAAGCAAGCACCTCTGCAGCAGAGAGCACAGGGGAGGACAAGAGGGAAGCCTTCTGCTTGAAATACTCCTGTTCAACAGCAAGAGTTGCTCAATCACTTGCTGAAGTGTTCAAATTAAGAAACAGTCAAGAGTTTGCAGAGCTGTTTATGATTTAACATAACTGGAGGTAAATATAGTTGGAAACAATTGGTACCATAAACCCACTGCACAGAGGAATAATCTGACAAAAATACTGGACTACAATGAGTTGGATTTGCAGAAACCAGACTAATAGATCCCAAAAGTCCATTTTTTTCTTGTTTGCATGGCTGGGGCAAGAGTGTCTTCAATTAAAGATACATTTCTAAGAAACCTTAAAATATCAAAAAACATAACTCTGCTCCAGAAACTTCTTTGCCCTGAAGCACAAATTAATGCTCCTTGCCAGCACCTGACACTGCTCAGGACCAGACAAAGAGCTTGCCAATTGCCAGAGGGAAGTGTCCATTGAAACAGGAAAATATTCCAGTAATGTATCATGGCACTGATGAATTAAAGTCCTCACACAGAAAATGGTTCTGGTCTTGTGGATGATTTGACAGATACTAGTTGATACTTTTTCTTGCGAGAATAATCTGTAAATTCCATTTGCTCTGCTTCTGGGAAGTTTCTGATGCTTCAGATCTCCACATATCCCTCAAAAATTTCAGTAGCTCCAAGAAGACCACTTTAGAGCAGAGGAGTAATGTGTCAGAGCATTTCAAACTCTGGTATTGATCTGCTCTTAACCATGTTCTGCTACTGATATTCCACATTCACCCCTTAGTTCATCTTCTGGTGTCTCCCTGAAATATGTACAAGGTTTTTCCTCCTGATTAACTGCATCATCCAGTCCACGATTCCTCTCCTCCTTGCCCTCCTGATTAACTGCATTATCCAGTCCACGATTCCTCTCCTCCTTGCAGAGTCCCTTCCTTTAAATCTCTCTCTGCTGGATAAATTTGCCAAATCACTGATCATTCTTCTCACTGCTCTTTGCAAGAGCAATATCTGTCTACACCTCTCTTGTCACGCCCAAACTGGAGAGAGCATCTGCCTGAAGTCTTATCACCACTTACTTATAACTTGCAGTGATGCACTGCTGTTCATTGCCAAACACACCTGAGGCTGCTCAGTCAAGTCTTTGCCAAAGCTATAAATCTCTTTGATCCATCCAGACAGAGGGTTGGACATAGATGATCTTTAAGGTCCCTTCCAACCCAAAGTATTCTAAGATTTTACGCTATTTCTTTATATAGTGGTGCTGTTCCCTAGATGTTTTTCATCTCAGAGGTCATGACAAAGATCATGATCCTTCTTCCCATTTTATTTGGACACCGAGGTACAGGAAGGGGAAAAGCTCTGGTCAGGATCTCCTTTGGAGCCAGTGACAAGGACGGAAATAAAAACAGTTTTCAGAGACCCAAACCTACTCCCAGTACCAAATGTATCAGATATCCCTGAAGTACAACAACTAAGGTTTCACACACTGCTTCAGCAGGAAAGCAAACATTTGCCATGAGAAAACCTCACATTTTCCTCATCTAGCCCTTAATGTTACGTGTACATTCATTACTCAGCAGGGTCTGAGACCAAAACACTATCTTCCTGTCAATGCCAGAGACATAAGGCCTTGTGGGCTTTGGAAGACACAAAATCTCAAGGTAATGCTTAAGAAAAAGGTTGAGAGACTTAGAAGAGGAAATTAAAGATGTCCAGTGTTGCCCTTGGGCAAGTTAAGAACAGCATAAAATCCAGAGCTGCCCTGTCTCAGCTGCCCTCACCTGACCCTTCAGGGAACCCATGAACAAGGCACCTGCACCCTCTCAGCCATCACAAAACCAAGAACAGACCAGCAACAGGTTTGATCAGTGGAAAGGGGAAAATCTGTCTGGTTTACTAGAGCAGGGAGAGGGACAGGGAATGCTTAAGATATTTTTGATGGACCAGTGATAGCAACTTACTTTGTGTAATGCTTCATCTCTCTGTGATTCATTAGGCTATGAGCTGCACTTCAGAGGGTGTGCTCCAGACTGCTGGGAAAGCTGTTTTATTTTCCAGCTAACAGGCAGATAATCCATACCTATCCACAGCAATATCATTCTCAGGAGCATCCCACATTCCAACAAGTTTTATCAATTACAGAATCAAGATAATCTGTTTCCCCCCTCACCCCCTCCCAATTTATTTTCAGAAGAAACATGAAGTTGGCAAATCTCTGTCCCATGCTTCGTTTCCTCATTGCCAGTGGATCTTGGCAGAAAAATCCTCTAAAGAAACAAGTGCTGGAGACTTTGCAAACTTCTGGCTGCCAGTAGATGTCATTGCATACCAGCAATGTACCTGCCAGCCAGGGGGCAATGCTGAAAAGAAATACATGTTTTCTAAGTTTATGTAAGGAAAAGAAAGAAAAAAAGGATCCAAGTTACTAGCACTCTTACACTGCTGCGAATTAAGCTGTCACAATGACAATAAGTATGTGAGCTGACTTCGAGTTGTTTATTGCAATCTGCAGCTGTTATTCTGGGTCACAGAAACCCACAGAATTTATCTAAAACCCTCTAATTATGGTTAAGAAAAAGAACTCAAACCATGGTTATTTAGCTCTGCAGAATGGGCTTTAACTACAGTTAAGGGGACACAAAAATACTCAGCATGCAGACCAAAATTGGCCACATACATAAGAGGACTCAGAACATACTGAGTAAGGCAGAGAGTAACATTACTAGAACTCAACTTTTAATATGAGGATTATGAGAAGAAATCACAGATATGAACAACTGCAGTGAGCTGCATGACAGCCTTATGAAGTGGATGAGGTATTATTAAACAGATGTTTAAGTGCTGGACTGAGAGGTTAAGTCCTGAGTGACCTTAACCAGATGAATTCAGTAGCTGAGAATAGTTCCTGAGACAGATGATTCCCAGCACCAAAAAAAACCCCAAAAACTCCACAAAACAAACCCAAAACATATATGTATAAAAGCCCTGCAGATTGTGCTTTCACTTTTCATTGCCAGGTCAATTTTAGCTATGCTTACATTACTTTTTACTGTACAATAAAATAAGAAGAACTGAGCACTAAGAACATTAGAACACAACCCTAAGGAGTCAATGTTTCCATAGCCACTGTCTCCAAGGAACAGCAGTGACAGGGCATTGGGGTTTTGTTTCATCTTCAAATTTTAACTCAATTTTATCTCTAAACTTGGAGATGTTTTCCCGTTTTGTTACTGTCAGGATGTGCTCACTGATGGAGTCAGGACAGATGCTGATGCACCAAGGCTCCTGCAGCCTGCTTCTGCCTTAGACTCTCAGGGGAAACCCTTCAGCTCACCAGTCCTGGATAAACTGAGAGGCATTTGTGAGTTTGGGAACTTGATGACACTACCTGAACACCATCCCAGCCCAAGCAAGGTCTGTAACTTCACTGGAGCATCTTCCCTGCACTGAGCTCATGGTTTCAGCAATGAAAAGGACAGACATATCTCCTGAAGTGATAATTAGTTTTATTTGGAAGTTACAGCAATAAGAACTGTTTCTTGGTTCAGGTAAGCTCAGGCCCCACATCATTTAAGAGCTCAGAGAACACATCCTGCTGCTAAAAGTTCAGCTGGTTGCTCCCCCTCCTTTGTACTGAAATTATTTTCAAGCTCTCACCTCTGGTCCTTGGGTCTAAAATATCACTGTCAGCCTGAGCCTTACCTGCCAGAAAATCACACACATCATCCTCCTGGTCCCAAAATGCATCCGTTAAAAATACACAGATGAAAGCTCTCCTTCACCATCAAACCACCCTGCAGCACCAGACTCCAGCTATGCCTGCAGCACTTTTTGCAGGCAGAAATGCCTCATTTTCTTGTATCCCAAGTTGCTGGATGCTGTCCAGCCCTGATCTAAAGGCACAGCAGTCATGCTAATTTGGTAAGTCCTGCTGACAGCACAGCACAGGGGTTAAAAAGCAACAGGGCATTCAGGTCAGGTCTTTTCTATATTCAGCTGCCTCAGGGCAGACAGAGCACAGGGCTCTGTGTGGAGAGACTGTATCTAACAGAGTAGATCCCTACAGCTTCTCCAGAAGCCCTAAAAATGGCAGTAACTCAATTTGGAAGAGAAGGGAAGGGGAAGCAAAGCCTTTGTTTAAAGAATCAAGCAGGCAGGATACAGAAACCTGGAGGGAAAGAGGTTCTTCGGCTTAATTTTAGAGGAACAAAGACCAGCTGCTTTGCTCAAGGTCATTAGAGCAAAGTTCCAAGTCTGGATGTCCTGCAGTCTAGCCCAGAGCCTTAACTATCTGCCTGCTTTTCTTTTCTGTGATTGGCCTTGCAGTCACTGCATCTCTAATAAGCCAAGCCACTTCAAAGCTTTTATTCTCCTTAGAAATACTATAATAATCCTTCTGCATTTTTATCAGAGCTATTACCATGAAAAAAAAATTGCTAGGAGAATATAGACTTAATCTACTAAAGTTGTTTCTCATATTCATTGCTGCCTATTTGATTATTAGCATGAAGGGAAACAGATAAAGCACAAAAGGAAAGCTTGGATACTCTTGGAAACTCATTAGTGAGGGAAGTCCCAGTACAAAACATAATGAAACCTTCATTCATCAGTTCTCCAAAAGATGGGTGCTCATGGTTAGAATTTTTTCCTCTGACAAATTGGTTTCCTGTGGAAAAATCAAGTGATCACTTGATCCACTTGTTTCATGGCACCTTTCTTATGTTTCCTACTCTTTTTCAACAGGCGTGGGTATTGTTGGCCTAAACCCTGAACAGACTATGAAAATTTCTATCCCTTTCTGGGCAATGAGGGTGTTAGGAATATCCAAGAGTTGCACAAAAGACTAAGAACAGCTACCAGCAGTCAAGAAAAAGGTGCAGAGAACTCCTGTCCCATCTGCCTCAGTTCTCCTTTTGGGAGACTTCAAACCGTCTGTCCTGCTGTCACCAATCACAGTTTGCAGAGCTCCACTGACATCCTGAAGCAGAGAATGTCTTTGTACTGACTAGAGGTTGAGATGTCTCTCTCTAATTAAGCCCTATGCACTGTTTTAAACACACAAAATTTTAACCTCCAAAACACACTGCAAAGAGATGTTTAATACCTTCAGGATAAAAAGCAACTTCATTTTTTTCATTTTAAACTTGCCATCAGGTTGCTTGATTGGCCTCCCCTTCAGTTTTACAACAGAAAAGTGAAAAATAGTTTCTCACTAATATCTCCATACCATGCAAATTTTGACAGATTTTCATCTTATTCTCTCTAAAGTCATCACTTTCCCAAGCACCTTCCTGCCTGCAGAGCCTCCTCACTGCTCTTGGCCTTTGGGATGCTGAGAAGGGTGGCTCAGCACCATTGCATATTGCTCTGTACTTTACAAGACAAAGGCATAAGTTTTTGAAAGCGTCCCAGTTAAATTTTGCAGGGAGGCATCGGAAGGGCTGGCTCATGATGTGGATGGCTGTGCCCCAGGAATGCAGACCTCATGCTCTACAGAGCCTCCCTTGTCAGACATGAATTCTCTGACTTTGATCGAGCTACAGAAACCCCGTTTTGCTTGAATCATCCTCAAAAATGCTCTCCAGCTGCTCCTGCTGCCCTCACCCCTCTCCTGCCCCCACTCCTCTTGAATCAATAGAGATTTGAAGATGTGAGTTATAACCCTTCCAGGATCAGGCCATCTGGTTTAGCAGATAACCACTTGAATAATCTCCAGAATAAAGCTGAAACATTCCCTTTCATGGTGATGATGTTTCAGAATTGGACATTTACCCACATATAATAATCAGTTCTACAACAGAAAAGTTTGCAGAAGTGAATGAACACACAGTAAAGGGACATAAAGATTTATGAGCAGAAATATGACAGACTACATCTAATGGGAAAGGGATTGAAACTCCAAGGGGTGAAAGATGACAGCCAGCAATGGAAATTTAAGATCCAATACAGAACTGCAATAGCTGAATCCCACCTCTACAGGAAATCCACTTGAGAGCAGTTTACAAGGACACCTATAGATGCATTCTGATATTTTTTTATATATTTGTGCACAATAACTTGACTGCATGTTTCTGTACAGAAAAAGCATCCTCCATCACTCTGAGCTATTAAAGCCTGGCAGAACATGCCAGGCTGCTGCTTGAGCCATCATAGTGAGTTTCCTGGGTTTAAAAGTCACACAAGTCCTCACATCAACATGAATTAGGTTTTTAGGCACAGCTGCAATTGTCTTGGGGTTTACCACTAATGAAGTGCTCGACATGTTATATATGCTAATACAAGCATCCTTTTGGCTTTAACTTGGTGATATGACCAAGGTGATGACCCAGGGAAGCAAGGCCAGTGCCTCTGCTGTCCTCTTGGAAAAGCACTGGATTTTCCCTCTAACAAGTGCCTGAGACCTAACATAAATGCCCTACAAACAGTACTTGGCAACAGTGTGGTCTGACAGGTGTTTGGCAGAGATGGAGAGCAAGATTGAAATAATGGGATGATTTTAATCTTGTCATCTCAGTCTTTTCCAAGGTGAGACAACTTTGTTCCATCAGCATTTAGGATGTGAGCCTCATCCTTTTAAAGCATCCCACAGCACATACACGGCAACAATCCCACAGCTCTTGGTAGAGTCCAGCATATCTGATCCAGCTTTCCAGCACTGGCTGATACTCATAAAAATCAAGGAAAAAAAAGCTGTCAGAGCCAAAGTGAAAAACAAGAATTCCTGCTCATGGAGCCATTGCAGCGCAGAAGGCAAACAAAGGAGGCACATGAATCCTCTCCTTCCAGGTTTTCTCTCAGAGAAGGTTTTAATTTCATAGGTTATTCTATTTTTCCTTAGGAGTAGAGATGGCCACTGGCATTGTAGGCACTTGCAACCTCATTCCTTGTGGTTCTGGCTATTTCTTGGGCACAGGAACAGATTGTGCAGAGACATGGTCATGGCACCAAGTCTGTCAGAGCTCAAGAAGCATCTGGATTGTGCTCTTTCACAGTTACACAGTTTAGTTTTAAGTAGTCCTGGAAAGAGCAGGAAGTAAATGATCTTTAGGGGTTCCTTCCAACTCGACATAGTCTATGACTTTATGATTCTCTATTCCCAGGCTCCCTTTTTAATCAAGCCAGCAACATGCAGCTGATAGATCTTTGCTCTGCATCAGCAACAGGGCTGGCACTGAGCTGTGGGTTGCACAGTGGAGCACAAACACCCAGGGTCCCATACACCCTCCCTCCACAGATGAGAACAAGCTGCCTCATCTGGCAGAGGCACCAAACAAACACAACAAGCTGACCATAAACTCAGCATCTTCCAAGCCCACACATTTGTTTGGGCACTTGGTGCTGTTTGGCTGCTCCAACCAAAGAAGTTCTGCACATGCTGTGGCATCTCTCTACTTTTCCCTCTCCAGACCTACAAACCTATTTGCCTATGCATGAAAATAATACAGATGGAATGGTATTTTCTGGCATTTTTCTGCAGAGTTCGAAACCTAAGAAAACAAGAGTTTGTTTCAACTACAGCACAACTCATTTCATAAACATCATGTTTCCCACCACACTGCTGACTCTCAGCACCTGCCAAACACGAGCTGGTTTCCAAAGGCTGAGTCTCAAGTCTCAAAGGCTAAATAGTAGCTGTCAGTGGGAGGACTGCAGGAAAATGAATCCAGAAATGTGCTCTTTATGGCCCCCATGCCTCTAGCCTGGCTCAATAATATTTCCTGCCATGAGCAACCGGCATTTCGATTGTAATTTCACATGATGAATTACCACTATATACAATCAATCTATCATAACCATAGTAAGAGCAAATGAGAAGATGCAATGGCCATAAACTCCATGTTCTCTCTGGTGCAGCATTCTTCCTTTCTGATCACAATCCAATATTGTTTTAAATTTCTCTGAGCAATTGAGTGGCCACAGATTCACTGAGAAACATCTCAACAGATTCTTAATCTCATTTTCGATATGAACCATGACTTTTTCCTTAATGCATTCATCTCCTATATCCTCCTGTCAATCTTTTTCCATTTTTCCTTGCAACTTGAAATTTCATTTTGATCATAAGGAAAATGCCCTCAACCGAGTATGATATGGAGCTACAAACAGAAAGAGCTCATTCTCCTCTGAAGTCGAGGCAGGAAGTCTCATTTTTTTGGTTCAGAATGGAAAGTTTGTAGCCAGAATTGCCTCGAAATCACCATCTTTTTAAACTTCAAATTAATCCAGTCCTGCTACTTGTTTCCCACTATTGATTACTAATTAAAGAGTTTTCCAAGACAGATAACCCAGAAATTTTCAGTGATTATTATGAATCCTCAGTTTTAACCTCCAAGTCTTATCACTCTGTCCTACCTAATATTTGAAGTACAAAAATATTCCCGCTTTTGTCATTCAGTTTATTAAAGAAAATAAATTCTTCCAATTGGAAGAAAAACTACAACAGACTCCTCATAAGCTAAATTTAATCCTGCTGAAAAATTCAATAAACTCAAAATTATCCTTTCCTTCTTTTTTTCATCCTTCCAGACAATTTCTTTAGTGCATTATTCTCCACGAACTCACTGCTGGTTAAACAAAGCAAAGATTCTGATTTCAATTTGATAAGATTTTCCATTGCCGATGCACAAAGAAACTCAAAGAACATGAAGGGGAAAATGCAATGAATACTCAAAAGCTTGTCTTCAGAAGGAGGCATAACACAGCATAAAGGTAACCCACAAAGGGCCAACTGTGTCACATCTTTTGCATCCTATATACTCCAAATCAACCTCGGAACTGCAGAAGGCAGCAGCAAGCAACTCATTTGTTGAACCAGGGAAGGATTAGATCTTACCTTTTCTCCTTTTTGTCCAATGCCATAGGCTTTGCCCTAGAAATGAAGAAAAATAGGGGAAAGTGTACATTTGAAAAAAAGGATATCAAACAACACTACAAATATGTATTTCATGTTTTCCTTGTTATGCATCCAAGATCTATCTCTCTTTATATATAGACATACAAGTCACCTCACAGCTACTATAGGGAAAGCAATTTTCCTTGGGCATAATTCCTTGATAATAATTCAGTGACAAACTAAAAAAACTTATCCCAAATTCTCCTACTGCAGCCAGAAAAACATCTTATTTTTTATTCATGGAAGAGTCTGATGCTGCATTTCCAAAAGCAAAGTTGCCAACAACACTTACGGGAATGAATTTTACATAGGGTTAAAGAAGATCTTGCCTAAAAACAGCCTGGCATTTGCATTAATTACAGCTGAGGAAGGCTGTGTCTTGGTCATCTGAATGTAAAAAGTCGAGAGAGATTTGCATCTCCTTTGTGTTCAGTTGCCTCATATTGTCCTCAGCAGACGTGCAGCTGTGGTAATCTAGTGCATCCAAGTTACATCTTTAATTAGAAGGTCAAAGCTAAATCAGTTATCAGCTGTAGCCAGGGGTGAACCTTCCATTTCTCCGTCTCCAAGAGAGGGCAATGAGTGCCAGGAAGATCAGGTTCTTCCTGGGATTCAGGTCCAGCAGAGGGAACTTTGACCAGGGACCACAGCACTGTGAGCAAATTCTCACCATAAAGGAGAAAACAACTATTTACATTTTCATCTCCTTTAGCAAAATCATTGGGTATTTCTTACTTACTGGCTCTCCTTTTTCTCCTCGGAGTCCAGGAAGCCCTGGGAAGCCTCTTTCTCCCTTGAAAGACAAAATGGTTAATATCACATAGTAATTATTTCCTTTCTTAGACATAGATGGAAAGTGGTGAAACAAGGGTTTGACTGAAATGATGGGCACTTTTGGTCCCACCAGTCTCTACAGCCAAGATTTCAGCTCCTGCCCTAAGGACTGGGTGTACCTAATAGCATGTCTTGAACATCCAAGTTTTCAGATTGATTTTCTATTCTATTTTTCATATGAAAATACAGGTAGAAGCCGTTGGAGTGCACTGGCAAGGCAGAGAGTTTTCTCCTGCCATTATGTTTTATTAAGAGAGGAAATACTTGGAAAGGTGCTTTGCAGAAGACTTAGAGGGTACATGACTAAAATATGCAAAAAATAATCTGAAAATATTGTTTTTAAGATTTTAGAGCCTTTTTTTTGTTTGTTTTTAAATCCAGACCCCTTGTTTTCAGTCACTCTAAATTTCCAGTATCAGCTAACCCTTCCCCTTCCCTCCCACAAGTGTGCAGCACACCCAGAGTCATTCTTCCTGCTTGTTCCAATGGGAGAGAGGGAAAGTAACACAGGAAAGAGGCAGTTGAAAAGATACAATTTATGATGGTTGGGAAAGTTATAATTGGAGAAGGACGTACATAGGGAGGAAAAGAGAAAAATGGTCGATCAAAAACCAAGCAAAACTTTTTCTTCACTTTTCTCCTAAAAAGAACAGAGGTAAAAGGGATAAAGTATCAAAGAAAATACAAAATTTCATACATATTTATCAGAACTAAAGGTGGTGCCAAGCCCAGCAAGGGCAGAAAAAATACCTGTAAAGCATTTTCACACACTGCTCTGTAGTGTCAAAACTAGAGGAAGGACCAGCTGAGGATATATCCTCTACTAGGACTAGTTTAAGGCTATGTGCAGTATTGCCACCAGTTCCTTCAGTTCCTCTAGCACTGGGAGCTGCTGGGGAGCAAAGGGCTCTGCCCACTCACCTCTGCATAGCTCCTTCCTGATTCTCACCCCAAATGTACAAACCAGAAATGTGCTGTGCTGAGCACATCATCCCTCTCTAACAAATATAATGTGCTCACCTATTTGTGCTTCCCACCTTCTTTTGCTAGTGGGGAAATCAGGTGCTGGGGAATTCAGTACAGACTTAACAACAACCTGAAAAAGTCTCAGGACCCTCCAGTACCACAGCATCAATAAATTCGATGATCCCTGCTCTCCCCAAATCTCCCCACATGGACCAAAGCAGGATTTAATTTTGTGTCTGTCCTGGTCTATGCCCCCTAACAAAAAAAAAAAAAATGTGCTTAGCAGCATCAGACATTGAAAAAATTTGGCAGGATCAGGCTTGCTTTTTCCCAGGTGAAGAAATGCTTTTGAAAGCATAGGAAATATGAAAGCTTCTTTCTTTAACCTTTCTTTTTGTTTCTTGGCGAAAGAAAGAAAACTCACAGAGCAAAAAAGCATTTATGCAAAAGTTATGCCATGGTCAATTAAGAAGGCTGTGGTAAAATTCATAAAATTTTTTATGCAACCATCTCTTAAGTCACTGAAAGTATAAAACCTTTCTAATTTGGAGGAAAAGATACATCCTGCTAGAGCTTGTCAAATACACTGGACTTCATAATCTTCACAATGGCAGGTAAGAATTGTAATTTCTAAGTGGACAAAAACACATCTCATGGAGAAAACATTTTCTCTAAACTTGGATCAATAGCAGTGCTGGAAGAGAGAAGAAGCCTGTTGATCATCAGCCCAGTGTCCCAACCAGCCATCCTGGCTGCCTGCAAACAACACAGCCTGCAGAGGGACCATAGAAGGAAAATAAATCAGACTGGGTTGTCATTAGCATCTAAAATTTATCAATAGGACCCAGCTTCAGACATATTAGCCAGTTCTGCCACAGCTATTTCCTGCCTCGCGGTTTCCCAATGTGATCCTTTGCCGTATCTCATTCCAAAACACATCAACTGTGTCTCCATGCATTACCCTCACTTTGGCAGAATCAGTGATTGAGACAGTGGTGTTTATCTCCCAGAAATTTTTTCCACTTTTTTTGATAGCTGCAAACTCTCCTGTTTCTTCCTGCCTCTGAAAACTTAGAGAAAACCATAAAGTCATTATCTTCATCTTTCTTTGATAAATACCAGGTGGTATTGTTGGGGAGTTGCAAATAGCATTGAATTCCTTGCCAAGGCCAGGATTTTAGCCTGGGTAGCTCAGTAATGTTGCAGAGAAAGAGGAGGAGAGCAAAATTTATTCTTGAACATAGAGCAAGGACTGTGACAAGCTGGTCCTTGGCAATAGTGAAGAAAGAACTGCTATCAAGAGTAGTATATGTTGTTGAATCACATCATCTTTGTAAGCTGGGAGAAAAATCTACTTCTTGCCTTATTTAGCAGATAGAGAAGCTAAGTCATTTGTCTCAAATCATCACATTTGAACTAAATTGTCAGATCCCATATTTAAAAGACATCATCCCCAGGTCCTCGAGACTGTCACACAGTCCTGCCTTGTCTGTGTACAAGTCTCAGACCATTACAGCCAGGGAAGAGTCACACACATCTGCAGAAGTGGGGCAGCCCTTTTGGGGTTCCAGGAAACCTGCTGATGTTGTGCTTGTAGATACACTCCTCTGTATTCCACCAGTGTGTCCTGCAGCCCAGCTCTCTCCCATGGGACACACTGAGACACCCTCACCAGCACACAGACCTTGGCAAAGCTAGGCAAGACAATGGGATCTTGCTGCAGCGCCCTTTTATCATTATCATCATTGTCTTTTCTGCCACCTCCTCACAAAAGTCATGGCTTTGCCATTCCTTAAAATAGTCCACCATTATTTAAACTGTCACAGATTAAAATAGAAAGCTCCTATTTATATATATGTGGAAGCATAAGGAACCTTTTTCTGCACAGGCACATTTGAGCAGTAATGAGCCCATGTTCTTTCATCCCAGCCTCCAAAAAGCATATTCTTATCTCCAAAACTTCTCCCCGCAGACAGTAGACCAAGCTTTGCCAAAAGGCAACACATCTCTGAGGACACAAAACATTCCAAGACCCAGAGATTTTTCCTTTCCCCTCCCACAGTCTTTCACAATAACCAAGTAACTTTTGGTGGGATGCAACTTGGTTATTCACCAAACAGGTATAAATTCAGTGACTCAGTTTGTAGAAGTGATTCAGGTGGAAATGGTTTTGAATACAGCTTTTTTCCCCCCCAACATTTTTTCACAGAGAGTAAAACTTGGAACAACCAACACCACCAACTTTCACCTCTCCAGTAATGCTGTGACTCTTTTTTCTTCCAGTTCAAATGCTCCCTTTGAGTCTATGCCTCACAGCTCTACTTATAACCAGGCACAGAAGGAAAATGTGTTTATTCTGAAAACACATACGTGTGTATATCAAAGAGTCTTGCAGAACATGCAGGATAATATAAAGGCTGCACTGTAAAACCTGGAGCAGACATCACATCCACTCTCCTACCCTTTTATCTAGGAAGAAGAGTACTGAGGGAATTGGCCTATATTTAACATCATGACTCAGACAATCTTGCTAAGGATAACAGATTGTGACTGATCACTTACCTCTACTCTCAAGAAGTTTTCTGGAGTGTGACTGGAAGGCTGCTACCTAAACTATGCACATATATTACTGCTGGGCAAGGCACAGCATGGGAGCAGCACCTCGTTTTCCAGGTGACCTACCATGGAAGCTGTGCATGACCTAGTGAATAATAGTAACTTGCAAAAATGCCAGTTTAGAAGCTGCAGGAAAGGATTTTGCAACACATTTACTCTAAGAATGGCATAAAGCAGCAAGAGAGAAGCCTAAATGCTAGCATAAAATAAAGATAAAAGATTACAAAAACTTCTGTAGTCCCAGGCTCATCCAAAACTGTCTGAACTTAATCATATACTAAATTGACTCATTTCTCAATCCTCAATTTACTCGGATATTGTTTCACTGTTGCTGTTTTTATTAAAAAAATGAAATAGCACATATTACTGACCTTTTGACCTTTGGGACCTTCAAAGCCAAGTGGACCCCTCTCCCCCTAAGACAAAAAATACGTGATTAATCAAACTGATCTTCTCATTTTAGATTCAGGTAAGGGACCCAATCCTACATCTACTAAGGACAACAAAAATGCTTTCAGGTGTAAGCTGAGAAGACAGTAAAGCTGACATGCCCTCAGGAGTACTGACAAGGAAGCTGGTTTCTCTGAAGTCCCAGTCAGAGCTGGAATAAGCAAAAACACTGCTTTTAAAAGCCATAATTTTTTTTTTTTCAATGTGGCCACATTTACCTTCAGAATCTATTTTATTCGAAGAAGGATACACATAACTGAGCTGGATAAGAATAATCACTTTGTTTTCAATGTTGTTACCGGGGCTACAAGCATGACAAGAATCACTGAATTAGGTAAGGAGAAAACACCTGGGGAAATTTCAATTACCCCCTACTGACCCCCCAAATGAAACATACTCGTCTCAACACCCACCTTTTGTCCAGGAGGACAGGAGCAGTTGAAAAACTTGAGATGTCCAACTTGCTCACTGCCAACAGTGGGCCTCACTTCCAGGGGAGGTGCTTCTGTCAGGACCGTGACCTGGCACTGCACCCAAACACCCAAGGTCAGGACAAAGCCTTTGATGCTGGAAAGTTTCCCCTTCCACCCAGTTTAGACAAAACCCATAGGCACTACTGTGTAACACACAGCCAAATGTGTCCTCATTAGGAATTAAATTCCACAAAAGCCATTCATCCAAGCAATAGGGGAAAATGTGGCAAAATGAACAATGAACCTCTTTTACCAAGATTGGTGGGAGAAGAGTGAAAGAAGAGTGGAAGTTTCTAGTGAGAGTTGGACACAGGAAAATAAGTGCAATTGGCACTGTTTTTAGCTGTTCTTAGATAAAAACAGTGGGAAACATGTTGAATATTTCATGCTGCATTTCTGTTGTTCTATCATCACTTCAGGGTTTTGTTTCCCCTGACAGTTTGACAAGGAAAGAGGAACTTGGAAACTTCAAATTCCTCATATTCATCCCTCTGCAGCTGTCCTCCTCTGGTGCTGCTACACTGCCAATTACACCATTAGGTTTCAATCACCCTTATTAAACAAAATTATAATCCCACACTGCCACATATTCCCTGATTTATGGGACAGATTTCAGTGAAGACTGTCCATGTGAACATGAATAAATGGCAGAAAGGAGCTCACTGGTCCAGAGGGAATGTCACAGCAGGTCTCCAGCTCGGCGTGCCGGGAATCACAGTAAATCACCATCCGCTGAAGATCAAACTGGAGACAAAGGGAGGCAGCAGTCTCAGAGACAGTGAATTATTCAACACCCTGTGTCCTTTTGCTTAGACTCAAACAGAGCAGGCAAATACAAATGAAAACCAGACAGTGCTAACTTCAGAGCAGCTCTATGGGTCCTGTAGTCATCTGTATTTCTCCCTATCAATAATAGACCAATATCTCAGCATGCTCCAAGAGCTGAGATAAAAAGACCCTGAAAATGTCTACTCAAATTCTGGCACAGGTTTTCATGCTAATCCCCATGTTCTGGCCAAATTTCTGTCTGAGAAGACATATCCTGGCCGCATCTATCCTTCCTAGAATTTCATCTAGACACAAAGTCTGTTTTCCTCCTATTGTGCCTTGCATCTTCTGACCATTTATTCCCTTCGTGAGAAATGTTATGGATGCATTTGATATGCACGTTCCATCCATTTTGCACAGTTAAGAAAGATTATACAAGTTTCAAACTCCAAATAATCACACATAAATACCAGGGTAACACTGCTGCTGGACAATCAGCCTGTGTGTCTTGACTTTGGTTCATTTGTAGTAAGCATTATTAAATACCTCAGGAATGGAGAATATATCACAACTCTCCTGAGTTAACAAGCTTCCTTTTCCCCCCACCCCCATCTCTTTCTACCCCATGTGGAAACATTCATAATGCCAAGATCAGATGGAGAAAGACCTTTCTGTGTAGTTTAGTACCCAGTTTGATGATATTTGCATAGGATTTTGTCTCTGCTTCTAACTGTAGAGCATTCTGTGCCTAGACAGAAAGATGAAATAGATTTCTCATTTTTAATCCCAGTTATGGAGTTACATTCTCACATAAAATATAGCAATTCCTGTACATCATAAGGTGCCAATCTGTCCTAGCAGTGTAACACTGGTAACATTTCAGCAGTGCTGCCTCAGGAAAAGGGTCAATTACAACATAACCCCAAAACCCCACTCACTCACAGGCAAACCCAAAGCTGAACCTTTACCCAGCTCTAATCAGCAAGTGCAGTACTTACATCAATGGGGACGCTGTCGTACAGGCGTTTGCCAATCACTGTCTTCCCTTGGATGTCAATGTTTTCCCTGTCCTCAATAGGCAGCACCTGCACCAGCTTGCAGTCAATGTACAGTGAGACAGCCTTGGCCTGGATGCTGAGGGCGATTTTGTGCCAGTTGCGGTCAAAGAGGTCGCTGACCCTTGCATTCCTGAAAACCACCCTGACAGCATCCTTGGTGAGCCCAACGGCATTGTACTCCAGGGCTTTGTTCTCCCCATCCAGCCGGATGGAGACCTGCAGGGAAACAGAAGGGGCTTGCTAAGGAACAAAGCCTTCTCCTGCCTCTTGACTGCTTCCCATCACCACCAGCACCCCAAAGCCAGGGACGGCACAGGCTGAGGTGAGAAGCCCAAGCAAAGAGCAGAGGATGGAATTTTGTGGGAAATATGGACAGGGAGCCTGCACCTGTGCTGGTAAATAAGTTTGGGCTGCACAGGCTTTGGTGCAGACCCATGAGCAGCTAAAGCCTCCAGCTGTGAGTGCAACCCTTGGCATGGTTTCAGCACAGGTCTTCTTGCTGTCATGGCTGGGTCAGGGGCGCCTCCCCGAAGGCACAGAGACAAAGCTGAGCCTGGTTTGGATCCCTCTATCCCTGTACTCCTTGACTACTTCCCAGCAAGCTCTTTACTCCATCATATATCCTCAATTGCCCCATGAGATATGGAAAAATACCTCAATGCCTGATACAAAACCAGTCTGCTGAGCTGTGGCACTGCCCACACCTTATTTCAGGTGTTTTGAACAGAAAACTACAGTTACACCCCATCCCCTGCCCTGCAGGCTACAGAGCAGGCAAAACCATCTTTTTGAAGACATGCAACTTGTAGTTCTTTTACAAATTGGTATCTTCTTTTACCAAAGTCAGGCAGTTACCAGCAAGCAGTGGGGAATGGAGCAGACAGAGCCAGGAATGGTCTCCCCAAGCTGCAGAGCTGGGAGGAGCTTTGGCCACCTTGGCACTGAGCTGTGACTGGTGGGAGAGCCCAGGGTAGGCTGGCTCCAGGTCTGAGCCAACTTCTCCATGCAGCTGAGCAATAGGATCAGTGTTAGCTCAGGAGTGTCTGTGAGCTGTGCAGGTCTGCAAGGGAGTGGCCAAACCACAACCTACTTCACATGAAACAAGGCTCATGGGGCTCTAAGGCACTTCTAGCACCACAATTAAGTGCACTTTTGAAATTATTACTGGAAATATTGAGTTGGTTTTTTTTTTTCTCTTCACATCTAAGCAGTTCAAGTTTTCAACTTCCTGCAGGAAATACTGAGTGATGGACACATTCTCACTCTGTAGTAATTAGGTATGCATGTGGCAGAGTAAATCATATTTCATTTAACAAATTTTCAGCTGACAATAACTTTCACATAAGCTTTTCACTATTGTCTCAAACCCAGTTATCTAGTTCTTCAAACTGCACCTATCCTTCACTGAGAGTTCCCAAAATCCTTTTAAATTAGCAGCAATATTGAATTACATGGCTATGTGAGCCCATGCTGACAGCCCACTTTAGAGTCCTGGGTAATGCCTTCACCACTAGATTTGGTGCTGAGCACAAAAATGTACAGCCCATCCAAATCCCTCCCTCCTCAAGCAGTCTTGAAAACTTAAACTCTACCAAGCTGCTAGGAACATATGTAGAGACAGACAGCCCTTTAGTACACACATAGTATTTATCTTCTGAGACCTGAGTACTTGAAAAAATGTTACTAAGTAAAATTGTGCAGCAGCCAGGACTCAGGGTTATGAGCTATAACAGGTGTTAAACCCACATCCAGAGCAGGAACCCATAATGCATTTACAGGTTACCTAGAAGTCTATGCAAAACCTGACATAACTCACTGCTCTGTAGTACATCCGTGTGACAGCATTTTTCCAAAAAGGCAAAATATTATCCCCAAGCAGAAATATCTGAACAAAGCAACAGTAGTTTCAAGAGGAAGGATGGCATTTTTTTGTCCCCCTTTCCAACTAACACATTTATCTGCATCCTAATAACAACCAAGGTGTATACATTTTTTTTTTGACATTTGAATTAAAGGTAAAATATTTTCAGCAAAATAAAATTAAAAAGTAACAGGATTTTTACCAGTTCACAAGAAAAAGGAGTGGGAGGTTAAGGCAAGGAAACAGGTTCATGGCAAAAAAAAAAAAAAAAAAGAAAGAAAGAAAGAAGAAGAAAGAAGAAGAAAGAAGAAGGCTGTTTCTGCTGGCTGCAGAAGTGCCTCTTACCTGTGGGATGCCATACTTGTCAATAATCTGCCAGATGTACCAGTCTTCTTTCCTGGAAGCCTTCCGGAATTTGAAGGTAGTTACAAAGGCATATTCATCAGGCAGGCCTTGTGGAAATACATCCCTGGCATGGGGAGGGGAAAAAGAGCAATGTATCAGACTTAGCAGTGAAGAGCAGAGCTTCTAAAACTCTCGCCATGTCCCAGCAGTGCTTTCTAAAAGTATCATTACAGTTCCTAAAAAATCTGCTTTATTTGGACGAACACACTCTTGTGCCCTCCAGGTTCTGTCTTTGTGGAGCCCTTTTATCATTCCAATGGTGAACTTCTCAAATTGGATAAAATATAATGGAAATCTGCAGCTGAGTATCCATCACGTTAAAAAGGTTGTTTTTCACTTCATTCTTTTGCTCACACAACCTGTAAATAATTCTGTTCTGCTCCAGATGCACTGGAGACCTGTGCCTTCTGAGAATGGCCAGGAACACACAAAACCATCTATAAAGGTACCTAATTATAGCAAAAATATTATAATATTTGCCCCAAAACAGGCACTCTAGCTCATGTCTTTCCAAGAAGATATTCCTTAGCTGGTGTCCCTGGATAACAGAACCTTCTCAAATCAAACATTGCAAATGCATCAGGCAGAAATTTACTCAGCGTGACACCATGACACCTGCACATAACCAAACACATGAAGCAACCAAATCCAACACTGTTTTTCTCCTCTCCAGCATAAAAACCTTTCATAACATGGGGATGCAAGGCTGGATAGAAGGGATAACTGATCCAATATCTTTTTTTCTGTTTGTTTGTTTGGTTTGGTTTTTTTGTTTTGTTTTGGGGGTTTTTTTTTTGGTTTTTTGGTTTTTTGTTACTAGACATTACTGGATGCCTAAGAACGAGAATGAACAGAAAAAATGTCTCTCTCATACCTCCAGATCTTTGGAATCCAGGAGTCTAATTCATAGACAAAAGCAATTTCTATATCAATAACTTTTTATGGATTTATCTCATATGGATTTCTGCATCCTCCCCTTGAACTCAGGTAAACTTATGACGTTCCAAACATCCCTTGACAAGAAATCACCCTCTGATGCCCATTGCATAATGAACCTCCTCCTGTTTGTTTAGGTCCTAACTCAGTTCTTATCAGGAACAACAAAATGAACCTATTCTTTTTGTATCTTTTATGCCATCCATGATTTTTCAAATTTTGCTTGTAATGCCCCTAAGCCATCTCTTTTCCTACCTGAGGAGACCCAGTAAACATTGGTCTTCATGCCCAAGCCAACCTGCTCCTATTATCATTCCTACATAAACCCTCCATATATATAATGGTTTTGCTCCAGGACATCTGAGCAGTCAGGCATAAGAACTCGATAGAAAACAAAACATAATGGCAGCAATTAATGAAGAGAAAACTATGAAACATTATCCTAATGAATAGTTAACATAATCCATCACTATGCAGAAACTGGCACAGTCCAAGGCACATAAAAGTAGAGGCCTTTAATTGTATTAAAAGAAAAAAGTCCTCAAAATCTCCAGAATACTCTTTTGCAATTGCAGCAAAGGTTGAGATGCAGTCTTTCCTAATGCCAAAATATTCAATCATATTTTAATCTGTGCTTTAAATCTCTTATCTTTTCAGCCAAACTATAAATTCAGAACACTCATGTTTCATCCATTAACGTGGCTTTTGCTGTACAAAGTGGCCCTGCAGGATATGCATCATTACAAGTTGGTTTTCTCTCTGGGGACACAGAGGCTGAGTACTTCCAACCAAAAGAAAATTCAACCAGGCTCCCTTACAAAATCCTTCCTTGGAGAGCACACAAGTCTGCCTCTCTTCTTGGTTCTAATTATTTTAACCAGGGAGGTCCCAGTTGCCTGGAAGGTAGCAAATCTATGAGAAGGGCCAGAAGGAGCACCTGGAGGAGAACAGAAGTAGAATCTGGAGGAAGGATTGCCTTAAATTAGATGTTAGGAAAAAAAATTATACCATAAAGGTGGTCAAGCATTGGAACCGTCTACCCAGGGAAATGGTGCATTCACCGTCCCTGAAATACTCACAGAAAAGTGTGGATGTGGCACTTGGGAACATGGTTTAATGGTGAACGTGGAAGTGTAGCATAACAGTTGGACCCTGTGATCTTACTGGGCTTTTCCAAACTTAACGATTTTATGGTTCCGGACAGCTCTGAGCCAGGAACAGGAATATCATTATGCAAGCTTTTTCAAAAAGGGTTTTCAGATGCTTAATGCCCACAGAAATAACTGGGAGTTAGGTACCTAAACATCCCTGTGAGCCTGGCCACACCTCATCACACAAGGCTGACAAACAGCCCATCAGGTAGATTTAAACTGACAGAAAGCCATAATGATCCATTACTTGCCACCCTCAACTGATTTTTAAAGCTGCCAAGGAACCAGCTGCAAGTTCCCAACAGAGAAAGATTTCATGCCAAAAGCAAATCTAAAGACACCCTCATTGCTTTGAAGATGTGATAAAAGCTGTTTCTGAATTTGTTGGTCTCTGTATTTTTACAGAACTGCATTGCTACATAAATAAAAAAAAACTTTGTTTAAGAGTTTTAACTTATTTCCTCACTTAAAAATTATCTCCATCAAGGAGTTCAGCTTTACTTGGGGATCCAAGAGCAGGAATTGCTGTCCCCAGAAATGTTTTATGTTCTTCTTTCACACAAGGCTGAATTGAACTGATGATCAATATTGTGGAACTTTGCTGGATGCCTGGTACCTACAGGGAGCATTCTGCCAGCTCCTTGGTCTATAATTCTGACAGCAGGATAGATTGCAGAAGAGACCCTTATAAAACTCCAGGACAAAAGAATCCCCCAGTGCTGCAGGTTAGTCTAAGAGTCAATTAACTCAACCACAAGGTCAGGTGAATCACAACTTGAACAAAGAAAAAAAATTAGTAAGAAGGCAGAAAACTCTTTTAACCACTGCTGATTTTCAATATAAAATGACCTTCTCACATGCTTTAATTTGCAATAAGAGCTTTTGTCCGTAACAATGACATCATATATCTATAATAACCCTATGGATAAAATTATATTATCAGTTCTCATTTCAAGACACTGAATGCACAAACATTTAATGTGTTTTTTACATTTAGTGGGGAAGCATGTAGTTGATGTACTTGAGCAATTTGACCAATTTTACAACAGTTAAAACCCACTGACATGAAATGTAACTCACTAAGGTCTGCAAAATCAAGTTGGAGAAAGACAGTTTGTTTCCACAAGCTTCCCATCACCAGAAGCTCTTGGAAAGACAGAAAAGAAAAAAGAAAGAAAAAAGAAAGGAAAAGAAAAAAAAAAAAAGGAAGATGGAGAGGGAGAGTCTACAGAAGGTTGTGTCTCACACATCCGTGGCATACATCTTTTTACCTTCTACTTCAGAAACCTCAGAGACAACCTCTCTAGGTAATTTCTTCCTGTCTTTCTCTGTCCCACATGCTGTAAAAAAAAAAAAGAAAAAAAAAAAAGAATCTATCCTAAATCTCACTTGCTGTAGTTTAATTTTCCCAAAACAACTTTTTTCTACAAGAAGCTATGAGAACAACTTGTTCGTCTCTCTTTGCTGCAGTCTTTTCTGTGTTTCTCAGCTCTCCCTACAGTCCTTTATTCTCTACAAGACCAAAAAGGCTTCCAGTCATTCCACCTCCAGCAACAGGAGACCTTGAGGGACCTCTTGAGATCATCTCATCTAAAGAAGGTTTTTCTTGTGTTTAGATTTAATGAATTTAGAGCCTTCATATTCTTGTCGTGTCAATGAATATGACTTAGAAGATTCTGGCTCTGTCTTCTTTGCTTCCTCCCCATCATATATTTGTTCACATGAGTAAGATCCTCCCTCTCTTAGTCTTCCCTTCTCTAAGCTGAACAAGATTTTTTGTCTCTGCTGTTCTTAATATAAAATATTTGTTAATGAAAAGGAACCAGAAAGGAAGCTTTCAACAGGTTCCCTGTTCAGTGTGGAAGTTTTCAGTGGCTTTTTGTACAATTTCTTCTCTTGGCAGGAGACTAATGATGAGACCAGGGCTGGAGCTCAGGGAGAAACCTAAGGCACGTGGCTGAAGTCAAAGCTGACATCAGGAGACACAGTCCCCAGAAAAACACACCAAGGTATCATGCCTTAAACAACCCAGCACTCTGGATTGGTGCAACACTGTGCCAACAGAAAGAGAAATAGATCATGACCAGAGGCTTGGCCAAGCATCAGGTAATTCTGTGAGGTGGTAGCCAAGATCATGATTAAGTCAGGCTGAAATCAGACCAGGCAAGAGAAAACTGAGGATGGACATGGCCAGCAGGAAGGCCCTGGAGTCATGACTATGAGAGACAGATATATGACAGAACAAAAGAGTGAGCCAAAACCTTGGCATTAGGCAAGACACCAGCCATGAGAAACAAGCTTGAGCATCTAAAACCAGAAGTCTGCAGCACAGTTTTGGCCAGAAGATCCACTGAGGAGCCATGAACAAATAGCAGGACAGCCCCAGTTACATGAGGAGTGGGGAGAAGCACCAGCCAGGTTTTGGGGCCAGTCCTCAGCCAGTTACAGAGACCTGTGACTTCTTCAGTGATCACATCCTCAACTGAAAGCCAAGCTCTGTCTGCTGTGTTTATTTGCTCACAGATTATGCCTCTCCACAAAGAGGAAGAAAGTTCATAGTTGTAGGTTACAGACCAGAAGATGGGTAGGCACATTTCCCAGACAGCTAATCTGGCACTTTGTGAAAGTGCTATTGCTTGCATAAAAGAATATAAATCCTTTAAGCAGATAATAAAGTGAATTACATATATTATGCAGTTAATGATTTTGTATGTAATTATGAGATGTTGCTATCAGTTACTAAACATTGCTGGAGGTTATCTGTGAGCCACGACAGATGTTTTTGTTTGGTTTATTATTCCAGTTATCGGTTTTGTGCAGCTTTACAAGATTTCATTTTCTGTGAGCAATGACCTTACATGCAGCATCTCAGAGTCCTGGCATACAAATGCTAAAATAGACCAAATATGCAAACACCTTCCATGGTGTTACATCCGTTTGGGTTCACTCCCAAACCACAGGAGTGTGAAAGTTACAATACAAAATGCTGAAAATGTAAAAGTCCTCCTTGAATTCTATGTTTCAGAATCATTCAAAAGGAATCTCATTCATTTCAATCTACTAATTAAGGATGTTTCACTTCTAATTGTCCTGGGCAATAAAATATTCTGCTTATTTTAAGGACAACAGCGACAACAAATAAATGGGTGTAATCTGAGCAGAGGGAAAGCTGTCATAGCTGGTTGGTCTGGCTTCACTCCCTCAGTCTTTCTGAGAAAACAACAACAGAAACAACAACAACAACAAAAGTGCTTCAACCCTTACTTTGAAAAAAGGGATTCAAAGGGACAACTCTCTGTAATCTGTGCTAATTTTCTCCAGTTAATTACATTCATCCTTTAAAGCATGCCTTTTTTCCTGCTGGTTTTTGATGTCAAGTAACCACTGTCTTTCAATCCACCATGACCCTTATTCAAAGACCCTTTACCAAGCTTTGATTTCCCAGAGGTTCTTACAGAGAATAATCCCTTCAGTTGTTGGTTGCTCCTTAATTCTACCTGTCTACACTGCAGTTCCTGAATTTCTCACCATCACACTTGCTTTACAGCCCTTCAAACCTTCATTCACTCCATTTCTATCTCCTGAATTAAGGAAACTGAGGCTGGACACAGCAGCAGTGGTGACTGAGCTGTGTGATATGAAGATTATTAGCTCATACTTGCCAGTTCCTGTCCATACTCCAAGGGATGCACCATTTGTCATAGTATCACCCAGAGATCACAGTGAGACAAATGAAATAGGTTTATTCCCATCCAAATGAAATAGGTTTATGGTTTATTCCCATTCACACTCAGACCAGTTACATATATACCAAACCTAAGATGTCTTAAGTGTTGAATCAGATCCCTGATCATTACTCTATTTACCCTTAGACTTGATATCATTTATGGACTCTAGAGAAAACTGTTTTCCTATCAGTATATAATATTTTTACTTTGTTGTTGTTTGTTTTTTTTTTTAATTGTATTAACATGGCGGGGGGGGGGGGGTGGGGGTAGAAGAGCACATCAGTCCTGCTGGTTCCAGGATGAAAAAAAATCATGAAATCAAGCAAATGTAATTCATAGGACAATCTCAAAAATGCAGTGAGCTGAGAAGCTGAGAAAAAGAGCTAAGAACAGAATTAAAAATAACATCCCTCATCCATAAGAAGGAAAAGAAATAGTATTGATTTTTTTTAAGCTGAAGTTCAAACCAGCACAGAGAAATTTACCGCAAAAATGTTAATGATGACAATTTGATCTATGGCTCATAGTTACTCAGTGAAATTATGCACTCACTCTTTTCGAGGCCAGCAGGGCTCAAGTGACAACCAAAAGAAACCCTTGGATAGACTGTGACACAACTGGCAGCCTTAGGTCATTAAAGACTCCGAGGACTGAATGAATCCATGTTGACACAGAATTAAAAACTGCTCATTCTTCTACAAGGCCAGAACCCATATCTGCTATCTGGCAACAACACCTACCAGTGAGTGCTCTCTGTGTTTAGCAAATTTCCACCTCAGTGGGAGTACCAAATATTCCCTTTAGAAGCTCTTTATGTAGCCCTAAGTTCTTTTGTGCATGTCTTGGTGCTGCTCCTCAGAACCACTGAAATACACCAAACACAGCTCATATTCTGCCAGGATGGAGCTGTAGGTGCAGCTGAGACTCCTGACCATGCTGTGCATATTCTGAAATGAAACAGCTGCTCAAAGCAGAAATAAACCTCTAGGTACCAGATAACTACTGCAAGGTTAACCTAGAGGAACCAAATATTGTAAGGCAGAGGTTCAAATGAAAATAAAGTGAAAACCCAGAGTACTCACTCAGTTTTCTGAACGACAGGAAAGCTTCCAAGCCGTACATAAGCACTCTGAATCCCGTCTTCTTTCATTCCAAAAATCTGCTTCACGCTGAACGAATCCATCAGGTCAAATCCTATCCGTTACAGAAATATAAATAAAAGACATTAATCAGGCAGTGGGACGTGCCTCCAGCTGTACTTACATGGATATTTTAGCTTACAAACAGCACTTCAGAAATGAGCCTTGTTCTTGTTGGGGAAAAGCCATAACAAAATTCTGATATGGTCTAATCCTCTCAGTCCAAAAACTCAAAACCAAGCTTAAATTCAAGCTGTCATGGGCTTGAAGAGAGTTTTCCAGAAATCAGTAGCTAATGTTTGCATTGCCACAACATCCTGAAAATGCTGCTTGATTCCTTAACTCCCATGCAGAAAAATGCATAGGTACAGACTGAAATATTTATTCATAGAGTAAGAGAAAACACAGAATATTTTGGGTGGGAAGGGACCTTCAAAGGTTATCTTGTTCCAAACCCCTCTGCCATAGGCAGGGACATAGACTAGGTTGCTTAAGGTCCCAACCCTGGTCTTGAACACTTCCAGGAAGGGGGCATCACAGCTCCTCTGGGGAACCTGGCCTAGTGTCTCCCCTCCCTCATTGTAAAAATTTAATTATTTTCTCCAATATAAATCTATCCTACTTCAGTTTAAAACTGTTATCCTTTGTCCTGTCACTACATACCTTGATTTCTTGTCTTTTTTGCAGGATCCTTTTATATATTGAAAGGCCATGAGAAAGTCTGCCTGGAGCCTTCGTTTCTCCAGACTGAATATCCCCAACTTTCTCAAAATTTCTTCACAGCAGAGGAGTTCCAGCCCTCTCATCATTTTCATGGACTTCCACTATGTACCCAATCTATGGTCCTTGTCTTTACTGAAAACTGCTTGCCCAAAAAACTTGACCACATACACTTCCATATCATTTTAATGCAACTCACTCCAATCAACTTGTCATTATGATGAGCTATTACTAATCTTGATGGAAGACATTTGCCTAAAGCTTCTGACTTTGTTCTAACGAGGTATTTTTAGCTCAGTCCTAAACCACACAAGGGAGTCTACACAGTTCCAGCATCAACAAGGTCCCAGCCACAAGGGACCCAGTTTTGGGACATGAAGTCCCAGGTGCTAAACCCTGTAAGGGGCAATGGGGGTGTGGAATTGTGTGGCTGCAATCATCCTGCTTTTAGCTCCACAGGGTGCAAATCCAAGCTATCAGCCACTCCCAGAACCAAACACACTGTGGAGTTAGAGGCAAGAGCACTGTAAAAGGCAGGTTGTGAGCAACTGAGCAGAGAAAATGTGTTTTAATTTTATTCAGGCTATTCCAACATCTTCTCCACCTCACACACGCACAATTACACATATTAACTCCTGGTTTTGTAATTTCAGCACACAAACCTGGTGACATAATTGTGGCTTATTTGGATAAATTGCTTTTAAATTATGGCAGTTCTTTCAACTTTGTTCAGTTAGTGAGCTCTTAAAACTTTTCTAGGATAGATAAACATTTTTATGTGATGAAATTAAGCCTGAAGATTCTTAGGTTTCTTAGATGTCCTCATGAACCTTTCAGACTGAAAGGAACTGCAGAGCTTGAAAACAGCTTCAACAGGAAAAGGCATCAGCATAATGATATTATTATTCACATTTATATGAATAAATACATGCAAAAACCTGTGTGAGCCAGTGCATAGGCAAATCAAAACAGCAAACAGCAAATAAAATACAAAGCTTGCACCATTTTCTTGACCTTTTTCTGAAGAAATTGCTTTTTCTGAGGAAATAAAATCTTAATTCTCTGCAAAGACAAAAATGGCTGTCTGGTGCCAAGTTGCGGCCTTTAGTATTACAGTAACTTTCCTGGCTGTCAACAGCTTTTCCCTTTTGTCCACTCTATTTTCAGCTGTTACTGGGCATTTGGGAGGGCAAACGAAGCAGTTAAGGTACTCCAGGCTGCACCTCATAATCAGCTCTGCAGCAGCTCAGTGATACAGCCCCTGACACTCTGTAATCAGCCAGGATTGCAGCTGTAAATCAGGGTAAATAGAGCCCACCAGGACAGGAGAGCTCCCCCCTGGCTGTCACAAACAGCTCTGACTTGTCCGTACAGCTCCTTCTACCAGGCAGTGCATATCCCCCATCCACAGGGACTGAGGGCAGAAATTGAGTGTTTCTGTCAGGAGGAGACCCCTCTTCCTGAGAAGGGGAATTGTTACGCATTCACGGGAGAGGAGCTGTGGGTGGTGAAGGCTGAAATGCTGCCCAGGTGATGTCCTTATGTGCAGTCACCAGAGGCCTCAGGTTGTGAAATCCTGCTCACCTCACGGGTCCTGTGAAGCTCCATTGCTAAAAATGCTCAGGAGCAGATTCAGTGACAAGAACTCCCTGCTAAGTTTTCCAATCATTAGCTCAGACCCAAAGCTGCCCCCGTTATCTCTGACAACCCAAAGGTTCACATCATGACCAGCTCTGAAGTTGTGCACACTGGTATGCCTTTCAAGTGGAAACAAGAGTCAGATTCAATCACTCTCCCTTTTTTTCCCCACCTGAATTTCCTATCAAAATGCAATTTCAAAAGCCTAAATAACACCATGAAATATAAACACAGTTATCCAAACTATTTCACAAACAGAACTTGGTGTAATAAAAATAAGCCATGCTCTTACAACATAACCACATTTACATTTAGGATTAGATAAAGCACAAAAGTAAATCATATTAGAATTTTTTTATCATTATAATTCATACTATGGGCTGGCAAGTTAAAAATTTATTCCTCTATTTTTCATTAATTGATGAATGAGGATGGTTCTTTGAAAGTTGTAATGTAGATCCAGGGAAAAGTTAAGTCCTTAGATGTGTAAGCATCCACACTCAAAAGCAAAGGGTTTTATTTTATTTTAATCCCACTATTAATTTGTTCTGTGTCAAATTTAAATATTGCCCAACTGCTTCGGTAACCTCCTCTCTTGGATACTCCATTTACAACCAAAGCCCTTAAAGGCAAGGGACACTTTTGTTGATGAAAGATTTTAATAGAATTACTGAAAATTTGTTATCAGGCCATACACTAAAAAATTAAGATAAGATGCATCTCACCTAATTTTACCTGTCTGAAAAATAGACATATGATGGATGCTGGTTGCCTCAGTTTCCTCAGGAGTCAGCAGAGAAATTTAGGAATTTTTAAGACAACTCATCTCAAAGACAGGCTGAAACCCTGGAGTACATCCTTCCATTCAGCAGGAAGGGAGCTCATACAGACAGGAATTTTCAGAGTACTGAAGTTGTCTGAACTGCATTCTGCTTACAGGGAATGCTTTCCACTTTGTGCAGATTAAGCAGAGGTAAAGAGGACAAAAATGTTAACAAATCACACATAACTTGTATTCTCGTTGCCTCATTTGCCATCAGGATTGAGTAAAGGTTGCAGATTTTTAAATTCAGCTTGATTAACCAGCTATGATTTTCAAAATCGCTTCTGAAGAACAGACTAAGAAACAAACTCAAAATATTGTTATTTGAGCTGAGGAAAGCACTCAAGGCAGATTACCCAAGTGGAACTGGAAAGAAAACAGCTGGGCAAACCTCCAAATAAATTTGTGAATTAAAGGAACCTCTAAGATGATTTCAGCTGAAGAACAAGCACATCTATTATTACCATCACTATTGCCACTACTAGCAGTATTACTACTGTTAGCACTAATATTACTACTGTCATTACTATAATTTTGTTTACTTTGTGTGCCTGGAAGCCTTTTGCATGGTTTATGTTCCCCTGACTTTAGGAATGGAACTGGGATTGTGAGGGAGACTGCAGGAAGCTTTCAATTTTGATTTTTCAGTCTTGAATGAGAATATTAATGTAAAAAATAAGCAATGCTGTGATAATTTCTACAACACCTGACCAGGTCATTTTACCTGGCAGTGTTCATTCACTAACAGTGCAATAAAAGCTGCTCAATGAGATCTTTCTCCAAGTAGTTAAATTGTGTCACCCAGCATTTCTGAGCTGGAGTTACAGCAGAAATAGTCTGTTCTTTGGTTTCCCATCCACCAGGGAGGCACCAAATTTTCAGTGGCATATGGAGAATGAGATGCCACCTGTAACCTCCCAGTCCTCTCTGCAGTGAATGGGAAAGAACAGACCTGCCTAAATTAGCAAGTATAAAGATGCTATTACCTATTGCACCATCCTCAAGCACAGAGTGAAAGGGTAGGATTTTCCTGTTCTCAGCTGCTTTGATTTAAGAGGCGGCTTTTGTGTAGCAGGGCAGGTGTTTTTTCCCAATTGGCTCACAAACTGCTTAATCAGTAATGCCATAAACATGGCATTTAATAAGATGCTCTTTGATCTTAAAGCCTCTTACTTCATTAAAGCTTCTAAAACAATGTGGGGCTCATTGTAATCATGTTAAAGGACCTTTAACATGATTATGTCTCCTGAAAAGCAGCAGACCCTAGTCCATATTAAAATTAAAATAGTGAGCTGAAAGAGAAGCTCAGATTTGTAACAGCATACTTGGCTTGAAAAGTAATTTCTTACGTACTGCTCTGCTGATCAAATCAGCCGAATGTCTCACTGCTTGAGAATTATAACCCCCTTACAGGAAGCAGCCTGTTTCCAGAATCAGAAAACACACCCAGATCTTTCTGTTGCTGGGAGAAGATGGCAAAACTTGGCACTGGACAATTTCTACATCATCCAACAGTAATGTGAAGCGAGACTCTCTTTTACAGGACAGATGTCCACACTGCACCCAATGCCTTAAAGCATGGCCAAAGGATGATCCAACAGCTCTTGGGTATTCACCCATGATTCTTTGTTTTAAGATAATTATCTGAACACCCAACTAAAGGGGCCATGGTTGGTTGCCCTGAATGTGAGCTGGATTTCTGCCTGGCTCCACTAAGGATCTGATATGGGCAGCATGGTGGAAGCTGTTGTGCAGGTTTTGATTTTCCTTACTGTCTGGTCTTCAGGGGTGAAAAAAACACCAAAAAAACAGCATCCAAAGCCAGAAAAACAGTGCAAGAAAGGTGAGTTTTAATAGCCAGAAAACACAGCAGTGAGCATGTTTGGAAAGGCTTTTGAAAGCAGGACAGAGTCATTGACTTCTTGTCCAAAGAAACTTTCTGAAAAAAAAAAATCTATTGATTTGAGTCACCAGGGATCCAAAGGTAACACTCATAGGGGAAACAACTGGGCTTCTTCCAATTGTGAAAGTTTTTGTTGAGAAAACAACCTGGAGAGGAATGTGGAAAGTTGAGAAAGGAATCAGGAAAGGCACTGGACATCACAGCCTCAAGTGTGGTGTCTGGAATATATTTACTACAGTGGATTGCCAGCCACGAGCACTCATATCAAACAAAGCAGCTTTTGCAGGAAATGCTCCTGACTCTGGTCTTGCTCAAACTCCCATCTGAATTATCAACCTTGTCAATGCATTGATGAAGTGTCACCAATAGCCATGGTCAGGGAGGTTGTCATCACCTGCTGGTTCACTGACACTTCCAAAAACAGAAATCTGTACAGCCTGGGGTAAAATAGCTCATGCTGCTTTTACTGGAGGATGGTCAATGGCACTGAACTTTATTGTACAGTGTATAAATTCCTATGGAAAACAGTAACACCTGGGAGTCTTTCAGCAAATACATGATCTTGTCTAACATCGCTGCACTCTAGAAATTAATGTTTTCACAGATTTCCTGTGCCCACAAGGAAGAGCCTGTATGCCCTCAGTGTCCCTTTTAACTCCTCCAGTATGGTGTGCAAGGGTATTGCCACTGTAAAGAGCCTGAGTTTTTGTTACCTATCTTAGTTACTTTCTGTGCTAATATATACTCTAAAAAATAGAGGAAAAAATGCTATAATGCCATATTGTAAGGTTACATGGTGTATTAATGAGACAGATCTGGCAATTAGTTATGTGAAGACAGAGGGTAGATGAGGGTTATTCTTTTTATTCTGTATCTAAACATTTGACATCCTAGTCTTCCACAGTGCTCAATGCTGAGAGCAGCTATTTCTGGACAGCCAAGATGTGTCTCAGTTCAGGGTCAGAGTAGAAGTGTCCAAATCCCAAAGGAGAAACCATTTATTTTATTCAGCATGTGTTGCTTTTATTGTTATAGTAGCCATCAATTTGTACAGTAGTTTTGCTATTCCTGACATTTCTTCCTCCACAGGAAAGGAAACCCTGTCAAGATCTGAGTGAGTACCAGATTTTAGGCATATTTTTAAGAGCTCACTGAAGTCTCCATTTCCAAGGATCTTTGACCAAACCTAACCTAAACCTACTCTCTTTCTGTTCGTAGCCATTTCCCCTTGTCTGATGACCACATGCATTTTTAAAATATTTCTCTCCAGCTTTCTTATCTGTCCCCTTTAAGTACTGAAGGTTGCAAGGTGTCCCTGGCCCACTCCCTTCTCCTGGCTAAGCATCCCCAAATTCTCTGCCTGTCTTCTCAGCAGAGATGCTCCAGCCCTCTGAGCACCTTTGTGGCCCCCTCTGGACTGTCTCCAACAGCTCCATGTCCTTCTTGTGCTGGGTACCCCAGAGCTGGCCACAGCCCTGCAGGTGGGGTTTCATGAGAGCAGAACAGAGGAGCAGAACCCCTTCCCTGACCTGCTGCCCACAAGGTTTGGGTGCAGCCCAGGACACGATGGATTTTTGGGCTCAAGTTCTCCTGGCTGAGACATGTGGAGCTTCTCATCCACCAGCACCCCAAGTCCTTCTCTTCAGGGCTGCAATCAATGCATTCTGCAATCAATGCATTCTCTGCCTGTATTTGGTCTTGAAATTGCCCTGATTCACGTGTGGGACCTTTTACTTGGCCTTGCTGAACTCTCTGAGGTTCAGCCCCACCTCTCCAGCCTGTCCAGGTCCCTCTGGATGCCATCCCTTCTTTCCAGTGTGTGACTGCACTCACAGCTTGGTGTGCTCAGCACACTGAGGGTGCCTCAATCCCACTGTCCATGTCACCAAAAAAATGTCAAACAGCATCAGCCCCAATACCAACCCCGAGGGACACCACTCACCACTGGTTTCCACTTGGACATCAAGCCATTGACCGTGACAATCTGAGTGCCAGCCCATCCAGTTCCTTATCTGAGTTCAATCCATGTCTCTCCAATTTAGAGACAAGCATGTCATGCAGCAGAAGTGTCAAATGCACTGCCTAAGAGCAGGTGCATGAGTCTTGCAGCTCACACTGTTTAACCAGTCCCACTGCAAATGTTTGTAAAATTTTTTTTCCCTCTCTCTCTGTCAGAAGAAATTATTTCCAAATAATAACAAAGTATATGAGTTCTGTCTTCTTGCCCTGCTTATTTCACTATATCCCACCTCCCCAGCAAAGATGGAAAAAGAAACAGCCTTTTTTTTTTTTTTGCATGGGCAGTTCATGCCACATTCAGCTCTCCCAGCAGCTTGATTCAGCATCATAAGTCAGCAGAGGCTCCCTGACTTACCCTTAAAGCATTAAGGACTGCACCTCTGGAGGAACAAACCAGAGATTTATTGGCTGCCCACAAGGCCTGCATGAAGCACTGTAGTGATGACTAAATGGGTTGATCAGGTCATTTAAAAAATTGGTCAGCTAAATTTTACAAGAAGCTTGCAAGGGAATTTTGGGATCATAAAACTTTCCAGAGTCTATAGATTAAGGGCCTCAAGAGTGCTTTAAAGAGGTTCTTGCTATTAACCTTTCCTTCCACTGATGTTCCAGCTGGGATTCAAGCAGCACTTCATGCTGACCCAACTTTCTGCTCACCAGATCCTCAGATTCCAGCAGGGAGAGCAGCTAAGGGCTTAAGCTAATGATGAGACTTCGCTGAAGAAGATGGAACAGGTCTTACACCAGCAAGAAGGAGGTATTTTCCAGCAGGCCTACTCAATTCCTACTCAATAAGGTGGCTTAGAGCACATTTTAGATTGTCTCAATTTTATAAAATTTATATATCAGATTTACCCCTGGTACATGATGCCAGCACTCAAGCTGTTGGTTTACTGATTTTGAGTTTGTTTACTCTCCATCACAGCACCAGAAGACACAATTTCTGATTTTCCTTGGTCCTAGGAAAGGAACAAACCACAGGAGTCCCATGCAGAACACAAAAAGGAGTTTGACCTCAGTTCGCATCCCAATCCACATTTGGGATTATGAGGAGCAGAAACCTTATTTTTGAGGTATATAATGGAGTTATACTTCAAAAAGGAGCAATCTTCCAGAGGCAGTGAGGCAGGTGAGCAGGCAGCCACTGGACTGAAATGTGGGGTCACTGTTTCAGAAACATAAGTCTAAAGTTTCAGCCAAAACGCAGTGGAAAAATGCACTTGGTACCCTTACACAGGAAAGAAAAGATAACACATCAGGAAAGATAAAATGAATATAAACCAGTAAGAAAATTAGGCCAAAGACACAGTATGAGAGAGATTTAAAAAACAGAAGTAAATGAATACACAGTTCCAGCCACCCCACCTTGTGCAAAGGCTGGTGTAATCTAACCCCCAGCCCGCTGTAAAAACAGGAAATAAATTCATGTACACAGCAGCTGCCTCTGAGGCAGCACCTTTCAGCACCTGATCCCATGTTAATAACACACCACTTTATGTGATGCATTGTTCTGTTTATCTACATCAGCCCCCTGCTTCTCTCTTACCCTTTTGCCTCTCAGTTTTCAAACAGCTGCAAGTGGCATATTGAGCAGCACTGAAAGCTGGCTTTGACACTGAACTCTTTGCCTCATTACTGAAGGCTTTTCTTGTGTTGAAGCCCTCTCCATTTTCTCAGTGATGGACACTCGGCTTGGTGCCACAGACCCTCTTTCAGCTCCTTCCTGCTCCAGTGATTTACAAGATTAAACAGGAGTTCATTACTCCTTTGATGTCCTTTGTGTGCCAGATAGGCTTGCACCAGCTGAATTTACCTGGGACGTTTTGTATTAGGTTCTGGTTTTAATTAGTTCCTCTATTTTGAAGGCGTCTTTTGAGTTCCTCAGGTGTCAAGGTGCTCTGTGTTACTCCAGAAAACCATGGAAATTCATCCCTTGGGATAGCAGTGGAGAGGGTAGGACCTCTGTACAAGCAACCAGTATTATTTTTAAGGTAAGAAAATATATTTAAAGAAAAACAACTTACTAAAAGCTGCTAGATTCTCTTTGTAATGCTGTCTGGGCTATAGAAAAAACTCAACCAATAAGCTATTCATGAAAATAAAATTTTTCCTATTAATTTTAGATGTGATGAACAAAGCCTAAAATGAAAACAGGCAGGGACTACTCTTTAAGATACTTTCATGGTTGCTTATGCCAGGTGATCAGTACAAAGCAGATTAGACCTACCAGTACCCCAAAACTTGGCCACAGCTGTCACTAGAGAAAATTCTTATTAGACAGACTAATTTAACTTCAAGAATAAGGAGTAGTTTATTAGGATTCTATATATGCCTTCTTCCCTGCAAGTGTGCACAATAACCAGAAAGCTTGCACTGATGAAAAATCCATGGGATGGTTTCTGAAGGAGAATTAATCTAAAATATTTGGACTGAGAAATATCTGAAAGTATATCACAGTTAGACAACCTATTTGTCTTTTTATAGCCAAAGGATTGGTTGCTTCTTGGGCTATGAACAGTCAAAATTGAATTTATTTCCTTTTCATCAATCTCAAATGCAGTGGAATAAGAAAATGACCTGGATTGTTTAACTTGGAGAAAGCAAACACTACCAGAAAAGGGGAAAAAAAGCTTTAGGGACAGATTTATTTTTGTTTTGTTTAATATGCAGGTATATCTGAATAATGTGCACTCTCATGTGCATGGTTAACAATTGTTAAACCTTCTTTGTGAATGCAAATGTCAAAATTTCTCACTGCTGGGATTCAGACCAGGGAAAGTCTTTCACAGGAACTGCTCAGCTGTTACAAGTTTACTTCCTGCAGAAGCACATTTTAAGTAAATTCAGCTTTCCTTCTCCATAGTTCCTGACATCTTTGAGAAGCTCAGCCTGGTCACCTGCTCCAGCATAGACCTGATGTTGTCAGGTCCTTCACTGTATCAGGAGTCCATTGAGATCCATGGCTTTGTGTAACAGCTACGTCTCTGACCTTATTAAGAAAAAAAAGATTAATTTAAAATATGTATTTTTCTAATTCCCAGTTCTGTTGGAGTCAGCCTGGTTGTGCACACTTTGCAGGATGTTCCAGTATTTCCAGGCTCCTAATCCCAATGCACAATTTGGTGAATTCCTACTCCCTCTTGGGGTGACTGTACATTTTCTCTCACCAATTCTTTAGTTTCTGTAGAAATTTATTGGCACACAAGCCCCAAAGAAGCCAAGGTCCCCATGTTGCATAACTGGTTAGAGCCAGCCCTCAGAACTGCAGCAGCCTTGCTTAGAAGTCACAGATGATTTATTGGTAATTATTAGCCTGTTTGACCTGTTGGGTTTTTTTAGAGTTACTGGATATTAAAATGCCTTTGAACACAAGTGAACCATTTGTCAACCTCTGAAAAAACTTCAAAGACCTTTTAAATGCAGTGATCTAGGTTAGTGTTGAGATTAATTTAACTGTTGCACTAGAGTGGGAGAATCACTGAATTATTTAGGTTGAAAAGATCCCTAAGATCATTGAGTTCAGCCATTAACCTAACACTGCCAGGCTCATAACCAAGCCATATCCCCAAGTGCCACATCTACATCTTTAGAATCCTTCCAGGTGTGGTGGTTCCACCCATTCCCAGGTCAGCCTGTTCCAATGCTGACCCTCCTTTCAGTGAAGATATTTTCCCTAATATCCAAACAAAACTTCCCCTGGCACAACTTGAGGCCATTTCCTCTGGTCGTTTGTTACCTGGTGTGACAGACCAAGCCCCACCTCACTACAGCTTCCTCTCAGGGAGCTCTGGAGAGCAGTCCCTCCTGAGCCTCCTTTTCTCCAGGCTAAACACCTCCAGTTCCCTCAGCTGCTCTTCTTAAGACTTGTACATAGACTTCTAAAAAATGAGCCAACATGACCTCAATAAAATCACCTGCACTGCAATTTCCAATCTTCCAGCTCAAAGAAAAAATCCACCTCAGAGCACAAGTCCAGACATTTTCTCCAGCTCATGAGACAATCACATAACTCCTGTGACCACAGATAAAGGTCAGCTCTTCCTTTCCCAATTTGCTTCTCATGAGTTACAGCAGCTGCTGCCAGGTGTCTGCATGTCAGGAACTCCCTTTCAAGTTTAGCGCAGACCAGTTTCACATTATCTTGGGACCTCCTAGAGAAAATGTGTGGGGAGAAGCAAATAAGAGTCCCTGAGCCCTATCCCATTAGCACTGCCCTGGTGATGGGTCACTGAAAAACACCAGAGCAAAGTGACAGTGCCATGGTACAGCAAAGCTTCATCCTTCTGGCCCATCTCTCGCAGCTGCTTCCAGTCCTGTCTGTGTGTGCAGAACCCCGAGGCTGGAGGGGACAGTGGTGGTGTCTGCACGAACAGCCAGCTCCAGCAGCACCACACACGGGCAGGCTTTGCTGGCCACCACTGTGTCTGTGCATCCACTGTCCCTAGGCAGTGATCCCTCACAAATCTCTGCAGCTATTCATGGACTATTCACTGGCCTCTCAGAGGCTTCCCAAGGAGACTGCCAAGTGCAAAGGGGTGGCACAAAGCCTGTCACACAGGCACCACAAATACACTTTCTCCCCCAGGAGGACCTCGGTCGAACGCGCTCGTTCTGCAGGTCCAGCAGCCAGGACACTCCAGTTTTCTCATACTACCACGTGCTTTAGTGGGCAAATATAAATAGTCCCAGGGATATTGTAATTAGCTAGTGAGGCATCAGCATCTCTGGAATGTGTGCCCTGTGCTGCAAACCGCAGGAACTGGAGACACACTGACAGCTGAGCACAGCCACTGCAGTCTGTAATTGTAGGGGACTAGTTTTACAACCAGTGCCTTCATCATAAAATGCCCAAACACCCTTTATAGAGTCACAGAAAAACACATAGGTCGTAAATGTGTTGGAATTTTGGTCATTTTCACATGGAGGTTTTGGAGACAGGGAAGAGAGCTGGAGGCTTAGGTCAGTCTGTGGTACAAGCCATGATGCTGTTTCTGCTGTTGTTCACACACACAACCTGTGCTATTACTTAGGATTTAAAGTCAGTGCTTTCATGTTCCTCCCTTGCCCCATTTACACCACCCAGCATGGGATGTTTGATGCCATGTGCTGCTGGAAATCACTTCAGGCCTTTCTTTACTTCCATGGCCGAATCCTCTGAAAGCAGCAGCCAGTATCTGTTGAGGAGTATTATATCCTCAGGACTAGAGCTCAGCTCATTCTTAATTCTAGGGATCATCCAGATTTCTGCAACCAAATCCCATGTCCAGCAGGTCTAGTTTAAAATACAAATAATTCAAATGTGAAGTCTTAAAACCTCAAGAAGTATAATTCACTTTAAGTAACATTCATATGTAGCTTTGATGCAATATTATGGCTCCTAAAAATACACAAAGGGCACATGCTCAGGATTCAAAATATTACCATTGTATTTCCCTGCCTGGTTTTCCATCCTTTGTTAAATGCTGATGGTATGAAAATGAAAATTCAGCATAATAAGAGGTATTAAGTATCCTAAGTGGGGATTTTTAATTGAATATTATAGGGCAGATGAGTTAAACCCTCTTTTGTCTTCATTTCTCTTAAAAAAACAACAAAAAAAAACCAAAACATACTACCCACACGAATGCTCCAAGAACTTTGTTTAAACCATCATTAAACATTACTTTAAAATATCAGACTTTCTGGAAGAGAAAATAGTATTCTAAGTAGATTTCTTGTTTTATTTCACATTTCCCTGTTGATTTCTTATGCATTCAGCAACATATTAAGAGTTCTATTTTGAATTCATGTTTTATGTACTGTTAAGCAGATGCTGCTTCACTTCACTGGCAAAATTTTATCAGTAGTAGAGAAAAGCTGTCTACCTATTCTTACACATGAAACCCTATTTCACTGTAGCAGCCCTTCCTGAATGCTACAGCTGGAGATTTTTTATTTAAACCCTTTGAGACCAGAGGGTCATGGAGCACAAACCCCTGCCATGAGAGGACTCATGACTATCCATCACTGTTTGTTTGTCTCCATTAGTACTACTTCACCTCTTGCCCCTGTGCTTCATATCTCTGACAGCTTCAAGTCCTTTTCTGATGTCTTGAATGTATCTCTTGAACAGCTGATAGTCATTTCTTACTGCTGCCTTTGTCCTGCAGCTTGAGTGGTTCCCTATCTCCCTCCTGCTGCTCTCCTGATCTATTAAGAGAGAGCAACATTATCTCCCCTTTCCACCTGCACACTGCAAGATTAACCAAACCCAGATAAACAGGGTTTTAATTGCCTGTCTCTGGATCCTGAACACACTAATAGCTCCTCAAGGCTGAATCCATCTTTCCTGAATTAAAGAGGTCTGAGCAAACTTTTCTAGACGAGCACTAACCAAAAGCCCTGTCCAGTCTCGGGAATTCTTTCCTTCTCTACCTTTGCATTTTCCCCAGCTGTACAAGACTGCGACGTACAAACATCTGCTGACTAAGACCCCATCAGTTTCCACAGGAGAAGTTTATAGTTTATAGTCCTGATATTGATTCATACCAAAATAGGCCTTTTAAACTAATAGTCCCAAGTTAGTTGGAAAAAAATCCCTGGATTTTGGAGCCATTGATCCCAATCTGTAGAGTGGAAACTCACAGGGAGATTAGACCTAAAACTAGACCCTGAGGAACTTCACTGCCTACACTCTGACTTCTTACTGCCTTTCCTAGAAACGTCACAATTGTCTCACTGCCAGGCAGTTTCTGGTTCACTTTACATTTATTAATCCCTACCCTTTTTCACTTTAGCAGTGACTTTCAATGCAGTACTCAACAAATGTTTGCTGAAGTCCAGATAGATTACATTTACTTAGTACTGTTTGTCTAAAGAAAAGAAATCGTCTGTCTTTTAAAAGGAAAATACCAGTTTAGAGCATTGACTCTCCTCCAGATCACAATGGGGTTTTTTGATGCAGTTATTTCATTCTGAATGGATCCACCCTCATTACCCTCACCCCTACTCTCAGCCTCTGACTTAATGAAATTCCGTGAATCTTCCACCTCTGCCACACCACTCTTTTCCTTTATCTAAGAGTTCTTCCTTTTATAGCTCAGTGTGTGGTTCAGCTTCTCTTTTTAGTTCTACTGATATTGAGTGACTCAATTTCATCATAAATGCAAGCACAGAACTGAATGTAGCAGGTCATGATATGACTTGTTTGCAGGTAGGGTTGACAAGAAAGGGCTGGAATTGTGTGAAACAATTGTCTGTGCCTTCTGCTGCTGAATATAACACAAAAAAAATTTTAAAATCCACAGAAGTATTTTTGCCCCTCTGACCCCATGTTCAGATGTCTTTTCCCTCTCTGAGAGAGGAAAAGGTGTTAAAAATAAGAAGGTTTTAAATAGTCTTCTCTGTCCCCAAAATGAGATTTACTGCAACTTCTACTCTATGAGACTGCACTTTGTGTCCACCTAGAAACAAGTTTGTGCAAGATACAGCTCTGAAGTTCAGTTTTAGGAGCCTGTTGGGCAAGGGTCAGTTCCAGCTCCATCTGGAGCACAAGGCACAGGGGTTAACTTAAAATCCTTGTAGGTATGAGGACCTGGGTGGCAGAGGAGCAGCGTCCCCCTCAGGGCTGTCACCCACAGACATCCCAGAGCTGAACTCCCTCACAAATGTGAGGGAACAGGACATAGGCTGTGCCTCAAAGCTGAAGTGCAGTCCCCCTTGAAGTAGAACACAAAAGCCTTTCAGCACAACACAATTTTTCAGAATGGGAAGCACAGGACAGTGGAAAAACTAAAATTTTCCAGTTTAGCTGAAAGAAAGCAATTTTTTTTTTCTTTTTGAATCAGACCCAGGAGCCCAGAGTCTTCAGAAAATGCTATGGAGTAAGTAAGGAACCCATAAGGAGTGGAACAGCACTTTGATCTTACAGGATCCATCTCCAGCAGCACAATAATCCTTAGCAGACCCAGACTATCTGTTCCATTTTTTCCAGGAAAGAGGCACACATTATCCTAATCACCAGTAACAAGATGAGAAATAAATAATTTTCCCACCATATTGGAGCAATCAGGAGCCTTCTACAAATCCTCTGTATTGTTGGTAAGGGACTGGAGTTGTCACTTTTAATTAAATACTGTAACTAATCTGTTGTTAAGATGCTGAATGGAATGGTGAATGTTTACTGTGAACAGAGATCCCTTAGATCAAATAAATGACAGCCCTGAATGATCAGCCTGACCAGACATGTTGCAAAAAATTAATTTCTGCTTATGTAAATTGCTTATATGGTGGGAAAAAATAATCACTGGGGTACTGACCAAACTGGAGCAGTTGCCCAGAGGATCTGTGAAGTACCCATCATTGGAGATACTGAAAACTCAATTATACAAGGTCCTGAGATGTCTGATCTAACTTTAAAATGGGCCCAATTTCAAAGGAGACCCTATTTTGAGTGGGAGGTTTGATGAGGTGATTTCCATAGGACCCTTTCAACCCAAACTAACACAGAGATCTAAGACAGCAAAGCCATCTTTTATGTTAACATGCTGAATATTAACTTCTTTCCTAGGAGGGAAGTGGGATTTGGTTATAAAAAGAAAAAATACCTCAAAAATATTAGTGTGTGTAAACACACACACACAAATATTTATATGTACACATATATCAGTATTACTGCATACAGGCATCTACACCTCACTCTACTCAAAACTTTTGTGCCATATCTGAACTGGGATTCCTGTCCTTTGCATTGCTCAACAAAATATATATTTTTGAAGTCAAATAAAAGCAAAGAGTTTATTAATTAGGCACTTGAATTAAAAATTCAGATAAACATGAACTGGATGTAAGAATCCGCTTGCAGCCCCATTTTTCTGGAAAGAAACACATAGAAGGTGATCATCTGAGAAGGGAGACAATCCTCCTGCTCATTTTGAGCAGCAGCTTCCTCTGCAGATAGGTTCATTAAGGATCGGTAGAGCTGAATTGCTCTAAAGTTTGCCCAGCCAGCAACAGGAGGACTTTCAGGACAGGTTAATGCAAGACCCAGCAACAGACAGCAGTTCAAAACAGGTGTTTTGGGATAATCTGCTTGGGTCTAATGACCAGAAAAGATGTTCCCACCCAACATTATCACAGGCTCAGATATAAGCAGACTGCAGCCAAAACAAGCTGCCCACAGACAGCACAGCTGGAGCTGATATTCTATGCAGACAGGGAAAATCCTCCAATGAAAACATTCTGAATGAGTTGCAAATCTGACAGTGACCATTTCTACTCATAATCAAGCTGCAGAAGAGCCTTCAGCCTCCCACTGCAGTGACTTATGATCGTAGGTCAATCAAAGATATTCCAAATGTAACCTTGATGGGCATCTTTTCTCTGCCAACATCTCAAGCAGTCTTGGGAGGCTGGAAAAGAGGCACAGTCCATGCATAGATCTGACAGATTAGGTCCTTCAGCTGGCTGGAAATATATCAGAGCTCAGAGAAAACCAGAGATACACCAGACTGTATTTCCCCTTGATATCTCACCAATGCTTCAGAAAATCTTTTATTTATACAAATTCACACATAAACCTTTCTTCAGTGGTAATTACCATTGTGCTTGGATTTCCACAAGAATCACAGATCAAATAAATGGATGCTAAAACTCACTAAATGTGCAGTGGTAAGAAAAAAGCAATCTCCAGGACTTATTGCACTCCTCTAGCTACTGCACTAAGCTCCATTGGCTTTTTAATTTAATGCCATATCAGAAGAAAGTCTGTGATTAATTTGATGTTGGCTGTCAACAGATAACTCATTTGGAGCCTCACAGTTTCTAATATACTTCTCCACCACTGAACATGTGCTGGAAGAAGAAAATTCCATCTAGGAAAGGTGTCATGAATCAGAGCATCTCACTAGAAATGTGCAGTTATACTATTTCAGTTGCCAGAGGGATAGCAGAAAAGTGTGTCTGCTCACCTGGAATCTCATCAGTGCCCCCATTGGTGTGTTTGAACCGGTCTCCTTCCACATGGACATTTGGACACAGGACATCTGAAAAGCAAAAGTACAAAATTATCCCAAGGAAACACATTCTTTTGGAAGCTGCAGAACCAACAGAGGCTGATCTTCAGGGTTTTGTTCAGAACTTGCACCGGGCACCTCAGCAATAATTCCAGCCCACAGTTTGCACATCCTAAACACCCTTCCTCTCTTCTAATCCCTAATTGCATGATGGACAAGAAACCCAGTACACATGTCTGGTTTTGAGCCACTTTTTTTTCTGACTGGCCAGAAAGGAAGACAGGACAGACAAACTGAGCCTTTCCATCTGCTGGGAAAAAACTCTGGGTTTGTGTCTTTCTCCTGTCTGTAAATCTGAATGAAAGTCACAAAAAAGCTTAAGAAAATACAGAATGTGCTTCCACTTTCAGCTTGGCTGGAAGGAAAGTTCTGAAAGTCCATCTGACATTAGGGTGCTGCGCAAACTTTTCGGAAAGGAAAGCTCCTACTCTGGAAAACTTCCCTGAGTTTGTTCAAGCAGAAGTTGGAGTTAAATGACTAAAACTTTGAAGAATATTCACCCCTACACACAGCTTTCAAAAAGTCATGAAAATAGCCAGCCTTTGTCAGCCATTTCTCATGCTCCCAATTAGTGTCAACACAATTGCAGATAAATGCTTTTCCACAGAGAATATATCCACCTCTTTCCTGCTAAACCTTTGAAATAACTTTTATTTATGCTTTCTTTCCCCAGGTCGATAGCACACTTGTAAACAATGGGGACAGGCAGCTCGAGAGATCAGTTTACTGAGAAGATCTGGCAGAGATATTGAGTCTATAAAGGTCCGATATGATTATAACAATAACAAAAACAAAAATAACAATAGTAAGAACAAAAAAAACCCTAATAAAAATAAATTTCATTATAATATTGGACTTGTTAGAGCAGGTCCAGAGGAAGTCCATAAGGATAATCTGAGGCCTCCTAGAGCATCTCCTGGGAAAACAGGCTGAGAGAGCTGGGGTTGTTCAGCCTGGAAAAGGGAAAGCTCCTGGAAGATCTTGTAGAACCTACCACTAATAAAAAAGGCCTTACAAAAAGTGTGGAAGGGATGTTTCACATGGGAGATAGTGATAGGGACAATCTCTTGTTACCTCTTAAAGAACAGTAGCCTCAATTTTGCATTTATTCTATGAGTGTCCTGTGCTCCTTTTGGCTCCTCCCTGCCTGCCTGCACTAAGGAATGAGAATGAATTGTTGGCAAGGGAAAGAAAATTCTTGCAATACTCACTTTCCAGCCACAAAAGAATTAACAGAGGCTCAAACAAGGTTCGTACTTTACCATTTCCATTATTATCATGGATCTCTACATCCAAAAGAGCAGAGTGCTGGACTGACAGAACAGTCCCAAAGAGCCACCAGGCCCCATTGCTACACCCAGGGCTGCAATGTTGGGAAGGCAAGACAAAAGCTGCCCTCCTTCTGTGGAATCTTTCTATGAAACCCCTGATACAGGTGAACATTTCAGAGTCAAAGAGCATTGATGCCCATTTTTTTCTGGGACTGGCAGGCAAAACTCTGAGCAAACACTTGTGATGCTCAGAGGATTTGCAGCAACGAGCATCCACTGCAAATGGCAGAGACAGTAACAAAATCTGCACTGCAGCAAAGGCTCTGCTAATTTGTAAATCTTTACAGATTTACAGAAGAGAAAATACAGCTGTCAGACCTGAGCTTTCAGCCTCTGCTCCTTGTTGCAATTTCTGCTTAGAGTTGACTTTAAATATGTATTGATTAAAACTTTCTTGTCTGCAACCTTATATAATATTCTGTCAATCATTTGCTTTATCCAAAAGTTTTATCGGCAAAGATTTTGCTTTTATATCCATGGGGCTCATGGAAATTTTTAATAGCACCAGATGTGCTAAATATCCCTTTACTGTTGCACTAGGAATGATGACTTTCCACTGACACCTGCTACATGAGATCAGTCAGCTTTTAATCCATTGTAGAGTGCTACTTTTTAATGCAAATGCAATTCAATACATAGTAACAATGCCTAAGAAAAAAAGTACTTTATTAAAGAACAAATGTACTTTATCAAGGTAGTTACCATATCAACCAAGCTGTAACTCCACAGAAGAAAATTAGTTTTCTTAGAGATGACCTCTTTCTCATAAAATTATAATTCTTGAATTGGGATACATAATAATTCCTATTCTGTAATAATTTATTCACTGGCTTCAACATCAAATATTACTTTTTTGTGAGGGAGACCAGGAAAATTTCTCTATAGCTATACATATGGTCCATTTTTCAATTTTTAATAGCCTCACATTATCATTATTTCAAAGGCCCATAATTAGAGGGACTAGGAAGCTCTATGTATGTAAATTTGCAGATGACACCAAGCTGAGTGATGCTGTTGACACCCCTGAAGGATGGGGACAAGCTCGAGAAGTGGCTCATGGAAATCTCACCAGGTTTAACAAGAGCAGGTGTTGGTGCTGCACCTGGGCTGGGGCAGCCCCCAGGCTCCATCCAGGCTGGGGGATGAAGGGGCTGAGAGCAGCCCTGCCCAGAAGGACTTGGGGATGCAGGTGGGTGGGAGGCTGGACAGGAGCTGTCCATGTGCTCTGGCAGCCCAGGAACCCACCATGGCCTTGGTTTGTACAAGATTCTTGTTGCAGGAAGCATTTCTGAAAGTATTTTAACTACCCATAACACCCTTTTCTGTGAGCAGATCACACTGAAATCTGTCTGATGAGGAGACACTTAAAACTCACTTTTAAACATCGTTTTTTAGAACCTTCCCTATTAAAAAATCCAAAAGCTCTCAAACATTTTAAAAGCGAGAGACAATATGTCCTACAGAGTACGTGTTCTGTAAAGAGATATGTCAGAAGAACGTGTTTGCTCAGGAACATTCACTAGCACTAAAATAGCATTAATCACCTACTGTCATTAAAATGTGACAATAGGGCTGCAAGTTTGGAAAAGAAAAGTGATCTGGTCGTTTGAGTTTCTTTGCCTCCAAGTAGTTTCAAAATTAATTCAAGGAAATGTGATAGAAAACAAAGGGAAAAATAAAAAAGAATGAGAAAGGAGTAGAGAGAAAAGGGGAAGGAAGGAAGGGAGGACGGGAGGACGGGAGGACGGGAGGACGGGAGGGAGGAAGGGAGGAAGGGAGGGAGGAAGGAAGGGAGGGAGGAAGGAAGGGAGGGAGGGAGGGAGGAAGGAAGGGAGGGAGGGAGGGAGGAAGGGAGGGAGGGAGGGAGGGAGGGAGGGAGGGAGGAAGGAAGGAAGGAAGGAAGGAAGGAAGGAAGGAAGGAAGGAAGG
>JAHLSL010000011.1:3927120-3948606 GCA_025920805.1 Petroica traversi | reverse complement strand
AGGAAGGAAGGAAGGAAGGAAGGAAGGAAGGAAGGAAGGAAGGAAGGGAGGAAGGAAGGAAGGGAGGAAGGGAGGAAGGGAGGGAAAGGGCAGTGTTGTGTGTGTTACAGCACTGGCCAGGAAAGGTGTGATTCTGCTGCCCCTTAGGGCTTTCTGTGGAGGAATCTTCCCTGTACAGTGACAAACACAAATCCTCATTGCCTGCACTCCATCCTTGTGTCCATAGGACTCTGCTGAAACAGTTTCTTAATTTTCATTTCAATTCTTTCAAGGGTAAGCAAGCCCTCAGCTGCCAAGGGCTCCTCTGGGGACTTGTGTATAATGAATGCTGAACATGTGTAGCTGTCAAGTTCCACAAGAATAAAGTAGAGAGGTGAGAATAGATACACAAGAAGGTTAAAGCAAACATTATTTATTACCATGTTTCTTTTTTTTTTCTTTCTTTCCAGACTGGGAATTTCAGGATTCCACAATCTCAGCAGCACCCAGTGCATTGGCAGAGATTCAGACACACTCTCTCTCTCCACCATTATTCCATTCCCACACAAGAGATTCTCTGGTTTCTCTCAAAAGGGGTGATACTCCCAACCTAAATATTTGAGTTGTCTCATCCCCTGACAATGAAGTTTAGCCCCTTGTAATTCTACCCATGGAGAAGGCAATGCAGGGCAAATGCAGACTTCCCTGAAAGTTTTCTCCCAAAACTTTGGACCAGATAGCCTGGTAAGAAAGAGGGATTTGGGTTAAGGGGTGGGTGGGTTTCATTTTGTTACGTAGATGGTATTGCAAATTTATTCCACATTGAAATATTTTTTTCCCATTGAAGCTTGCACTTAAAGGGGAAGGGGCCTGGCGAGAAAATTTTTCTTAAAGTTAAGAATATTTCATGAAAGTAGTTTCTCAGAGGAGCTTTCTCAGAGCCCATTAGGAACAGAGCTCTGTTCTTTAATTACACAGGCGGTGCTCTGTGCAGCAGTTCCTCCAGCACATTTAATTCCCTGCAGTCAGTTGATGACTCCTATATATAGTACCACCTTTATTTGTTCTTTTCATTTCTTTTATAAAACATTGCATGTAGACCATTTTATAGCCTCAAAATTTAAGGGATTTTTCCCCCACTCTTTTAAAAAAGGCATCTTTTGCAAGTATACCTCCACTCTCTGCCCATATTCACTGAATATCTTTTGGCAAATGTTTGTTGTCAGATATTCTTTCCCTGCAAATGAACCAATCCATAAAGTGCCACCCACCATGGAAGCAAATTTATAAGGAAAAATGTGGCTTTTTTTTTTTTCAGCTACAGGCAGGCCTGACAGTGTAATGATACTGCAATAGAGCCTGTACTAACATTATAATTCGTAGCAAGGTGTAGGTACAACAGAGCATCACAGCAATTATATGATTACACCTTGCAGTTTAATGCCTTTTGCAGCTCTCCTTTCCTCTCTGAAATCTCACTGAATCCTCACACCATGGAGTGTGAAGTCCCTCAGTGCCAGGAGAATCACCTGTTTATGGCTGCTGAAGTCAAAGTCAATTCTGCCTTTCTTCTTTCAGATAATGTCTATATTGATGCTGGATGAGGTTTCCGGGTTTGCTCTCACACAAAAGCTCTGTCAACTCAGTGTTAGAAACAGAGGAATGCTTTGGGCTGGAAAGGACCTTAAAGATCCTCTGTTTCCAATCCCTCTGTCATGGGCAAGCACACCTTTCACTAGATCAGGTTCCTCAGGACCCCATCCAACCTGGCCTTGAACAATTGCAGGGATCCAGCATCCTCAGCTTCTTGGGGAACATGTTCCAGTGCCTCACCACCCTCACAGTGAAGAATTTCTTCTTGATATCTAAACTAAACCTGCCCTTTTCCAATTTAAAACCATTATCTTTTCCTATCACTGCATATCCTTTCTAAAAGTCCCTCTCCACCTCTCTTGCACAGCTCATAAATGCTCATGATGAAATGAAAAGGGAATATCAAACCCTTTCCACAATGCAGCTTTCAGGCAGAGAAAACACAACCACAGCCTACCCTACTCCTCATAAAGCTGTCACAAACGTTATTCTGAAAATACACCAGCACCCAGCTGAACTGCTCCCCTGTCAGCTGAGAGGGTCCCGAGTGACTTCACCTGGACTGTGGCTATCTGTGTCCACAGGGCTCCCTCCCCTTTTCCAGCACAGTAGCCAGGAAAAGTGAATCTCTGTGTGACCACCCATTGAGTGCTGGCACTGCTCAGCAGATGGTGTGTTCCACACACAGAGTAAGCAGAATTACTGCAGGGTGTTATAGCCCAGAGAGCTTTCATGCAACACATATTTAAAGTCCCAGGCAAGAGGACACTCTTCTTTGCAAGGCTCCTTCTACAGAATGGAGGAACAGGGCTCCTTCAAAAAGCAATTGAGACCAGAAACCCAATTTAGGTGCCCTGATGTAGCCCTGAAAAAGCTACTCTCTTCCCATTGTTTCTAGGGGAAATCTAGGAACATGCTGTTCCTGAATTAGACATCTATCAAAGGCACCAGAGTTACATCCATCCAATTAAAACAAGCATGGTTGGGTGCATTCCTGGGCACTGAGGCCAAGGCATGTTCAAGCCCATATCTATGCTAGCAAATGGTCTTAGCCTCAAGAATGAGGGCGCTGCTGACCATGAACACTGCCTGGCATGTTGGAAGGGCCAATCTGGGCCCTAAAATGTTCCAGTGGAGTGTCAGCTTGCCTGGGGAGAAACGTGCCGGACCCTAGGGCAGATGAGTGCATTCCATAGCCCAGGAATGCCTCTGGCCACATTTACAGTTACTAGTTTAGATACAGCCCACAAATATCATCCATTTCTAAGAGTTCTCCAATACAGATCAAAAGGACCCTCTTGAGCAAAAATGCTAATTGATTTTATGGTCACAGGCCAGCAATCCTTAAATGCATTCAGTGCAAATGGGAAAGTGGGAAGGGGACTGAGTGCACAGCCAAGAAATACTGCATCCTATTTAAATAAGGACAGCAGGAATGCAGGGAGGTCTGGCATTTGCAAAGCACTCGAAGTCCTTTTGAAGGTGAAAAAGTAAATGGTAAAAAACGTTACATTCTTCTTCTACACTTTTCTTCCTGTCCTGCCTCACTTACACTGGAGCTGATCAGAGAGATATGAAAAACACTGTTTTCCATGCAATGTGGCTGGCTGTGCTGTGCATTTATACCATCTTCTCACCCTGGATCCAAGCATCTCTCTCTTCTCCATTTGTTACTACTAATTGCCTTTTTTTATTTTTCATTTCTCTGTGTCCAATGCTCTGGATCTTTATTCCAAAAGAGGCAATGCTACTACAGGTACTCCTACCCCAGCAGCACACAAGAAGTGACAACTACACACCTCCACCAGCACAAGGAATCCTTTACAGCCCATCATCCCCATCTTTAGGCTGACCCCATACCCTAACTCTTAGCTCAGCTTCAGATGCCCTTTGAAATTTCCTAGAGAAGTTCCTGAATCTTGGTAAGGACTCATCTTTCCAAGGGATACCTGCACTGCAGGATGCTCAGAGAACCTCTCTCTCTCTGATGCACCCACACAAGGGCAAGGAACTCATAGTATGACTGGCAGCAGAAGTATATTGTCAAGAGGACTGATGCAATTAGCACCATTTAAGTGAGCAGCATACAGAATTAATTTGCACATGCTCCCACAGGGAATAAGTGGCACTCTGGGAACTATGAAAATAGCATCAGGCCTTGGCACTTCCAAGCTAATTTGCTTGTGTCTGCCCCTAAACAAACACAGAGACTGTGTGCCAAGGAGCTTGTCGGCAAACAGCACAAGGTTTTGAGGAAAGCAATTAGCAACTGCTCTCCATCCAGGCCAGGGGCTGATTGCTGCTCTGGGGCACAAGTCCACCTCGTTCTCTCATTTTGGGAAAGAGGTGAAGCTTCCCCAGGCAAAGTGTCCTTAATTCGAGTGAGCTGCAGGGTTTCTCCTGAGTGGCCAACCATTTCCCTAGCAGGTGAATTGCCATGAGCACGTCTTCACGCTGAGGACCTATAAAATGTTGAAGTGTGGATTTGAGCTGCAGCACGTTCTCCAGGAGCCAGCAGCCACAGCAGCACAGCCTTCCCCAATGGCTGCTCTACTGGCACAGATGGAACCTGTCAGTCCTGATGCAGCTGCTGGGCTCCTTGGCATCAGTCTAGGTGTTTGCTGCCTGTATCCCAGAGGCTGGAGAGAACAGGGGGCTGCAAGGCTAAAAAGGTTTCCTGCTTGGCTTTGTGTCCCAGATGAAGAGCAAAGATCAAAGGTACTGCTCACCTGGCTGTGGGGAGACAAAGCCACCCCACCTGCCAAAGTGAGGATCCCAAGGGTGCAGAAAGAAGAGATCAGCATGTGGGGCCTCTCTAGGGATGCAGATTGGAATGAGTAGAGTGTAGATGGGACAGAATCTATCCAGGTAAATTGTCTCATCTGCCGACCGTCTCACGACCGCCAAACTGCCAAGCGTAAAAAAATTCTATCATTCTCTCTCCCCTTCTCACTCACTAAATTTTAGAAAATAAAGGTTTTATCTTCTTGAATTTTTTCACCATTGGCTATGGATCAATTCCAATATGCACCAGTGTAATGAACAATGAGATTTCTATGGTGTGTAAGAAGCCCCAAAGCTAAAACATCTGTGCCTTACACTCCTTTAAAAACGTATAAAGATCAATACCACACATGCGAATGTTGGTTGTAGAAACAGGAGAAACATTTCACTAACACAAGCAAATATTTCTTATTTTTTTCCTGTGCTATTAAACAAGTAATCTGGAAGCAAAATTCTGCCAGCAGCAAATTTCACAACAGGGAGCTGGTAGCAACAGTAGCAAAAAATGCTGAATCTCTTACAGCAATGGTTGATTTAAGGGTGGACTCAAATGTTGAAAAATGCTATTAACACTGGAAAGGAGGTTGGGTTTTTTTATAATTTGTTTTTTAAATAGCAATTCTGTGTTAGTCCTGTAATTGAAATGACTGGGATGATTAAAAATAAACTCGGTGTGAAGCTCCGGTAGGTTGGTTCTCACTGAATAGGAACATTACAGTATTTCTCCTATAAAACCTCATCAATCTCACTTGCACTCGGCATTCACCAAAGGCACATTCCCCAAATGAGCCCAATGGAGCAGCACAGCTACAGCTCTGCTGGAGCCATCAGTTCCCACTGCTGGCTGGAGGGACAAGACAGTCTGTCCATTATCCTCCCGTGTGCCACAACACCCAGACAAGAGCATGGAGGCTCCTCATCCGAGCACTGCCAGAAGGCTGAGATGCCAAGTCACAGTTTGTAATAGATTTTATAAAAAAGCAAATCCTGGGCAGACAGCAAATGTTATTTTATTTGTTAGATTTCTGTAAAAGCAATTACTTATCCAGAAAAATAATGAGAAATCCAGGTAAGGCATTCTGTTCCCTCACGGTGGTTCCAAAAGTGATTTAATTAGAGGCAACTTGTTTCAAAGCTCATGGCTTTTCAGCTGATCAATAAATATGCACTAGCTGCTCTCAAATAACTTTCAAGAGAGAAATATAGCTCAAGGATGAGTTTAAGAGGAACTCTGACTGCCATTACTCTTCTGGTGTAATTATACAACTCCAAATTGAACAGTATCTTCTTCCATGTGGGTATTTTTGGGGGTTACTGTAACTGTGGCTTTGGGACTCTGACCAGCAGCAGTATAAATATATCACAAGAGCAAAGCAAAGAAATTTCTATATAAATACAAAATGTGACTTGGACTAAGAGTTTGGTTTTGTTTTGTAAAGAGTTGTAACATAACCTTTTCAAAATGGAGGGGGTTTAAGAAAAATAAGTGACTTTAATTTCCTCTTAGAAGAAATCAGGATAAAATACCATTCTGGCCAAAGGATGCTATTTTATGGATGCACCTCAGCAAACTCAGAAGTTAGCCTGGTTGCTGTCCGCATCCTGATGAATATGGCCTTTCCTGGGCAGGACATGGAACTGGCCACACAGAGGGAGAAGGTAATGGCATGTGCCAGCCCTAAGACCAGCCAGAGAAAGCAGTGAGACATTGCTGTGGTGGTAAAGCTCTTCAGGAGAAATCCTTCAAGGGCAAGACATCCATCTGATAATCTTCATGGGGATGAGCCTTAGAGACACCAGTGGGAACAGCTTAAGGATGTTTGATCATGTGGGAAAAGGGATTGTCCCAGACTGGGTGTCACCACAAGCTGCTGCCTCTCAGAGTTCTGTCTCTGCCTTCAGGTGCTGCAGAGTCCAGCAGGAAAGAGACATTACTCAAAATGAGTGAAGGATTCCAGAAGCAAGCCAAGTGCCTTCTTTACCTGCAAAGGGTTTAAATGGACCATTGATATCTGTAAAGGTCTTTACAGATTTGAAGACCTTTTGGAGACTATCTGGATTTTTCAGCTTTTAAACAGACCTAAAACCACTTTAAAGCACTGGTTTCACTTCTGACTTAAATTATGAAAGATAACTTCAGTTCAATGTTAATTTTACCAAACAGCTTCATCCACTTGCCAGTTCCAAATATGCCACCTGGCCCAAACTTTCTAAGGAAGTTTGAGTAAGATCTGTGTGCTTCCTTCCCATGGTGATCCCTCCAGTGATCTCTCTTTGGAAGTCTAAAAGCAGCTGAAAGAAAAGCAACTTAACAGGAAGTGGTTTTGAGGGCATCTGCCCCCTCCAGACTCTGCTAAACAAAGGATGTGACAAGTGGAGTCTGGAAAACACAGGTTTGTGAGCAATAAATCAAATCAGGCACAACCTGGGCTGTGTTATTCAAGCCAGGTGCACATAGCTCAAATGCCAATTTCCCCTTTCTTTCCCCCAGAAGAGTTTTCCCTGCTCAAAAATGTCAACCACTCATTTTTAAGGAGGTCTAAGAAGATATTTCAGACAGGACAACTGTGCAAGAAGGGAAAAGGGAAAGAATCAAATCAGAACACTAAAAAGAAATTAGTCAAGAGGCAGAAATTACATGGGTATCAATCAGCTGCTATAGCCCTGCCACCTCTGGGTACTGAGATCTTCATTCCCCACTGAAAGCTTATCTGTGCCAGAAAAGCCCCCATTTATCAAGCCCTCTGCATTAATACACCACTGTGCCACACTGTGCAATACACCTGTGCTGTCTTATTCATGTGCCTGGAATCAAACTGTGCTATTGTTGTGCCAGTCTGACAGCAGCACAACCCAAGCCTCCCCACAGACACGCCAGGATGAGTTAAAGCTGTAAAACTTTCAACTGTACAGCCACAAAAGGTACATCCCAGCATGAGAAAATGTTTCCAGAGGACCTGCAAAGTCAGCTCAGTGGTACCTGTCCCCATTGTCCCTCTCCAGGGAGCTGAGCAAGCTGACTCTCCAAAGGGGAACGTGGTTGACATTGATTTTTTTAAAACATATTCAGTAATTGATGTTTTGAACCAAAACCAGAACTTCTCCACTTCGCAAATAAAACTAAATTCAAAATAAAGCATTTTAATAGCTTCAAAGATTTTTTCCCAATCCTTCTCCATGATCAAAAACTCATCTAAATTGGTTTTGCCCAGAAGTTTTGATCTTGATGAATTAGCATTTTCCCTATGACAGGCATTTAATTAAGAGGTCCCAAATCAATTCTGAGAGGTTTCTTTTCCTACAAAACACAATTTCTGCTAGCCCATGCACCTAGGGGTATAAGGTGTGGGAGGTGGATAATTTTACCTGCTGTCAGCTAGGAGTGAGAGATTTGAAATTGACATTTAAATCTGAAATAAAATAAAATATTGCAGGCAGAAATACAGTATGTCAGCTCAAGAGTTTCTGAGGAGTTCTGAAGGACAACATTCAGAGTTGTGCTCATTGTGCTTGCTCCTCTCCAGCCTCAGAAGGAAAGGGGTTTCAGAAAATCCCTTGAGGTCTCAGGAAAGGAGATTTGCTGCATTGTGTCAGATGCCTCAGCAGCAGTTTAGCAAGTTGACTGTAGTAAAACTGATTCCCACAAGGTGTTTTTGCAGGGTCACTTCAGGTTTTAAAGCACATCCAACAGGTTTGGGGGTTTTTAATTTATTTTTTTTATTTATTTGCACATCCCTACATTTTTCCAAGGAACTCTGAATCCTGCCTAAATACATAAATTTAGGCCTAAATACCAATTAATTGCTTTCCTCTTGATATTTTTTCCCTCCCTAAGTGATGCATCTGCATAGGATATACTGGGAATATGCAGGTGGGGCTGTATAGCTGGGAAGTGGGATTTCACAATCAGTTCTGCATCCTCAGTCTGCATCACCTGGCATGGGAATCCATTGGGACCCTCTTCAGCACAGCCACTTTTGAGGTTTCACCTTTGTGCAGTGCAAAAGTGAAGATGCTCTCATTGCACCAAAGAGCCCCACAGGCACTGAGAACCAGCCAGACTCTGCTTCTTGAATGCTTTTTTACCCCTGTCCTATAGAAGCACTGAATCACAGAATCATTAAGGTTGAAAAAGACCTCCAAGATCATTGACTCCAACATTTTAGCCACCATGTCCATTAAACCATATCACAAAGTGCTACATCCAGTTATTTTTTGAACATTTCCAGGGATGGGGACTCCACTACTTCCCTGGGAAGTCTGTTCCAATGCTTAAACGTTCTTTCAGTGAAGAATTTTTTTCCTGATATACAATCTATTTTCTTAGGTAATCCTCCCCCTTTTCTGCATTGGCAGAGAAGAAGATTAAAATTTCAAAAAGTAATTCTTGGAACTTTTTAACAGTTATTTCCCAGACTTATAGAGAATATAGAGGGTATAGAGGGTATAGAGAGTATAGAGAGTATAAAAAGTATAGAGAGTGTAGAGAAAGCAAAATAAAAACAGGAAGAGCAGAGACAGAGTCTGGATGAGATGTCCATGAGTCTCTGCACACAAAGACAGAACACCCAGGGGGACTCACAAACACCCAGTAAGGGACAGGGAAACCAGCTTTGGTTTTATCAGGGAGGACTAGAGAAAATCAACCCTGCAGGGTCATTCCCAGTTGCCAATAAGATCCAGAAGCAATGGAGAAGCTGTGGGTGCATACTACAAAGGAGTTAGACACCTATGCAACTACTGAGCAGTCAGAGCTGTTATTTTGCCTGGATCACAGCACCTGCCCCTCAAGGAAGATGGAAAAGCGACACCTCAGCTTTATTTCCTGCGGAAGTTGCCTATTCAGCAAGGTTTGACTTGCAGTTATATGTTACCCATGCAGAGGGAAAACTGTAAGAGGAGCTAATGTTATCATAGGACCTGCAGTTCCAAGGAAGTTCCCAGCTGCTTTTTGAAGGTGGGATTCCTCCCCTCTTTAAGAAAGACTTGAGCCTTAAGTGAATGTGACAAAGACGTGTGCAAGTTTATCTGACCTGGCTTGCTGAGGTACTGACTTGGGGATTGGATATTTTAGGTGCTGACCTGAAGAAGAAATTGTTTCTAGGTGAGGATCATGGAAGGATGAGTTTGTGCTTGCAGAAGTGTGTCAGGGCACATGCTGGGCTGGGCCTTTCTGCGTGAAGGAAGGAACAGTGAAGTCTGCTGCAAGAAAGACGCTAGACACATTAAAGCTTTTCATTAGCACTTTGTGATTAGATTATAAATATTCTGTGTAATTGCCATTAGCTAGAGTGGCCAAAAGCCTGAAGTGGCAAAGAAGTGTGAGTTCATTATAAAAATTATGCAGAGCACACATGAGAGGGGAAAGCAGAAGCTGGGAAAACAGAGCTGAGGAAGTTAAGCCATTTCTTAAAAGAACCTTTTAATAACTCTGAACCACGCCGCACAAGTCCCAGCGTGGACCAGCTGGCCCCGTGCCACCTTCTCCTCCAGGGCAGTGGAAATGGGATCCATCAGCTCAGCAAATACTGTCGGGGAACAAAGGCCCCTCAGCCAAGATCTGCTGGCACCAGCACCATTCCCACGCATCGCCCACATCCTCCCAGAGAGCAGGGCTGCCTCTGACACGTCCAGCCCGAGTGTCCCTGCTTGGCACCAGCGCCCAAAGCTTTGTGCTTTTCCCCTCCCCATTTCCCCCTGGGTCTTTGGGAGGCCTGAGCCATCCAGGGGGTTCCCTCACACACTGAGCCGACCTCATTGTGCTCTGCCCCAGTGAGCACAACTAATAGCCACAGTTTGCCTCCTTTAATTGAGGCTCTGAATAACTGGGAGCAAGTACCCAACCCCTCCAACAAAGGCAGAGCTCCCCTCATCACAGAGCGCAGCTGCCACTCACGCCGCTCTGCACTGGGATGCCACAAAAGCTGAGCTATTCCGCACGGAAAGCAGCTATCACAAAACCCAGCTATGAGCAAATGGGGGCCAGAGTGAATTCCAGGAAAGTCCCCATGGCAGAGAGCATGTCCAGCCCTCTGCACCCCACGCTTGCTGAGCACCAGAAGCTTGGTGAAGTTATTTTGTCCCGCAGCAGGTTTTTCTGAGAGGCTGCTGAAGCCCAGAGGAATGACATACATGCATGAAAATTACCACGGAGGGTGTTTTCCAGTTCAGAATACAAAACAGATTGGCTTTTCTGCAGGCACTGGTAAGAAAAATACTAATTAGTACAAAGTATGGTGATAGGCCAACCTTCTTGCTTAGTTGTTCATTCATGAAAGTGAAATGAATCTGGATTTAGATCAATGTAAATGAGTGAGGAATGTAGCTGGGTGTTTTGTTTTGTGTACACCCATTTTGCTGCTGCTGCTGATCACAAAGAAACAAAGCTAAAAGCACAGCACAGGACACCTCAAAGTCAGCTCTATCCCTAATGGCCAAGGCCTGCTATCAAACAGATGCGTCCTGCTACATCTGTGAGCCCCCAAAACTCAATCTGAGGATGTGAGGACATTCAGATGAACAGAGATAAATCTAGATAAAGCTCACACAGAAGTAAAACAGGAAAGGCAGCCTTGACCTCTCCACTTAGGGGACTTGAGGCAGGCTGCCTTGGCTTGGTGAGCAGTGAGAAATCTTCATACATAATACAAGAAATGTGGAGAGGAACTCTTTACAGGAGCAAGTAGTGACAGGCCAAGGGGAAATGGCTTAAAACTGAAAAGAGTAGATTTAGATTAGACATGAGGATTAGGAAGAAATTCTTTGTTATAAAGGTGATGAGGCAATAGTACAGGTCGCCCAGAAAACCTGTGGATGCCCCATCCCCAAATGTGTTCAAGGCCAGGTGGGATGGGGCTTTGAGCAACCTGATCTAGTCAAAGGTGTCTCTAACCCTAGAAGGGGATTAGAATTAGGTGATGTTTTACTTTCCCCTCTGATCCGAAATATTCAGTGATTCTCTGACTCTGTGATCACATTCTTGGTTTTGGCCACGAGGTCAGGCCTACTTTATTTCACTGAGCTTCTCATCCCAGCAACATCTCAGATAAGATTTCACAGGTCACTGTACTAAACCCCAAGGTTTTCCACACAGTAAAAAAACACCATGGAGAATGTGACCAGCCTAAGAACTACTTACAAACCTGATAGCTGTGCCACTACACATAAAATGGCAACAGCATTTATGACCCAGGACAAGTATGGACCAATGCTTCCACATTCCAACATCCTGTCTGCTTTACAATGCTCAGCACTTCCATATTTCTATACAAACCAAACTCATTCTTTGGCCAGGAGGGCAGGAAGGCAGAGCCAAACTATTCTCCCTACTCCCATCCACCCAAAATTGGGATGCCACATTCCCACTGCCCATTAGGGAAAGGCTCCTGGCCTGGGACTCTGCTATTCCCTGAACCATGTCAGGTCATTGTTTGGAAAGAGCTCATTAGCACAGAGTGAACCCATCCTATCGAGTGTCCTATGGGCTGTGGTGGGACAGTGCCAGGGCCCAGGACTTTTACTGGCACTGGTGTGGCTTCCAAGGGCCTGTGCTGACACAGGCCTCTGGGTGGCATTTCTCCTGGCTGTACTGTGTGTGCACACAAAGGATCAGGCCCTCCACCACTGCTGCTCAGCACAAGCATCTGTGGGGATAGCTGGCGTATTTGAAGGGGTTCCCTCTGTCCCAGAGTTCACATGGAGATATCCAGAGCCAGCAGAGATTTGGCCAAGTTGCTCAAGTACTGATTACAGAGTTGCTGGAGCACGTCCAGATGATGTGGCAATGAAGCTGGGGAAGGGTTTGGAGCACCCAAAGTCGGATAAAAAGCAGCTGAGGAAGCTGGGGGTGTTCAGCCTGGATAAAAGGAGGCTCAGGAAGATCTTATCACTTTCTACAATTCCCTGAATGATGTTTGTAGCCTGGGGGGGGTGGGTTTCTTCTTTCAAGTAACAAGAATGAGGACAAGAGGAAATGGCCTCAAGTTGCACCAGGGATTGGATATTAGGAACAATTTCTTCACTGAAAGAGTATCAAGCATTGGAACAGGCTGCTGAGGATGGAATGATCATTCCTGGAAGCACACACAAAAAATGTGTTGTTGTGGCACTGAAGGACATGGTTTGGGGGTGGCCATGGCTGTAATGGGCTAAGAGTTGAACTCAATGATCTTTGAGGTAATTTCTCAATTTAATGATAACATTGGAGCACAAAGGAGACAAATTCGTGTTGAGAATGCCCCAGTGGTCACTGGAAACTCTGATAATTTCAGCTTCACAGGATGTTACCTTGAGCTCATAATGGTGGATGCCGTGGCCAGAATGCCTTCCAGATGAAAGTGACTCCCTCATACAAGGGAATTTCTTTGGGCAGGACATGCTTTTATGTAGTCTTATAGAAAGAGAGAATTTATACAGGAGATAAGTAAGACAAGAAAACTCTGAGTCCTTTCAAAGTTAGGCTTGATCCAGCTTGGATCTGTTTTTTTCCTAGCCATCAACCAGCCATCACATCATTAGCTTCTCAAAGAGCTGACTGTCTTTATAATGATCCAAGGCCAGCTTCTCTTGAATTATTCCCCCACTGCCTCTCTGGGAAGCAGATGAGTTAGGGAGAGTGATATGGACCCGGTGCTCCTGCTGGGGCATTGAGAACTTGCTCCCTGCAGTGATCACCACCATCAGCGCCTGACCCCTTTCCCTGGAAAGTGCTGGATATGTGGTGTTGTTTTCTGTGCCCATAACTGACTCGGGATTAGTTACTCAGAAACAGCTTGGCAGCCTTCCAGGCCACCACACAAGAAAATCACTCTATTGCCTTATGGCCAAACAAAGTCTACAGTTTGTCTCTAATCACCTCCATCAGAGCACAGTCTGCCTTCCAATCAAAGGCCACGTTTTTCATTTTATTTTTCTTCCCATCTTCCACTCATGCCAGGACTCAGATGCTGCAAGCATCCCTATATATGTAGACACTTAGAGATTAAAATATCCCTCCTGCAAGGTCTGAAAGCTCCCAATCTAATAGAGAGGTTCTGGTGGATTTTCTGCTGGAAGAATTCACAAGGAAAATATATTGGTGATGTCTTAACAAAGATTTTTTTCTATCTCTCTGCCAGACTCACAAATTTTGCAGCTACAGAAAACTATGACCAGTGTCAAGGCCTCTTGCACATCACATCAGACATCTTATATTCCACGGCAATATCTGCTTGTTTGGAAAAGACTCTTCCCTTTCTCAGAAGAAAATGCTGTTAAAGCCAGCATTGAGGCTGAGATGAACAAGACCTCATCTATTAAAAAGGCAACTGCCTGCATTTTAAAGAAGCCAGAGCACACTCTATCAGCCCCATAGGTGATCTTTTTTTCAGGGGTTAACTATGCTCAGTTAGAAAAATATGATTCTTACATGTCCCTTAAGAAGCAGCTTCTAGTTTCCACTTTTGTCTTGCTGAAGGGATTCAGACAATCAGTGCAACAAATTTTAACACTGATGATGTACCCTCTTTTTCCATGTTTCCAGACGAGTACTGATGGTCATATCTTCTCATATATTCTTCCACAGGTGGTTTAGAGGTTTTTATCAAAACACTAACAGTGTTTAATACGGCATGAATTTTCTTAGGCAGTTCAAGGCTAGGCACAAGTACAAATAAAAGAGTAATTTAAAGATAAGTTTCAGTGTCATGGTTCTCTTGACATCTTGCAAAAATACCAAGCAAGCCCAAGTTTCCATCACACAGTATCTGCTCAGACAAAAATAAAGCTGCACATGTACATCCAATCTATTATTCGCATTAAATTCTTTATAAATGCAGATAGGACATCAACCTGGGGAAGCAAATCCAGAGGAAGCCACCAAGTTAATTAGAGGGATGGAGCATCTCTTCTATGAGTAAAGGTGGAAAGAATTGGGATTACTCAGGAGAAAAAGAGAAGGCTTTGAGGTGACAGGATTGCAGCCTTTCAACACCTGAGAGATGGAAAAAGACAAGAACCTGGAGTGACAGGACAAGGGGGAATGGATTCAAACTGAAAGACAATAGGTTTAGATTAGATATTAGATTTTTTTATTTTTTTTTACTCTGAAGATGGTGAAGCACTGGGGCAGGCTGACCAGAGAGGTTTTGGATGCCCCATCCCTGTCAGAGTTCAAGGCCAGACTGAATGGAGCTCTGAGCAGCCTGATCCAGTGAAAGGTATCCTTTCCATGTCCGTGGCAGGAGGTTGGAAATAGATGATCTTTAATGTCCCTTCCAACCCATTCTATAATTTCATAATAAACTTCTAAATGTAATTGCTTTTGAGTTAATGTTGCCATGGTGTACCTTCCTAGAACCACTCCCTGAACTGGCCCATTTTAACCAAGAGAGGATCCACCTCCCACAGCTGGAATTCAACACTTTGTGTCCCACCTTCATTTAAAAGAGCTGCCATAGCAGAATGAGTGAATCCAACAGGAAAGGATAAATGCTACTTAGCAGAATCACAGGGGAGTAAGCCCTGTGTTGTTTTCCTTGGTAAAAGTCAACATTAACCATTTGTTCCTGCTATCACCTTAGAACAGCTCCCCCTCACCAACAAACCCAGAAGTGTTGAGAGAACCAAACTTAGCATCCAGTCTGGGATTCCAGACAAATGTGAAATGAAAAGCTCATCCCAAGAGCAGGAAAAAACACAGACAATGTTTTATCTTTACTGGCTTCAGCTCCTTTTTCATGGGTTCCACCAACCTTAAGAAAATCATCAACGTGTCAAGAAAAAAACCCCAAACCACCAAAAATCCAACAAAACTACAGAAATTACTATATAATTATAGATTCATTGGAGATATATATCTACACTTCCCACTTTTTCATTCAAAATTATATAATTAAACCTCTACTGATTTAATGAAAACTCAGTCTGTACTATTCTGAAATTAGGACACTCACCTCCCCCCATGGGAACACAGATCCACCCAGCATGAATAGCATGTTTATCCACCCCTGTGGTTTCCATTCCCTAGATTTTATTTGTGTTAACTGAGAGAAAATCACTCCATTCAGTTATATTTTTATATATTTATGGATGTGTGTGCATATGCATACATTAAAAAAAAAAGTGGATCCTATAAAAAGAACTGAGTCCAGAAGAGAAAAAATAAAGGATGCCTGTACTCCCAAAGAGGGTTGTTTAAAGGATGGACTGTGAGGGAAGCTTGAGTCCATGGAAATTGTGGAGTCCCCCATCAGTGACCATTCTTCACCAGAAATCCACAATAAGATGAGCAGCCAGCCCCTTCCACTTAGTGACTTGATCAACACTTCATCCCCTGCTCAGTTTGAACCCACATCCAACCACAGGAAAAAAGTCACAAGCCCCTGGCACAAAGCAGATGAATGGGAGAGGGCCCTTGGTGCCTTTAGTCCCCCTATTTTCTGGTGATAGCAGGTTACTTGGAAGCTTGTTCTATAATGAGGGGTGGTGGGGGAAGGAAAAAAAAACAGAAAAAACAACTTCTGTGACTGTGAACTTACTGACATCAATTTACTTCCTCTCCTTGGCATTTCTCCCTCTCACTTCACCACAGAGTTACGGGTAGAAAACACTTTTCCTGAAAAGCTCTTCTTCTCCTGCGCATTTTGTGGTGAAGGGGAGACAATTATTGAGAAGAGAAAAGGAAAGAACAGAAGATGAAAGGGTCACACAATTACAGCCTCAAGGGCTCCTGCACTGTTCCTGAATTGCTCCAGCGTAGGCTCAGCCTGGCACTGCACTGGAGGTGCCTGTTGGACAGCAGTGGGACAGACATGAGCAGGAACAACACCCAGAAACCTACTGAGCCAGAACGGGTCTATCCTGAGAGCTGGGCTGTGCTGAGCACACCAAGAAGGAGTAGGGATACCCCAACCCCACCTCTGTCCCACAGGTAAAACCTCCTCATACAGCCAGCAGTGAGGAACCATCTCCTACATCTGTTTCTCATACCTTCCCTGCTGGTAGGGCAGGAGCTCTTTTAGGACTAAGAGTTTGGGTGTCTATAACTCAATGTGCATCTTCATTGTACTTGAGTGCACCAAACCTCTCATGGGAAATCTTCAGAGCACCCCACAATGAAGGGATTTGCACCACGTGTTCAGCCAAGGTGAGTTTCTGAGACCTTTTAGCGCCCTGCTGTGTGAGCTTAAGAAAGCCATGGAATTCACCAGAAATAACTCAGAATGTATGCAAATAGCTGTCCAAGGTTGTGACAAGTCAGTCTAATACTTTTTCAACTGTTGGTTAATTAAACATTTATTATCTGTGCACTAGTATTTTGTGGAAAATAATTTGCAGTAAGATATTACTGAGAAAAACACAGAGGAGTGAAAGTACTCTGTTCTCCAAAATAGAAATTGATGCTTTAGTTATAAGACAAACTAAAGAACCAAAAAACCAAAAAAAAAAACCTTCTCTAGGGTCTCATCAAGGAAGAATTTTCTTGACCCTGTGAGACAAGATATTTTTCAAAATTTAGGTAGCACCTTACACTTCATGGTCAAGCCATGTGCCCATGTGCCCACTGAAATCAAAATTTAAAGATGAGAGACTTTTCTTTATTACAGGCCCCCTAGAACAAGTAAAACTATTGACCTCCAAAGCCAAATTACTTATAATCAACTCAAAAATAGTTTGCAGAGATGAATGTGGTGGCAGGGTGTAGCAACCCATCCACTAATTCAATTTATTTAGAGTTCATATGCTGTTTTCTTGTGCTGTCAGCAAGCACACAGGACAGTATTTTTAACAAAATAATAGTATGGAAAAGGATTTATGATGAAAAAAATCCCACCCACTGGGATAAACTCCTAATTATAGATTATAAAAATCCTTGATTCTTAGTCAGCCATACATTAAAGAGATTCCTGTGTACCATCTTACGTTGTGTGAAGCCACAGTGTCTTACAGCTTGTAAAACTGTGAGCACAAAAATACTCAGCTGGTGATAAACACATTATAAATATAATATTAGCCCAGGAAATTAATTCTTCAGGATATTATCAAGGTCACTACAAAGAACAGTTTATCAGGCAGGTAAATTAGACAGGCATCTGCTTCTATGTTTGGTAATAGAAATCAGAACAGCCAGTGTAAATTATGTTGAATTTTTGAAAGATTTACAGTTCTGCAAATGTTACACTGGTCCTTAAAAAACTTTGGTAAAAATCAACATGCATGACTCACTATTCCAGCACAGAGTTCTGACAGCTTGGAGGAATAGTTAGCAGCTACATCCCTGAATAAATGAACACAGTAAATTTCCCAGTACATTTTGCTTTATTTTGTGAGTATTATATACTCACAATCCAACTAAGACTCATATCCTATTCATTACAAGCAAGGATAATTATTTCCTTTTATTTTTATACTCTGTTACCATTTTCATTAGAGCCATGAGGTCTAATAGAGACACAGGTGAAGAAGTGGGGTTATTTCCCTGGAATGGGTGATTGCATGTTATCAATGAGCTCGACTAGGGAAGGCACATTGTGGCCAACATCTGCCCTCTAGCAAAAATCTTGGGGCTGGACCCTAGGCAAAATATATAGGGAAATATATTTTTTCAGTCAGGAACTGAAAAACATGGGTATCCATTTTGCTAGTCTGGACACCTAAGTGTCCTTTCCAAAGTGCCTGACCTGTGCAGTGTGAGACCTGACCACAGAGCATTGAGAGGGTTTCAGGAATCTGTGACACAAAGGATGGCCTAGGTCCTTTCAGTCCCCCAGGGATTGTTAGTCCTGAGCACATCCCCTCTCTACCATAGTCCTTCTTTTATGAGTTATGTTTATATACAAGTCAAAATATTTGAGACAAGGCATGCTCTATTCCAGCAGACAAGCCTTGCTCAGCAATTACAAAAACATCTCTACATTGTCAACACTGTGTTCAGCAGAAATCTAAAACATATCTCCACACCAGCCATGGTGAAAACAATTAACTCCATCCCCACCAAAACCAGCACACTGCTGCAGAGGTGCCGTTCACATGGACACTTCTGCAAAAGGCACCCAGAGTGAATTTAATAAAAACTTGGATAAATCATAGAATGGTTTGGTTTGGAAGGGACCTAGATGATCATTCAGTTCCAAACCTGCCATGGGCAGACACTTTCTGCTGCACCAAAGTCCTGTTCCACTGGAACCTGTTCCAGTGCCTCACCAGCCTCAAAGAATTTCTTCCTACTGTCTAATCTAAATTTAATGTCTTTCAGTTTAAAGCCATTTCTGTTTTCTCTATCAGATAAGAAAGATTGTTTAAATATCTTAACCCACACTCAGAACTCCACTGGCTCAAAGTCAGCTTTCCAATCCCATTCATAGCAAGGTTAATTTATCACAGCAGTTCTTCCACTGGGTTTGTTCACTAGGTCCTCCAAGTGAATTTTTAGCTTGTCTTTATGGGAAGACAACCAGGATACACCAGTAATGTGGGTTTGGTTAACATTTGAGCTGCTCTGATCTGGCATACTTCCCATTTTTGTTCCAGTAAAGTATAGATGGGTTTGGGGTCTGACATTGTTACAGTGAGAACTAGAAAGATCATTAAGCACAAGTGGATTCACGGTTCAATTAACAACAACAACAGAAAAGCCATTAGCAGCAAAGGTATCTTTCAATAATAGTAATTAAAAAAGCTGTCTCTGTTTCTCTTAATTGTATTGCAGCTGTTAGCTGCTTTTTAAAGCATTATCTCCTTGCTATAAATGAGTCAACAGACTGCAGCAGGTAATATCTCAACACAATTCACTTCAAGGACCAATTTATCACAAGATTTAGGAAGAAGCCTCTGTAAGTGAAAGGAAACCATTCTTCTTACAGGAGTAGTCCCTTAGGGATTAAATAAATTTGGCAGTACAATGTTTGACCCTAAGCATATGGCAATACTTGATAACAGCTCTCTAAACTGACATTGTCTCCTTTGACTGCACAAATCCTGCAGCATCAGGGAGCTGGGTGAGAAGTGCAGCACGTCCACCTCAGCTTGCAACAACCCTGGCCTGAATGTCCATCAATGAATAAATTCCAGCAGACTGAATTTACTGGCATAAGGAAGCAAATATGATTGTGTTCCCAGAATGTGGCAGGAAAAGGTTCAACGCTTTTCCTTTGGCTGTCAAAGCGAAGAATCCAATGAGAAAGTTATAAAAGCTGACTCAAAAGTGAATGAAAAGAGAGAGGCACGCAGAGGTTGAATCATGATATCTGTCTCGAACAGTCATCCTTAAAAAGGATGAAACATTCTCTTGAGATGTCTACCCATTCCACTGACTATCAAAAGAGCACAGACACATAACTTTCAGGCTCCTGCAGTTAGATGATATGAATCCCACCAAAGATACTTGAATAAAAAGATTCAAGTTGTCAAAATTTTTAAATTCTATTTATGGTTTTCAGTTCTGATCCAACATCAGTCTTCAACTCAGAAACACTCTTTGATCTAAGCTATTAAAGTCATTTGCCACAAAGATTCAACGCTAAAACTCTGCTGCACCATCCCACCTGTGTTGTATTAGTACTGCAGCCTCTCACAGAGATGTTGCATCTTCAGTGTCAAAACAGAGAGGTTTTTATAGTTGATGTAGAACTAATATATAGATAGAACTAATATATGCTATCCACCTTGCTGTAAAACCATGGAAGAACAAAGCACAGTGATTCCTATGGCCATGTTGCTAAATGAAGTCCCACCCAGAGATGGTGGATTGGGTTGATTATATGTAGTTACTTTACTCTAAAAGTGTCCTATATTTCATCCACTCTAGAGCTTTAACATGTTATAGTTTTATCTACCTCACTGTAAAAAAAGACTGATGCTTCATTCTGGAAGGACACAGATTTATTTTTCAGAGTTTGTACATATAAAAATAAACACATCTTATGCACAAACCCAAACATTTACATATATATGTGCATTTTATATGTAAATTCCTTAGTTTCCCAGAGTAAAGATGAAGTTATAGCCAAACTGTCACAGAATGTTGAATATTAATCCATAAGGAAATGAGTTGAGTTTAGGAACCTGATGTCCCATGGCCCTGCTGTTCAACAGACAGGGACAGCAAGTGACAAAAATGACCTTATCCAATAGAGCTCCCTTCCTTGAAACATACCTTCCCTACTTCTGGCCAGGACTAGCAGCAGTACTTACAGTTCTCAAAATATACAGCTTGCCAAAAAGCATTTTATGTAGAACTTAGGACTATTCTCCATCATTTTTAAGTACATTAATACAGCAGAGCTCGCCACAATTTCTTAATTGCATTTTAAAGAACTTAATTAGTACTTTATCAAAAAGCAGTACTCCAAGGTGTCAGAGTACTCCCACTGCTTTTGTTTCACATCATAAACAAGCCTACTGATTTGAAAAGAAATTTGTTATTTGGGTGTAACTTGTAGGGAACTTGATGAGATTGAATCACTAACCCTACAATTTACTAACAAAAATAGCCCAGCAGTTAAACCACACTGCTGCTCTACCACTGAGGAAGAAATATTCTTAACAGACTGCTACATTACAATTCAGCCAGTCTGTGATTTTATGATCTACCTACAGCTTCAAAATAAGCCCTTAAAACTTAAATGCCCAGCTTTGCTTTGGTCCTGATCACAGAAATAAATAACACAGGCTTCTAAAGGCAGCTCAGCTGAACACAGAACTGGAAGCAATGGTTTCATTCCAGGTTTTAAAATAGGTGGTCCTGCCCATTTTGTTCCAGGTGTTAATGAAACAGCTTATCTAAGTCTGAACACAGTTTGTGTCTTATAATTCAGTTCTGCCTGCGAAATTGTTTCCAAAATCAGTTTAATTATCAGGTGATGCACTTGATTAAATACCAGGAAAGGTCACAGTTTTCTGGTTAATCAATTTGATGAGAAAACTGAGTTTTTTTGCCAAACCTTTTACAAGTGTCACAGGGAATCCATGACCAGCAACCACTGCATCATTCCATGAAACCAGGACCTGCCATGGGACGTCCAGGCTCCTTCTTTAGGCTGAATCACAGGATCTGCAGTGCTCATTGCAGTTACTCCTTGCAAGACTTTGAGGCAGGAATTCATGGAGCCAGGAGAAAAAAAAAAAAAAAAAAAAAAAAAAAAAAAAAAAAAA
>JAHLSL010000011.1:3887489-3917273 GCA_025920805.1 Petroica traversi | reverse complement strand
AAGAGAAGAGAAGAGAAGAGAAGAGAAGAGAAGAGAAGAGAAGAGAAGAGAAGAAGTTGTAATGAAAAGCAAAATAAAAAAGAGGTATAAATAAAACCCAAAAAAGATGAGTAATGCAAACGACAAGAGTTGCTCACCACTGAATGACTCACAGGCAGTCCCTGAGCAGAAGTCTCCAGCCAAGTGTTCCCCCAGTTTTATTTCTGAGCATGACTCTACATGGTTTGGGATATCCCTTTAGGCAGTTGGGGGCAGCTGTCCTCATTTTGTCCCCTCACAATTTTTTTTTGCTGCCTCTTGGCTGGTGTGAGGAGGAATAAAAAAGGCCTTGGCTCAGTGTGAGCTCTGCTCAGCAGTAACAAAAACATCCCTGTGTCACCAGCACTGTTTCCAGCACAAATCTAAAGCACAGCCAAAACCTGCATGTGGAACTGTGTTCTGTGATGGCATTTTGTGAGAGAAGGAGTGTTTCTCTCTAACCCCAGAGCAAGAAAAGTCTGTCTGGAAAAACTCTCAACTCTCTTGAAGGCAATCTGGGAATGGAGATGGTGGTTTATATCATCTTACATTATGGCATGTAAGTTACATTTGATCTGTGTGTATCAGCTGGACTCTCAAGTGTGATTCTGCTTGATTTTTGAAGAATATAAAGGATTAGCAGTAAAAGGTAAGAAAGAATTCTACACTTCCCCACCTTACCTCTTTTCTAAATTTGTTATTATATTAATCTATTCTGGCTGAAAGAATGTTAATTAGGTGAGACTAACTAGAGAGCAAAACCCACAAGGTACAGACCTTCCTGTTACTTATTTTAATGACTCTCAGCAGGTGAGACAACTGCAATTTCAAAACAAACAGAACAGACAGAATGAATCCTGTCTGTGTTCAAGGGCAATGAGCCTTAAAACAAGGGGGAGTTAAGGCTTAAAAAGTGTTGCCTATTCAAGGCAGTATTGCAGGGAAGAAAAACATGGTCTTTCAGGATAATTCTTTTTGGAGTTAGTGATTCTTTGCTTACAGACGTGATGGCAGTAAGATGAAATGCTTCAGAAATGCTTTTAGTAAATATTAATCTGCATTTTTGGCACTTTAATATCCCCTGCTGAACAAAATTGATTATTTTCCAAGAATGCCATAACAGCTCTCTTTACTGGCAGAGACAATTCAGTTCATATTAAGGGAATATGGGAGATAACGCATAGAAAGCAAAATTTCAGTTTTGTAATGCAGAAATGCTCTCTGGGTTAATGATTCAAGGAGTTGAGTTCATCTACTCAGACACTGAACCAACTGTCTGAGTAGATGAACAGTTTTGCAATATTTTCTTTAAAAATAGTTCACAAACAAGCCATAAGCCCAAAATTATTTAAAGTAAGCACAGAATGAGCATATAAATGGCACCAGTATATTCTGCCTGTGGCAGGTCCAGAAGCAGAAAAAAAAAAAAAAAGTGAGTTTTCACTTTGTTTGGTTACTAAGTAGTTATTCCGCATAAACTTCATCCAAAAAGACATAGAGAGATCGCATAAGAAAGCTGTAAAGGAGCTATTCCTTAAACTGAAAGAAGATCTAAAAAAGCCTTTTCTTTCCTATAGATCACCCAAGCCCATAGAATGGCAAATTTCCTAGAAAAAGAGACAGCCTCCATCTCAGAATGCCTTTGGACTCTTAAAAAAAACATCATGCAAGTCTACAATTTGAGGTGTGGCATCACTGATGTCAGATAGCCCAACTCTTCTTACAACCACACAAAAACCAACATGTCTTTGCTAAGGATCCCTGTAGGAACAGTCCCTCAGCTACACCATCCTCTAGTACATTCAGTGGATTTTGGGAGAGTGTTCATGACCCCAGGCCAAAAGCTGTGCCAGGAACCATGCTAATAACTAGACAGTAGAGAAACAGGAATCCTAGAGTCATTTAGGCTGGAAAAGGCCTTTACATAAAGTTCAACCATTAACTCAACACTTTTAAGTCCATCACTATATCAAGTCATTAAGCACCACATCAACACATCCTTCAAATTTCTTGACTCAAGGGAGGGTATAAAAAGTGCCCTGGCCCTGTTTAGCTCACAGGAAAGACACTGCCAGGCAGAAGATTCAGCAGGTCTCATCTGACACCTACAGGAGGCGATGGAAGAAGTGATCTCCATGCCAGTGTGGGGTAGATGGAGAGCATCCAGAGAAAACTGTGGTGAGCTGCTCCTCTTGCTGTGGGCAGCTAAGCTAAACTTTCTGAGCCTGCAGCAGGACAGTAGACCCCAGGTAAATCACAGCCTTGACCCCTGAGGTTCTCCTCCCCTCAGGTCTGGTTTATGTGCTCCCAGCAGTAAATGTCTTGGGTTGTTTATAGTTTTCCTCCTAGAACTGACAGCCATGGGAGAGCCCCAGCAGCTCCAGGGCACGAGGCAGTGAAGCGAACGCGTACCTGCTCTTTGTGCCTCGGCTCTGTCCCCGCTGAGCACCACTGTGAGAAGAACCAGGAGATGGGGCACGCGGCATCTTCCCATCATGGACATATCCATATCTCCTTCCTCACATCAGCTCTTCTTCTCTCCACGGGGCAAAGCTTGCTGGAAATGTCCAACCTGCAGCCTAGAAAGGGAAATAAGAGAGCGAGTGTTATCTCACAGCAACACAAACGGCAGTAATGATGCAAGTCATGAGAGCAACGTTTTGGAGAGTCGCCTCTTCTGCCTGTCATTTTACTTGACTAGACATAAACTGCTCAGACAAAGAGGCAGGAGTTCACCTACTTTTCAAAAGCTATACTCGTTCACTGGCTCTATTCACTGTGAAGCAGCTGAATGGAAACAGGAGAGAGATTACCAGATTATTATACTTTAATTGAGCCCACTGCCAACTACACAATCAGCGCACTGGAGTGGAAACCATTCCTGACCTGGCCCTCCCACGCATTCATCATTAGGAGATACACAACACAGAGCCCAGATACAAACCACTACAAATCACACACACAACCCGTTGCCACTTCACCCATCACTGCTTTCAGTTCTGGAGCACCAAAAATGACAAATGCTAAAAATACGCTGCTGTTTTTATATATATATTTGTTGCTATCAGTCCTTCTTTGTAGGAGTAAACTCAGCAGTTTCAAAACATGTCTTTCCACTATTTAGCTTAAAGATGTGCAAAAGCTCAGGGTTATCTTCAATATGTGGTCTTTGGTTTGAGTTGACTTTGAGTGGAGTCACTGAAGTCAGAAGGTATTGTAAGAGGCCAGGCAAAGTGGCTGGGCTGTTAACAGTTAAGCTGTGTTTTCTAACACTAGAGTGACACTTAAAAAAAATTGTTATTGGTCTTGTTTTATTATTTTTTATTATATCATAAAGTCATTGCAGTTTGATCTACTGTTTGCACACCCAGAAGGGAGAAACCAGCTTCCACTCTGCAGCTTTCACTGCCTAAGGCATTATTTTCCAAAGCTTTCTCCCAGCTCCTGATTCCTTCTTTTCCTCTTTAATAATTCTAATGATTTCTTTGTGCATTTTCTTGGGGAAGTTCTGCCTTCTCTGTCTTTTAACATTCACGTCTGCTTCTCACTGTGGATAGCTGGGTAGAAGTCATGAAGGGGACACTGTCTGATGTAGTTCATTGCTGCAGGGTCGATTATGCCTTTTGGGATATTTCTTTTCAAAGCAATAAGGTTCTGTAGGAATCACAGACAGGAAGAATGGTGGCGTCAGCATTTGTTCAAAACCCGTTTTGATCAGTCAGATGTTGGGCCTATCTGCACCACATATCTCAGCATGTTGTGCTGGTTTAGGAAATTAAAAAGGGGGAAAATCTTATGAAGTTGTCAAGATGTCACTATAAATCCTTATCCCCACAAAAAAATACAGGCTCTTTCCGAAAGATAAAATACAGGTTATTTTCAGAAGTCCATATTATATGCAGACGCAGAGAAATGCAAGACATATAATAAACCCTTTACTGTAAATAAAATTTGGAAGTATCTGACAGCAGAGGAACATAAATACAAGAAAAATTTTTTTAAAAGATCATATTTATTCATGTAACAGCCCTAAATACAAAAGACAGGATCAGGTGCTGTAGTTTACACCTCAGCCAGATGATGTCCCTACCAGACAGTGAGGTGTTCAAGTCTGAGCCAGCTGGAACAAGCTGCAGGGTAAAAAAGGCATGAAAATACCACTGTGCCCTACAGGAGTTGGAATTTCCTTCTAAATAAGTACGTTATTGAAATACCAATCAGGCAGCCGACTGCAGAGGGATCAGGACAGGCATTACTTAAAATATCTAGGGGAGCCTTCAGCCCAAGGTTTTTGCTCCCCTGGATTTTTTTAGGAAACACTGTTTTTGGGGCACTAGTGATGGGACAGGAGGTTGGTGGCAGCAGCAAGAGCTGGGAAACCAGATCTGCCAAGCGACATCCTGCACTTCCAGTGCCGAGCTCAAAGCGTCCTCTTTCTGCGTGTGGGCTTGCACGGCTTTGGAGTTTTATAAATACATTCTTAAAAACAGCCTTGGCCAGCTGCTAACCCACATGAGGCCGGGATAAAAGGAGCAGAGCACCAGCTTGTGTCAGTCAGCAGAACAACTCTGGCTCTGCGCTGCAGCTTGGTGGAAGGGGCTCACTTGGTACCTTTGGGACTTCTACCCCAGCCGAAGGATCTCCTCCATGGCCAGGCCTGAGGGCTCTGTCTCTAAGGCCTCACTCATCTCTCCTCCTTGCCAAAATGCTTCAAGGACTCATTTCTGCATTATAAATGCTGCAAGGTCTCTCAGAACAACCATTCAGGCTAAAAATAGTGGAAGAAAAAAAAGCACCACAAATCAAATCAGAACATCTGCTTAAAATCTATAATCATAACTTATGGTGGCTTTAATACACATTTATGGTTCAATATTATTCTTGCATTCAGGCCAAAATATATAATTTTATCCACTTTTATAGCACAAAGAATTGAACCAAGTCTCTTAACTTGCTCCTACTTTATGTACAAATATACCAGTGAGAGAAAATTGCCCCATTCACAGCAACAGGATTCATGTCATGGCAACGAGTCTTCAGAGGTGTTGGAAGAAAGGTTGGAAATAAAATATTCTTAGTGATGTGTTTTCCACACTTGTTTCTTTCCCACCTCAGTCAGCCACTTTGAGACTGAGCCCAGTTTGAAATTGCAGCAGCTGATCACTATTTATTTCCCTTTCCTGGACAAATGGTCAAAAAGGAGCCACAGTTGGGACGGTTTAGGTTTCAGAGTGATACAAGACTAGGAAATTCTCTTTAGTTAACCTTATTTTCAAATGGCCAACATGGATTTTTTTTATTACTATTGTTTTTAGTTCAGCCTATCGTGTGGGAATAATTTTGCTCAAAGAGGCTTAAGTCAACGTACATAATTTAAAAATACCTCCCATTTTCTTTTTTTTTTTCACAAACATCACTTTGGGATCCCCTTGTGATGCATTAAGTGATATTGCATAAAGAACTGACAAATCCTATCACATCCAAGTTTATTACCCAACTGCAGGCTTTATGTCTGAGGCTCAGTTTTTAATAGTTTAATGAGAAAAAAAGAAGTGAATACTTGTGGCTACATGCAAACATGATGTGGGAATGGCATCCTGGCTGAAGAGTCAGTAAATGTTAGAGTGAGCCCCCTACACTCAAAATACAAGCACAGCATAAAGCTATTCATACCATCTCACAGCTGAACAAACAATATGCAAAAGGTAGGCATGAGTTCTATATAACTTTCAGCTTCAGAATGGCTTTTTGGGGGGGTTACTATAGAGTTTTAGGTCAGTCAGAATCCATGGTAACGTCTCTCTACTTTTGAACAATAAGTAGACAGTCTTTGGGGAATGCAGGGCAAAAAAACATCAATTAAAAAAAAAAAAAAAAGGAGCCAAAAGAGAGCTGGGAATTCTCATCACAACATCATGATTCAGAAAACAAGGATGAAAAACTTCAGGAAAAGAGAATCAAAATTGTTTAGAAGTGGCATCTTGAAAAAATAAAAGGAAAAGAAGGATCAGGCACAGAGAATGTGGCAGAGAAGAAAACTTCACCATACTTCTAGGAGAAGCAATTTACACCAGCACTGGATATGCCCCATCTCCAGACACTCCAGACACTGCTCTTCTGCCCTGGTTTGTGAGACACCATCAACAGCAAAACCCATGTGAGTTAGAGATGGAATGACACAGAACATTTTCTATGATCACCTTCATTCTTCAGAGGAGTGATTCGGCCACAAATATTCATAAAACAAAACAAAATAAAGCTGGAGTCACAGTAATATGAGCATTTCAGGAGTCTGATTTAATAAAACTTTTTCTACCTCATACAAGCAAAAGTTCAAAGACCCTACAGGGACAGTACAAAGACCACTGAATCAAAGTTGAATGTTTAAAGTATGCCAGTTATGTACTTTAGACTCTTCGTTAAAATATTCAAGCTCTTACTTGCATTTTACTAAATTATACCACTGAACTATTTGTCTTACTGTTAAATTCAAGGGGGGCTGATTCTATTATTGTGCTTGATTTCATCCATTCGTCTGCTGCCACTGAACATCACCATATGCCATATAAATGTTGTAACTATGCTGGCATTCATAATGTGATTTTAAATGTCTTTGGTGTGCTCCTCTGAAGAAGAGGTTAGCCAGAGGTGAAAAAGACAGTGTCCAATTATACAGCTTTTCACACACGCACAAAAAAGAAAAACAAATATAAAACCCAGCACACTAATACATCTGACATCTTAGTAGAGTCAGCTTGTTGATTGTGCCTCTTCCAACTACTGAACTAAGCAATTTAATTATCTAAATTATTTCTGATATGAGCAGGAAGCCAACCGTATAAAAGAGAGATGGGACTTTCTTCCCTGCTGATCATCCCATGCTGTTGTATATCTTTGTTCAATGATTTTTAAAGAAATCATCCAGTAGCATTTCTGGAAGATGTGCATCTTCCCAGGCCTGATCCAAAGCCAACTGTAGTTAATGAAAAGAGGGACATTGATTTCAGTGGGCATTGTTTAAAAACCCATGTGAATAATAGAGCAGAAAATTCTCTGCTAACACAAGAATTATTCTGAGGTACTTTGCTCAACTACAACTGATCCAAAGTCTGCTGAAATCAAGGAGGAGACTGTCAGCAGCCCCACAGTGTGTTGGATGAAGCTATTCATGCACCTTGATAGCAGAAAACCCTTCAATGTCTGCTCTAAGAGCTGGTGAGGTTGCAGGGGGTGAGACATTTCTTCTCCTCATTTGCAATGACAGAATCACAGAATTGTTTGGATTGGAAGGGACCTCCAAGATGATCTCATTCCAACTCCTTTCATGTGCAGGGACACCTTCCACTATCCCAGGATGCTCAGAGCCACATCCAGCCTGCCTTTCAATGCTTCCAGAGATGGGGCATCCACAGCTTCTCTGGGTTACATCACATCTCGAGCAAACTCTATCCCAATCCCTAAAAGACTGATCGGATGCAGAATGATGGTTAACATGAATGTGAGCCAAAGCAATCTGTCAGCTTTATGGGAGATGAAATAGGGTGGTGGGAAAGAGCAGCAGACCATTCCATCCCATCTATTTGTTTGCCTTAGCTGAACTCTATTACAGCCCTGAAGTACTTGGTGCTGGAACTGCCCGGGCCCATGAATGATTAATATTGCTGCAATTGGATGTGTTTGATTGTGCGAGAAATAAAGTACATATTGATAATTTAGGAGAGGAAAAGTAATAAATAGCTGTTCCCTAAGTGACAGGTACCTCTCTAGGAGACAGAACAAAACAAGAGTTGAGTAGGAAAAAATATCCCAAAAAGAAGCATAGCCAAGAGTCCTAGAGGGCCATGAAGTACACTCCAAGGATTAATTCAACATGGGCATTTCCTAATTTGCAGCCTGAGAACTGTTCCTTTAACCTCTGTGGTGCTGCACATGAACACTCAAGGAATCCTGAGAGAAGGTCATAATTAGAATTCAGCCACTCTTGACTCCTTAACCTATGCTTTGATCACGCATTCTACAAATTGACCCCTCAAAAATGCATTTACCACAGACACTTTAAAACAAGCCCTTACTTGTTGTCTGCCAAATTGCTGCTATTCTAAAACACCCTCACTGCTAGAAGAGGACTTTGCAGTGTATTTTTGCCTGCTGCAGCCACTCAGTTTCTGCAGGCTGAAACCTTGAGGCAATACCCCCAAGTATAACTGTCCAGTGTTTTCCCCAGAGGAGGTAACTCCTGGTTTAAATTGTGCTCTTGCATATCGAGCTCAGAAATCTTTCATCTGCTTGTCTCAGAAAGCCCCAGATTAACCTTCAATGAAAATCTGTGTGACAGACTCTCTCTTTGGCTTTGGTATCATTTACCAGACTGCCAGGAAAATCTCCACTGCACCCTCTGAATGCATGTGTTTATGGACCAGCCAAGTGGTGAGCCCTTCTCACGTCAGCTGACAAGGAGTTTGAATTTCAAAACAAGTTCTACATCTAAAAGGCTGATTCTGTATAAAACACAATTACTCAAGCATCTTGGTTAGCCCGACTGAAATAGTTATCAAGGAAAAGACCCATGGGAAGTGTCCCAGAGTATATGTGAGGTTGAAGGGATTAGAAGGGCTGATAAGAGGAAGCTTTCCATATCTGATTTGGGAAAAAAAAAATGCTTGAAAACAGAGTTTGCCTAAGAAGCAGGCACCAGCACCTGTAGCACTTGTACTGACAGCTTTTCTCACCATGTTTATTTACCCATGGGCAAAGGCAGGAAGAATATCTTGAACTTGATACTGAAGCATTGGTTCAATTCTTCCAGATGGCTTTTTTTTGTTTGTTTGTTTGTTTTTTTAATAGCAAATTAGCCTCTCAGGCCTGCTTTTATTTGAACCAGTTTTTTCCCCTTAATTGTTACTTTCTTTTGCAAAGCTGTAGCCTGTACCTCTTTAGTACCGACCAGGGAACTAGCAACAGAACAGGGTACTCAGAGGTCAGTTAATTTGTCATAATCTCATTTGCACTACCTGCTTCTACCCCCAGAAGATTCTCAAGTCACGTAGATTGCAGGCCAATTACAAAACATGTTGGTCCATATTCTACCTCTGCAGTGGCTCATCTTTTAGGGTGCAAATTTATTTGAATCCTGTGGATATTAATGTAATAATATTATTAGATACACAATAATTTAGGAATGCTCTTGGGGGAAAACACGCTCCAAACTACATCACCCAGTAGCAGGTGCACAGCTCACCCATCCTGATAATGACTGTATTGCACAAGGCTAAGTTAGAAAACTTTGCCCATACTTTTCTGTCTGCTTCTTTTAAACCTAGCACAATGCTGAAATGTCTTTCATGTTGTTGCTGAAGCAGGGTTTGCAGCACACACACACCCTGGAAAATCCATCACCTGAAGGTAATACAAGACACACTGACTGTTTGGGGTAATAAATAACATTATTGCCAGAACTTCATACATTTAAATTAACTGACACATCTGTCTGCAGGATGTCCAGATTAAAGAGGAGTGGTACAAGCAAGACAAAGACCAAAATGATATCCAGAAACATTATGGTAGGAACAATTTGTGATGGAATGGAAAATCCTGAGATTTTTTTCCTCAGTACTGAATGTTCAAACTCTCCTTAGTGCAGAATGCACGGAACATGGTGATTTTGTCCAGGGTTGCAGAACACCAGTCCTTTGGCCTAAGCCCTGTAACCTGTACTGGCAAAGTCCTACAAATCCCATTTCCTCTCAAGCAGAGGCCGAGCTGTTCCAACCTATATTAGCTATTGGGGAGAAGCCTTTAACACTGAGCCCCTGAAGGCTATTCAATATGAGAGTACTCCATTCTAACAGGGCCAATTTCCTGCTTTTTATATCCTCATGGAAGTTCTTACAGCTCTTGGAATGAAATTTAATATTTTCTTTTTTAGTACAGTAGAGGATTATGTCAGTAAAAAGACCCATATGTCATGGCTTTATATAGTTAGTGAGCAGAGCTGGAGTGAGGAATCGGGATGGGGTAACAGCCTAAATCTATTTGGAAAATAGGCAACATACTTTCTAACAAAGAGGAGCCTGGTGAAGGCATTTCCCAGAACTCCTAACTGGGGCAAGGAAGAATTGCTTTGCATTCCTTGCTCTATGCCTTATGACAATGGCCTGAATCCCTACAAACTCCAGAAATGAGCTCATACCCATTGTATGTTACTCTCAGCCTTATTAACAGGGCCATGCTAATTGGAGATGTAGCACACACTCACCTACCACATCCCAAAACTTCTGCTGAAGTATCGAAATGACAGAAAATTTCTCAAATACAGGAACATGAATGTCTCCTTCTTGCACCATGTGGGTGCGTTCCTCCTCCACGTGTTCCAAAAAGGTGATGGATATCTAATGTGATGAAAGTTTGTTCAGAAACAAGTACATTTGACTAAGAGATTTAGTATTGCAGAGCCTTTCCATGGTCTAATTTGCTTGGTCTTGACCTTTGTAATGAAACCCAGAGCTCTGCTGTGGACACCAGCACACCAGCAAATGTGAAGGATCTGTGAATAAAGGCCATAAAAATAAGAGTTATCTGTCATTAGCTGTGGAGGTGCAGACAGCAGGGTTCCATCCTCAGCTCTGAACCTTTCCCTGTTTGCCCAGCACTCCCATTGAGAATCCACTGCCTGAAACCCACCCAAGCTGGGTGTCTCCGTGCCCTCCTTCACTGAGAACAAGCATGATCATTTCTCTTTTAAAATACCAAACTGAAAAAGGACAATTGAACAGATATAGGCAAGGAACTCCTCACTAGGTACTTTAGAAACAGTCTTTACCTCCTTGTTTCAGCAGGGCCCCAAGTTAGAAAGCAATTCACAGTTAGTTTACTTTGTAAAAAAGCATTTTGGGAACTGACCCAAAACAAAAGGTGGTACTGGAACTGATGTAGGATTGCCACTTAATTTCTCCTAATTGTATAACTCGAATAATTTAAGGCAGAGGCAAATTCTGGAAGCCCCAACAGCAGAAACCTAAGGTAACACACTTTACCCAGCTTAAGTGTCTGCAGAATGTGGAGGCTGCATGGAGAATTTAAGACTGAAAATCTTGGAAGTGACTGCCTCCAGTCTTTTTGGCTCTGACCTGGAAGGTTTCTCTTTTTCATGAAAAGAGATGTGCTAAGAGGAAAGAGGAAGAATCATCTCCTCTGACCACATTCTGCATTGTGGATGTCTTCACCATCAACACAGACTCCTGTAAAATGAGAGAAATAAGAAGCATGGCCTCAGTGCAGGTCAGTTTTAAATGAAGACAATTTGGATCTTTGATGTCTCAGGCATCTCTGCCCACCACTGTGGCCACCTTCAACATGGGTCAGGCAGGTTAGGGGAACACAGGGGAGTCAAGCAGAAGCAAAATTTATCAAGTGTCAGAAGTCCTAAGTCCAAGACTGAGATAAAACACACTTTACCCCTCTCAATTTCTGAATATGACATGCAGGAAATCACTGACTGTGAATCCTTCCATTTTACCATGATTCCAGCAGAGGGATCCTGTTCTGCCTTGTCACTTTTATTGTCATTTCTGCCCCAAACGCTGTGAGTAAGATGGAAAATTAAATAAGATGGGATGAACGGATTAAGAGCAGCCCTGCTGAGAAGGAACTGAGGGTGCTGGTGGATGAGAAGCTGGACATGACACAGCAATGTGCACTTGCAGACCAAAAATTCAACCATATCCAGGTCTGCAGCAAAAGCAGAGTGGCCAGCAGGCCAAAGAAGGCAATTCTGCTCTACTCCACTCTCATAAGACCCCATTTAGAACAACACTGGAAGGATGTTGACCTGTTGGGAGCGAGTCCAGAGGAGGCCAAAAAGAGGATTAGAGGGATGGAGATACTCTCCTGTGAGGAAAGGCTGAGATAACTGGAGTTGTTCAGCCTGGAAAAGAGAAGACTCTAGGAAGACATTATAGCAGCCTGCCAGTATCTAAAGGTACAGGAGAGCTGAAGGGGGATTTTGTCAGGAATAATGCAGTGACAGAACATGGGGGAATGGCTTTGAACTGACAGAGGGTGGGTTTAGATTGGATATTAGGGAGAAATTCTTTACTGTGCAGGTGGTGAGGCCCTGGCACAGGTTGCCCAGAGAAGCTGTGGCTGCCCCATCCCTGGAAGTGTTCAAGGACAGGTTGGATGGGGCTTCATTCAACCTGGTCCTGTGGAAGGTGTCCCTGCCCATGGCAGGGAGATCAGGACTAGGTGATCTTGAAGGTCTCTTCCAACCCAAACCATTTGATGATTCTATGAAAACAGAAGATGACCAAGAATACACTAAAGAGGAGTTCAGCTAATGAGGGCCTGACATCTATAAATTAAACAGGAAAAAGACGTAGCTGGAGAAAACATGTATATTATCTTTATTTTCTAACAGGAAGGGCTCTCTGTGTCACTCATACAGAAAGGATAAGGTACAAAAGCTGGTGCTCTTCAGCCCACACTCAGGTCTCACACCAGGCAGCTGACAGAGCCAAGAGGGCTGTCACTTAGGAGCTGATAAGAGATGTGCAGCTACCCCTGAACCCCAATTGGGGCTGCCTGTCCGTGCTTATGGCAAGGAATGGGACAGTGTCAGGTCAATAATTCTGATTTTGGCTGGAAGGGTTTTGGGCCATTTCAACTCTCAGCCTCTCCCATCCTCTCTACTCTGCTTCCTTTTCATTCTTCTCGCAAGTTTCAGAAACAGCAGTTGAAAAAGACAAAGCAGAAAGGGAATGGACCATGAAAGAAAAAAAGGAATTTACCTGCAGCAGCATTACACTCAGGTCTACCTAACACTGTCATTTCTTCATATTTAAAATTTTGACAACTAACTGTAGGAGGAAGTGCCTCAAACTGTCTCAAAATTACCTGAAACCCCAAAAATTACTTAATTCCCTTTTCCCCACCTCTTCATATCCTGAAATTTTACCTAACAAGAAGAGATAGTGACTGCATAGATAACACAGGTATCAAAGATTTTATTTGATAGTTGAGGAGAAGATGTTTTGAAATGGATAAGGACATAGAGTGTTTTCAGGAAAATAATAACAAAAGCAAAATTGGAAAATTTGGTGGAGGAGAAAGGACACAGAAAAGTTGTAGAAATAGAAAAGAGGTACCTACTTAGACAGCAATGCTAGAACTTATAACAAATTAAATCTGTGCCTTCCTGACTGTAAAGCTTAGTTTCAAATAGTCTCACACTACACCTTTTTCTTAAGACATAGCAGAGCTCTGGCTGGCATTTATCTCATTCAAGTTTAGGCTGTAGGTGTCTAACTAACATTTTATGTGGTTTTATACTTAAGTTCCTTTCAGCTTCATGGAGACAAAGAAAAAAGAAAGGAAAAAATCCATACCCAGATTGATTTTATCTCTTTCTCATGAGGAACAGTAAAATGAATTAATTACTCACAAGAACTGCTTCTTTTCCCTAGACACAATAAAAGGAGCTCAGACAAAGAGCAAAGACTTAGATATTGGTGTCCCAGCAGATATTATTATTTCAGCAGATGTCTGTCTGGTCAAGGTGACATAAGAAATTCAGCCAAAAGCAGCAACAGCTAAAGATGGTAAAGGTAAAGGTAGGAAACTTTCTCAAGTTCAGAGGCAGAGGATGAATAGACTTGAGTACCAAGTCTTTTTCTAATGGGGAAAAGAAGAAGCACATCTTGACTTCTAAACAGATCCCCCTTATTGAATAATAAAATTGTCCAAAAAAAAGCAGCTTTGGGAAGAAGAACCTAAATGGAGATAGGAAAAGCAATGCCCTTTTGAACTTTTGCACTGTTTTCCACAGAGAGAGCTTAAAAACATTCTGTGCAGAGTTTAGTCCAGTTTCTGGGTGAATTATAACAGATATGGGAACCAAAACCATGGGGCTTTCCTGGATTGCCTAAAGGGTTAAACTTCACTCTGAGTTTTCTCTATCCATGAATTGGATTGGATGGAGCCAGCCCTGATGCATAACTGGCCCAAATGCCAGTAGCTGATGCTTTGCTCTCATTGACTGCTGGGAGGCTCAGGAGCTCTCACCAGAAAAATAAAGGGTACAGAAAGGCACTGAGGACCCTGGCTTTCCTACATCTGTTTTGGCATCAGATTTCCTGCTCCACTCAGGAGCAAGAAGATGCTTTGCTTTCTTTTTTTTTTGATGCCAAGGAAAATACTAAAGTACTGATACATTACCATGGGCAGACATGCAGATGAACCGACAACACATACAGATAAGAAAATATTTCAAACACAGTTGTTGTCTGAAGAGTAACTGGTTTAATCTATCTGTTGCCAAATTTAAAAAAAAATAGAAAATTATGTGATTGTGCTTGTTTTGCTGTTTTGTCTTTTGTTAGCAAGACTGACAGCCTGTTCTTTAAGAGATAAAACAAGTTATAACTTGTTTTCGGTAGCTATATATGAGGTCTAATTTGATGTATGAAATTTTGTCATATTCATGTCAATGTATTCAGAGAACAAGACTTAGTTATAGGTTAGTACAGCTGGAAGAGACAATAACATGCAGTTTAACGTCCAGGCCAACATAAGCCCAAAATTATTCTTAGCAATCCCAGTATATCATCTATACCTTGTTCAAAGTTGCAGTACTTTTCCTGATCTACAGAATTCTCGATTTTGATTTATGAGACAGAACATCCCCTCACTTGGACTAGAAAGCTGTTTGAGTGCCCAGCTACCATCACCTGATGTACTTGATTTATAAAATGAATGCATTCCTCTTCTGTTTTCAGTTTCCTGTTTTAATCTGAAACTTTTCCCTGACTTTTAGGGCCCAGAACAAGTTACTTGACTGGTGATTATTCATGAAAGAATTTTAATTTTTCCTGTACTAAGGTAAACATGAAAGCCCACAATGATATTAGGTGTTACTTGGCCTAAAAATAATCCCAAACAGATGAAAAATAAGTAAGAAATTCAATAGCACACTAGCTCAGCTACACCAGCAATGTTTCACTTGCACAATAAAGAGAAAAAGAAAATAAAAATTTTCAAGCTCCTCGCTGCCTTCTGCTCTATGCAGAAACCATAAACACAGCTGGTGCTTAACAGTGCCTGCTTAAATGGAGAAAAAACTAAACACAAGGTGATACTAAATCTTCAAACTGAGAAAAACTTTTGTATAACTACACAGCAAGTACCTCAAGAGGTTCTGCACAAAACCCTGCTGGTAGCTATAGCAACTGCATTCACTGTATTTTTACCGGGAAACACTTTTTAAAGCCACGTAAGAAATCACATTTTTCAGCTGTTATCTATGTATCCAACTTCCAGGCTTTTTGATGCACTCCTGCTCCCCATTCAGCTTCCACACCCCCTCTTCCACTTGGCATGCACAGCACGTGGGTTGCTGGGGTTACTCCCAAATTCAGGGAAGGAATTTTCTTTCAAAAATTCAGCAGGCTTAAACCTAAACTGCTGGACTGTGGCTTTCATTTCCAGTGAAATGCCATGCAAGCACAAACACTTACATCTCTCAGGCAAATCAGACATCCAAGAGAGCTGCACCGAGAGCAATAACTGGTGTATGCCCCAAAATGCTATAAAGGGGGTGGGAAAGGAAATCATCTACAAGAACCCAAATTTGCTAGGCCTGGAGAGATAAATTTTTACAAAGACATGCAATGACAGGACAAGAGGGAATGGCTTTAAGCTGAAGGAGGGTAGATTTGGGTCAGATATTAGGAAGACATTTTTTCTTGTGAGGGTGGTGAAACCCTGGCACAGGTTGTCCAGAGAAGCTGTGGCTGCCCCATCCCTGGAAGTGTTCCAGGCTGGATGGGGTTTTGAGAACCTGGTCTAGTGGAAGGGGATTGGAACTACATGATCACTAAGGTCTCTTCCAACCCAAACCACTCTGATTATATGGTTTGCTGCATGGGAATTCTGGTCTTGCTGCATTTACTTACCAGCAAGTGCTGTAAAGCTACAAAACTTCAACACCACATGGAGTATGAAAGCTTTGGAAAGCCACTTAATTCATCTCACATTAATGATGCCTTTCCATGGCACAGTCTTCTCTGTACAACCAGCACACAGTATAATAGCCAGGCTTGACATTTATCTGTTGAAAGGGATTTCTCCCACCCATTAAATGCCTGTGTGAGATGAGAGTGCTGCTGGTTCTCTGTACTGGAATCAACCCTCTGAGCAGAACCTTTTTTGGGCTTAACTCTTCTCTCTGGTGCTTCCATCACATGAACCATAGCTTTGACTCTCAAGTCAAGTCTGAGAGAGAACAGCACTATTTCCTCACATTTGGCCTCCCCTTGGAGAAGGCATAATTTTATTTCCCTCTGAGGAGTAGGAAACAAAAGATTGAGAGCATAATGCGGGTCTTCGGTCTTTATATTGAACTCCCACTTGTGAAGTCTTTGGAAAAATGCTTATTGCAACAAAATGAAAAGTATATCCTGCCTCACACCCCTCAAGTCTCTTCTCACTGTCAATAGGCCACTTCTTCCTTTTCCACACCACTGCATTAGTTTGATGTATTGATTCATTTATTCACATGAAGCAGCTTGTCCACCTCTCCTATAACTACACTATTTATGAGAAATTCACCATGGAAAACAAAACAAAATGCGCAAATAAATCCTTCATTGACTTTTAGATTTTTTTCCATAAGATTTGCTTCAGGATGCTATTCATAAAAGCCAGTCTATTACTTTTCTAAAGTATTCAGTTATATCCCCAGGAATACCCCTGGGTATTCAGAAGACCACAGTTTTTTCCTGTTTTTGTGTATTTCATATGTCCTTGTAAGGTTGAAAGTATTAAAAGACATATATAATACTAAAATGTATAATAAAAGTTTCAGTATTAAAACTTTTGATGTTCACCATAAGCCAGAACAGAACTGCAATTCAGGGGAAGCGAAACACTGTGTCACACATTGCTGTGATGTTATCACTGATGTTATTCAACATTCCAATAAATTAAAGCATTATGATACCTGGAAAATATTCACAAGTTGTCATCTTGTTCCTAATAACATCCTAGGGGCAGAAAGACTCCTTCCCCACGTACCAATGTGCAAGAGTGTCAGCTTTATGACTCCTGCCTATGAATTACACCAGCAGGACTCAGTTTCACTGGCAACAATTCAAACCCAGGAAAGTCAGGACAATGAAGTGACTTCAAAGGAACATGAGTTATTGGAAAGATCATGCAAGAACAGGCTACGTATTCAACCTTAACACGCTTCAGTTTCATCAGATTCCAAATTGCAGGAACCAATTATTTTTTTTTTTGTCGCAGCAAATCTCTCATATCTCAGAGCCTGGCTCCATCCTGATGTCCAGCTGCACCTCTATTAGTTTCAATCAAAAAGAAAAAATGAAAACAAACCCCAAAACTACAAGAAAAACAAAAACAAAAACAAAACAAAACAAAAAAAACCTATCCCAAACTCCAAGGGACAGACACAAGCGCAAAGAAGAAACAAAGACCACAGACCCTGATGCTGAGGCTGACCCACCTTCCTTGCAGAGGACAAGCTCTTAAAATAAATGTTACCAAAGCACTGAAATCCATTCAACAGTTACTCTAAGATGGTTCTACTTAATGAGAGACTTCTCTTCAGCCACAAGTTATAAATAGGAGCATTGCCTTTGCAGAGTGTGAATCTCACAGAAAAGGGAGCATTTCTAGGGGAAATCTAGAGATTTAATCTAGGAATTGATTATATCATCCCATTTCTCATTTTAGGAAAAGAATGAGAGGAGGGAAAAGTATTTTTCCCTCCATGTGTCTCTCAGGCATGTTAAGACCTACCTTATTCCTGAGCTCTGTCCTGCAGCAGAGATTGCCTTTAGGAATGCTTTTCCTGCAGGCTCCAGCCCTGCAAGTAAACAGGCAGGGACGGGCAGGATGTGGGCAGAACTTGGGAACTTCTCTACCCCTCCCAGGGACCAAAGTAGCCTCAGAGCCATCACAAACGCAGAAGAGAAGGGTGGTAAGGAAGGGCTACCCCTGCCCTGCTGCCTCCCATGATTGCTGCCCTCGGCTCCTGCCTAGCCCAGGGGAACCACACACAGCACCCCTCTCCTTGCCTGACACCAGAGCCTGTCCTGCTCCCAGGAACTGCACTCATGGACTGGGGGGGTTCACTGGTGTTTGCAGATACTCATTTGATTCAGATTGCTGCCTGGAACTCGCAGGTCAGTGGCTTCTAGGCTGTGATTTCAAGTATTTCCTGAAGAAATTGCCTAGGAAGGATATGGTGAGAAATGTTCCAGCTCACCTGGTTTGCTGCAGGGAGCAGCAAATGTCTGAGGGCATTAGTTTTACACAATATGGTCATATACAATTTAAAAAAAAAAAAAAAAAGTCAAAATTTTAAACATACAGGTTTTGGCCATTATTGAAAGCATTTAAAAATGCATTTTTAAAGTTATGCATTTTTAATAGCTCAGGTAGTCCATTTGAATTCACAACCCCAGTGGAAGCCAAGACAGACAAGAGTTTTTTAAATAACACACCCTGAGATATGTGATTTAGTCTTTGCTGGCTCTGCTGATTTAGTAGCACAGCGCAGAAAAGGATCAATGTTTAGGCAATCCCACTGGTCTCTCAGCACACCTCTTAGCAGGTTAAAGCACTCCATAATTTTTTTATTGGAATGACAGAATCTGTCCCTAAATACAGACAACACAATAAAAGCATCAATAAATTGGGAGTCATTTTCCACTTAAGTCTGAGTAACATCAAAGATACTGTTGAAACCTTAAATCACAGAAAATAATTGCTAGTGACAGAGTCCTTCTTAGGCTTCATGGATTTAATCTCAGAAAATATTAGCCCATGGGAAAGTTACATTAAATTTTTTATCCATAGTTCCCATTCTGCTTGTACATTGTTTAAAACAAATCCAAAAGAATCGATCTTTACAGCCTAAGAAAGCATCAATGTGAATAAGGTCAGAGACCTTTCCTCAAATTCAGGTGATGAGAGACCTTAGCAAAATAATTTTTGCACCATAAATATAGAGTTGAATATAAACTAATCCCTGAATACCCAACCACAGAGAAAATCACTTCTTTTCATCAATAAGGTTTCTCATTAAAAGTTTTACATTTGGGACCCTGCAGCACAGAAGCAGGCACTGGACTAAACATGCCCACCATGTTTAGTACATGGTCACCAGAGTGAGCTGTATTTTCAGTATTTCACCTCAAAGCTTCCACTCCAGTGATGGGGAATGAGCTCAAGTGGAGGAGCCCTCACTCAGCATGCAAGAGGCAGTGGGATCAATGCCATTCTCCTGTGTTTTCAGGATTTACTGCATTATAAACCAGATGGCAGCACTTGAAATTACTCTGAGATGAGCTCAGCTGGCCAAAGCCTGGTGCTGATAGCACCAAGGTTGTGGGATCAGTCCCTGGTGGCCCATTCACTTCAGAGCTGGACTTGATGATCCTTGTGGGTCCCTTCCAGCTCAGATATTCCGTGATCACTGATGGAAGATGTAAGTTTTTACTCTCCTTCTAGTATCAGACTAATATTTTTGTTTTCATTTAATAAGAAATAGGGAACATATTTCTCCTTTCTCCTAGAAAATAATAGGGCAAACTTTTGAAAAATGGCCCCTGGTACCTAACACTTTACAAGCTCCTTCTGCAATTTTTAGCTTTTAACTCCCACTCGTTTCACTTTCTGCAATTTTGCATCCCATGGAATGAAATTTGAAGTGGTTTTATATTCAGTTCAACTTCTCCAAGAAGGCCACAAGCTTGTCTCTTTTGATAAATCATAAGAACCACCTCCTGTAAAATAAAAGATTTTACAAGTCCTAGAATTTGTGAAAATGCTGCTTAGATGTGAATTAGGCAGTTTAGATTATTATTAACCTAATAATCATTCAAATTCTTGGAAAGAAGACTCTGCTTTTGGCTGCAGGCAACACACTTGAAACAGCAGCAATTCCAGAAGCATGAAATGCTGATCACTGACTCTCTTCAAAACCCTGCAGGACAGCAGGGACCTGGTGTAAACCTCCAAGAACTTCTCATTCACTTGTCCACTGCTCAGGAGTCCAGGTCTACTCTTGCCTTTGTCTCATCTCCCAAGCAATGTGAGAAGCTACCAAGATGGCGTTTTTCAGGAAGAAAGAAGAGTTGTGCAATGAATAAAAAATGCAGGCAGTGGTGAGACAAATAGGATTTATAACCAGACTCTTTGCCCATCACCTGATCTTTAAAATGCAATTTTTTAGATGGGGATAGGGACTTGGATGGATTTTGGATAAAGAAGTTGTGGATATCCCATCCCTGGGTGAGTACAAGGACAGGCTGGATGGGGTTTGGGGCAACCTGGACCAGTGGAAAGTGCACCTGACCACGACAGGGGATGGGAACAAGATGATCTTTGAAATCCTCTCCAATCCAAACCATTCTGTGATTTTTATGATTTTTTTTTGCATAAGGTTATTGTGACAGCCAGAATTAAGCTCAATTCAGCTGTCCAAGTCTTGCACCCAAAGCAAGGCCCTCCTGTCCCATATTATCTCAGCTGAGACAGGAGCAAAGGGTGCCCTGTGCACCAGATCCTCGTGTGGAAAGATTTACCTTATATTAGACAGGATTTCACTAATCCCATGAGCACACAGCATTAAAGGTGCAAAGGAGCCTCTTCAAATCTCCCATTCTTCCCCATGGTATTGAAGGAGAAAACCTCTCCTATGAGCTTTGCAGCCACCCAATTCAGCATCATGTCACAGAACAGAGAAGGGATTAGCACTTATCTACTGATCAGGCAAACAAGTTAGCAAAACAAAAAGAGCTGGTAATGAGGCAGAAAAGCTGTTCGAACAATGGCACAGATCCTCCCACCTAGGCATGAACCAAGAGTATTCATAGTACTGCTATTAAATTGAGAGACTCCATAGATAAAGGCCAATTTTTAATTGAGACACTCGAGTAGATAAAGGCCAAGTTTTTGCAGACAGTGTAGGACTGACAAAAGAAAAAATCCATGCTCTGTGTAGCTTCTTAATGATGAATCAGAATTAATAAACCTTGTCCTATTTGTAACAGGAAAAAGTGAAATGATCATTTATGTAAGTGTCTGTTTCACAGGAAACTGGTGCCTGCCATGTTCCAGCAATTATTTGGGTTTCAATGCAGGAGCAACACTGGCTTTGTGTCAGAATTGTCTTAAAGTTGCAGTGAATCCACCCTAAGGCTGGTATTGCCCAAAACCAGTGTAATCCTTGCTCATCCATGGACCTGGACAAGAGAGAGAAGAGGTTTTTAAAGATAATGTGCAGCCTAATGCTCCCTCTATCATCTTTACATGGATTTGACACTCAACTATGTGACATCACTGCCACATTATCCACACCCTGAAAGTTCCTAAATCTGATACCTGGGCTAAAATAGTCACATCACCCCTCTACAGCTGTTTCAGATGCTCCTGCTCACCCAAACTGCTTTTTTAATCAATACAAAACTTTTAAATTTATTGTCAGAGATGCCACTAATATTGGGTCAACACCCATGGCCACACCAGGCTGCTGTGGGGAGTTAGTCCTGCTGTGCCTTGAAATTGAAATTATGAGGTTTCATCTGACCAAATACAGAGATTTACAGTGTAGTTGTCTATATCTGAGTAAACCACCTGCCAGCCCTCTATAATCCATAAAGAGGAACAGACATTTTGGAAGCAATTTATTTCAAACAGGTCAGACAAACTACCCTGGAAAATTTTGTATTTTTTCCACCATTTTTAAGGCAGCAAGGGATGTCAGGTTGAGAGTGAAGATCTACAACAGATATCTAAAACTAGGTGAGATGAGCCAGCCTGACATCTTGGGCAGGAAAGGCCCATCTCTCAGCCTCTCTGCTTGAGGCAGACAGACCCAGGAGAGGTTAAATGCCTCACAAACCAGTGGCACAGCCTTTTGTCCCATGTTATGTCCATTCATGCCATGGGACGTTGCAATTATTTAAGGGAATTGAGCCCAGGATAAATGCAGCTACAAGTCTTTAATGGAGAGAAAGGCATAGAGCTAAAGGAAGAAGTGATCTGGTTAAACCAGAATTAGTCCTACTTATTTCTGATAGGATTTTTCTTGTTTACTTTTGATTTGTTGGTACGGGGGTTTTTTGTTTTTTGGGGTTTTTTTTGGTTTTTTGTGGGGTGGGTTTTTTTTGGGGTTTTTTGTTGCTTTTTTACGTGTTTTTTTTGTTGTTGGTTTTTGTTTTTGTTTCTTTGGGGTTTTTTGTTTGGGTTTGGGTTTTTTTGGGTTTTTTTTTGGTCGTTGTTAGGAATTTTTTTGTTTGTTTATTTGGTTTGTTTGTGTTTTTTTCTTCTGAATCCTAAAAACTTACAAAACTGCCAGCAACTCTTTCAACTAATGGGACAGACCTCCAAAACTCAGTGAACCCTCTGTGGCTTCCTTGGCTGGCCAGGACCTGTCTCAGAGGTTATTGCCTTCAAAAACACTCTCTGGAAGAGACAGAAAGAGCAGAACCATAGACATGGAAATGAGGAGAAATTGAACCAAGAGTTAATAGGTTTAAGTTGTTTATCATACCTCCAGAATCTGGTACAAGGGTACTTGGTGCTTTATCTGTTTTCCTGCTTGTTATCAGTCTTAGCTCAGAAAACTGCTGAAGGAAACCAACAGCTCTTTGACTTCCCTGTGTCACCACATCCAAAATTAGCAACTTAATTTTGTAGCCCACTGGTAACTGCCACAGCCTGCCTGGGGTCATGGCCCATAGTCTGGGAACAGCTGCTAAGGGAGCTGAAAAGGATGCTAAGGGAAGAAAATGTGGCAGTATAAAAACCTGCTGAAAAGGATTAAAAAAAAATCAAAGGCAGCAATAAAAATAAATAAAGGCAGAAAAGCGAATTTAAAAGGAGAAGAAAAAAGTAGTCAAATATATACAAATAGCTTGAGTAAAAACTGAACAGAAAATGTACTCAGTAATAAACCCAAGGAATGGCAAAGAAAGAAGATAATATAAGCCCAGTTGTGAACTGGTTTAATTTTGGGAATCAATCATAAATGTACTTATCCATATAATTAAGAAAAATCTCCAGAAAACATAAAAAGCACTCTGAGAAACACTCTAGAGGTGGCACCATAATTAAACAGCAAAGCAGGACAAGGGACATTGCCTTGAAACAGCTCAAGGTGACTTATGAAATATCAGACTTGAGCAAGGGTTGTCGATTCATCTGTTAGGAATGAGCAGCTCACTCCTGCCCCAGCCTCCCAGGGCAGCTGAACAGATTTATCATCTATGTTAAAGCATTGTCCTTTACAAAAGTAATGGGTTTTTTTCCTTCTTTTTGCTGCAGAACGAAGTCACTGTCCGTTGCAGAGCTGCACCATCAGATCCCTTCTCAGACTGAGCATCCTGGGCTGTGCTGCTGCAGATCAGGGAAATGAGACAGATCTGAGCTTTGTCAGTGCTCACACAGGGGCAGGAGAATTCCCAGTGCTGCAGAAGAGCTGAGCCTTGCTGCCTCCTGGCCAGTGCTGAATTCATTTCCCAGTCAGGGTTTAAAACCACTGTGCCTGACCACCCTGTCTAGACCTAGTCAGTGGGGTTTGCTGCAGATTTTCTGGCATTTTTTGCAAAGATAAGCACTGAGAAACATTCTTTTATCAAGCATTACAAAGGACTGAAAAACTTATGTTTCTTTCCTTGTAGATTTGCTAAGGTATATTACTTACTGTGAAGAAAAGCAGTCCTGCCACTGAAATGGCTAAAGGGTTTCAGGGATGGCCAGTACAAGAAGTGCTATGAAGTTTCATTTCTAAGAATTGAAGCCACAACCAAGACAGTCCACACAGATTATTTGTGGCCCTTATCTGCTGGTAAAATTGGAATTAGTGAAGTTCTGTCATATAAGAGGTAATTAGTTTTACACTAAGCGTGGAGCCAACAGAATTCCCCCAGTACCTCTAAACTTTACAGCGCAAAGAAAATCTTTGCAGTCAATATTCAGAATAATTCTTCCTATGGCAATCAATATTATTGTTTTGGAAGGAAATACCTGGGTGCTGACAAAAGGCACATAATTCAACATGGTTAAGCACTGAAAAAATTTTATTTGGGCAATAAATAGTCAAACAACAACCAAGTGTTGGCTAAGCTTAGAACAAGGACCATGAGTCCAAAAATATTTAAATCTGTCAATGGTTTAAACTTGCCCTCAAATGTGAAGTGAAATATGGCAGTTTTGACATCTCTTATTAAAATCACTTAAGAATCAATATTCAGGACATAACAATAATCAAATCAAGTTGCTTAAACCAAACTCAAGGGATCTTTCTGTTCTGCAAAGAATCAAAGATTAATTTCTAAGGAAGTGAATCAATGCAAAGTAAATAGATCCTGATGAGCTGGAGAAAGATAACTTACATCTACCGCATAGTAGATGAGCTCTGCAACAACAGCACTCCCTGAGCAGAGGAAATCTACACCACTGCATAATCAAGGCTGACAGCACTTGCAAAATATGACCCATAACTCGCTCATTCCTAATGAATAATCAAGGCTAACACAGCTTGGAGAAGCTTTGTGAAGCTTTGTGATCTGTTCAGGTCGAGGTTTGGCACTTTTGGCCAGCTCTGCAGCCCCACACATCCTGGGATGGGATTTGTGACTCCTCAGTGGGCTCCCAGGACAGGCTGCTTTGCTTTTTTTGTTGAGCGAGAGTTTGCAAGTGAGTGCCAGAGCTCACAGGCACCTGCCCAGCCTTTACTCCTGAATTTCCTCCATAGTAGGAAGAAAATCGGAAGTTTTTAGAGATAATTCATTCTGCTTTACAGAAAGAAGCCTTCTAAATCTAACCTCCTTATTACTGCACACAGAGATAGCAGGTATTTGCCATAAAACCTCAATGTAATAAAGAACAGCAACTCAACCCACTTTGATCTCCTTTTTAGGTTGCATTTATAAGCACAAGGAATCAAAAAGTATCTTACTACTTGCATCACCTGATTTGTGATATTAGTTTTCTACTAAACAGCTTATCTGTTGTATACCAGTAATGGTTATTAGAGAAAAAGGTGGCTTCTATTTTTTCCTCACTCCAACTTAAATCTCTAACCTATAACACAAGTCTCTGGTACCCACCTACTGCCAATCCTGAAACAGTTTTCTCAGGGCAATAATAATGTATGCATACGTTTTTCTTTCCTAGGTGAAGTATGAGCTGTTCAACTGACCTTTTAGTGATGCTGAAAAATAAATATTATCAGCCCACTTCCCATCCTCATCTTCAGACTAGAAAGGAATAATCAACTTGCCCTGCAAGCAGAACGATCCCTCCTGTTTCGTGGCTCACATTCACATAATAAATTTTTTCAGCCTAGACGGTGGAGTTGGACATCAGGAGTAAAGCAGGGAGAAGAAATCAGTGCAAATTCCCCCTACCCCTCACCCCAGCCAAGCACCTCTGCTGTGATTGCCAGCACAGAGCTTGTAATTGCTGATCACAACCCCCATGGCAGCCTGCACCAGCAAGGCCAAAGGAGATCACACAAAGGAAAGTCCTGAGATGGAAAATGAGGGCTGTAGGTGTCTCAGAGCTCCATTATTATCTGTGAATAGAAGACCTGTGAGGAGGTTGGTTCCTTCTCCCAGGTGACATGGACAGGACAAGAGGAAATGGCCTCAAGTTGCACTGGGAGGTTTAGGTTGAAGATTATTAAGGATTTATTCACTGAAAGGGTTGTCAAGCATTGGAAGAGGCTGTCCAGGGAAGTGAAGGAGTCATCAACTCTGCTGGAATTTAAAATGCATGTGGCACTTGGGGACAGGGTTTAGTGGCAGACATGACAGTGCTGAGTTAATGGTTGGACTTGATGGTCTTAGGGTTCTTTTCCAACCTAAACAGTTCTATTCTCTGATTCTATACTTTTCAAAAGATCAGCTTCAGCTAGTTTCTCTTTGCTACTCAAATTCTAGAAATCTTGCCAATTGTCAGAGAACATACTATTCAATTAATAAGAAATCAGGATGCTTTGAACTAATATAAACCTTCTGATTTGCTTGGGGTATTTTTAGGAACTTAAGGTAAAAATTCACGTAAAAAACCTCCTTCTGATATTATCTCTTATTCACAGATGGAAGAACTGTCTGTTCACAGATTCACAGACCTGTCAAAGGCTGCCTGTGCAACATCCTCAATCTATAGCTCCTGACTACAAGTCAGTGGGCTGCAATTTTAAGGTTAAAATCCTTAACTTTGTCTGTACTTTTTTGACCCTTGATGACATTTATAAATCAAGAACATTAGGACTAAGACCTCCTCTCCCCTGAAATAAACTCAAAACCTAGGAGTATATTTTAAGCAGAATTTGAAATTGAAAACTGTAAAATAAATGTTGCGATTATTGACTTACGAGTTTTCATACTTGCTTGCAATGGGCAATGCAAGTCTGAATGTACCTTGAGCAGATAATTTCAAGGCTTAGGGCCTGCGAGTCTCCCAAAAGCACAACAAAAGATCTTTGCAGAAGTTTCTTTCTGCAGCATACATTTCTCTGCTTGGCTCTGCTCATGGAGCTGGGACAGCCATCTCAGCCAAGCTTTGCTCCTGCCAGCTTCAGAAGCCTGATGTGATTTCCACTGAAGGGGATCACTAAACTCCCAACTGGAAGAAGCCTCTAGGAAAACACCAAGTAAAATTAAGCACATAGTGAAGAATGAGTTTGCGTCCAAAGAGGACTGGGTTCCAATATATCAGTTTTCCTACTTTTTTCCTGCTGTATCTACACTTGTACTACACAGTTTCTCAGCTGTAGTTCAGTGATTTCTGTAGGTGTTGTCTCCTCCATTTCTTCACTCCCCAAATCTGAGTTCTCAAACTCCAAAACTTCTCTGTAACAGTTGGTAGTGTCTGATACAAAGTGAACTGCACCCAGTAAGAACCCAACATTCCTGCCTTAGGACTCACTTGGCCATGGAAAGACCTGCAGGAATTAATCTTCTCTAAAGAGGCAATCTTAAAGACAAAAAATGCACCACTACATTTCCTTGCAATGGAAAATAGGGTTGGGAAGCCTGGAAGGAGATATTTCAGTATTGTAGGAGACAATACATAATTGAAGTTTGTGGAAGAATGACTGGGGAATTTGGCATTGGCTGAAGAGCTGAAATAGCCCAGTACCACCTGTATCATTCAGCTGTGGTGGCACAGGCAAGATGTTGATATAATGTAGGTTTTGTCTTAAAGGTTTTGCTTCTCATTGTGAGAAATGGGAAGAAATTAAGAAGGGTCTTTAAACAGGAGAAATTGTGATCACCCAGCAGTGATTAATCAAAGCAAGTTTTAGAAGAAAGCATTGCAGTATGACAAATTTAAATATCCTTTGAAGCCAAGATAATTGTGGAACAAATCTCAGAAATGTATTTTAGCAAGGAAGTTATCACATGCTGGAAACAAAAGAGCTCTTTTACTCCTATTATTTTCAGTATCATAATCTCCAGAATCAAAAGCTAGCTCTGGCATGTAGCAAAGATGTTTGCCTTGAAACTACATGAAATGCCAGAAGAAGTAAGAAAATACTTCTGTGAATGTATAGGTGCTGTGGACATGCTCACCCACACATTGTCTGAGCTCAGAAAAACCTTCCCACAGACCAAAAAATCAGCTAATCCTTCCACCTCATTCTTCCTCTGTTAGGTCCCCATTGGGGAGCTTTTCTTCCACTGTAGTAACATGAGTCAGAGTAACATGAGTCAGATACTTCCCCTGCAATGAGTCCTCCATCAGATGTGCTGTTCCAACCCAAAGACTTCTCTCATTCATGGCACAGGTCTCACTCAAATTCAAGAGACCGTCACTCAAATCAGGGAGAATGTTATTTTCTGTTGAAACAAACAAGATTTGGCCCCAGACTGATCCCAGGAGAGAGAAAGGCATTGTCATCTGCTGCTTTAAAAGTCAAAAGATCTGCTTTCCTCCCTGTGCTCTGCAGTGTGTTGAGAACTGCCTTTCTGCAAGTTACTGGGAGTCATTTTCCACAAAACCAGATGACATTCATCAGTTGGTGGGCTGCCTATTCCTAAGCTCAGAATTGGACTCCATTTCAACAGAAGAGATGCGAAAACATCCAATATTGCCTCTTACTAGAAGCAATAGAACACAATTTTTGAGGATGCACAGTGGATCTACAACATATATTTAGGAGTTTCTCTTGTAACAATATTCTATAAACACCTCATCAATATTAAATCTATCTTCATGTACTTGATATGTGTAACTTGAAGTTATTTCAGGACCCTATCACAGCTGTCCAGACCATTGTATTTATATATTCAGAATAGCAGCATCTTAATGGAAAATATGTATGATAGTTGGTAAGACTGAAACTTTAGTTAAAACTACTAAATGCTTACTCTTTAAGAAAAAAAAAAAAAGTCATAGAGCTTTTGAAGTGGAATGAACCTTGCAATTGCCTGCCTGACCTATTTGGCAACACTTCTCCCTATTACTTTATCAATTAGTGTCTATACAAACTCCCTCAAAACAGATGTCTAAACAGTCATTCATCAGAGAGCAAAAGGAGATTCAGGCATGCACCTAAAGTAATTCTGGTTGTTAATTGAGCACATAGTAACACAGACACATTTTGCAGGTGCATCTCCCAGAGAATGATCCCAATAGTGTCCACATTGCACAGATGGGCTGTGCTATTTTAAGGTTTTAATCAAAATACATGCAAACAGGCAGAGCGCCATGTGCATGCTAATGCTTGGAAGTGTCAGCAGTCACTACTCTCTTTCAACAACTCCAGCTAGGTAAAAAGACAGAAAGGAAGGAACTGATGAATTAGGTACTTCAGAGGAAGGTAAAGAGGCTACTGCTAGAAGGTAATACACAGCACATTTGTAAAAAATGTGGAGAAGACATCTTGTTAACACTGCAAGGTATTCTCACATACTGATAAAAACTGAACCAACACAAAAACAGAATACAAGAAGGTGTAAGATCATCAAACTCCCAAGGTATTTATGTTCTTGAAAATAGTGATTATAGTGTAATCTTGACATCTGTCAACCTCCTGTCAATGGCTTTCCTCCATGAAGGCATTACACATCCCTCAGCCACTGCTTTATCACCTGCAGTGAAATCTGCGTCTGCTAATTCAACAACTTGAGGGCTTTTCAGATCTGATTGATGTGACAGACTCATCCAGCAGACTCTGCTCTGAAAACTTTGTTGACTAAATGAGAAATAAATAAACCCAGTTTAAGAATAATGGAACACTGTTCCTCCAATATTTCCTTTGAAAAAGACAGACCCTGCTTCTGCATATTCGCAGAGTTAAAAAATAAATAAATAAATAGAAAAGTCTTCTGAATTTGATATTCCTGTCTGCCGGGGAGAAAATGAAGACAAAAAGACACAGCAGAAGTTGTGTTCAGTTGCAGCGCCCCGGGTGCCAAGTTCAAACCCAACAACGTCCTCTTACCTGCGTGAACCCGGCACCACCCGCTCGGTACCTGGATGGAGCCCGGCTCCCGACTCGGAGCTGCCAGCCCAGAGGGGACGGGGTGTGATGGGCAGGCGGGGCTGGAGCGGGCAGACAGACACAAGGACACGGACACAGGGACACACACGGACACACACACTGCCCCCAGTCCCCTGCGCACACACCGCTCACTGGGATATGACAGTGACGGGGAATGGAGAGAGAAGAGAGAAGAGAAGAGAAGAGAAGAGAAGAGAAGAGAAGAGAAGAGAAGAGAAGAGAAG